>JAZHRO010000035.1:0-1200000 GCA_037157565.1 Thalassia testudinum | reverse complement strand
TCGGGGTCTTAAAAGCGATCCTGTATGCCCACAGGGCATCATCAAGTGGTGTGGACCAGTCTTTCCTGTCAGGTCTCACAGTCTTCTGTAAAATATTCTTGATTTGTCTGTTTGAGACCTCAGTCTGCCCATTTGTTTGTGGATGATACGGGGTGGCAATGCGGTGGTTTACCCCGTATTTTCTAAGTAGGGCACGGAATTGGGAATGGATAAAATGGCTTCCACCATCACTGATCATGGCCTTGGGTATTCCAAACTGGGAAAAGATGTTCTTCTTCACAAAGTCCATGACCGTCTTGTGATTGCATCGTCGAGTGGCGACGGCTTCAATCCATTTGGAAACATAATCTACCGAGACCAGGATGTACTCGAAGCCGTTGGATGGTGGAAAGGGAACCATAAAATCGATACCCCAAACGTCGAAGATTTCGACAATCAAAATGGGCTAAAGGGGCATCATATCTTTCTTGGTCATGGTCCCCAGTGTTTGGCATCGTGCGCTAGTCTTGGCAAAGATGTGTGCATCCTTAAATAGGGACGGCCAATAAAATCCAGATTGCAAAACTTTTGCAGCTGTTTTCTTGCCAGAGAAATGGCCGCCACACACTTGGTCATGACGAAAGGAAAGCGCACTCTGAACTTCATCTTTGGGGAGGCACCTCCTGATGATCTGATCAGCACAGAGGCGAAACAGCATGGGATCATCCCAGAAATAGTGCTTGGCCTCAGCCAAGAACCTATCCCGTTGCTGTCTAGACCAGCTGTACGGGGTTTGTCCTATAACCAGGTAGTTGACATAGTCAGCATACCATGGCATTTTCTTGTCGTGCACGGCTAGGATGTGTTCATCAGGGAAGGTATCAGATAGAGGTAGGGAGGGTCCAATGTGGTCTGGATGAAGTCTTGACAGGTGGTCAGCCACCACATTTTTCGATCCGGCCTTGTCTCGGATTTCCAGGTCAAATTCCTGCAAAAGCAGGATCCATCTGATGAGCCTGGGTTTTGCATCCTTTTTGAACAACAGGTGCCGGATGGCTGAATGGTCGATGTAGATAGTCACGTGGGATCCCAGCAAGTATGATCGAAATTTTTCCAGTCCAAAGACTACAGTGAGCAACTCTTTTTCTGTGACCGTATAATTATGTTGGGCCTCGTCCAACGTTTTGCTCGCGTAGTAGATCACCACGGGCTTCTTGTCTTGCCTTTGTCCCAGGACAACACCTATGGCAAAATCTGATGCGTCACACATAATCTCAAAATCCTGGGACCAGTTTGGGGGTTGAAGTACAGGTGCGGTGGAGACTAAGTCCCGGAGGGTATGATAAGCCTGGATGCAATCAGGAGACATGTGGAAAGTGGCGTCGTTAGCTAGAAGGTCGGTCAAGGGTTTGGAAAGTTTGGAAAAGTCTTTGATGAACCTTTGGTAGAAGCCAACATGTCCTAGGAAAGAGCGAATCTGCCGGACCGAACTAGGTGGAGGAAGTTTGGAAATTAAATCAACCTTAGCTTGATCTACCTCGATGCCCCTATGCGAAACGATGTGTCCGAGGACAATTCCTTCTTGAACCATAAAATGGCTCTTTTCCCAACTTAACACCAAGTAAACCTCGATACATCATTTCAGGATTTTCTCCAAGTTGCTCAAACAATGGTCGAATGAATTCCCGAATACAGAGAAATCATCCATAAAGACCTCCAAGTATTCACCCACCATTTCTGAAAAAATGGCTAGCATGCAACGCTGGAAGGTCGCAGGTGCGTTGCATAACCCGAACGGCATTCGACGGAATGCAAACGTGCCATACGGGCAAGTGAATGTGGTCTTTTCCTGATCTTCCGGAGCAATTGCAACTTGGTTATATCCTGAATATCCATCCAGGAAGCAAAAATACTTCTGCCCTACCAATCTTTCAAGGATTTGGTTAATGAATGGCAAGGGGAAGTCGTCCTTCTTAGTGGCTTCATTAAGCTTCCTATAATCAATACACACCCGCCATGCGGTGGTGGTGCGGGTGGGGATGGATTCGCCATGATCATTAGTGACAATGGTGAGCCCAGCCTTCTTTGGAACCACTTGAGTGGGGCTCACCCAGGGGCTATCAGAGATAGGGTAGATGATATTGGCGTCGAGCCACTTGATAATTTCTTTTTTAATGACCTCCAGCATGTTAGGGTTTAACCGTCTCTGCATCTGGCGGGAAGGTCGGGCCCCGTCTTCCAGGTAAATCTTGTGGGTGCAATAGGTGGGGCTAATTCCTCTTAGATCCGAGATGGTCCAACCAATGGCGGCCCGATGTTCTGAAAGAGTTTCAGTCAACCTTAGTTCCTGATCCTTGGTTAGATGGGAATTAATAATCACTGGGAAGGTCTGGTCAGGTCCCAAGAAGACGTACTTGAGATTCTCGGGAAATGGTTTAAGTTCAGGTGCAGGTGGGACCACAGTCGATGGGAATGGAAAAGGCGGTAGTTGATCAACATCGATCTCTTCAAATGGTGTCATGTGATGATACTCAGCCTTACAGAGGTCCATGGGTAATGATGGTGACGGGTCAGAACTACGGGTTTGGTGGTCTGAGACAGAACTGAGGCTAAGGCATTCCTCGATTAAAGTTTCCACGGGATCATGTTCCTCAATGTAATCATAATCAAAAGACTTTGTCACCCGGAAGATATCCAATTGCATTTTCCTATCTCCGAAGGCGATTTCCATACATCCCGTGTTGCAGTCGATGTTTGCTTTAGCCGTAGCTAAGAAAGGTCTGCCTAAGATTATGGGTGCATTCTGTAATTTTTCAGGGACCTCCATGTCGAGCACCAAAAAGTCGACTGGGAAATAGAAGTCCTTGACCCGTACAGTTATGTCCTCGACAACCCCCTTCGGGGTTTTCACTGATCTATCTGCCAACTGGATGGTACAGGGGTTGGTGCCAACTCCCCAAAACCAAATTGGTGGTACAGGGTTGTTGGAATTAGATTGATAGAAGCACCTAGGTCCAGGAGCGCTCTATCAAATGTCATGTCCCCGATATTGCAGGAAATCAGGGGTGCTCCTGGGTCAGTTCGTTTGAGTGGAAGGTTGCTTGATATCACGAAACTCGCTTGTTCAGAGAGTACAACCTTCCTAGGTTCTTGAGGTCTCAGCTTACGCTTGGGTGTACAGGCACCCTTTAAGAACTTGGCGTAAGCGGGGATGTGTTTGACGGCTTCTAGGAGCGAAATATTAATCTGTACTTGCTTAAAATTCTCCAACAGCTCCTCAGTTTCCACAGCATTCTTCTTTTTCTTAACTGTTTCCAAGGCCTCAGGGTAGGGTGTCTGAATGTGGACTGGTTCCATGTCTGGTTCCTTGGTTGGTGCCTCTTCTGAGTCGGGTATTTCAATAGGTAAAGGCTCGGGGAGAGTCGGCCATTTGGGATCCTGGGTTTGGTGCCGCTTCTCAAGGTCACAGCATTTGCAGAGGCATTAGGGCCATGGGGTGATCCTTGAGAAGACGAGGATGAAGAAGCACCAAACCCAGGAGGTGTTTGTGGGGCTGGCTGGACCATGTGAGCCTGCCCGGGATTGCCTTGGAACCCTTGCGAATTGGGGCCTCTGTTAATTATGTTTAGCGGGTTCGGTTGTGGTTGGGAAGGTAGAGATCCTTGCTATTTACAGTCCAAGAGTTGGCTTAACTGTCCCTTTACCAAGGCCATTTCTTCTTGATGTTTCTGGTTCATGTCAGCCATCATCTTTATTATGGTATCCATTTGGTTTTGTGGGGGAGAGGTTGCCCTATTCTGGTTATATTGGGGTCTAACTGGTGGTCCTTGCTGATAGGGGGGCAAGTGTGGCTGCTGGTTTGGCCTAGGCTGGTTTTGGAATTACGGTGGTTTCTGGTTTGTCCAACCAAAGTTGGGGTGATTACGCCAGCCGGTGTTGTAAGTGTTGGAGAAAGGGTCAGGTTTCGCATAACCTTGGATGGCTTGCACATCTTCTAAGATAGCCGAAGTTGATGAAGAAGGAAGGGAGTAATCAAGGGTCAAGGGAGCAAAGGTCCCTCCCTGGAACGTGGTCAGGGGTTGCTCCAGGTTTAATTGGGTGAAGGGTTGGACCAGATCGACATTATGTGCTCCCTTTGCTAGGGAGAAAGTCTGCAAGGGGTTCCTGGTCTGGTTTAGAAGCTCATCAATCTTTTGTCCACCAATTCCACTCGATCCAACTTTTTGGCAATGATGTCCATGTCAACCATTCCAGAATTTGCTTGTACCTCATAAATCCCGCCACGGGGTTGACTGGACCTGTTAAAGTGGTTCATGGAGGCATTGTTGAGCGAATTCTCGCTCATAGACTCAAAGAGCTCAAACGCGCTCTCCTCATCTTTGTTTAGGAAGTTTCCCCCGCATGAGACATCGATGAAGTTCCGTAGGTTGCTGTCCAGACCGTGGTAGAAGATCTGGGCCATTTGCCACCTTGGAACTTCGTGGTGTGGGCATTTCCTCAAAAGTTCATTGAATCTTTCCCACGCCTCATGAAATTGTTCCCCACCCTGGAGTGTGAAGGTAGTGATAGCTCTTCTAAGGGCATTGGTCTTTCCTATGGGGAAGAATTTCTTTAAAAATGCATGCCTCAGTTCTTCCCAGGTGGTGATGGATCTACCTAGGGTTCTAAGCCAATGAGAAGCCTTGTCTCTTAATGAGAAAGGGAACATCTTGATTAGAACAATGTCAAGGCTAATGTTCCTAGGTTTTACTATTCTTGCTATGCGGTTGAGATCTTCTAGGTGCTGAAAGGGGTCTTCATTTGAGCTTCCATGAAAGTGGCTCTGGATTAGACTTAATACATTAGGTTTTAGCTCAAAATCATCTCCCCCTTCGGGGATCCTAAGGTGTGGCTCGACTTTAATGGCAGAAGGGTTATAGAAATCACAGAGGGGTCTTGGCTAGTCCTGAAATGGCAGTAAATCAAGTGGTGGTTGCCCTGGCATGTTTTGGAAAGGTGGTGGTGGTTGTTCTGGTGGGTTCTGTAACTGTTGTATGGCTTGCTTGATGGTTTGGATTTGTTGTTGCTGCAGCCAATGGTTAGCATTGATTTGAGCTTGGATGATGGCCATAGCATCAGGTGGGGGTTGATGTTCGACCTCATCTACCCTAGGTTCAGCCATGTTAACAGAATTGCGTCGCCTAGATTCCTGCCCCAAAACACGCAACTCGGGATGCAGTGAGCGTCTCCCGTGCATACACTAGAGAAGAACAGGAGGGGATGCGGAGGGCGACAGATGAGAGAAAAAGTGTTTCAATCAAGCACATAAGCCTAGTCCTTATGGTGTATTCCTTAGGAGACCTAGAAATCTCGCAAAGGGTGATTAAGTCCGTAAACACTGGACTCCCCTTCCCAAGGCTAATCTGGCCAGGTTGATTACGAGGGGATTGCAGGGAAGGTTCTTCCTTTGGCTTGCACCTCTGGTTCCATAGACCCCACAACCACGGTCGTTTGACACTGCCTCACAGCCTAGTCACCAGATTCTACCAAGGGAATGAAAGCCAAGTGCCTAGCAAACAAAACCTTGCCTTTTGAGACTTAACTCAGTCCTGCCTAGGGCACGTCTACTCAGTTTTAGAGGGTTAGGATAGTGCTTGTGCTTAGGGTGATGTGATGAGGCGTTGATTGGGGTGGTGCCTCTTAATTTTCCACTTTCAAAGTGTGTGCTTCTAGCAAAACATGGTTTTCAAGCAAGGATTTGTTAAGGTGTGGTGTCTTTTAGTGCTTCATCCTTACTTTAGTACATTTTTAGGGTTGACGTGTCTTAATGTTTTCAAACAAGTTTCAGTGGGCACGTCAAGTTCTGCACACAACTTGGTGAAAGTAGATTTCCTTTTCTTTTGTAGAGGCTCTAAAACCCTAGTGTGCTCATCCTAAAGATCGTGCAGCTTCTATTAGATGAGTCAGTTTTTAGGGTTGAGTGGTGCGGCCCAGGTCAACTCACGGTGGCTTCGCAAACACCACTCAAGAGAAAAAGAAAAGAACACTCCAAGAATTTATTCAGCATATTAGAGTGTACATTTTTTTTTGTAGGGTGATGTGTTAAGAATGTGGGTCAAGCAATCATTCACCACGCCAATTTTTTTTTTCAGTTTTTATGATTTTTTTTTTTTAATTTTTTCACACAAGCAAACAATGAGAGAGAGAGTACTCACTATCGGTCCTCGAGGTGCCTACTCCCTTGCTACCGTCGTGGAATGCGTCGCTTCGCCGTCCATGCGTCGAATTCCTGCAACCGTCAAGTAAAAAGGAAAATAGGGCATTAGACGATATGAGAATGAAGGTGGAGGTGATAAAACAAATCCGTTGCCTCCCCGGCAACGGCGCCAAAAACTGACGTGCCGTAGTGCGTGTGGGTTAAGAGGTGTCGTTATAGTTGCACTTGATACGTCGGTTTTGAAAGAAGTAAACGGAGGTGAGTCCGAGTGTCGATCTCAGGGAGGCGTGGAAATCGGATTTTGTTTACCACTTGTTGTCACGAAAAAGGCAGAGTTTTGCTTGTGAAAGAGACGGTTTCGAAAAGCGAGAGATAGAGAGAGAGTTTAGGGTTAGAAAGCTCTTGGTTTTGATCATGCACTTTAAACAGAAATTAAAATGGAGACTAAACGGAAAATAATTTCATTAAACATGCATTCATAGTTCATGGTTTACAACATTAAATACATGCTTCAACAAAAGTAAATGAAAGCTTAAAAGAGAGAGAGAGAGAGAGGTAGAGAGAGAGTGGAGAGAGACGAGGCAGCCACGGCAGTGGAGGAGGCTCCATCGACGGCTCGTCGTCTCCGGCGATTACAAGAGTGCCTAAAGCTAGCTAGGAGAGGAGTGGAGTAGTTGCAAGTGGGAGAGTATGTCTTGAATGGTGGTAGAAGGGGGTTTAAATAGAGTTAAGGGCTTCCTAAAAGAAGAATGTGCTTTAGCGACATCCAGAACGTCGCTAAAGCCGCTTCCAGATACGTCGGTGAAGCCCTCCTGCCGCCGGTCAGCTGCCCGCCCCGCTCTCTCTCCATGCGCGATCCGTGGACGATGAACGAGAGCCGTCCGATCGAAGATCGAACGGCTGAGATCCTCCCGCGCCTGCACTGAGATCGTGCCTCGGGCGCCGTGGAGGAGGCTCCGTCGACGGCTCGTCGTCTCCGGCGATTACAAGAGTGCCTAAAGCTAGCTAGGAGAGGAGTGGAGTAGTTGCAAGTGGGAGAGTATGTCTTGAATGGTGGTAGAAGGGGGTTTAAATAGAGTTAAGGGCTTCCTAAAAGAAGAATGTGCTTTAGCGACATCCAGAACGTCGCTAAAGCCGCTTCCAGATACGTCGGTGAAGCCCTCCTGCCGCCGGTCAGCTGCCCGCCCCGCTCTCTCTCCATGCGCGATCCGTGGACGATGAACGAGAGCCGTCCGATCGAAGATCGAACGGCTGAGATCCTCCCGCGCCTGCACTGAGATCGTGCCTCGGGCGCCGTGGAGGAGGCTCCGTCGACGGCTCGTCGTCTCCGGCGATTACAAGAGTGCCTAAAGCTAGCTAGGAGAGGAGTGGAGTAGTTGCAAGTGGGAGAGTATGTCTTGAATGGTGGTAGAAGGGGGTTTAAATAGAGTTAAGGGCTTCCTAAAAGAAGAATGTGCTTTAGCGACATCCAGAACGTCGCTAAAGCCGCTTCCAGATACGTCGGTGAAGCCCTCCTGCCGCCGGTCAGCTGCCCGCCCCGCTCTCTCTCCATGCGCGATCCGTGGACGATGAACGAGAGCCGTCCGATCGAAGATCGAACGGCTGAGATCCTCCCGCGCCTGCACTGAGATCGTGCCTCGGGCGCGCGTGCGCGCGCACGTTTCCGCCTGGCATGCGCGTGCGCGTGGGCGCTCGGGAGCTGTCATCGCGCCGCATGGCGCGATCCTGGCCACCCGCTGCTGATCGGGCGACCCAATTTTTCCGCACCCTTCACTCGCGCTTGATTTCTGCTCCGCGCGATTCGAACGAGCGTCGCTGCGATGCGGGCGTGCGTGCTAGCCGTTGCGCCACGCCCGCGCTTTGTCGCGGCGACTGCGGGCGAGCGCGCGGATCTCAGCCGTTCGATCGAAGATCAACAGTCGAGATTCGTCCTTGGCTTGCTTGAGGGTGTGCGAGCGGTGGGGGCGGGGCGATGTGGCGCTTTCTGGGCTGTTGATCTCCAGATCAACGGTCAGAATTTCTTGGGCCCATTGTGGGAGCTTCGAATGTCGGATTTGGCCGATCTTGAGTCCGTTGGAGTCCATTCGTCGTTCTGAATCCATCCGTGCGGTCCGATTGCTCATCTGGGTCCTGCTTTGACACATGCTTTACACAAACGGCCATTAATTCAGTTTATAAGTAATCTTGGTACTTGATGCATGCAATGCTCCTATTCTACTTTATGTTGTGCCTTTTATTCTAAAGATGGGCCATATTCAACCTAATTACTACCCCCTTGCGTGGTGCTATCAGTCACCTACTGATCACTTCTAATCCTTTGCTGTGATCACTTCTAATCATAATGTCCTCATATTCTTTCTCATTCTGTAGTCTTCTTACTAGCTTACTAAAAACATCAATCATTAGATTTTTACTTTTTAAGGAAGATACTGAGGTAAATCTTGAAAACTCATCAATTATGAGTAAACAATATCTGCACCCCCTCAAGCTTTTGAATTTGGTTAGTCTGAACAAGTCTAGGTAAAGTAAATCTAGGGGTCGAGAGGTGCTAACCATCCTTTTTGGTTTAAAAGGATTTTTTGGTTTGTTTACCAACTTGACAAGAATTATAGCCTTTGGTTTTCTTGTAGTTGATCTTTGGCAGGTGATGGGAACACCATCATGAGCCCTAACTAGCTCATTTTGACCTAGAAAAGAGAACAAAAGCTCCTACATTACCTAGAGAAGGGCCTAATTCAAGGAATAACTATTCTGAGAAGAAAATAAGAAATAAAGGGTAAAATTACAATTTTACCATTGTAGTACATCAACGAGATTTCTTAGGGGCTAGACATAGGTCAAATGGTCTTAACAAGATGAAAACTAGGATGGTTCAATCAGAAATGGGTTCATGTGCAATCTAAGAATTAGATGACATCCTGTAACCCTAAAACCAACCCACTTAATTTAACAAGGTTCTAGTCAGGATAAAAATCAACTAAATGCTTTAAAATTCATGGAAAAATATCCTCTAGGGTTTATAACCTTCAATTTTGCCTTTGGAACCTATTTTGACCTAATTAGGGGTCCTAGCTAATTATTTGCCTGAATTTGGGTTTTTGTGTAAAATATCCAATCAAACGTGATCAAAACTAAAATCTAACTTCACCATTGGATTCCTTAGGTCAAAATTAGGTTTGTACCAAAATTTGGACCTAAGGGGAGGTCACCTTGACCTACTTTACAAAATAGTTCACCCAATTACATTTAGACCCTTAGCTTTTGAAAACCATTGCGAGACCCCCTATCTTCCTCGCCACTCTTTGCAATTAGGTCCCTCGACCATTACAGCGGAGGATTTCTACTCCGACGAGGATTCCAGAGGGGATTTCTCTCTGATTCCTCAAAGACCCTCTCAAATTTGAAAGGGAGATTTTCTGAGGAATTCTCTATCATCTGAATGCAATCTCAAGCCTTGATTCGCACCCAATCTCTCGTGCGAATGCTTGAGAGATTTGGGTCTCTCACACATTCCTACTTTGATGAGGATTCTTGTGCTTAGAAGCTTGCCTTCCAAGCACAAGGACCTCTGCCACTACCTATAAAAGGATCCCCTAACCTTGCCGCTCAAATTTAGCTTGGTTTGGCCGGAGAACAACCTCCAATTTCTTCTCTTCTCCTCCGGCCAAGTATCCAGTGAGCTCTAGCGACATCTCATCCATCTTCTCGTCTCTCTACCACAATACCAGTGGCAGAGCTGTCTTCACCTCCTTCCTCCGTGTCGCGCCGTACCTACTTTGGCGTCAACCACCCCTTCATTGTCGCTGTTCCCTCTTCACTGGAACCTTCATCTCCGACAGCAGCAGGTACGCACCAACCTCTCTCCTTATCCATTCATCCCTTAAGTAGGTTAGATCTCTTCCCCTCTATCTCTCTTCATTTCCTCCTTTATTTCTATTTTCAACCCCTCGACACCGCAGACCACCACCATCTTCCCCATCTCTGGCAGACCATCGGCGAGGTGTCTCTGTCACCTCCACACCTCCATCCACCTCGCCAGACCCCTTAGAACCTCCGCCACCATCCACTGATCACTTTCCCCATCTCCATCGACTGCCATACCTTCCACAAGCTCCCCCCCACCACACCCATCGCCACGGCCACAGACCGACCTAGGCACGCACGCCTAGGTAGCCCCACGGCTAGCCACCTACCGTAGCACCTTCTCCGTGTCACGGCGAAGCTTCCCGTGTGGCTTAATGAGGCTGCAAGGTCATATTGCTTGAAACACAAGTTCGACCTCCGCCGCCATTAGAGCAGACGTGAAGGAGCTCGCAAGCTCGCTCCAGGCAGTCAGGCTCTAGGCGAACAGGTCCAGGTGATGTGGAGTTGTCTCGTGCACACATCTAGTCAGTAAGGGGCTTTGTGAGGAGTCACAGCTGTGGCAATTGAAGGCGACCCCTTGCAGGTGTGTGCGAGAAACGGGTGGGACTTTTAGTCCTGCCTCAGAAAGTTTGGAGCGCGCTTAGCGGTATAAAGTGTTTTTGTGTTTTAAGCTCTTCGCCTCAAATCATGGGGTGAGGTCCCCTCGCCCGATCACCCACCTCATCCGTGACCCACGTTCTGCGGACCTGGCTACCTGACCCGTTTACCCTGCACTCCTCGCGCACCACGTACGTCGGTGCGCCTGGACCCGGGTGCGCATAACCTGACCCGTATACCCGATTGGCTCTAGGAGAGTGAACCTAAGAGAGAAAAGAGAGAGCGTAGGCAAGGGAGGGTAGAGGTAGGTTTTGCACTTCTGTGCAGGAGAAATCAAGGAAGAAGGAAAAGGAAGCTGAGGCCAGAGAAGAAAAGAAGAGGGAAGCAGTCGCAGAGAAGAAGCCAAAGCTAAGGGTTGAGGAAGCTAAAGGAGAGGCAGAAGACCGCAGAGGAAGGAGAAATCAAGGAAGAAGAAGATAAAGAAGAAGAAAGAGAGAGCTAAGGAAGGAAGAAGAAGCCAATGGCCAAAGTCAGAGAAGGAAATCAAAGAAGAAGAAAGAAGAGAAGCTAAGAAGGAGAAGGTAGAGAAGATCCAAAGAAGAACAAAGAAGAAAAGAAGAGAAAGAGAAAAAGCAAGAGAAGAGAAAAACCAAACCTTTTTAAGACGTCTCAAATCCTTATGTAGATGTCCAATTTTGTCCAATTTCTCTTTAGCTACATTTTATTCATAAACTCCTACACTATATTTTGAATTAGAGTTTGAGTAACTTTAAGTGTTCAAATTACATCTATTCAGATTAGTGAATAAATTCCATTTGCTCCCTGTGTTCGACCTCGGACTTAACATTCGAGTAATAAAAATTCTTATTTGTTTTCAATGCTTTTTCGACTATACTGCAACGCCACCTTTTTAAAACCCGATCAAGCGTGTTAAATAGTAGGCCTTTGACAAGCTCATGTTTCACAAGTGTACTGATGTTTCTCATGTGAACATGACTTAATTGTTTGTGCCAAAGTATTACCTCTTTGTCAGATGTGACAAGACATTCAAGGTTGTCGCATTTGTCGAAGTTGACAGTATAAATATCTTTATATTTGATTCCTTTTAGAAGAATTTGTTTGGTTTCTTTTTCTCTTATTTTAAAACCATTCAAAGTGAGTAATTTTATATCCTTTATGACAAATTTGACTTACACTAAGAAGATTGTGTTTTAATCCACTAACTAGATGGACATTATCAAATGATGTAGAGGAGTTACCAGCTTGGCTAGTACCAATAATATGACCCTTGTGGTTGTTCCTAAATGTGACTGTACCACCTTCTTAGCGGCGGAGTTGCAGGAACAGGTCTTCCTCTCTTCTCATATGCTTCGAACACCTATTGTCCATGATCCACCTTCTTTCTTCTCGATCCTGTCCTTTGTTTGCATTTGTAAGGTCTTGGATTGTTGGATCTATAAAGTGGCTTTAGGTTTCCATTTGTTTCTTGATATGTCCACCTCTTATAATCTACTTTACCTACAAAATAGGATTTCAAGAGTGCTTTTGGTACCCATTTTTGTTTGTATACACGATGGTTAGATGGTGCCACCTATTTAGGAAAGCTACCTTCTCCGTACTTTGGCTAGAACTAGATGCTTCATGATCATTTTTAGGTATATAACCTAACCAAAATTTTGTCGTGCTCTGGATTTGTGTTCCTAAGAATTTATACAAATTTTGACTACCTTTAGTGAATTTAGCTAGATCATTTAAGAGAATAGCAGAGTTTTCCTTTAGCTTGTTTATATCTACTTTCATATTATCTATTTGTGATTTTAGTGAAGTAATTTTAGTAGATAACTCTTTATTTTGTAAAGTAAACATATCTTTTTGTGCTTTCTCTTCTCCTAAGGCTTTCACTAAGCTTTTACTCTCTATCTTTAGTGATTTAGCTATGTCATGCATCTCAAAGAAAGCTTTTAATAATTCATCTTATGAAAAGGATGTTACCCCATCTTCTAGAACCATAAGTCCTAGAAGAGCTTCTTCTCCAGAGGTCTCCTCTTCTTCTGAGCTTGAATCTGACTCATCCTAGGTGGCTTGAAGTGCCTTCTTTCCATCCCTTCTGGGGAATCTCTTCTTCTCTGATCCCTTCTTGAGAAGTGGACAATCCTTCTTGATGTGTCCTTTTCATTTGCAGTTGTAGTAGATAATGGTGTCTGCTTTAGATTCTTCTTTCTCCAACTCCTCTTATTTTTGAGGAACTTTCTAAACTTTCTAGAGAGAAGAGCTATGTCTTCCTCTTCATCTTTGCATGAAGAGTCTTCCGATTGATGGTTGGCTTCGAGCACCATGGTCTTCTTCTTAACCCCTTCATTGTCATGCTTCTTCATGTGCTGAAGCTAAACTTCATATGCTATGAAGCTACCAATAAGATCATCTAGTTTTAAGGTAGACAAATCCTTCAATTCGTGTATGGCTGTGGTCATTGTCTCCCAATCGTTGGTGAGAGATTGGAGGATCTTCCTCACCAGAGCTTCATTCTTGATTTCTTGGTCTAGGTTCCATAGAGAGTTTACGATGTCCATGAATCTCGTAAACATCTCTTTGATTGACTCTCCTTTATTCATCCTAAAATTGACTCTCCTTTATTCATCCTAAAAAGTTCATAATTTTGTGTTAGTAAATTAACTCTGGTTTCTTTTACCCTGGATGTCCCCTCATGGGTGACTTCAAGGATGCTCTAGATCTCGTTGGTTGTCTTGCAGGCTGAGATGTGATTGAATTTGCTTTGGAAAGCCCACAGAAGTTCATGTTCATGGCCTCGCGTTATGCGTTTCCATTTTCTTTTGATCTGGAGTTACTGCCACTCCCTCCTTAATCTCAGGGTGTGTGTATTTGGAGGCAATGACATCCCACACCTTGAAATCCATCAACTCTAGGAAGATTTGCATCCTGGTCTTCTAGTATCCGTAGTTCATTTCATCAAATGATGAAGGTCGAACTGCTGACTGTCCCTTTGCATAAGTGTCAACAGACGATTTCGACAACTTCTGGACAACGAGGGTCTAATACCAAGCGAGGGTGCCTACTGATCTTAATAGTATACTAGAGGGGAGGGGCGAATAGTATCGCTCAAAAATTCAAATGAATTAAAAACAGATCAATCCACAAAAGAATCAAGCACAGATAACGCCTGGATTTATAGTGGAAACCCAAATCGGGTGAAAACCACTACTTAAGCCTCTTAGCTTAGAATTTTTCCAACTAGGCGAAGGTAATCAATCCACTTTCGTACCACTTGAACAAGGGTGGCACAGCCTCTTACAAAGATCCCTTCTTTTACTAATCTGAAGAGAAGCACAACAACAACAACGAATTTCTCCTAGCAACTTGGGATTCGTTAATCAAAAGCAACAATATATAAGAACAATAAGAACCTATGAAACCTCAATGAAAGTCAAATAAGAATTTTAGCGGAGGTTTGAATCATTATGCTTTGGAAGGCGTGAAAATAGAAGTGCAGAAGCACTTAGAGAAGCACTTTGCTTATGAGTGGATTTTCTACTCTTTTGTTATGAAAAGGGTTGCGTACAACCTATATTTATACTAACAAATCGACTTGAAAAGGAAATCAAATTGGTTGATTAATTAAGGTAGTTTGGTTGATCAAAATGAGGTTTGGTCGACAGTTATTTGATCGATAAATGATTAGTCAATTAATTAACTTAAATGGTCGATCAAAAGTGTATTAATCAACTTCCTCAAATGAGATGATTTGATCGATTAATTAAGTAGGTTTGTCAATCAAAAATTTTGGTCGATCAATTAATTTATTTGGTCAATTAGTAACCCTATAAACTTATTCTCTATGTGAAGTGAGAAAATCCATTTGATACTTATTTTGAGGTTCTTTACAAAATATTCTAGACTCAATAAAGATAAAAAGGACACTAAGGCACTGGTCAACATTCTTCTAGCTTTGATTCATGAGAGAGTCCTGAAATATTAGTCTTGCAAATAGCATACTTTTGGTGCAACAAAACTGAGGTACTTACACTATTCAGATTGTGCCCAAGAAAGCAAGACTTACTGTAATTAAAAATGATAAGGGCGAATCCATCCCAACCTACACCGTGACTTCGTGGCGAGTCAACATCGACTAAAGAAAACTGATTACAACTACCAAGAAGGATAATTTTCCTTTACCTTTTATAGATCAGATCTTAGAAAGGAAGGTTGGACACAGTTTCTTTTGCTTCTTGGATTAACCCAGAAGATCAAGACAAGACTACTTTTACGTGTCCCTTTGGAACATTCGCTTTTAAATGAATGCCCTTCAACCTCTGCAATGCACCAGCAACATTTCAACATTGTATGATGCCCATTTTCTCTGATATGATTGGGGACTATGTGGAAGTATTTATGGATGACTTCTCTATTTTGGAGATGATTTCTCATCTTGTCTTGATAACCTCACAAAGATCCTCAGGAGGTGCATAGAAGTAAACCTAATTTATCATGGGAAAAAAGCCATTTTATGGTAAGGGATGGCATTGTACTAGGTCATAGGATCTCATGTAATGGACTCGAGGTTGATTGAGGTAAATCCGAAGTTATATTGAGATTACCTCCACTTAGCTCAATTAAGCAAATCAAATCATTCTTGGGTGACGTTAGATTTTATAGCAGATTTATTCACGATTTCTCAAAAGTCGCTCGTCCTTTGACGAATCTCTTAGTAGCTAACATCCCATTTGAGTTTGATTCCTCTTGTCTTAGTGATAATGAAAATCATGCAATTTGTAAGAATAGGATTTTGTTGTTGTAACGCACAAAATTCGATGACTTTTAAATTTGTAAATTGCTGAGTACTCAGGGAGTATTCGGGTCATCCCAAGGGAGGCGAAAATGCAAAATGAAATTCTCTTGCTTGAAAGCTAGAAATCAATTTTCTTTTTTTTTTTTACATTTTGAATATGTATTTCTTTTTTTTGGATTTTGGTTAGGGCAAAAACACACCAAATGATAAGTTGATAAAGAGAAGCAGGAAATGACTAAAGAAACTAAGTGCTCTACTCTTCCAACTCACTCCAAGTATAAGTGACTTGGAGTAATGGAAGGGTAGAGACACAAAAAGAGAAACTACCAAACCAAAACTGTAGAGGAATGCTTGTATTAAACAAAATGAAATCCGATTGCAAGAATTCTGGAGAGCTCACAAGTGGGAGGAATTCCACACTTGTAATCCCCAGGAATTCCAATTAGCTATAACAAAAATGAAATAAATGCTAGAATAAAAATAGAAGGTTTAGTAGATGAAGATGGAGCTACCATAGAATCCTTGCTCCAATTCTGGTTGCCTCAAAATTGAAGAGTACTCCTCCTCCTGAAGGTCCTCCTCCTGGCAAGCCCTGGTAGGCGCGCCTGATAAGCGGGTTTTCATGAGGGAAAAGTTAGGGTTTTGAGAAACCCATCGTTGCAGTCACAAAACTCGTTATCAAATAAAATTTTATCGAAACTTCAAGGGAGTCCTGGGTCTAACACGAGGAGGTGATGTTTGTTTCTTTAAAATCCGTGTTTTACTTTGTTTCTTTTTGGTGTTTTTAGGGTTTTGTTCTTTTTTTGTCTTTTTGTAATGAAGAAATATCCAAGATAAATATTTGAGCAAGGATAAATAAAAAGATAGAGAGTCGAGAAAAGAAGCAATTCTGATATATCAAAATATTATTTATTACACTAATCATAAATATGCTAAACAAAATAATAAGAGAATGAAGATGAGAAGGAATCTCCCAAAGCAGATGTCTGGCAAGACGACATTGCTTGGTAGTGGCTTGGATGGAGGAGATGAGATGCGGACATTGGGGATGAGGTGTAGGAGGAACCTAGGTAGAGGGCCACTTGACCAAGCTGAGGGAATGGTGATGAGGAGGTGGAGGCAATCGTCAACCTGAATGGAGGTGAGGGGACGACTCTGCGGTCTCCTACGAAGGAGGTGAGGGTATGGTGTTATGCTTGGTGGAGTAAGGGAGTGCTACACTAATAGGAGGTTGTGGAGCTTGGGAAAGAGCTCTTGGGAGCTTGGGAGGCTTATTGAAGCTCTAGAGTAGGTAGGAGTAGCATAGGTACAGATGGGGAAAAATGGGAGGTGTAAGGGTGCTTAGGTGGTGGAGAACAAGCTTTCTATTCATATACAATCAGTGACAGCCACAATCGTTGCTAAAGATCAGCCCAAGCTGTCACAGAAGATCCGTGTGGCGTTGCTGGCATGTGCTATGCGCTGCCTTGTCGTGCACGCGCACATGCTGTGCTATGCACTGCACTACCCTAAGCTTGGGCATGCTTCACGCGCATGTGCAAGTACGGTGTGTGCGCTGGCCGTGCGTGTGTTGCCTCAATTGAGTGATTGGCGGGGCTTGGTGGGTTTCAAACTTGCGCCCCTCCTTTGGGAGTTGATGCCACAATCGATGCGCCAAGCTATTGGTTGAGTCGAGAAGAGCGGCTATGGGTACGTGGTGGAGGAGGATTCTTACCCGTTGGATTTCATCCTTGGAGGCCTTTGGAGGGACACCAGGTGACGTTGGGCCCTTTGGATGGTGCCACATGGCACCATCTGGACCATCCACCTTTCTTTTCTTGCAGAAGATGCTACGATGCTTGGATCGAGATGATTTCTACAGTGTCGGACTGCGATCGTCGCTCCAGATTCATCCATATGATCGGATTTTGTATTTGAAGCTTCGAAATGTCACACCATGTCTCCTGGCCATAATAACATAGGAATTATTGTATAATTTATACACATTACACTAAATGCAATATGATGAATGTTATGCAATATTTATACTATGGAATGCAATGATCGGCTTAGTAACTATCATAAGTAAGCATTTAATCATGAATACATGCATGTTCATCAGTGCCTTATCTCCTCCTCAGGGTGGATGACCACCACCCTTAGATATTCCTCTACCTAGCCGTCCCCTTGAAGTGTATCCTTGTCTTGGGCACAAGAAAGAAGACAAGAAGAGGAAGGCACCAAGGAGGCGGGTGTGCCTCCTTAATCTTCCTTTCTTTTTCTTCTCTCTTGGTTGAGTATGTAGGTAGGAATATGGATGGGTATGCTAGAAAAATAATGTAGTCAAGGGTATGTTGGAAGTGGATAGTTAGTGTTGTTTTTATAGGAAGAAAAATTGGTGGTTGGTGTAGGGGTTATGTGTAGGGCTAGGATGGGCTTTCATGGGTGGTTAGGTGATCCTAGGGTGGAGGATGTTTAGTGCCAACCTAAGGGTGCTATGGGGTGGTTATGGGTGGCTAAGGGACACCTAAAGGTGGCACCAACCATGGAAGGGTGCTAAGGTTTAGTGCCAACCTTGATGACTTCTAGAAGATGGTTAGGTAGAGGGTTGAGATGTGTAGGGTAAGGATATGGGGTTGTTTTGGAACCAAGATGAGTGGGGTAGTTAAAGGCATTTTGGTGCCAAAGTGGGGGTGTCTTTTGGTGGTGTGAAAGGTGATGACTTGTTGGCGCCAAAGTGGAGTAGGAGTAAGGAGCTTAGATGGACTCTAGGTAGGCTTAGTTGGTGGAGCTAGTTGGGATTAGGGTTTTGATGTGAAAAATTGGCGTGATTTGAAATTAGGGTTTTAAATCATTGTAACACGTCCAATCGCAATCGCTTTTAAAATTAATAACCTAGATAGTAGTAGTATCTAGGGTCATCCAAGGAAGTAAGTTTGCAAAATTCAAATCTCTTTCTTGAATACGGAAATCACCTTTCTTTTTGTAATTTTTGAATATATAATTTTTATGGTTTTGAATAACAAGGCAATGCGAACTGATAGCAGGAAAGACTAACCCCTAATATCTAATATCTAGGTGACAATAAATGATTTCTTTCTAAGCTCACCGTAGGCACATCGAGGCCTAGGGTAATTAGAAAGAAAGAGTGAGAGTGCACTAAAGATAAAGCGACAAGAATTGTGACAAAAACTAATTAAGAAAAAGGTAACTTTGATTAATGAAAAAGTGTTTTACAAAAAACCCTAGTAGAGGAATGCTTCTACTATTAGCAATTAAAATACAAAATATGCAAAACACTAATCCTCTGAATGTTGGTGAAGAAGATGAGGCTCTTGCTCCAACTACAGTTGCTCCCATAATTGAAAAGTACTCCTTTTCCTGGAAAAGCTCCTCCAAGGTGTGGCCTCCTCCTGGAAAGCCCTAGGGGGGCCGTGCCTTGGCTCCTCCAAGGTGGATGATTCCATTTTTGTTTCTACTCCAAGGGTGGGCGTGCACCACCCTAATTTCTCCTCCAATGCCTGACCGTCCTCCTTGATGTAGAGAGCCTCCTCCTCTTGGTGTGGCACAAAAGGAAAAGTGGAGAGGAAGAAGGCACCAAGGAGGCAAGGGATAGCCTCCTTAATCTTCTTCCTTCCTCTTTTTTCTTGGACAACCAAAAATCCATTCAAAGAGTTAAAATCCTAAGAGCTAAATCTGATTTAGGGCATAACAATGATGATAAACTGGCATTTATCAGGTTTGGAGGCCATCGAGGTGGATTAGCTAAGCTAAGCTAAGCTAGCTAAACTAGTAGATGAATGGAGTAGAGGGAGCTAAGGCTTTGGTGAAAGAGCTATGGAGGAGCTGCATCTGAGCTGTATTGGAGTTGATAACTGCTGAGGAGAGCTGCAAGGAGCTACCTAAGCTAGCTTAGCTAGCTAGTTCTTTTCTAGTTACTAAGCTAAGCTAAGATGAGTTGGCTTCTGCTAATGTGAGCTGAGGTGAGTAGGGTTTGGTCTTCTCGAAGATTACCTAGCTAGCATAAGTAGCTAACTTAGGTCAAGTAGCTCAGTTCAACCAAGTTGAGCTAAGTTGAGTCTCTAGGAGCTGGACTTGAGTTGGCCTGAGCTAGTTGAGGTTTTCTTCAGCTGACTAGGCTTAGCTAGTTGATGGCAGTAGCTAGTCCTAGTTAGGTGGAGCTTCTAGTGAACTGTTCTAAGCTGGAGGAGCTGGGATGGAGCTGGGATCAACTATCATGATCTAGTTTGAGTTGCCATCCAGCTGAGGTGAACTAGCTTGAGCTACCATTCAATTGAGATGGGCTAAACGGAGCTAAGGATGTGTTGATCCAACGAGAAGGAACTGGGATCCAGTTGATGTGGGCTTCTCCATCTTCTGCCTTCCAAAGTGACAAGGTTTATGGGATCTGACTATCTACCAATCCTTAACACTCAAGTAAATGCATCAAAAAGACAATAAGATGTGATGCATGCCTAACCTAAGTAAATGCCTAAATGTAGCCTAATAACCTATTTGCGAAGTTAAAACCCTAATAGCTAGATCTGTTTTAGGGCATAAGAATGATGATAAACTGGCATTTATCACTCAGTGCTTTCAAGACCATACGAAGTGTTGTATCAGATTCCCTGATTCTCCAACACCTGATTGGTCTCTCAATTTTAAGATGTGTGACGCCTTCGATTTCGTTGTTTGAGCCATTCTAGGCCAACGTTGGGAGTGCCACCCTTTTATAATTTATTATGCTAGAAAGATACTGAACGAGGCTCAGCATAATTATACGATTATTGAAAAAAAAAATGTTAGCAATAGTATTTGGGTTGGAGAAGTCCAGATCATATCTACTTGGGTCCAAAGTGATAATTCTCACATATCATTCATCCCTCAAGCACTTGTTGGAAAAGAAGGATGCCAAACCCCATCTTATCAGGTGGATCCTTCTTTTGTAGGAATTCGATGTCGAAATTTGCGACAAGGCTGGAGCTCATAATGTAGTGGCAGATCATTTGTCTCGATCAGGCCTAGCCCACATGCCATATTCCTCGCCTATTTCAAATCAATTGCTGAATAAATCTCTTTTGGTTGTTAGTTCTATTGAGTCTCCTTAGTACGCTAATATCGTAAACTATCTTGTTGCAGGCAATATTCTTGCGGGCATATTGAAGGACCAGAAACTCATATTCATTTCAGATGCCAAATGTTATTTTTGGGACAACCCCTTTCTCTTCTGCGTTGGAGTAGATCAGACTATCAGGAGGGGTGTCCCCAATTTAGAAATTTCTAGTGTGTTATCTTTTTGCCACAGTGATGCTTGTGGTGGTCATTTTTCAGGCCAAAAAATCGCTGCAAAGATTTTCTAGTCAGGTTTTTTCTAGCTAACCATTTTCAAAGATACACACGAATTTTGTAAATGTTGCAAGCGATGTCAGTCGGTCGGTTCTATGACTAGGAGAGACATGATGCCTCTCCAACCCATTTTGGTGATAGAAGTGTTCAACGTATGGGGCATTGATTTCATGGGCTCTTTTCCGAACTTGCTGGGCTTTGAGTACATATTTCTCACAGATGACTATGTATCAAAGTAGGTTGAAGCCATCCCAGCAAGATGGGTTGATCATAAGACTGTTATCTCCTTCGTAGAGGAATTTATTTTCTTGAGATTCGGTGCACTGCACGCTTTTATTAGCTATGGGGGTTGTCACTTTGTCCATACTGATTTTAGGTCACTTTTGAAGAAATATGGGGTACATCATCATATTGCCACCCCGTATCATCTGCAAACCAATGGGTAGCCTGAAGTGTCTAACTGGTAAATCAAGCTTATGCTCTAGAAGATGGTTAGACTAGATAGGAAGGATTGGTTCGATCGGTTGATTGATGCACTTTGGGCATATCAAACCACGTACAAGGCCTCGCTTGGAATGTTGTCATACCATATGGTGTATGGAAAGGTCAATCACCTTCCTGTCGAGCTAGAGCACCATGCCTTTTGGGCAGTGCAAAAGTGTAATTTTAACCTCAATGTGGGAGGTTACGAGAGGAAGCTCCAGCTCAATAAATTAGAGGAAATTCGGTGGGAGGCCTACGAGAATGCAAAGATTGACAAGGACAAGACGAAGGCCTTTCACGAAAATCACATCAGAAGGAAAGTATTCATTCCTAACCAGCAAGTTTGGTTATTTGATTTACACCTAAAATTCTTTGCAGGTAAACTTAAGTCCAAGTGGACTAGTGATGAGAACCTCATCATGAGCCATAACTAGCTCATTTTGACCCAATACAAAGGATAAAAGCTCCTACATAACTCAAGGAAAGGCTTAACTCAGAGAATTCTGAGTTTAAGGAGAAAACAAGTCATAAGGGGTAAAAATGCAATTTTACCAGTATAATCTGCATACAGGGTAATTCAGGGCCCAAACACAGGTCAAAGCAACTTAATAAGAATAAAAGTGGGATGAAATGATCTAGCAAGGGCTACAGCAATTCCAAGAAACTAAATGATAATCTGTAACCCTAAAACAACCCACTTCAATTCACGAGGTTCGAGGCAAAGTAAAAATAGAATAAACCCTCTAAAATTCATAGAAAAATAATCTCTAGGGTTTAGAACCTTCAATTTGGCCTTCAGAACCCATTTTGACCTACATTGAGAACCATGCCCAATTAATAACTTAATTTGGGTTTTCGCATAAATTGACCGGTCAAACAAGGTTTAATATAGAAATAAAATTCACCATCAGATTCCTTAGGTCCTAATCAGTCATGTATAAAAACTTGAGCCTAAGAAGAGACCTCCTTGACCAACTTTACACTTTGGTCCTCATATATTTACTTTTTGGCCCTCAACTTTTGAACCCTCGCATTTTGGCCCCTAACTCTCCTTCGTTCTTTGCAATCAGGTCCCCCCTGCAAAACCTGCCAGCACCATGCTCCGGCGACCTTGCGCGGAGCATGGCGCCGCGCAGGGTGAGGGGGAGGACCTGGCAAGTAAACCGGGGGTGCCCTGCGTCGTCAGCCGTCGTAGGGACACCCCCTTGGTCGTTGTAACCCACCATACCGGCCTTGCGAACGCACGGACGGTATGGGTTTTTGTTTCCGGCCATCCTCCGGCGAGGGAGACACGTCGTCTCCCTCCGCCTTCCTCCCTGTTTGATCCCTATAAATACCCCCCGTTGCTCCACCGATCGGGGCAGCTTGGATCTGACGGAGAAAATCCCCAACTTTCCTCTCTTCTCTCTCCGGCAGACGCTCACCAGCTCCGGCGGTTCCTCCCCCTCCTCCTCTTCGCCCTGCCGCAATACCAGCAGCAGAGACTTCCTCCCCTGCTCTTCCCGCGCCACGCCGCACCCAGCTGGCGCCTCTCCGACTCTCTGCTCGCCGCCGCCCCTTTCCCTGAGCATCGTCTTCTCCGGCGACAGTCGATACGACTGTCGCCCTGTTCCTCCCCCTTCGTCCCTGCAAGTAAGCTAGAACTACTCCCCTTCTTCTCCTCTTTCTTCCCCCGCTTTCAATTTATTCAATTAAGCTCTCGACCGACCATGACCATCGTCACCCCCTTCATCTCTGGCCACCCTCCGGCGAGATGCTCCCATCGCTCCACAGCCTCACACACCTTGCCGACCTTCACCGAACCTCCGCCTCATCACACTGAGCACCCCCCACCCCTTCACTGCCACTCCACACCTCCGTAACGCTTCCCCCAACAAACCCATCCTCCGACCCACAGTCCGACCTAGGGCAGCCCTTGCACGCCGCCCCACGCCTCGCCACCACCCACACGAGCTTCGCCGCACCCTGGCGAAGCTCCCGGCACTTTCTGATTAGGCCGAGAGGCCGTTTTCTTGTGAACAGGCCACCCGACCTCCGCCGCCATTGCCGTGCAGAAGGAGCTGCTTCCGCCTGCAGCTACAGGCGCGCCACGCTCAGCGCCACGCCCAGATTCAACTCCCAGGCCTTGCGAGGCGTTTCGACAAAACACCAGGCTCGCAGCTAAGGCAGAAGGCTTCGCGTGACGCCGCGATCTCCCGCTGCTTTCCCCGCTGCGGGCGCGCAATTGAGGTGGGACATTTAGTCCCACCTCGGAAAAGCCTGAAGAGGCGCAGCGATATAAGATGCAGAAGTGCTGGAGGCTTACTGCCTCAGCACACGGGGTGAGGTCCCCTCCACCCGCCCGGTTACCCGGTCTCGTCCGCGCTCACGCCCCGCGGACCTGACCCGACCCGACCCGACTTAAGACTGACCTGCACTCCTCGCCCACCACGCACGCCGGTGGGCCTGGACCCGGGCGTGACCCGAACCCGATTACCCGGCAGCTCTGGGAGAGCTTTCCCAAGAGTGGTTTCAGAGAGAGAGAGACGCGGGGGGGGAGAGGGTAGAGTAGGTTTTGTTCTCTGACGTAAGCTCTGAAGTGTGCAGGCACAGGTGAAGAAGAAGAACCGCGAAAGAAGAAGGAAGCTGACTGTAGCAACAGGCAGTTTAAGTCGTCTGATTTGGAAATCAGACGACGTCCTGAAGGGAAAAGAAGAAAGACGGAAGAAGATCTGAAGAACAACAGAAGAAGGCGAGGCAGAGGAGAACACAAAAGAACAAGGGAAGAACTGAAAGAAGAAAAACAAAGAAGAAGAAGAAGAGCATCACCATTGCAGAAGAAAGAGCATCACCTCTGCAGAACAAAGAAGAAGAAGGAGATCTAAAGAAAGAAAGAAAGAAGAGCATCACCTCTGCAGAACAAAGAGAAAAGAAGACAACAAATTCTTTCCCTCTCTCTTTCTTTTTGTAAAAGAAACATGTATATCTCTAGAATACAACTTGCTCCCTGAGTTCGACCTCGGGAACTCTTTTATTTTCCGAGTAAAAAAATTATATTTGAAATGATGGCAACAACTGGCTATATTACAACGACATAACAATAAAACCCAGTTATCTCTCGAAGCCACACCGTTATCCGCCAATCAATTGGCGCCGTTGCCGGGGAGCAACGGCTATTCTAGAGGTAAACATTCCTGTTTCTTTTTTTTAATTTCTGATAATCTCCTCTCTTTTGTGCAGCTACAGGAACTCAAGAAGACAAGCAACCACACGACAACCACTCCGAAGACAGGTAAATTTTTCCTCTCACTATTAACCCCTAAACTCTAAAGAGGAAGAAAAGAAAAGAACAAGCAATATAGGGCTAACCTGTCTTCCATACTTAGTAACCATAAAGAGTTGCATGTTTTCAACTCATCACTCCTGCACACTATTAAGGGTATTTAAGGGCTAACACATTCTTGCTTGAGCCCTAATTGCCCAACAAAGAGTTAAATGGACCAAGTAGAGCCAACATAAGGTCAAACATTAGGATTTCAGTAGAGACACACCCCTTAATCAAGAATTGAGGAAATCCAAAAGAGGTGTGCCCAAGCCATTGATTGAAAATAATTAACAAGAAAAATCCTAAACAATTGGCTCTCTCTAAACACTTGAACCCTAAAAGACAAGACCTGAAAGCTCTCAAAGAAAACAAGAGGTAAAGTTGACCCCTTGGGTCAACCAACCTTAAATTAGGTCACTCTTTGCACTTAAAAAGACTAAAGTTCAAGTGAAACCTTAAGCACCCTGATCTTAAAATTGGTAGACTTAAGAGGTCAAGATCCCCATTCTGGTCTACCTGGAACCGCAGTGACAAGAGAGGTCGGGTGGGGGAAACCTTGTAACCCGTGGGGACGCTCTACCGTGTAGGGGTCTTCGCGGGACTCTCCCTCTCTGGCTGCCCAGGTAATTCTCAGGTGGACGATCTTTCTGATCAAGGGGTCCATCTACCCCGCACCTCTATAGTCACCCAACACATTTTTGGGTGTCTTGATTGGGTCCAGCACCTTCTGAACTTACCTCTTCCAACAGTGCATGTACGGAAGGAGGTCCCTAAGACCACCCTTAAGACCTCCTTTAGAAATTCGCTCTCGTCAAGGCCAAGCCTCGACGCCCGTGTTTGTGCAGCAACACCCTCACATTATTCTCTCTTCTGATTCAGAACCAAGTTCTTCTTCTTCCCCCATCATGGCTCAGCCAGTTGAGGAAGAAAATAATCTGGAACACCAGCTCCAGCGACTCAATGACCTCTTCCAAAACTTCGTGCACCCACCACAGCGTCCTATGATGCGGGACCACTACAATCCTGCTGCGGTGGCCATTGAGCCTCGAGTCAGAATCCCGACTGGAGGACCTGATTCCGAATTAAAGCCCAACATGATTCATGCTATACCTAAATTCCATGGGCTTAATTCTGAAGATCCCTTCCAGCACATCAAACAGCTAAAGCATCTGGCCCACACTTTTGGATCAGATGTGCAAAATCGGGATATTCTTCTCATGAAGATGTTCTCCTTTTCTCTTATGGACAAGGCCGCCCATTGGTATCAAACTCAGACCCGGCCGATCAACACTTGGGAAGAACTTCAATCCGAATTTTTGAAAATGTTTTTTCCCGTTGGTCGGACCAACGCCTTGCGCCATCAGATTACACACTTCACTCAACAATCAGGAGAACCTCTCCATGAGGCATGGGATCGTTTTCAGGATCTCATGAGAGAGTGCCCCCATCACGGAGTTCCTAAATGGGAACAAGTCCAATCTTTTTACCAGGGACTCCGTGAGGACATCCGCCTTTTCGTCAATGCAACTTGCAGAGGAAACATCATGGGTCAACATGAAGACACCGTATGGGAGATTCTCGAAAACATGTGCGAGAACTCCATCAACAATGACTCCATGGGATTATTCGACAGGACGAATACCCGCGCAGTGACGAATCTTAAGGGAGCACATGAGACGTAGGGCCTGTCCGCATCAGTCGACCTGGAATTAATGGCCAGTCGATTGGACAAGGTCTCAATCATTGAAAAGAAGGTGGATGAGCTGACTCAGCACTTGCAGCGAGCCACCTCCGCGCGTAACTCCTTTGCACAACCTCCTTCCACACAGGAGACTGTGCAAAACATCCTCCATCGATCTTCCCCTGGGATGGATCCATATCCACCCCCATCTGATTCTTGGACTGGAAGATCATCCGATCCTTTCTACACCAGCCGAGGGAACTCCATTCCCCCTTTCCCTGACTCTCAGGAGGTTCCTCAGACCTGCGAGGACCTCAACGCCATCCAGAACGACCCATTCTCCAACACTTACAACCCTGGATGGCGAAACCATCCCAATTTTCAGTGGGCAGGAAATTCCCAAACTCAAAGACCACCTTTTCAGTCCCGCCCACAGCCCCCTCGTCATTACCAGCCGCCTCAGCCTCGGCCCAACCCTACTTATCCATCAGGGCCAAATCAGGATCAAATGTCCCTAATCCTTCAAACTCTGGCTGATATTCAACAAACGAATGCGGCTATTCAAAAACAGCACAAGGACGAGCTTACTGAAGTTAAAACTCAACTGGCCCAGTTGGCAAATTCTCGCCAGCCAGGCACACTCCCTTCCCAACCTCTTCCTAACCCAAATAACGTGCCAACCCAGAAGCGTGTTATGAATCCAAATTTAGGCCACGCTCAATGGATTTATCAGGCCCCTACTGCTCCATCTCCAGATGAGATGGAAGCCTCAACTTCTTATGCGGGATTTCAGCAGCAGCCACCCCTCCTACCAAACCCAAACCAAAATCAGGCCGGATTAAATTCTGTAACAACACGTAGTGGTAAAACAACTCAAGACCCGCATTATCCAAACAACTCCAAGCCTGATAACCATGACCCTAGGATAGTTATCCAAGGTACCGCTGTTCCAGATCCACAACCTGGACCTATCCTAGAAGAACCAACCAAGATCCCGTTTCCCGAGGCCCTGACCAAGGGAAAGAAGACCACAAAACCCGTGGCCCCTGAGGAGGACCTGGTCAAGCTCTTTGAGCAGGTCCACATAAACATCCCCTTGATGGATGCAATCCGCCATGTACCAGCTTACGCATGATTTTTAAAGAATATATGTACACCCCAGCGTAAGCCGCGAACCAAGGGAGGGAGCCCAATTGTTCTGTCAGAACAAGCCAGCTCTGTAATCCTCAGTAGACTCCCACCCAAGGCAAAAGATCCTGGAACTCCCCTGATTTCCTGTAAGATAGGTGGTACCCAATTTGATAGAGCTTTGTTAGACTTGGGTGCATCCATAAACCTGATACCCACATCCTTACTCGACCATCTAGAAGAATCTGAGCTAAAACCAACCGAGGTGAAATTACAATTAGCAGATCGATCTATAAAGTCACCAAAAGGGATTCTCGAGGATGTTATCGTGAGAGTGCGGGATTTCTATTTTCCAGTGGACTTTATAGTCTTAGATATGGATGCACCTGAGAACCCTAGGGATACACCAATCATTCTAGGGAGACCTTTCTTGGCTACTGCTAGAGCCAACATCAGCTGTGAGGAGGGCCAAATAGAGCTTAAGTTTGGAGATCAAACACTGAAAATTGATATATTTAAGGCCCAACAAGGAATTAATTGCGGCGTCATCGAGCAAATTTGTGACATCAAGACTTTGGTTGATGAATCACACCTCCAGAATGACTCGTGTATGCCTCATCAACCACAGAAGGATCTTGACCCGCAAACAGAGGAGTCAAATCCAGATGTGAACAACCCAGTAACTCCCACCCTTGAACCTCACATCTATACTGAACCACCCGCTGCTGCTGAAAACCCCATCCTCGAACTGAAACCCCTTCCTGCTCACTTAAAATACGTCTTTTTGGGTTCTAATCAGACCCTTCCTGTGATTATCAATTCCAACCTCAGTCCTGAACAGGAATCCCATCTGATTGTTGTCCTCCAGCAACATCGCAGAGCCATCGGATGGACTCTCGATGATTTGACTGGAATAAGTCCCTCTTATTGTACTCATCATATCTATTCAGAAGAGGGCACACGACCTTCTCGTGAAATGCAGAGACGCTTAAACCCCAATCTGCAGGAGGTCGTGAAAAAGGAGATCATCAAGTGGTTAGATGCCGGGATCATCTACCCGATCTCCAATAGTCGTTGGGTGAGCCCAATTCAGGTCGTGCCCAAGAAGGCAGGACTCACCACTATAACGACTGAGACCGGAGAAATCATTCCTACCCGATTAGCCAACTCGTGGAGAGTCTGTATAGATTACCGTCGACTCAATTCCTCCACGAAGAAGGATCATTTCCCACTACCCTTCATTGATCAAATTCTCGAAAAACTAGCGGGAAATAGGTTCTTCTGCTTTCTTGACGGGTACTCCGGTTATAACCAGGTGGCAATCCATCCTGAGGACCAAGAAAAGACCACGTTCACCTGCCCCTTCGGAACATACGCTTTCCGAAGGATGTCTTTCGGTCTTTGCAATGCACCGGCTACTTTTCAGCGATGCATGCTTGCCATATTCTCCGATATGGTAGGTGATTATCTGGAAGTCTTCATGGATGACTTTTCAGTTTTCGGAGCATCATTCGACGATTGCCTCCAACACTTGGTCCAGATACTCAGGCGGTGCATCGATGTGAATTTGGTTCTTTCCTGGGAAAAGAACCATTTCATGGTGCCTGAGGGAATTGTCCTGGGACACTCAATTTCGGAGAAAGGTATCCAAGTGGATCGAGCTAAGGTTAATCTGATCTCTCACCTTCCTATGCCTAGCTCCATCAGGGACATCCGATCCTTTTTAGGGCATGTCGGTTTTTATCGACGATTTATCCCTGATTTTTCAAAAATCGCACGCCCCCTGACCACTCTTCTCTCCAAGGATGTTCCCTTCGAAATCTCCAAGGAATGCACTCAAGCATTTGAAATCCTGCGTGACCGAGTCACCCAAGCCCCGATCCTACAATCCCCTGATTGGTCTCAACCCTTTGAGATCATGTGTGATGCATCCGACTTCGCTGTAGGAGCGATTTTGGGACAGAAAAATGACAAGAAACCTGTGGTCATTTACTACGCCAGCAAAACACTCGATGAGGCTCAGCGTAACTATACGGTTACTGAGAAAGAGCTGCTAGCTGTAGTATTTGCCCTAGAAAAGTTCAGATCGTACCTTCTGGGTTCCCATGTCATCATATACTCGGATCACACAGCTGTGAGGCATCTCCTTGCGAAGAAGGACGCGGAACCTCGATTAATCCGATGGATCTTGCTGTTGCAAGAATTTGACCTTGAAATTCGCGACAAAGCGGGAAAGCAAAACATGGTAGCTGATCACTTGTCCCGTCTTCCTTCTGAAATAATTGACCCTTCCGGACCCATCACTGAGCATTTTCCCGATGAGCACCTGCTGACTATTGGTACTAGCCTTCCATGGTTTGCTAATATAGTAAATTACTTGGCATCTCATCAGACCCCGTCCGATTGGCCGAAGGCCAAGAAAGACAAATTACGCTCCGATGCCAAGTATTACATTTGGGAAGACCCGTACCTCTTCCGCATAGGTGCCGATCAGATCATCCGAAGATGTGTCCCGAAAGGGGAATTCAACAATATCCTCTCTTTCTGCCATGACCAGGCATGCGGTGGCCATTTTGCCGGGCATAAAACCGCATCAAAAGTCCTCCAGTGCGGCTTTTACTGGCCCACACTGTTCAAAGACGCATACAATCACTGCAAGGCATGCAGTCGTTGCCAGACTTTGGGCAACATGAGCCATCGCGACATGATGCCTATGCAACCGATTCTAGTATGCGAAATCTTTGATGTTTGGGGGATTGATTTTATGGGCCCCTTTCCTGTTTCGGATGGTTTCGAATACATTCTGTTGGCTGTGGACTACGTGTCCAAATGGATCGAAGCCATACCAACCCGAACCTGTGATCACAAAATCGTTCTCAAATTCATTCATCAACACATTTTCTCAAGGTTCGGGATTCCTCGTGCAATAATCTCTGATGGAGGGACCCATTTCACAAATGCTCAGTTTAGGTCACTGATGACCAAATACGGGGTGTCTCACCGAATCTCTACTCCTTACCACCCCCAAACTAATGGTCTAGCTGAGCTGTCTAATCGGGAGATCAAGAAAATCCTGCAAGTCACTGTTCGACCTGATAGGAAGGACTGGTCGTCCCGACTTCCGGAAGCATTGTGGGCCTATAGGACCACCCACAAGACCCAATTGGGCATGTCTCCCTTTAGACTGGTGTACGGAAAGGCATGCCACCTTCCCGTCAAACTGGAGCACAAAGCCTATTGGGCAGTACGGAACTGTAATCTAGATCTTTCCAAGGCTGGGACCCACAGAAAACTCCAAATCAGCGAGATCGATGAGTTACGCATAGACGCGTACGAGAACTTGCAAATCTACAAGGAGCGGGTTAAAGCCTTCCACGACAAACACATCTCGAGAAAGATCTTTCATCCTGGTCAAAAGGTCCTACTCTTTGATACCCGACTCAAACTCTTCCCAGGAAAACTGAGATCTAAGTGGGTCGGACCATATTTGGTCCGACAGGTTTTTGGAAATGGAGCAGTCGAAATCAGTCCACTCAGCCACGATTCAGAACCTTTCATCGTGAACGGTCAGAGACTCAAGCCGTTCATCGATGTAACTTCTACTGATTTGGCTGAGGCATCTTATATCCTCCTTTCCCCTTGAGCTTATTGCGCCCAGCCGATGGCGTAAAACTCAGCGCTTAACGGGAGGCAGCCCGTCATTCTCTTTGAAAACCTGAAACTTGTTCTGACACCTTTTAGCACTCGAAGTTCACCCTTGTAGACAGCCGACCCCAACTCAGATGCCTACATCTGGGATTTGAAATCGTCCGCAAAAAAATTCAACCTGACCCATCCACTCATCCAAATTTCTGTCTTAAGGAATGAACTAAGACCCCCTAGGTTACAATGAGGACATTGCAAATCTTAGGCATGGGGGGGGGTATGAAAGTGCAAAACTTGTAAGAAAAGGTTTCAAACAAAAAAATTCACATATGCCAAAAACACCATAAAAATTAAAAAAAAATTTCGAAAAAGAATAAGAGGAAAAGAGGAGAAGGAAATTTTGTGAAGGAGAAAAGAAACAAAATGAAAAAGGAGCACAAAATTATGAGAAAAAGTGATAGTCATTAGTAAGGAACTAAGGAATTAACCTAAGTTCTAGACCTCATTCAAGAAAAGTGCACAAAGAGATTAGTAAAGAATACAAACCTTAGGCATTCTTGAATAGACTCTTAGTACCCATTAAGATCTGGACACTCCTCAAGAGGTTGAGGAAAATGAAAAGCTGAAGTATTAGGTCTAAGGCTTAGGGAGTATTCGGCCTCGTTAACTAATTTTTGGTTCACGGGACTCAGTAACCTAAGCACCCTAATCTCACACACAGCCTGGTTCAGTAAGCGTAAAAATCAGAATCACGCAGAAGCGTCGCAAAATTCTGAAAAGAACACCTAGAATAGGAGCGGCCGATCAACACAAGTTGATTTGGACGAGTTCCCAGCGCGGAGAGGCGGGAAATCCCCTCGAAGATGCGTAGCAAAATATCATCTCCTCGGTGCTTGTCTCCTAGGATATTTACATATCCTACTGGGGGCATGTAAGCACCCTGCTGGTTCAGATTCCATGGATGGCATTATGTCGAAGTGTCAATTGCCAGGGTCTGGATTCGGCCACGGAACACCATGGATGGGATTATCTCGAAATCTCAATAGCCAGGGTTCCGGGGGTTGCCATGGGCGGTGCTATCTCGAAGCATCGATCGCCAGGAACCCTTGAGGATTGATGGTGGGAGCAAGGAATCTGATACAGACCGTGTTGAAAAGCCAATCCTAGGCTAGAACTAAAAAGAAAAAAAGAGAGAAAACTCTCCAAATAGAAAAACTTTCTATCTCTCTCTTACAAAACGCACTGCGAACTGAGCCAGGGCTAAAATCATTTCAAGCACGGGTGCTTTAACCACGAAGTCCAATAAACCTTAGGTTAGTTCTTGTGGGCCTTAAAAACCTTTGCTAAAAGACTGAGGCTAAGGCTAGACAGATTTGGATCTTGATTGGTACTAGAGTACCTTTTAGGCCTATGGTCAGCATTCTAACCTAATCTATGCTCAAATAAAAAAGGCACTTATCTAAAACTATTAAAAACTTCATGGTCTAGAACAAGGGGTTGAAACCTTAAGTTTTTGCTAAGGGACTAGCAAAAGTTAGGCATGGGGGTATGATGAGAACCTCATCATGAGCCATAACTAGCTCATTTTGACCCAATACAAAGGATAAAAGCTCCTACATAACTCAAGGAAAGGCTTAACTCAGAGAATTCTGAGTTTAAGGAGAAAATAAGTCATAAGGGGTAAAAATGCAATTTTACCAGTATAATCTGCATACAGGGTAATTCAGGGCCCAAACACAGGTCAAAGCAACTTAATAAGAATAAAAGTGGGATGAAATGATCTAGCAAGGGCTACAGCAATTCCAAGAAACTAAATGATAATCTGTAACCCTAAAATAACCTACTTCAATTCACGAGGTTCGAGGCAAAGTAAAAATAGAATAAACCCTCTAAAATTCATAGAAAAATAATCTCTAGGGTTTAGAACCTTCAATTTGGCCTTCAGAACCCATTTTGACCTACATTGAGAACCATGCCCAATTAATAACTTAATTTGGGTTTTCGCATAAATTGACCGGTCAAACAAGGTTTAATATAGAAATAAAATTCACCATCAGATTCCTTAGGTCCTAATCAGTCATGTATAAAAACTTGAGCCTAAGAAGAGACCTCCTTGACCAACTTTACACTTTGGTCCTCATATATTTACTTTTTGGCCCTCAACTTTTGAACCCTCGCATTTTGGCCCCTAACTCTCCTTCGTTCTTTGCAATCAGGTCCCCCCTGCAAAACCTGCCAGCACCATGCTCCGGCGACCTTGCGCGGAGCATGGCGCCGCGCAGGGTGAGGGGGAGGACCTGGCAAGTAAACCGGGGGTGCCCTGCGTCGTCAGCCGTCGTAGGGACACCCCCTTGGTCGTTGTAACCCACCATACCGGCCTTGCGAACGCACGGACGGTATGGGTTTTTGTTTCCGGCCATCCTCCGGCGAGGGAGACACGTCGTCTCCCTCCGCCTTCCTCCCTGTTTGATCCCTATAAATACCCCCCGTTGCTCCACCGATCGGGGCAGCTTGGATCTGACGGAGAAAATCCCCAACTTTCCTCTCTTCTCTCTCCGGCAGACGCTCACCAGCTCCGGCGGTTCCTCCCCCTCCACCTCTTCGCCCTGCCGCAATACCAGCAGCAGAGACTTCCTCCCCTGCTCTTCCCGCGCCACGCCGCACCCAGCTGGCGCCTCTCCGACTCTCTGCTCGCCGCCGCCCCTTTCCCTGAGCATCGTCTTCTCCGGCGACAGTCGATACGACTGTCGCCCTGTTCCTCCCCCTTCGTCCCTGCAAGTAAGCTAGAACTACTCCCCTTCTTCTCCTCTTTCTTCCCCCGCTTTCAATTTATTCAATTAAGCTCTCGACCGACCCTGACCATCGTCACCCCCTTCATCTCCGGCCACCCTCCGGCGAGATGCTCCCATCGCTCCACAGCCTCACACACCTCGCCGACCTTCACCGAACCTCCGCCTCATCACACTGAGCACCCCCCACCCCTTCACTGCCACTCCACACCTCCGTAACGCTTCCCCCAACAAACCCATCCTCCGACCCACAGTCCGACCTAGGGCAGCCCTTGCACGCCGCCCCACGCCTCGCCACCACCCACACGAGCTTCGCCGCACCCTGGCGAAGCTCCCGGCACTTTCTGATTAGGCCGAGAGGCCGTTTTCTTGTGAACAGGCCACCCGACCTCCGCCGCCATTGCCGTGCAGAAGGAGCTGCTTCCGCCTGCAGCTACAGGCGCGCCACGCTCAGCGCCACGCCCAGATTCAACTCCCAGGCCTTGCGAGGCGTTTCGACAAAACACCAGGCTCGCAGCTAAGGCAGAAGGCTTCGCGTGACGCCGCGATCTCCCGCTGCTTTCCCCGCTGCGGGCGCGCAATTGAGGTGGGACATTTAGTCCCACCTCGGAAAAGCCTGAAGAGGCGCAGCGATATAAGATGCAGAAGTGCTGGAGGCTTACTGCCTCAGCACACGGGGTGAGGTCCCCTCCACCCGCCCGGTTACCCGGTCTCGTCCGCGCTCACGCCCCGCGGACCTGACCCGACCCGACCCGACTTAAGACTGACCTGCACTCCTCGCCCACCACGCACGCCGGTGGGCCTGGACCCGGGCGTGACCCGAACCCGATTACCCGGCAGCTTTGGGAGAGCTTTCCCAAGAGTGGTTTCAGAGAGAGAGAGACGCGGGGGGGGAGAGGGTAGAGTAGGTTTTGTTCTCTGACGTAAGATCTGAAGTGTGCAGGCACAGGTGAAGAAGAAGAACCGCGGAAGAAGAAGGAAGCTGACTGTAGCAACAGGCAGTTTAAGTCGTCTGATTTGGAAATCAGACGACGTCCTGAAGGGAAAAGAAGAAAGATGGAAGAAGATCTGAAGAACAACAGAAGAAGGCGAGGCAGAGGAGAACACAAAAGAACAAGGGAAGAACTGAAAGAAGAAAAACAAAGAAGAAGAAGAAGAGCATCACCATTGCAGAAGAAAGAGCATCACCTCTGCAGAACAAAGAAGAAGAAGGAGATCTAAAGAAAGAAAGAAAGAAGAGCATCACCTCTGCAGAACAAAGAGAAAAGAAGACAACAAATTCTTTCCCTCTCTCTTTCTTTTTGTAAAAGAAACATGTATATCTCTAGAATACAACTTGCTCCCTGAGTTCGACCTCGGGAACTCTTTTATTTTCCGAGTAAAAAAATTATATTTGAAATGATGGCAACAACTGGCTATATTACAACGACATAACAATAAAACCCAGTTATCTCTCGAAGCCACACCGTTGTCCATCAATCAACTAGCCTGTCTATTGTGATTCACCCATATTCTAATGGGGCAGTCCAAATCATGCACACAAAATCTGGGCATGTGTCTATGGTAAATGGCCAGCGCCTCAAGCCATTTATGGCTCAAGAACCTCCTCTTGCTGACGAAATCATTAATATCATTGAGGATGTATAATTGAGTTTTCACCCAATTGGAGGCATTAAACTCAGTACTTATACATATCATTTATACATAGCATATTTTCCTTTAGCATATTTTCTGCATATTGTATCATGGTGTTGGCTTATGCTGAACGAAAATTCAAGAGCAATTCTAGGTGATTTCTTTCCATTTACCCCTTGTCTCAATTTATTTTCCTTATATTCATGCATGGGGACATGCAAGACTTAGGCATGGGGGGTAGTATGCATAAAATTGAAAATTTTTCTACCAACACTTAGAAAACCTCCGAGTAGCGTGTTAATTGTACTTTTGGGTCTTAAATTAGGAACAACCAACTCCACCTCCAATGTTCGCATTAAAGCTAGAAATCATCCACAACAACCACTTCCAACTTGTTCACTCACCTGTTCTAAATTAGGACCAAGATGAATGTAACCCGATAAGGGAAATTTTTAAAAGTGCAATCACAGGAGGTTAATTGTATAATGCATATATATATATATATATTACATTCATGAATAAAGATTTTTTATCAAGGAAGTTTTATTAGGGATTTTATTCTTTAGTTGATTCCTAAATTTAGAATCCAGAACAATTTCATACTTGTACGTAGATTTTCCAAAGGATTCATTTGGAGACTAATAAACATCTTTAGTTTGTCAAGAAGAAGCATTGCTTCTTTTCTTGAACCCCTTGGCAGTAATTAGGGAGTCCGACAAACCATCTTCTATTAGATCCACCAAATAATTGCAAGGTAAGAGTAGTATGTCTACTGGTGCTCTAAGTCTAGTGCAAGGAATCTTAGTTTCTAGAAAATTAGGTAATGATACTTGGAGTTAAGAATAGTTTTCACTCTCGGTTCCTGCATACGAATTCTTTGGGTAAATTTTTGGGAGCCACCAAATAAAGCAAATACACAGAAATTGAGTTCTAACAAAATGAGGACTAAGGTGGATGGTTACGATTGTCCTTTACAGAATCCTTGGCTAAAGGAGGGTGTTGATATCAAGGTTAGAAGATACGATGTCCTATCTATTCCTTCCCCAGTGTCGAGTGTAGGCACTTCCACCAAATAAGCCACCTGATATCCTCTTAAACACCACCAATCACCAATAATGCCTCCTGAATAATGTTCATTTACATCGTGTTATATTACGCTGTGTTGATAGATATGAAAACAAAAAAGAAGAAAAACAAAGATAAAAAGGGAAAATATATAGAAAAAGAAAGAGAGAGAAACAGTGTTGAGTTCATAATTGTGTTTAGTATGTTTATTTCAATTACATTGAAGCAACATTACCCACCACATTTGTGATCCACCAAATACTACCTTAACCTACTTTTTCGTATTTCTGACCACCCGAGTATTGGCTAAGAAATTCTAACTTAGTGTTAGGGTTATCAGAACTTTATTAAAGTATTAATTCCATTTAAGACCACCAAATATGGATTATATTTGTAAATCTGGTGAGATTGTGAGCTCTAGAAAAGAAAAAGAAAAGAAGAAAATTGTTGACAGGCGAAATCGAGGTTATAAAAGTTGTGTCATAGTATAGGTTGAAATCACTTGAAAATAAATAAAATTTATACTCGAATATCAGAAATGAAGTCCAAGGTCGAACATAGGGAGAAATTAGCAAAAATGATTCTCAAGATTACAATTCAACACAAATATATGAGCAATAGAATTCCAAGCAGTAATGATATATAAATGAATGCGAATTTCAAATAGTGCAAAAAGAATGGGGTAAAATGGTGATTTCACAATTATATCAAATATCTCAATAGTACTAATCAATCTAAATTCCACGTAGGATAAGTGCACAGTGCACTCCTGTTGAATCTCAAATGTCTGCTCAGCCAATCGAATGGATTAACCCGCTCAAACTACTACAGTGCCAAGAGGGCACTCTTCCTCTTCCTTCCCTTTCTCTTCTCTTCTCTTCTTCCTCCTTCTCTTTCTCTCTTTGTCTGCCTCCTTAAGCTCTAGAGAAGGCACAACTCAGGGCTCAGCAATGCCAGCAGAGGCAAGGGCCTACCTCAAAGATCACAAATGTTGAGAGGAGGGCAGCAGAGTAAACCCCCCCTCCCCTCTCTTTTTCTCTTCTTCCTTTCTCAAAACCAAGCAAACCAGACCAAACCCGGGTATCCGGGTAAACAGACCAAAGCCTAGACCCGCGAGGCGTGAGCACGGGTGAGGGCGTGCATGTGGGGACCTCATCCCGTGTGCATGCTAAGGCAATGAGGCAGAAGTAGAAATTCAATTTAAATCACTCGTGAGCTTCGACGCTTTCCGATGTGGGACTAAGTTGTCCCCTATTCTTCACAGTGCAGCAGCAATAGGTAACACCTCCAATTGAAGGTGCAAGAGTGGTTGTAGTCTTCAATTGAGGATCTAGGAAGGGTCATGGAGATGCTTCACATCGCCTGGACGTGGAATTGGTGAAGAACACGGTCGGAGAAGCTTGAACAACATCAGAGATGGTGGCGGCGGTGATGGAGCTCTGACGACATCCTGAAACCAAGAACATGGACTAAATGCCCTCATTAGTATGCTCAGAAGGTTTATCAGACCATGATGAGTGTAATAATGGTGTCGATTCGGTGTGCGTGTGTGTGAATGTGCGTGGCGAGGTCGAAAAGGGTGCGTGGAGGTGGTTGTGCTCAGAGAGACGAATGCATGGGCAATAGCCCTAATTAGGTTAGGGCTTTTGCTTCAAGAGTCGCGGTGGAGGTTTTGAAGGTGGTGGTGTGAAGTTTGATGTGGTGTGAAGAAGATGAAGTGCAGGGGGAGTGGTTGGCGATCATGCGTGTGTCGTAAGTGTAGGAGAGAGAAATAGAGTGAGAGAGAGCAATAGAAGGACTTAGCTAGGTGAAAGAGAGGCGGAGGCAGTCAATTTTAGTCGACCGACGTCGGAGAAGGAGAAGATGGCGAGACGGCGACGATGAAGTAGGCAGAGATACGTCGTCTCTTTGGCTGGGGAGGGTCGCAATGAAGAGAGGAGTCGAGAGAGCCGACCAATATGGTCGCTGGACAACCGGAAGAGGAGGATCGAAGAGGGTCACTAGAGCAAGGGTTTTGGTGGCTGGAGAAGGAGAATCAGAGGTGGTTGACTCACCAAAACTTGCTAAGAGAATGTGCACGGCCACGAAGGTCCTTTTATAGGGCTCTAGATGGAGTTCCAAGCTTGGAAACAAGCTTAGAAACTCCGAGCTCCTCACCGACATAGGATACCCATTCAATCAAAATGTCCGCATTAGGATTCTAGAGGGATTTAGGATCCCTGGATGGGCTCATTTAGAAGGCAATTATTTGACGAGTTTCCCTTTCAATTTTGAGAGGGATTCGTCAAGAAATCACAGAGATCTTGCCATCTTAAGGTCGTCAGAGTTTGTAGGATAAGAATTTCATGGTGGTAGGGACCTATTTGTGAAAATGATGATAAATATAGGGACCAAAATAAAAAATATTCAAAAGTTAGGGGCATATTTTTGAGATAAAAGAGTTAGATAAGACCAAACTGCAAACTAGGTTAAGATGATCTCAAATTAGGCCCAAATTTTGGTACAAACCAAATTTAAACCTAAGAAATCCAATGGTGAAGTTGGATTTTGGTTTTGACTTATTTTTATGGGGTAATTTATGCAAAAACCCAAATTAGGGCAAAAGTCTGTCTGTAGCTCTATTTTAGGTCAAGACGGGTTATGATGGTCAAATCAAGCATACCAAATCTTAGAGAACATTTTTATATGAATTTTAGAGGATTTAGGTGAATTTTATCCTAACCAAAACCTTAATTAATTAAGCGGGTCTATTTTTAAGGTTTTAGAAGTCATTTAATTCTCAAAACACGCGAAAACCCTTTTCTGTCTGTACTAACCCACTTGTTATACTCTTAAGACCATTTGACCCTTAATTAACCCCTGAGAAAACCCGTGATTGCTATGTATTCAAGATATGATGGTAAATTACTATTTTAGCCCTGGTTTCTTGTATTTCTCTCTAAAAAGATTTACAATGAATTATGGCCTTCTGGTAGTCATGTAGGAGAATTTAATGACTTAATCTAATCAAATTGAGCTAGTTATTGCTCATGATGGTGTTCCCATCATATCCCCATTCCTAGCTTTTTCTAGTCCCTTAGCAAAATCTCATGGAATTAACTCAAATTCTAGAGCATGCTTTCTTTATGCTAAGACTTCTACTGTGTGCTTTCTTTTGTAGATTAGGTCAGAATGCCAATAGTAGGCCTAGAGGTACTCATGTACCAACCAAGATTCAAACTTGATCAGCTCTAGCCTCAATCCGCCATGAAGGTTTCTAAGGCCCACAGGAACTAACCTAAGGTTTGTTGAACTTCGCGATTAAAGCACCCGTGGTTAAAACATGTTTAGCCCAGGTTCAGTTTGCAATGCATTTTTTGTCAGAGAGAGATATAAGATTTTTTTATTTTTGGAGAGTTTTTCTCTATTTTCATTCTTTATTTCTAGTTTTGGATTGGCTTTACAACATGATCTGTATCGGATTCCTAGCTCCCATCATTAATCCTCGCAGAGTCCCTGGCAATCGATGCTTCGAGATAGCACCGCCCATGGCAACCCCCAGAACCCTAGCTTTGAACACTTCGAGATAGTGCTGCCCATGGCGTTCTGTAACTAAATTCAAGCCCTGACAATCGAAATTTTGGGATCATCCCACCCATGGCACCTGAACCAGCACAAGGTGCTTACATGTCTCTAGTAGGATATTTAGATATCCTAAGAGACAAGCACCGAGGAGACAGTATGTTATTGCACATCTTCGAGGGGAATTTCCTGCCTCTCCACACCGGAAACTCTTCCAAATCAACTTGTGTTGATAAGCTGGTCCTAATCTAGGGAGCATTTCAGAATAGAATTAACGCTTTTGCGTGATTTTGATACTTAAGCGCACTGAACCAGACTATGTGTGGATTAGGGTGCTTAGGTTACCGAGTCCTGCAAACCAGAGGTCAGTTAACGAGGCCGAATATCCCTAAGCCTTAGACCTAATACTTAAGCTTCGCATTTTCCTCAACCTCTTGAGGACTATCCAGATCTTAACAAATACTTGAATTTTTAAGTCTAAAATCACAACCCAAGAGGCCTAAGATCAGCGTTCGTACTAATCTCTTTTGTCTCTTAGCACTTTTTGTCTTTTATTTTTTTCTTTTGATTTGATCTAGAACTAAGTAGATTCCTTAATCTTTTACTAATGACTATCTCTTTTTGTTTCAGATTGTGCTCTTTTTTGACATTTTAAATCACCTCCCCTTTTTCTCCTCAAGAATGATGCAATTTTCAAAATTTCCTCCCTTCTTCATTTTTTTTTTTTTGGTTTTTTGGAATATGTATTTTCTTTTATGAAACAATTTCTTGTGAAGTGATTCTCACAACGTTTTACACTTTAATACCCCCCATGCCTACGATTTGCAATGTCCTCATTGTAAATTAGGTGGGTTCAAGTTCAGCTTAGATCGTACATTAGAATAGGTTTAGGTGGGTGGATGGCTCGGGATGACTGTTGCGGATGATTTCAAGCTCTGGTACGGGTACCAGAGATGGGGTTGGCTGTTCTAATAGATGAACCCTACAGTGCAATATGAGTTCAGCACAGGATGTGTTAAGAAGGGTTTCAGGTTTTCCAAAGAGATGACGGGTTGCCTCCCATTAAGCATTGAGCTTAGTGCCATCAGCTAGGCGCAATATGCTCAGGGAGAATGGATTGACTGCATGAATGATATGATCGTGATGGATGAGAATTGGATGGCCATAGATAAGTATCAAAGTATGGTGGAGGGTCATTCCATAATATCTCTGATATAAGTCAAGATGATTCATTTCTGGATGATCATTCTTGAGGTTTCGCGGAGGGAACAGTTGGAAGGTATAGTGATCATGGGATTCTATAGTAGGATTGTGGTGATTCCAAGGCTCAATAGAAATGGGTCTAGTTAATGTATCCCAAATGTATGGTTCCTCTTGTGCTCTGTGACCTATCAAATCGGTACCTGATGAGTCATTTTGATTCTTTCTCCCTAGGTTTGAGATTATCTCCTCAAGAAATGACTCATAGATTGAGTCTTCAAATGAATTTTCCCTATAATCTTCATCCCAATCAAAAGTGAATGCTTGGAGAGTGCCTTTTGAATCATAAAACTTGAAATCTGTAAAGGATTCATATTCTAGGTGAAGGTCACTTTCAATATCGTCCAATCCTGATTCCTGGTGGCCCTCAAAACAAAAGGTCGCAATATCCATGGACTTTGAATCTGGTCTGTCACCATGTTTCCCAACATTTCTAAGTATATCCTCAAGTTCAAAATTGAAAGCCTCCATTGTGCTCATGTCATCATGTTCGACTAGATCATCATCTAGGATGTGAAAGGTTTCCAATTCAGGTTCTAGGTTTCCTACTAAGGATATGGTCATGAGATCCTGTAAAACCTAGTTGTTCTATTAAACATTTTCCTTTTGTTGCCTCAAAAATATTAACCTCAGCATGTTGATTTCGGGAGGCAATTGTCATATGCTCTAATTTACAATTGATTATGGCTCTCGCAGTGGCCAAGAATGGTCTTCCCAAAATCACAAGCATATCCTGTACCTGTTGTGGTGTCTCCATGTCAAGAATTAGAAAATCTGCTAAGTAGTTGAAATCCTTAACTTTAATTACCACATCCTCTATCATCCCAATTGGTGTGATCAGGGTTCGGTTAGCTAGTTGCAAAGTGACATGAGCAGGTTTTAGTTGTCCAATCTATAATTTTTCAAATAGGTCGAAAGGGACGAGGTTGACTAAGGCGCCCAAGTCCAGTACAGCCCACTTGAAGTTTGTATCACCGATATTGCAAGGAATTAGCGCGGTGCCTGGATCAGATTTCTTAGGAGGTAAACTGTTCTGGATTATGGCACTTATATTTTCAGACAGTACTACCTTTCCTAGTGTTTGTTCTTCCATCTTTTTTCTGGGTAAGTCTGGTGCAGTCAGGTTGAGAGTGAGGATGTCAAGTAGTGGAATCGTGACTTGTGCATTCCTCAAAGGTCCTATTATATCAATTTCTGACAATCTTTTAGTATGGTGGTGAGATATGACCTAGGATAGGGGAATGGACTGGTTATCTTTAGGGGTGGGTTTCTGTTCTTTCAAAATATTGATCATAGTACAATCATGGTGGGTTGGGTAAGTCATGGTGTGTTTTGGCTCAGCTAAGGTGGATGGAGAAAACACGCAGGTATGAGTTACTGGACCGGGTTGGGCATAACATGTTTGACCTTGGATTTGGTTTACAACATGTTTTTGGGTCAACATGTTGTTAGGATTTGGCAGAGGTTGGGAAGGAAGTGTGCCAAGTTAGTGGGGATTTGCCATCTAAGCAAGTTGATTGCGAACCTCTGTAATCTCATCATTGTGTTGTTTTTGCACAGCTGCATTCATTTTCTGAATGTTAGCCAGAGTCTAAAGGATAAGAGTCATCTGATCTTTGTGAGTTGGCTTGGATTGATAAGTTGGGTTGAGCCAAGGCTGAGGCAGCTAATATGGACGAGAAGCTTGTGGTCAGGGCTGATATTGAGGTCTCTAATTTTGATTGTTCCCTAACCACATGAAATTAGGATGATTATGCCATCTAGGGTTGTAGGTGTTTGAGAATGGATCATTCTGGATGGCGTTGAGGTCCTCACAGCTCTAAGGAGCCTCGGAAAAGTCAAAATACGAGGGTTCAGAGTTCCCCCAACTAGAATAATCGTGTCCAGAGTTTCCTCCAAACCCAGAATCAGACGGGGATGGATACGGGTTCATCCCTTGAGAAGATTGGTGGTAGATGTTATGCACAGCCTCCCTACTAGAGGGCGGTTGCGTGAATGGGTTTTGCGCAGAGGTGGCTCGCTATAGGTGTCGAGTTAGCTCATCCACCTTCTTCTCAATAATAGAGACCTTGTCCAGGCGATTGGCCATCAGTTCCAAGTCGACGGAAGAGGACAAGCCCTGCGTATCATGTGCTTCCCTTGGATTCATCAATGCACGAGCATTCGTCCGATCAAACATGCCCATGGATTCATTATTTATGGAGTTCTCGCACATGTTCTCGAGAATCTCCCACACAGTGTCTTCATGTTGACCTATGATGTTTCCTCCATAGGACGCATTAACGAATAATCGAATATCCTCACGGAGTCCCTGGTAAAAAGACTAGACTTGTTCCCATTTAGGAACTCCATGGTGGGAGCACTTTCGCATGAGATCCAGAAAACGATCCCATGCCTCATGGAGTGGTTCTCCTACTTGCTGCGTGAAATGCGTGATCTGGTGCCGTAGAGCATTTGTCCAACTAACAGGGAAGAACTTTTTCAGAAACTCGGATTGTAGTTCCACCCACATATTGGTTGGACGCATTTGGGTTTGGTACCAGTGAGCATCCTTGTCCATGAGAGAGAAGGAGAACATTTTCATGACCAAGATATCCCAATTTTGAGCTTCTAACCTGAAGGTCTGGGCCAGATGCTTGAGTTGTTTGATATACTAGAATGGATCCTCGGAATTATACCCATGAAATTTGGGGATAGCATGAATCATGTTGGACTTGAGTTCGGCACCAGGACCTCCAGCTAGGATTTAGACTTGAGGTTCGATCGCCACCGCAGCAGGACTGTAATGATCTCGCATCATAGGACGCTGCGGTGGGTTTACAAAGGCTTGGAATAGATCGTTGAGGCACTGAAGCTGATTCTCAAGATTGTTTTCTTCTAGCAGTTGCTCCATGATGATGGATGAAGGAGAGCTAGCTTCAGATGAATCAGAAGAGATATCGATCTAGTTGGGTTTTTGCAGAAACAGGGAGGTCGAGGCTTGGCCTCGACGGGAGTGAATAACTAATGGAGGCCTCAAGGGTGGTTCTAGAGACCTCCACCCGAACATGCACCGATGGAGTAGATGGGGGATAGAATGTGATGGACCCAATCAAGACACCAAAAAAATTTTGATGGCTATAGAGGTTCAGGGCAGATGATGCCCCTAAGTTAGAAAGCTGTCCACCTGAGAATTACCTAGGCAACCAAAGAGGGAGAGTCCTGTGAAGACCCCTACATAGTAGAGTGCCCCCAAGAGTTACAGGGTTTCCCCCACCCGACCTCTCTTGTCACTGAGGATCCAGGTAGACCAAAATGGGGACTTGACCTCTTAAGGTTTTAAGTTGAGAGCAAGAGTGCTTATGATTTTACTTGAACTTTAAGATGTTTTTGTGCAAGGTGACCTAATTTGAAGATTGGTTAACCCAACAAGGTGGGTCAACTTCACCTGTTTTGTCCTTTGAGAAATTTAGGTCCCTCTTTTAGTGTTCAAATGAGATTAAGAGCCTAATTTTAGGGTTTGCTTGAATAGATCAATTCAATCAAGGCTTAGGCACACTCTATTTGGGAAGGTTAATTCTTGATTAAGCAAGTGTGACTCTAAAACCTAAACTGGAAACCATAATTGGCTCTGATTGGTTCAATTCAATTTTGTCCAAATGTGGTACCTAGGGCTCAAGCAAGAAGGTGATAGCCCTAGATACCTTAAAACCCTAAGTAGGTGCACAAATCAAGGTTGGGTGTTCTCTAAACAAAATGTATCAAATTAGGAAACTTGATGATTTGTCTAAGAATAGAATGCAAGTTGAACCTAATTGATTTATTTCCGCTTTCAGCTTTTTTAGAATAAAGGGCTTAGGGGAAATTGGATAGAGTTTACATGCCCCTGGAGTGGCTAATGTGCGACTAATCTTCCTCCAATTGAAACCCTGAAATCGATCACAGTCAAAAGAGATAGAGCAAGTTAGTATCAAATCATATATTGCAATCAAGAGATCAAGGTTGCACATTGCTCCTTGGCAACAGTGCCAAAACGTTGACAGGCAAAATCGAGGTTATAAAAGTTGCGTCGTAGTATAGGTCAAAATCACTTGAAAACAAATAAAATTTATTCTCGAATATCAAAAATGAAGTCTAAGGTCAAACACAGGAAGCAATTAGAAAAAATGATTCTCAAGATTGCAATTCAACACAAATATATGAGCAATAGAATTCTAAGCAATAATGATATATAAATGAATGTGAATATCAAATAGTGCAAAAAGAATGAGGTAAAATGGTGATTTGAATCACCAATTACCCCTCCCAATTATATCAAATATCTCAATAGTACTAATCAATCTAAATTCCACGTAGGATAAGTGCATAGTGCACTCCTGTTTAATCTCAGATGTCTGCTCAGCTAGTCAGATGGCTTAACCCACTCAAACTGCTACTGTGCCAAGAGGGCCCTCTTCCTCTTCCTTCCCTTTCTCTTCTCTTCTCTTCTTTGTCCTTCTCTTTCTCTCTTCTTCTGCCTCCTTAAGCTCCAAAGAGCACACAACTCAAGGCTTAGCAATGGCAGTAGAGGCAAGGGCCTCCCTCAGAGATCGCAAATGTTGAGAGGAGGGCGGCAGAGCAAAACCCCCCTACCTCTCTCTTTCTCTTCTTTCTCTCTCAAAACTAGTAAAACCAGACCAGATCTGAGTATCCGGATAAACGAACCGAGGCCCAGACCCGCGAGGCGTGAGCGCGAGTAAGGGCATGCATGTGGGGACCTCACCCCCTGTGCGTGCTGAGGCAACGAGGCAGAAGTAGAAATTCAATTTAAACCTCTCATGGGCTTTGGCACTTTCCAATGTGGGACTAAGTTGCCCCCTGTTCTTCGCAGTGCAGCAACAGTAGGTAACACCTCCAATTGAAGGCACAAGCATGGCTATAGTCCTAAATTGAGGACCTAGGAAGGGTCCTGGAGATGCTTTGCATCGCCTAGGCGTGGAATTGGCAAAGAGCACAGCCTGAGAAGCTTGAATGACATTGGAGATGGAGGCAGCAGCGACGGAGGTCCAGCGGCAACCTGAAAGCAAGAACACGGGCTAAACACCCTAATTAGTATGCTCAAAAGGTTTGCCGGACCACGGTGAGTGCAACAGTGGCATCGATTCGGCGTGCGTGTGTGTGAATGTGTGTGGCGAGGTCAAAAAGGGTGCGTGGAGGTGGTTGTACTCGGGGAGACGAATGCGCGGGCAATAGCCATAATTAGGTTAGGGCTTTTGCTTCAAGAGTCGCGGTGGAGGTTTTAAAGGTGGTGGTGTGAAGTTTGATGCGGTGTGGCGATGGTGCGGGTTCATCGGAGTTCTATCGGCCGTGAAGAAGATGAAGTGCGGGGGGAGTGGTTGGCGATCCTGCGTGTGTCGTAAGTGTGGGAGAGAGAAATAGAATAAGAGAGAGTGTGTGTAATAAAGGGACTTAGCTAGGTGAAAGAGAGGCGGAGGCAGCCAGTTTTGGTCAACCGGCATCGGAGAAGGAGAAGATGGCGAGACAGTGATGATGAAGTAGGCAGAGATACGCCCTCCCTTTGGCTGGGGAGGGTTGCGACGAAGAGAGGAGCCGAGAGAGCCGATTAATTTGATCGTTGGATGGCTGGAGGAGGAGGATCGAAGAGGGTTGCCGGAGCAAGGGCTTTGGTGGCTGGAGGAGAATCAGAGGTGGTTGACTCACCAAAACTTGCTGAGAGGATGTGCAAGGCCACGGAGGTCCTTTTACAAGGCTCTAGATGGAGTTCCAAGCTTGGAAACAAGCTTAGAAACTCTGAGCTCTTTTTTGACATAGGATACCCATTCAATCAAAATGTTCGCATTGGGATTCTAGAGGGATTTAGGATCCCTGGATGAGATCATTTGGAAGGCAATTACTTGACGAGTTTCCCTTTCAATTTTGAGAGGGATTTGTCAAGAAATCACAGAGATCTTGCCGTCTTAAGGTTGTCGGAGTATGTAGGAGTAGGATTTCATGGCGACTGGGACCTGTTTGTGAAAATGATGATAAAGATAGGGACCAAAATGCAAAATATTCAAAAGTTAGGGGCATATGTGTGAGATAAAAGAGTTAAACAGGACCAAATTGCAAAATAGGTTAAGATGATCTCATATTAGGCCCAAATTTTGATACAAACCTAATTTGGACCTAAGGAATCCAATGGTGAAGTTAGATTTTGGTTTTAACCTAGTTTGTTTTGGTAATTTATGCAAAAACCCAAATTATGGCAAAAGTCTGCCTGTAGCTCTATTTTAGGTCAAGATGGGTTCTAATGGTCAAATTAAGCATACTAAACACTAGAAAATATTTTTATATAAATTTTAGAGGATTTAGGTAAATTTTATCCTGACCATAACCTCAATTAATTAAGCGGGTCTGTTTTTAGGGTTTTAGAAGTTATTTAATTCTCAAAACATGGGAAAACCCTTTTCTGTCTGTACTAACCTACTTGTTAGACTCTTAAGGCCATTTGACCCTTAATTAACCCTTGAGAAAACTCGTGATTGTTCTGTATTCAAGATATGATGGTAAAATTACAGTTTTATCCCTGGTTTCTTGTATTTCTCTTTGGAAGGATTTACAATGAATTATGGCCTTTGTTGTGGTCATGTAGGAGCATTTAATGACTTAATCAGATAAAATTGAGCTAGTTATGGCTCATGATGGTGTTCCCATCAAAAATAAAAAGAAAATAAAAAAAAAAAGAGAGTAAGTACAAAGGAACCAAAGAGAGCACAGTTTCTCCACCTCTCTCTATGTTGATTTATTTGATAGTCTGGAAAACTAGATTCTGTAGTACTATTCTATATGTAACACCAGATGAGTTTGAGCCACCAAATACAAACCCACTTGACTTAGACATCTTCTACCTAAGCTAAAAGCCAGGGTAGAAATCACATATTATTTTGTTTATCCCTAAGGGAAGAAGTTTACCTATCCCAATAGAATTTTACTAGGGATCAAGTATAGACTTTAGAGGTGAATTGGCCTTTCACTCGAATCCGTTGTAAAAGCTACATCACTACACTTTCATGTTTGTCTGGATTTCTAGATTTTTTGATGAAAACAAGAAAGAAAAAGATCTCTAGTCTTACACTTGATAAAAAGAATAAGTAGTCCTTCAGGGACACATTTGTAGATAACTTAGTCTTACATTTACTAGGGACTAGCAAGATTTAGGCATGGGGGTATGATTGCATAGCAATCATAGAACTTAAATAACCTGACTTAAGTTAAAACTTAGTATAATTCATGCATTAGTAGCATACCTTGCATCTTTCCTGCTTTATTTAGATATTCATGAAATAATGCCAAAATAATGTATTGATTAGTGTATTACTTGGTTCATAGGTATTAAAAGCCCAGAAGATGGCCTAAAACTGGATAGAAGCTAGATAAAGGCTAGAGCTACAACAGAGCTGGAGTAGAAGCCATGGAATAAAGCTACACTCAAGCTAAAGACATATTGTAGGGAAGAGGTATACTACATTACTTGTAGGATTTTAATGCTTAGATTGAATTATTAAGAACATAGGACATCCCTACACCTATCTGATGAGCAGGAAAATCGTTGTGAAAAGTTTTGAGTTTGGAAACCTGAGTCATTGCAAGTTTGTGAGAAATCCGCTATCATATAAATTTACTGAAACTCTGGTGAGTCCCAGGTAGAACATGAGGAGGCTATGTCGATTATATCTGCAATTAATTTTTTTTTTTGCATATTCTTTTTAAAGGAAACATTCACAATGACTATAAATAGCTAATCTACTTGCAATATAAACAAGAGAGAGAAAGAGAACAACTTTATATCTAAGATAATGTCAATTACAACTACTTGCTACAACTACAACGTTGAAAATCTACTCTGTAAAGCGATAAAAAGATAGGGGATGAGAGATTATGCACCTTGATGAATGCTTGGAGGATGAGTCGGACGGATGATGCCTGGAGGAAGGAGACTGAAGATGGAGGAAGGAAGGTGAATCTGGAAGAGCTGGGAATGAGGCATAGCGTCAATGTTGCGAGATCTGCTTCTAGAACAAGGGCAAGACGACGGCTGATGAGAGCTCCGCGAAGGGGGTGAGAAGTGAAAAATTTTATTTTTTAACTCTAGCAGAGCTTCCCAAAGCTTGGGAGCACTAGAGCAAGCTTGAGAATGTTGTTCTTTGCCCTTTGGGAGGTTAAGAGATGAAGGAAGGAATGGCGAAATATGTGGGGCATTTGGTCCTTTATACAAGTGACATGCAAGGGAAAAAAGGTCCTTTTAAAAACTTTAAAATTAAATATAGGGTCTTTAGTGACATATGAGTACGTCACTATAGCTAAACGTCGGTGAAGCTTTGTCTTTGATCTTAGCTACTCACCATTGATCCGACTTCTCTTGTGCGGCTACGTTGCCTCCTTCTCATCTTCAGTTGATAACGCACATAGTCTAAAAGCTTCATCGTGAGGACCGTTCGATCACGATCAGCCCATTGAAATTGCTCACAAGCGCACGTTGAGAGCATGTATGATAGCACGTGCAATCGACGGTTGAATTGCGCGTTCATCTGATTCGTTGATCTAAGCTGTTGGTGCCTGATTGGACGGTTGAATTGAGCTCTTGAGCACAAAGAGGGAGCATTGCGGGGAGGCTCAATCGCGGGACCTACAAGCGCACGACGTTCTTAACTGTTATGCTATCATGCACGCTTTGTCGCATTTTTGAATTCATTATCCGCACGTTTTCAACCGTTGGGTCTCGATTCAACGTTCGAGATCTGATGGCGCAGGTGAAGGAGAGCAGCAGTGGCTGTGGGTGTATTGGATGGCACCACATGGCACCATCTGGGCAATCCATTTTCCAATGCTTGTAGATAGTGCTACGAATGTCGGATTGGGTTGATTTTTGCACCTTTGGGTTGCGATCATCGATCTGAACCCATCCGTACGGTTGGGTTTGTCATTTGAGGTACATATTTGCACCACCTTGCCCCTTGACCTCTGATCTTCCTCGGACTGCATTTGATGCTACCAAGGTTTGATTGAGGCGATCTCAGAGGCGTTGGACTCCGATCATCACCCAGATCAGATCCATATGGTTGGATCTTCAATCTGAGGCATCAAAATGATGTTGCCTTATTCCTTAGCCACAATAAGAGGCAAATTACTATATAATTTGTACAAATTAACCTAAATGCATGATGATGCATGTTATTTAAAATTTATAATGCATTAATGTAATTATACACCTAAGAATACCCATGAATAGATAGTTTAAATGAAATAGATGTGTCTACATTACACCCCTATTCCTATCTTTTAGTAGTCCCTAGTAAAACTACATGCTATTTATAAACAAAATTATGATCAAATTACTTGGGCAATAGTTATTTCTCAACACTAAGGAATTTCTTCTAAGGACCTGAATTACAGAGACTCAACAGTGCCTGGGTGTCTGGCAAAATACAGACCTCCCAAACCCTCGCCTTATTCAAAAGCAAATACATTTTTTTTCCTTCAATTTCTTCATTTCTATTTTTGTTTTTTTTGGATATTTTGAGTTTAGAGTTTTGGGACAGCCCTCTACAGCTACCTAACCCACCCAAGACTCGAAAAGAACTCTAAGTTCTAAGCATCTTTTTGTGACTATGATAGACTCACTAATCAACCTTTAGAACGGACTTCAGGTTTCTATGAACCCTAGGTGACCCTAATGAAAACTTTATGCCTAAAAGTGTATCTGTTAGACCGATAGCTTTCTCCTTACTTTTTATTTTTATGGGGTCAACACAAGGGCAAACCCAATGTATATCTCCCTAGTTTATTCTACTTCCCCACTTCTTCCTAAGTGTTTAAGAATTATTTATGCATTCTTGTAAGTTGGGTTCTGGACAACCGACCAATGGGGCATCAAACCCATAGCAACTTGTCAACCATAGTCGTGCGGTGAAGTGTGGTTATTTATTTTTTCTTCTTTTCTATTTCTTTTTTTTTCAGTAGGTGGCTTCCCTGATCTAAGAATTACCTAAAGGCAGCAAAAAGAGAATGGTCATGTGGCTGGGCTTTGGACAACCAGCCAATGGGGCATCAAACCTACGATAACTTGCCAGCCATACCACCCTAGAAGGTTCATTAGCCACCCAATTTTCATTAGAACCGTTGAAAAATGTGTCAACGTAAATAGTGTGTAGATGCTTTAAACTTGAAGTCTCCTCAAATCAGAAGGTAGGTTGATAAGCTGTGTACTTATCACCCCAATTTATTAACCAATTAAAAATAAATTAAAGATGGCGAGGACTCAAGAAACAAGTTCACATTTTACTGGACACCCGGGCTGATTAAGCCCAAAGACCTGAAGGATATATCTGTTCAGGTCCTATTTTATCACTTCCTAAAGTCGACAAATTTCTAATGCTCAAGTTCTCTTTTCCTAATTCAATTATTTTTTTGTAAATAAAGTGAAAATAAAAGGAATCTATGAAGTTAACAAAATAATTCAGAGATGAATATATATGTCCACCCACCATGCCTATCTAATGCAATGTCCTCATTGTATTAAAAAGACATGACAAAGAGTAGAGTAAAGAGGAAAGCACCAAAATTTCGTGATTAATGGGATAGCTTCGAGATGAAAACAGACTATATAAGTGCCAAGTTTAGTGCCTTTAGCTAGGCACAATATACAAATAAAGAGGAAATAATGAATTCGCAAATGCAGGTCAAAATCAGAAGAAAAAGATCAATCCCAATACCTGCAAGGATGAGTCCATAGATGTAGACCAAATTATGGTGCAGACCCATACCCCACAGTCAAGTAGTTCTATGGTTTTAGATAAAAATTACCCAGAACCAGAGATCATTGTGCAAGCGGGGTCGGGCTATGGTTTAGTGGTATGTAACCCAAGTCTAAAATGTCAGATAATAGGTAGATCTAAATCAATGGGCTTGTTTGTCCAGTTAATAGTTTGCTAAAAAAGATAATTCATTTTTGTACACTTGAGTTTCATATCCACAAAAAGGTCATAACATTTGCACCATTAGATTTTGACCGTTGGATCACGATCCAATGGTTGAGAACGCATGGAGGAAGAATTCAAAAATGTGGTCTAAATCAATCGAAGGTTATGACCTTTTTGTGGATATGAAACCCAAGTGCACAAAAATGGATTATCTTTTTTAGCAAAATGTTAACTAGACAAATGAGCCCATTGATTTAGATCTACATATTGTTCGACATTTTAGACTTGGGTTGCATACCACTAAACCTCAGGCCCGGCCCCGCTCCAATTCTTTGTAATTTTCATCCAAAACCTGAGAATTACTCGACTGTGGGGCATGGGCCTACACCATAATCTAGTCCACATCTGTGGACACATCCTTGTGGGTCCTGGGATCGATCTTTTTCTTCTGATCCTAACCTGCATTTGTGAATTCTTTATTTCTTCTTTGTTTGTATAGTGTGCCTACCTGAAGGCACTAAACTTAGCACTTATACAGTCTATTTTCATCTCGAAGCTGACATGTTAATCACAAACTTCAGGTGCTTTTTTGTTTACTTCTCTCTCTGTCATGTCTTTTTAATACAATGAGGACGTTGCATTAGATAGGCATGGGGGGTGGATATATATATTCATCTCTGAATTATTTTGTTAGCTCTATAGATTCTTTTTATTCTCTCTTTATTTACAAAAAAAAAAAAATGAATTAGGAAAAGCGAACCTAAGCATTAGAAATTTGTCAACTTTAGGAAATGATACAATAGGATCTAAACAGTTATATCCTTCTGGTCTTCGGGCTTAATCAGCCTTGGTATCCACTAAAATGTGGACTTGTTTCTTATGTCCTCACCATCTTTAATTTGTTTCTAATTGGTTAATAAATTGGGGTGATAAGTACACAACTTATCAACTCGCCCTCTGATTTAAGGGGACTTCAAGTTGAAAGCATCTACACACTATTTGCACTAACTCATTTTTCGGCGATTCTAATGGAAATTAGGTAGCTAATGAACCTTCTAAGGTGATATGGCTGGCAAGTTGTTGTGGGTTTGATGCCCCATTGGCTGGTTGTTCAGAGCCTAGCCAGACGACCATTCTCTTTTTACTACCTTTAGGTAAATCTTAGATCAGGAAAGCCACTTTCTCCAAAAAAAATGATAAGAAATAGAAAAGAAGAAAAAAATAAATAAGCCACACTCCATTGTATGAGTATGGTTGGCAAGTTGCCATGGGTTTGACGTCCCATTGGCCGGTTGTCTAGAACCTAGCTCACAAGAATACACAAATAATTCCGAAACACTTTGGACGAAGTGGGGAAGTATAATAAACTTGGGAGGTATACATTGGGTTTTCCCTGATCAGATTCGTACGGTTGAATCTTCAATCTAAGGCTCTGAAATGATGTTGCCTTGTTTCCTAGCCACAATAAGAGGTGAATTACTATATAATTTGTACAAATTAACCTAAATGCATGATGATGCATGTTATGTAATATTTATATTGTATGAACACTTAAGAACATGCATAAATAAATAGTTTATGTGAAATAGATGTGTCTACATCACTATCCCTAGCCTTAGGATAGCCTTAGACAACTTCTGAAACCTTAGCCACCCTTCCATCAGGTCAATATAACCTAGAACACCCAAAAACTACTTTCCAGCATAGGTTTGGATGTCCATATATTAAATCAAGACGTCCAATTTCTGCAGAATCACCTGCCAGTACCTAACCCAAGTACTGACCTAGAATTAGATGTCTAATTCTCTATTTGGACGTCCCATTTTGACATTTAAGACATCAAATCTTAATATTAGATGTCTAGTACCCCTCTCCTTTTGTTGTTTTGAGAATCAAGACTAGATCTTGATTCCTAAGGCCTATAAACCCTATCCTACACCAAAGGAAACCAAATTTAAGGTACCCTAAGCCTAGTATACCACCCTAGGACCCTTCTAAGAACCTAGATAGGTTCTCTCTAAATCCAATTGACTTGGATCTAAGTCAATTGCATTAGAGTCCAATTGAGCGCAAATCTAAACTGACACAAGTCTAATTGGACTAAGTGAGAGTCCAATTGACTCAAGCATAATGTGATTGGAAATTTTCTCTCCCAGTCGGACACATGTTTACCCAATTAAACTCGGTTAAGTTTAATTAGATCAACCATTTAGTAATAGGTTACACCTAAACCTATTTTTAGACACTTTAATAGAACCCACCTAGGGCCTAATTGGAAGTGCACCAAGTGGTCCACTTGACCACACATTCATGCACACCTAACCACACACTCACACACACGCACACACATACACCCACATTCACTCGCCAACTCTAGAGAAAAATCTAGAATGGCCACACATGGTCATTCTTAGATCCACAAAAGGTGGATCTAAGAAGACAAAATATAACCAAAGGCCACGACTACTCTAGAGAAGTCTAGAGACTTCTCTTGAGAGCACCTTGGCCATTCACCAAGTCTATATAAAGACTCCCTTGGGCGGCTAAAGCCCCATCTCTTGGACCCCCATCTTCACGCCACTTGCACCATCACTCACGAGCACCTTCACTACCTTTACTCCACACGTCCAAGAGAGCACCACCTCCTTCACCTCCCAAGGGGCTGGCCTACCCACCATTCGCTGTCCCTCTTTTCCCTCTTACCACCTCCAGTCACACAACCACTGGAGACCACCTCCGGTGCCCCAATTTCTTATAGCATAGTTGTTCTTCATAGTTTAATTTATGCACTATTATCTTACTAAGTAGTATAGCATTACTATCCTCCAAGAATGCACACATAATCTTTCCAAGATCCAAGCATGCATATCTTTTCTGTTAGCATAGATCTCTATTTTCCTATGTACAAGCATTCCTCTATAGCCATTGTACTGACATCAAGATTTTAAGGAAATAAAATAAAGTTGCCAGCTTCATATTTCCAATCTTTTGCAATATTCGGCTCCAGAAGATATAAACGATTTAGCAATTGACACATTCTCCATTAATTGCCATCACGAAGTAAGGATCGTGCGAACGATCACTCGCACATTCACCTTCATCATTTATTTGACTCACGCACATGTTTTAAGGGTTAATAATGCGACTGGCAAATATTACATTCACAGACTTGAAACCGGCATCCAATTTTAAGCAAGCAAAGAAGAGAAAATAAAAAATCAAGTTTGTAATCACACCACCCTGAGATCGATTGAGGCACTCACCACCTCATTATTATTATTTTTAGTCGTATTTCGTGTTATGCTACGACGATTTGTTAATCCAAATCCACGATTTGCAACCTCAACAATCTACAGCTTAATCAGTAGAGGACATTCGGCTAGACCATGAAAACACAGAGGCCAAGAGATCAATGTTGTTTCCTTTTTACCCCAAGGATTTCCACGGGGCGGCTCTTGAAAGGATGAAGGATGTGCCACTCCCCTAGAAAAAATACTTGAAGATTTTACTTAGTAGTAATAAAAATGACAAGGCGATAAAAAAAATATATGAAAAAAAAAAAATCTATTAAAATATATTACACCTATAATAATGCACCTCGGTATAGATGGGTGCTTATGTATTTATCCACCAAATAAAGCATCTCGCTACAAATGGATGCTACCCTCCATCCAATAAAAAAAAACACCTAAATACAAATGGGTGTTTTAACTTATAGAAAATGGATTAGAAAAATATGGAATAAAAACTAGGAATAAGTGACCCAGTGGTCTTGCCCAGGAAATATACACCTTGAGTGTTGACCTTGGGATAAAAACGGGTGATGAGAGAGCAACCAAGTCTGAGTAAGTCCAAGCCAAAGGCTTGAATTGGGATGATCTAGATTGAGATCTTGATGTCTTGAGGTCTGGATTTTTGCAACTTTGGATGCATGTAGGATGAATCTACTTCACCTACACGGACATTTTAACCTCATAGCTACTAAACCTTTAGTGGGTAGTGAAGCCTAATTAATCAGGTTTTAGAGAATAGTGGTTGAAACTTAAAGGGGACACATTGACAAAGTCGTGGGTCTAGAAGTCTATCATTAACATTGTGGGCTACTTAGTTTAAGGGTCTTACTTTCTGAGTTTGGTTAATAAAGGGTGTTTAGTTAATTTACAAAAGCTTAGGTTGATAAGAATTAGAATTCATAAGCTTAAGGATTAACCTATGTCTATTAAATTTTTGAGTTAGAATTTGATTTCCAATCTTTGAGTCTTGTTACATTATCCACCTTGACCTCTCTAATTTTTAAGGTTTAGAGTGGTGTATAAATAACAAAATGGGTATGAGTATCTATTTTGAAAGATATCTAGGGTTTTAAGTCTTTTCTATGAGGATTCCTGTCAAATACTCCGCTCTATTTAAGAATACTTATTTATAAAAGTATAAAAACCTAAAAGGATAAAAATTTCAAAACTATTCTGACCTAATCATTTTTCTACTTAAGAATTCATTATGTTATATTTTATCATCCTAGTGTTTAATTTATCATATTCATTAGTTATTTTGCTAGAGATTAACAAAACTTTAGCATGGGGGTATGATGAGAGACTCATCATGGCTCCTAATTCATCAATATTAGCTAGTTTTCCTAGTTAAATTACTAGTGAATAGCATTATAATAGGGTTATTATATAATTAAAGTAAAAATAGCAAGGACCTTATTTATACGTTAAAATACCTAAATTAAGGGTTAATAAATATTTATTTATGTTTAATTAATAATTAGGACTGAAACCTAAGCATTTTCCTATATATAAGTATTATATATAATCTATAATATTTATATTACCTAAGTTGTTAATTAACTTAAAATGTTAAGTACAAAAATAAATATCACTAAAAGGGGTAAAAATGTAATTTCTCATCATAAACATATTATTTACAGTATTTATAATTATATATAGAAAGATGAAAAATAAATAATTTAAATTAAGCTTTAAAACTCACTATTTGCTTTTAAGTCCCTAACTTCCATTGCAATTGGGTTTTTTATCACATTTAGGTCCTTGTCTACTTGCATTTAGATCCCTATGTAGGTTCCCTTCTTCACACTCTTCTTCTCCATGGATAGTCAGCAACCACCGATGACCGAACTATTGGATCATTGCCCAATCAACATCACACCACCACCGCCATTGTCGTTCAAGTTCCTCTCACCTTCCTCTCCAAATCCAACCGTCCAGATGGATCTTTAATCCCTTTTTATTTAGGTAGATAACCTTACCATCACTGGAGACAATGACGGTGGTTATCGTAAACCTAGACAACCTTTGGACCAAAAACATTTCCCTTACCTTCCACTGTACCCTATAAATACCCCATAGGACCTTCGATTAGAGGATAACAACTCCCTTCCCTCTCCTACATTGAGTTCATTCATTAGGCTATTCTTCATAAGCTTTAGCATCCTCCCTCTACCTTCGTCAGGCACTATCGTCGAGGAGTGCTGCCTCTCTCACCCTCTCTTCCTCTACTCCGTCCTGCCAATAGCAAAGGAGCATGTCGTTGCTTACTATCCTTTGTTTCAAGTCGGCTGGAGTTACTCCCCAACCTCTTCTAATTTCTTCTTGTCTCTGCCCTGCCAACAATGGAGTCCCTCACCTCTTTTGTCAGGTAAGTAATCTAGACACTGAATTGACGCTGAGGACCATCACAGAATTTTTGAATTCCCTGGAGTAGTCTCTATAATTTTCTCACACCAAAATGAGCACCCGAGAGTTGCTTAGTAATTTTCTAAACCCTGAGGGTTTTATCTCAATTTTGGCACATTAATTTTTGTGTCCGTTGATCCCAGGAAGTTTCCCTAAGTCCAGGGGCCTTCTTTTAATTTCTACATGCCAAATTGCAAACCTAGGGACCCCAACATGAAACTTCTTTTCCAGTTGACAGATTTGTGCAAACCTCACACCCCTAGTTTCCCACCACTAGGGCCTTCTTACAAGAGACCCAAAATTTGGGGTGAAACCCATATTTTTTCCCAACCACACATCACCTTAAAACCTTAATATCTACCCCATAAAAACCCCTCCTTGGGACCAGCACCATACCCACCACCACTCCTCGTTCGCCATGCCACTCTGATTGAGAGAGAGATAGCAGGAGAGAGGCCAGTGGAGATGGCACCCCTCTTTCATTCTTGCTCGGCCGCACTTGGCGAGAAGGGAGAGGTGCATATACGCAACGCGAGAAGGCCGCGTGAGCCATGAGGGGACAACGCGTTTTGTGAGGAGGCGGACATGAGTTGCGAGGAGGCAATGCATGTTGCAGGGCGGGAAGGAGTCTCGAGGGCAGGCACGTGGGGTGTTGCGCATGTGCATGGGCTATGTGCTTTCATCCAACAACTATCTAGCGCACATGTTGCGCGATCTAATGGTAGAGAGTGTGATCTGCACACGAATCCACGACTGGGTGAGTAGATGAACAACAGCGTACAACATGGTAGCTTCGTGTGGGAGGTGAAGGTACGATTCAAGATCGATTATGTTGAATTGGTGGCTGGGTCGGCTCAGGGTTGATCTAAGTGGACCAGTGAGCTCTCGAAGGTAGGTTCAAAGGTCTATCATAGTTGGACACATAAACAAGATTTCGTTGGAAAGCTCTCGCGATTCCCCATCAATTGAAACCATATTTAACTCTATTTTAAGAAAGTTGACCTAGCATGATAGGGACGTGGTGCGAAATTTGGCGTGATTTGTAAAAGCGGATTTTTAAAGTCATAACATGCAAAATCGCATGCACTTTTAAAATTTATAACCTAGATAGTAGGGTATCTAGGGTCGTCCAAGGAGGCAAGTTTGCAAATCAAAATCCCTTGCTTTAAAGATGGAACTCAACCTTCTTTTTGGTGTTTTATATATATGATTTTTTTTTTGTTTTGAAATAACGAGAACAAGGCAGGTTTGTTGATAGCAAGAAAATTCTCTATACTAATCCACTACACTACTATTATAGTGACAAATAGAACCTCTCCCTAAGCTCACTCTACGCATGTGGAGGCCTAGAGTAATTAGGGAGAGGGATTGAAAAAGGTTAAACAAGAATTTTACAAGACTATGCAACAAAAACATTAAAGAAGGAAACTTTGATTAAAAGAGAGAGTATTTTACAAAAAAAACCTAGTAGATGAATGCTTTTACTAGTAGATAATTGCAACAAAGAAAATAAAACACAAATCTTCCTAAATTGTTGGTGAAGAGGGGAAGCTCCTTGCTCCAAGCTTAGTGGCTCCTAGAATTGAAAAGGGCTCCTCCTTCTCCTTCCTTGAAAATGGTGTCCTCCAAGGTGGAAGCTACCACCTCCAATGATCTCCTCTAAGGGTGGGCGTGTACCACCCTTGCTCCTCCTTGCCTAGCCTTCCTCCTAGTGGGGGAGTGCTCCTCCTCCTTGGTGTGGCACAAGGGAGAAGAAAGAAGGGGAAGAAGGCACTAAAAGGGCAAGTAGGATGCCCCCTTAATCTGCTTCTCTTCTTCTTCCTTGGCTTTGAATTGTGGTGGGTGTAATGTGGAATTAAACTAATGGGAGGATGGGAATTATTTGGTGGTAGGGTAGGGTATTTATAGGATGGGAAGGGGGTGGTTATGGTATTTTTTTGGAGGGAAATGAAGGGGTGCTTGGATATTTTTGGAGGGAAAAATGGGAGGGAAATGAAGAGGTGCCTTAGTTTTCCCTCCAAAAATACCTTCTAGAAGGTATTGATTTTGGAGGGAAAAAATGGAGGGTGGAGATGGGTTTTGATGGTGGATGTAGGGTGGTGATGGAAGGGATAGTTGGCACCAAAATAAAGTAGGAGTAGGTGGTCTTTTTGCTGGAGCCTAGGTAGTAGGGTAGTAGGTTTTGGTGCCATGGAGGTGGACTAGCTAAGCTAAGCAGCTTAGCTAGTTTAGCCAATAGGGAGTAGGGTTGGAGGCATTTGGAGCTAGTGTTTTTAGGGAGAAGAGTTGGAGGTAGTCATCTTGAGCTGCACTGGAGCTGGTGGCTGCTGAAGAGAGCTGCAAGAAGCTACCTTAGCTGGCTTAGCTTGCTAGTTCTTTGCTAGCTACTAAGCCAAGCTAAAGCAAGCTGGCTTCTGCTGAAAGGAGTTGAGGTGAGCTGGGTCTAATGCTCCCGGGGAGGACCTAGCTAGTTGAGGTAGCTAAGGTAGCTTAAGTCAACTAAGTTGAGCTAAGCTGAGTCCACGAGAGCTAGACTTGAGCTTCCTGAGCTAAGATGAAGTCATCTTCAACTAGCTGGAGTTGAGTGGAGCTGGATGTAGCTAGTCCTGAGCTGAGGTGAACTCCAATCAACTCAGCTGAGCTAGCTAGAGCTCCCTATGAACTAATGGGAGCTGAGATGAGCTAGATTCAGCTAAATTGAGCTGGATCTGAGCTAACTTGAGATTGGGTGAGCTAAGATGAGCTCTCTTGAGCTGCCATTCAGATGAGATGAGATGAATGGATCTAAGATGAGCTAACCCTAGTTCGAGCTGGAATCTAGCTATGGTGAGCTGGATCAAGCTGAGTTCCAGCTAGTCTAAGCTTCTTCTTCACCAGTTGCCTTTCTAAGTGCTAGGGTTTTGGAGTTCTGACAATCTGTATATCCCTAACACTCACAAAAACACATTAAAAAGACAATAAAAAGTGCAATGCATGCCTAACCTAATTGATGCCTAAATGCAACCCAAAAACCCACTTGCGAAGCAAAATCCTAAGATCTGGGTTTGTTTTAATGCATAAAAGTGATGATAAACTGGCGTTTATCAAGATGCGAGATAGGAATGGCCTTCCTATATCGACTCCTACTGGGCCCACGTGGGGGCCAACCGAGATAGTCAAAAGAGTACGTAGACTTATTGAGGGGTACAACTCATGTTCTGCTCTATGTTGTGCTATTTAGTGCGTACCCGTTATCAAAAACAACTGACTGTGTGCCAGTGTGGGGAAGCACCCCATGCATTTATCACATGCACCGTAGTCACCATTACACTCCGACCATGACCCCAAGGTGGTAGACTGGGTGTAGGACGTACATGGGGTGCTCTCCCGACCTGGAGAGTGCCACGTGCATGCCCTGCATTTTGGGGATACCACAACGAGATCGTCCCAAATAGGGGACATGTGAAATAAAAGGAAATGTGATCAAGCCTTAGGGCTACTAGTGGGAGGAACCAAATAAGTTAACACAACTAAATTAAAAAATTGAAAATGGATGTGATGCACTCCTTGTTTTTCTCTTACCTGTATTAAATGTCTCCACAAGTTAATCTTTCTATTCTACTGCCACTCTACTCAGCTTTTGCTGACATCTACCCTACTTGTACCCAGGTCAGGAGAGTGGGCAGCCAGCCCCACAGGCTGCCTGAGGTGGCAGTTGATGTAAACATGTCTACACTACATAAGATGTCTACTTATGCATGTTCTTAAGCATAGAACTGCATTGCATATTATAAATATTACATAGCATGCATCATCTTGCATTTAGATTAGTTTAAATAAAATGGAGGTTAATTGTCTCCTTTTATGTTCAGGGACAGAGCAAATTTTTATCGGGACCTCGGATCGAAGATCCAATTGTACAGACTTGATCAAGGCGACGATTGGAGTTCAACGACTCCAAGATCGCCCTAATCAGACATTTGTGGCATCAGATAGAGATCAGGGAACCCTAGAAGATCAAGGGCCAAGATGGTGTGAATCTACACTTCAAACAACAAATCCGACTGCACGGATGGATTCAAATCGATGATCGCAGCCTAACGGCGTGAAAATCGACTCAATCCGACAACCGTGGCAACATCTACATCATCCAGAAGATGGATGGCCAAGATGGCGCCACCTGGTGCCATCTCGGTCGCCCAACCGGCTGCCCTCAACTTCTGAAGCTGCTAGCACCCATGCATCTCCGCCGTTGGATCAGGATCCAACGGCTGGGAATGCATCCCACTCGACGTGCCCATTCTTTGAAGTGTAATCTGAAGAGCTGCCTCGACCATTGGATCTCAATCCAACAGTCCTGATCGCGCATGCACAAATTAGCCCGTTCGCTCGTCCACGCACGTAGCTCAGTGGGTAGAGCACTCGCTCACGATCGGGCGCGCATTCGAGTCGTAGGAGGCAGGCACTGAGGCGTGGAGGTGCGGGCGCGATGGACCGCCCGATGGTGATCCAGCGGCCGTGAGCGATAAATTCATATGATGCGCCCACGCACGCCTGCACGTAACGTGGGATCAGATGTGGCCAGTGCATGATGAGAAGGCACGGCGAGGATGCATCTCAGCCATTCGATCTCGCTATCGAACGGTTGAGATTTCAAGAACGTGAACTTGTGTTTCACGAATGGAAGGCGAGCAGGTGCACGAGCGTCGCCCACAAAGGCCACGTTCGAACCTTTAGCGACGGTTTTATCCTTCACTAAAGGTCCAGAATTAATGTTTTTCAAATTAGAAAGACCAAATTGCCCTCACTCCTTGCGACTATGAAAGGAGACCCCCTCCATACGAAATTTACATCCCTTCCTTCTCTTCTCTCCCTCTCCAAAGCTCAAGAGAAGCTTGTCCCACACCCAGGATGCTTCTCAAGAGATAAAGTCAAATTTTCACCCCCACTTCAGAAGTGGATCCTGTGACGACGACCACGTGCTGCTCCATTCCTGTTCTTCCCACTTCATCCTCCTTCTTCCTGCTCCATTCCCCGTCTTCCAGGAGTCGTCCCGTCCGGCTCATCCTCCAAGCGATTGTCGAGGAGAATATTTCTTTCTCCATTCTTTTTAATGCTTTCTAGAGTAGATTTACTGCTTTCTAGAGTAGAATTTTCCTGCTTTCTGGTGTAATCATTTTTTGCTTTCTAGTCGTAATGAGTAGTGTAATGAACGATTTCTGATAATGAAGTCTGTGTTTATTCTACATTCCTTTTATTTTTATTTGTAATATTCTCTCTATCTCTCTTCTATTTATTATTTGTTAAATAGTTTTCAATCAGCTATTCTATTTCGAGACAAATAAAACAAACGCATATTTTTAATCAAACGTCCTCCACCCTGAGTTCGACCTGGGATTTCTATTCCGATATAAATTTTATTTATTGAACATGAGTTCTTTGCTTTCAAACTACGACAGGTTTTCAAAATCGAATATGATAGTGAAGTAACCCGTCGTCTCAACATTTTGACGCCATTGCCGGGGAGGCAACGCTCTTGGATTTTTTTTCGTGTTTTCCAACTTACGAATCATTTACCTCACTTCTCTTTTTTCTTATTGTGATTGCAGGTACTCTTTTGAGGCGAGCAAAAGCGGTAGATTGGAGTAAAGTGCTGTTGAAGGTTCTGTAAGTTTTCCTCCACCTCCCACCCATTAGTTTTCATTTCACCATGTAATAACACAAACATCAATCAACCTAGGTATTCTTATAAACTCTAAGGTTAGTTTTGTTTGTTTGTTTGACACCTGCACCTGCCTCAACCTCCACATTTAAAAAGAAAAATTAAAAAAAGAAAACTCACAGAGGTACACAACCTCATCTGATTTTCGAACTCAACCAGTAAACCGATCTTTGGAACTAGTACACACATCCAAACACATAATTGAGTAGAAATTAGATTAGGTAATCACTTGTGTGCCTAATTAAGTGGTGCAACAGGCCAATTGTATGAGTTGATTGGCTGCACCACTTCAATTAAAATCAACTCATCAAGTAGCTGCAGCATAGGTTCAACTCTTAGAGATTTACCAGGCACTCCACATTCTTTTAAGTTTTAAAGGAAAACATCTTCACCTGTCCTTTAAAAAACTGGTGTGCCAACAAAACTTGCTTGAAAATACCTAAAGTTGAATCCTAAAAGCTACTAAGCAAGATTTGAACTCTAAAATTCACTGCATCAAAAATAATCTTGCTTAAAAATCACTGGTTGTGCGCGCACACACACATCAATCAACCATTAAGGGCACAACCCAGATAAAGGGCCCATCACATTCCAAAGCACATTCAAACCTAACCCTAAATAAAACAGAGTAGACGTTGGCCTTAAGGATTTGACTCACTCTTCGAAGCCCAGAACGAGATTATTTTCTATTAGTCTGTTTCTACTGTTCAATCTGATGTCTAGCTAGGGGAGCAGAATCAAAGGATCGCGGCTGGGGGGTACACTAGGAACTAGAGGTGCAAGCCGAAGGAAGAACCTTCTCCCCAGTCCCTCCTTCTAACTGGTTGGATTGAATAGACAGAAGTAGATCAAATCATTTCTCTATCTCAAGATGGGTTCTGGGAGTCTGTAGGTCTTTAGGCTAGCCTACTTAAGGACAGGTTTGATTGCTTGTATTGCAAGGCACCTTTCTTCCTCCCGTCTATCATGAATCCTTCCACATTTTATACGCATTCCCGCTCTTTCCCTCCTGTTATGAGTTATCCTCAACATGACGATTATCCTGACTTGTACTGTAATCAATCATCAGTTAGTTGGGATAACTCGGATTGGGGATACAATTCCAAAACTCCGTGTTTAGGGTCTAACCCTAAACACCATAATTATGATTTCTATCCTTCTCAAAGCCACATCAATTATAGATCGCCACCCTTTCATGGACGGTCTAATATGATCTACAATCAAGGAGGATACACTAATCCTTACCTATCCTCTGATTACACTACCTTTAGGTCATCACCACTTTTGAACAATCCAAAATGACCTATTATCAGGAAGGGTATAACGAATCTCAATTCGTTAACTCCTCTGCACTAATCCCAAACCCGCTCAACCCTAAACCAAGTCATTTGGTTCAGGTTAACCAGATTCAAGATAAGGTTTTGGCTAACTTGAGGAGACCATTCAATCTTTAGAAGTTCAGCCAATACCTTGCATTGAAAGATTGGAGCCCCTGATTGAGATGATTGATGATTTGAACAAGTATTTGTTGGATTGGCTCCAGGATGTTAAGGATAAGAACCCGAGTGAGTTTCTACTTGGGAAGTTAGCAAAATTGAGGATGAGATTTGTGGTTGCTTTAATTCAATCGTGGGATGATTTCCAGGATGAACCCCCTTCAGGAGAGCCAATGTTAGAACCCGTTCAGGCACCTGTTGGGGGGACACGTGTTACGAGGCTGACCAGATTGATTTAGAGCAACCAATTAAGGATGATCTGATTTCTTCACCTGAAATCCCTAAGCCGGGGTATGAGGAAATGTATGTCTCCATGGATCAGAAAGTGACGATTGATTTTGGGACGTACATTAATATGGATTTTGATTTCTTTGATTCTAATGGTGAAGATTCATTTTGCGAAGTCTCACATGAGTTTACAGAACACGATTTCTGTGAGATGATTGGGCCTGCGAAATCGATTAAATCATTTGATAGCCCAATAACTGAGGAAACTGATCTTATTAGGGCTCACATTACGGATCCAGAATCGCATTTTCTGGAGGATTCAATCCAATGCCTTGATTTTCAGTTACACCCCATTGAGTTTATTGATGATTCTATTTTTGAGATTATTAGAACCAAGTCAATTCTGATTCAGCCACATCTTTTAGACTTGGAAATTTCAGATAGGGTGATTAATATGTACGAGGTCCCAGAATTTGACATTCTAAATGAGGAGGATAGGAGCTGGGAAATTTTGATTTGGGAAGCAAACTTCGGAGGAAGTAGAAGACCGAGTCTAAGGGTTCCAATGCATTTGAAATCATCAAACTAGGACCCTTACGACATTTGTACTAAGGATGACCAACCCAAGCACACATTCATTGATTATCCTTTGGAGCTCGAATTCTCTGTAACCCGACTTTTTGATCTTGGGTTGCATCCTCATAAATCACAGGCCTGACCCCACTTGCATACTGATTTTAGGTTTTGGGTAATTTTTATCCAGAACCTTAGATATTCTCGATTATGGGGTATGGGTCTGCACCACAATCTGGTCCACATTTGTGGACATCTATTTGTAGGTCAGAGGTTTCATCTTTTTATTCTGATTCTAACCTACACCTATGAATTCTTTATTTGTCCTCTTTGTATAGTGTGCCTAGCTAAAGGCACTAAATTCAACACATATATAGTTTTTTTTGTTTATCTCGAAGCAGATCCGACATTCACGCAATTCAGGTGCTTTCTACTCTATTCCATTATGTTTTATGTCTTTTTAATACAATGAGGACATTACATTAGATAGGCATGAGAGGGTGGATATTCATCTCTGAATTATTTTGTCAGCTCCATAGATTCGTTTTATTTCTTTTATATAGTTTAAAAAAATAATAATTGAATTAGGAAGGAATACTTGGACATTAGGACTTTTTAATCTTAGGAAATATTACATTAGGATCTGAACACAAAGACCCTTCAGGTCTTTGGACTTAATCGACCCATGTATCCACTAAAATGTGGATTTGTTTTTCGAGTCCTCGCCAACCTAAATTCTATTTTAATTTGAGTAAATAAGTTTGGGTGATAAGTATATGACTTATCAACCCGTCCTCTAATTTGAGGGAACCTTAAGTCTAAAGCATCTACACACTATCTTGTCACTGACTCGTTAATCAGTGATTCTAACGAAAATTCGATAGCTAATGAACCTTCTAGGGTGATATGGCTGGCAAGTTATCATGGGTAACATCCCATAGGTAGGTTGTCCAGAGCCCAATCACTAGACCATTCTCTTCTTGTTGCCTTTAGGTAAATCTTAGACCAATGAAGCCACCTACTTAAAAAAGGAGAGAAAAGAAAAGAAAAAGAAAAAGAGAAAAGAAAAAAAAAAGAAAACAAAAGAAATACGCCACACTTCGCCTCACGAGTATGGCTGGCAAGTTGTCAGTGGTAACAGCTCATCAACCAGTTGTCCAGAACCCAGCTCAAGAAATGCACTTAAAATTCCCAAAACACTTAGGAAGAAGTAAAGAAGTAGAATAAACCGGGGAGATATACACTGGATTCATCCTTGTGTTGATCCCATAAAAGTAAAAGTAGGGAAAAAGCTACCGGTTGTAAAGATACACCTTTAGGTAGAACTCTCTTTTCAAGGTCACCTAGAGGCGTAGAAACCCGAAGTCCGTTCTAATTGCCAATCAACGAGTCTATCACATTCACAATAAGATGCTTAGAACTTAGGATTCTCATCAAATCTTGGGTGAGTTGAATGACCGTAGAAAGCCACTCTTAAACCCTAAACTCAAAAATAAAAAAATTATAAAAGAAGAAAAAGAGAAAAAGAAATTTTTCTTTGAATAAGGCGAGGGCTTGAGGCGGTCTGCATTTTGGTAGATACCCAGGCACCATTGTGTCTTTGAAAGTTCAGATCCTAAGTAAATATTTTCTTAATGATTGAAAATAACTCATGCCCAAATAATCCAACCTCATTCTTTTATAAATAGCATATAGTTTTTAGTAGGGACTAGAAAAAGATAGGCATGGGGGTATGATGTAAACATGTTTACACTACATAAGATGTCTACTTATACATGTTCTTAAGCATAGAATTGCGTTGCATACTATAAATATTGCATAGCATGCATCATCTTGCATTTAAATTAGTTTGAATAAAATGGAGGTTAATTGTCTCCTTTTATGTTCAGGGACAGGGCAAATTTTTATCGGGACCTCGGATCAAAGATCCAACCGTACAGATTTGATCAGGGCGACGATTGTAGTTCAACGACTCCAAGATCGCCCTAATCTGACATCTGTAGCATCAGATAGAGATCAGGGAACCCTAGAAGATCAAGGGGCAAGATGGTGTGAATCCACACTTCAAATGACAAATCTGACCACACAAATGGATTCGGATCGACGATCGTAGCCTAACGACATGAAAATCGACTCAATCTGACAACCGTGGCACCATCTACATCATCCAGAAGATGGACGGCCAAGATAGCGCAACGTGGAGACATCTCGGTTGCCCAATTGGCTGCCCTCAACTTCTGAAGCTGCTAGCACCCACGCATCTTCGTCGTTGGATCAAGATCCAACAGCTAAGAATGCATCCCAACCGATGCGCCCATTCTCTGAAGCGTCATTTGAAGAGCTGCCTTGACCGTTGAATCTCAATTCAATGGTCCTGATCGCGTTCACACAAATTAGTCCACCCTCTCATCCACGCGCATAGCGCAGTGGGTAGAGCACTTGCTCGCGATAGGGTGCACGTTCGAGTCGCAGGAGGCAGGCGCTGAGGCATGGAGGTGCGAGCGTGATTGACCACACGATGGTGATCTAGCAGCCGTAAGCGATCAATTCAGATGATGCGCCCACGCACGCCCCCGCGTAACACGGGATTAGACGCGGTGAGTATGCGATGAGAAGGCATGGCAAGGATGCATCTCAACCATTTGATCTCGCGATCAAATGGTCGAGATTTCAAGAACGTGAACATGCGTTTCATGTGCAGGAGGCAAGCGAGTGCGCGAGTGTCGCCCACGAAGGCCACGTTCGGACCTTTAGCGACGATTTTATCCATCACTAAAGGTCCAGAATTAATGTTTTTCAAATTAAAAAGACCAAACTGCCCTCACTCCTTGCAACTATAAAAGGAGACCCCCTCCATACGAAATTTTCATCCCTTCCTTCTCTTCTCTCCCTCTCCAAAGCTCAAGAGAAGCTATTCCCACACCTGGGATTCTTCTCAAGAGATAACGTCAAATTTTCGCCCCCATTTCGAAAGTGGATCCTGCGACGACGATGACATGCTGCTCCATTCCCATTCTTCCCACTTCGTCCTCCTTCTTCCTGCTCCGTTCCCCGTCTTCCAAGCGTCGTCCCGTCCGGCTCGTCCTCCAAGCGACCATCGAGGAGGATATTTCTCTCTCCATTCTTTTTAATGCTTTCTAGAGTAGATTTACTGCTTTCTAGAGTAGAATTTTCCTGCTTTCTAGTGTAATCATTTTCTACTTTTTAATCGTAATGAGTAGTGTAATGAACAATTACTGATAATGAAGTCTATGTTTATTCTACATCCCTTTTGCTTTTATTTGTAATATTCTCTCTCTCTCTTCTATTTATTATTTGTTAAATAGTTTTCAATCAGCTATTCTGTTTCGTGACAAATAAAATAAATGCGTATTTTTAATCAAATGTTCGCCTCCCTGTGTTCGACCTGGGATTTCTATTCCAGTATAAATTTTATTTTTTGAACACGAGTTCTTCACTTTCAAACTACAACGACAGGTTTTCAAAACTGAATACGATAGTGAAGTAACCCGTCGTCTCAACAACGGTGCTGGGCCCAGTCACGCCCAACCATAGTTTAGCCTAGACTTTATTACTTTTCTGTTATAATGAGTATCGACCTTTGGAACTATTAGTTTTCTGCACTTGCCTTTATATCGTCATTGTGATGGCTACGGTGTGAACCTTATCTATCTTCTCAATTTAGATGTAAGATCATGCCTTTTAGTTTGCTTCTTTCCTGTCATTAAATTATTTCTCTGGTGCATGTGTGGGAAATGTTATTATTTTATGTTTATTACTCGATGGACAACTGGGTCTTGGGATAAGGACATGACCCTACCCGATTTCTAAGAGGATCCAGGTTGGGTCATAACAGACTTTTAAGGGTAAGTTTAGCCTAGTTTAGGTGCGTAATTCCTTCAGAGTAGGCATAATTAGCCCAAGCTTCTCATCTCCTTCTCCGACTCCAGCGAGTCAATTCTAACTCACTGGACTCCCATTCACCTTCATGATCACCTAATCACACTTCTTACCCCACCGCAAGTCCATTTCACTTCTTTTCCCACTTAACTACACATCTACTTGCCTAGTTCACATCACCTTCACCTGAGCAACTCCATTGCCTATAGTAGAGCCTCAGACCACTTCACACTTCCAAATTAGGGTCCTCCATCACCTTCACATACCAATAGGATCCTGTTCCCCTTTTTAAATGTACCTATTCTCACTCACACACAAAGTACCTAATTTCACTTCAACTTCTGAGCTTTCTGTCCATGGCGACTCCAGAGGAGTTTTCCCAGCTAATTCCACATACATACACCTTTGTAATCTCCTATTGCCTATTTTCCCTCACTCAATTGAGTGAGATCTTTATCCCTGAGTTCTGGCAAACTCAGGTTGATTCTATGAAGGAATTTGAGTTTATATCTCTGATTTACTTGATAATTGGATCAATTGATGAGTTGTGAATGATCCTGAGATCATTAGGATTCTTTCAAGCTAAATCTTGTGCAAATCAGTGGAGATTTGATTTCCGATGGCTATTTCCAGTGATCACCGAAGCTCCAATGAGCTTCGACGGTATCAACCTTGAGATACATTGTTTGAAACACCTCTAGAAGTTCCATATTCCTCAGATAGAGTCTACTGATATCAATGCACTCTTTGATATTTTATTTTATTGTCCTAATCAGCTCTGGTAGAGAAAAAGAGGTTGATCCACAAACTCTTTGACCTTTTCAATAGATTAGGAAGCATCCTCGGAACCTAGAGATTCTAGATTAGGCTTTTGATTTGTGATAAAATCTCAGGTTTGGTCTATCGAGCAAACACATTTTAGAACTCAACCAAAAGCCTGGAAATTGATGCTCCAGGTATCAAAATACACTCTTTGAGGTTTTATCAAGTTCTTGAGGATCAGTATTGTGGATCTGGGCAATTATTTCAAGAACATTAGTTCTTCCATTTAAAGTCAACTCTTGAGCTTTATTTGGTCAAACCACAACCGTTCTAGACCATTAAGGCCTTAGAACTTAAGTTGGGCCCTAGTTTGAGTTTGTTAGGAATCTATTAGGATTGATTTGAAGTTGTTTTATTGAGGATTTCAGTAAGATCAGATCTCTAGTTAGTTTGGGTTCATTTCAGGCTTCATAGGGTTTCATTGAGCCCTGGACAAGTTCCCAAGTTAAATTTAGCCTAGATCTATTATTTTCAACCTTATGAACTTATCTTGATCTATTCTAGAGGTTCTAATCTATCTGTTAGATCAATTGACATCATGTTCCACCTATTCTGAGCTTCATATTAAAGCTCCAAAGCTCAATGAGCTTCCCAAGCTCCTCGAGTCTTCATTCCCATTTCATTGAGCACAGAATGACTTTAGGCATTGTCCAAAATCCTTAGGAATGAGTAAGAGAGAGAGATCTGGTGGTCTTCACTTGAAGAGCTTCTGCAATGCATCTATGGCAACAGGCCATTTTTAGAGATCAATTCAGAGATCACTTATGATCTTCTAATCAAACTGGAAGCTGCAATCGATAGAGGAATCCTAGGGCTTTTGATGAAGCCCTTAAAATCAGTAATTGAGGCTTTGGGATGTAAGGTATCAAAGATTGAAGCTGTGCTAGAACAAGCATTGCACAAAGAAGAATGGGGTTGGTATAGCCCCACCTCGACTATTGATGAAGCGCCACAATAATATAAAAGAAAACTCCTCTGAAGGCTTATCACCCAAACGGGGGTGGGCTCCCCAGGTAGTGCGCTTGTGGGGGTTGCTCTTAACTATTGACCATGTGCTCATGGAGAGTGGCCTCCGGGTGCCAGGTGGAATGCTAAGATGGTGACACGTGGTTGATAGTGGTACCGATCTGACCATCCTGGCCATTGATCCTGTGAAAGCCACGTGGATCCATCTCTCTTTTTATTCTGTAAGAGGCTTAAGTTTACGAGAAATTGGCTAAGTGTTGAGAAAACTTAGTGAGATGTGAAGGCCATGAATGTGAATTGAAAGCTAATTAAATCCTAAGTCGTTAATGAGAATAGGCCTTAGTATTAAATGAAATAATGTGGATTAATTGTGTTGTTATAAAGCAACATTCTTTTTGTATAAATCTCTTTTTATAATTCAGTGCAAATCCTTTTCTTTTCATTATGGAATTATTTCCATGCATTTATTGATCATTTTTATGCAATTATTCATGTGGATAACATATTATAGTAATTAATTAGTTATTTAAGTACTTAGTTAATTATTACGATTAACTTATACTATAACTATATCTATACTATATTAAATAAGTACTAAGTAGCAATATAATCTAAGTAGTAATCTAAAGTAACTTAGTAATTATAATGTAATAATAAGGTTAGTAATTTGTTTATAGCTTAATTAAGTAAATTTAGTATCTATTAGTCAAATTAATTAAAGTAAGTATTAATTAGTTATATAACTTAAGTATGGAAGTAAATTATAAGTAAATTAAGTATGTATGTAGTTATTAATTAAATAAGTTATAATTTATACTTTAATTAAGTACCTTAGTGGTGAATTCATATTCTATTATATAATTTATGCTTAACTTAAGTTAGTTTAAGAGTAATTTAGGTCATATTGCATTACATTAGGTTAGGTTAGTCATGCTGTAGCATTTTGTAAATATTGAATATTTTAAGGGTTAAATTATAATTTTTCTATTGCTTAATTTGGTGCCTTGATGAGATTTGTTTATATATTTGCAAATACTAGGTTTTGATCTAATTTGAGCTCCACAATATTGTAGAATCAATTTGAACTCAACCTTCTAAATGAGGCTTAACGTATTTTCAATATCCTAACCCAATCAATCCCTACCCCTAACCAATTTTCGCACGTGGACACATGCACGTTTTCCCTTCCTATCTACGTAACCCTCTCAATCCCATCTTCATCTCCATGCAACAATTCCACCAAAAATCCCACAACCAAATAATCCCATTCCACCAAACAAATCAACCCAATCCCAACTCCCCCTTAGGTAACCCAACAATCCCATGCAAACCCATGGCCATGCATCCCTAACAACAACCCCTGTCCATCGACCATCCCAATCCCACTCACCATCGAAACCTTTCTACATAAAATCAATCCGACGGCCCATAAAAAATGCACCAGATCCTTAACAACATTCCCTCCTCCATACATATCCACCCCAAGTAACCCATTCTCCACGTGATTCCTCTTTATCCACTACGTACTCCCAACTCCCATGCAAGCAAAACATCACCAAAGTCCCCACCGAAACCCCAAATCCCATCCCATGTCAGTCTTCCCATGCAAATCCACCGAACATTCACTCTATCTAATCCCACTCCATGCAAAAAAAATAATAAAAAAAACAAAAAAAACCTACTCCCTACGTGACCCTTTCCAACGATTCTTCCCTATCCCTCTGCTTGCAGCCGAAACCAAACCTATTCCTACCTCTCTTCCCAACAAAAATGTCCGACTGCACCCTATAAAACCCAGACGACCTCTTCCTCTAGGGGGGATCGGAAGTGCTCTCTTTCTCTCTCTGTCTCTCTCTCCTTTCCACCATCATTCCCCACCTTGATCTTGAAGCCTTCTTCTTGAGCAAGGTGGGTCCACACTACCTATGGTGTGGGGGCTTCATATGCACCTTCACCTCCTCTTCCATCACCGTCTCTACCTCAGCATTCTCTATTTTTTTTAGTCTAGTTGTATTTTTATTTCTAGCAATCTAGTTGTTCTAGCACTTATTCCTAGTTGATTTCACTTCTTGTTCTAGTTGTTTATTCTCATTCTAATTACTTATTCTAGTTGCTATCTTTCCTTCACTAGTTGTACTCAGACTTATGTTAGAAATAAAAGTTCTTCTATTTCATTTCTCTTGTCTCTACTTCTAATTGATTTCATCTATTACTTTCAATTATTATTTCCATTTATCAATTTTGTAGTTAGGTTTTTGCATTTACTTTGTTTCCGCATCCCGTAGTTAGTAGTTGACTCACTTCATCTTGTATTCATCTTCCTATTCAAAAATACAAAAAATATTCCCCATCGAGCAATTTGAATTCGATAGCAACCCCAATCGCCACCCTGTGAATGACTCAGACTCCCGTAGTTTTACTTGAAAATCTTACGAGTTCAATTTTTACAAATTTAAAACGACCTCGATTTCCCACTGCAACAACCATGTTATTTACTGTTGCGATTTTGGTGTATCACTTTGTTTAGTAATTTTATTAATTAAGCAATTATTAAGTAAGTTATATATAGGTACTATCTACATAAGTTAAGTATATAATAGTAAGTTAAATGTTATAACTAATAATAAGAATTAAATTGAGAATAAGTGGTGAATCTTATGCTAATTTAGCCTCCTAGCAAATGACCTGGACTTAACTAGTATAAATTTATAAAATGTAGTAATTACCTTATTCGCTATACTATGACTTAACAATGACTTATTAACTATGTAAAGGAATTGTACATCAAACGCCTATATTTTTTTTGAATTTTCGATTAATGATAAAGCAGAAAGGAAACTAACTACACTTCACTACCTTGAGGAAGGTGATTACAGCGATTAAGTAGTACATGCAATGGATGTTTTGAGTTGAGGGAAGTAGCTAGAACCATGAGTGTTGGTGAGGGTAATAAGAGTGACTATGACTAGGCAATAAGGCATGGTGGTTCTCTTATATTTTCTTTTGTGTTTTTTTTTTCCTTCTTTGACTAAGGCAAAGAGAAATGAGGATGTATATTTATAAGCACCAACTAAACAAAGATAAAAGTACTTTTACAACTATCATCATTTTTTTTTGTGACTTTTTTTTTGCTTTTGATTAAGGAAGAAAAGGGCACATGTTACGAGCCGGGCATCAGACGTAGTTTAAGACGTTTGGGAAGTGGCCCAGATGTCTGGCCAGACGTCTGGAACCCTTCCCAAACGTCTGGAATTAAATTTTTTCAGCGTACGGGTTTGCATCTGCGCGCCTGCACACGCAGACTGAACCCTCCGCCTTCATTTTTCTCTCTCTCCCTGTAGGCGCCGTTTTTCCTCCTCTCTCCCCGCGGCTGCCTTATAAAAATGCACCCCCTCTCCCTCACCCTCATTCCACCGCCTTCTTCTTCTCCTTCTCCTTCTCCCTGCCAGCGAGAGCACGAGCGAGCGAGAGCGGCAGTAGCGGCTGCTGCGAGCGTGCGAGAAGGAGGGGTTGTTACGAAAGGAAGTAGAAGCTCGACCGCAAGGGAACGAGCTTGCCGGGGCAGCTGGAGCCGGCCAACAGGAGAGCAGCGAGCGTAGGGTGTCGCGGAGGAGCTGCTGCAGCTCGGGAAGCAGGCGGACACGGTGCGGCACGGCCATGCGCTGCGGGCGGAGAGCGAGAAGGGTTCTGATTCTGGGAAAATTTCCCAGAATCAGACGTCTGGACTTATGTCCAGACGACGCATAAGACATCTGGAGGAAGGTCTAGACATCTGACAAGTACAATATTTTCTTATTTTCTCCTTTTTGCGCGTGCACGACCATGCAGCCGTCCTCCGCGTCCTTTTGCACCCCTTCGTGATGAAAGTGAGTGTGCGTGTGTGCAAGAATCGTTTGGGAGGGCGGTAGGGCTTGCCATCCCACACTGATCAGACATCTGGACACAGTACCAGACGACGGAGAGGACCTCCAGACGTCCGGGGTGACAATTGGATGTCTGGAAACTAATTCCAGATGATCCAACGGGCTTCTAGACATCTGAAGGACTGCGCAGACCAAGGTATGGCATGATCGACCTTTGAAGACGTCTGGAAGAAGTTCCAGATGTCTGATTTTGGACAGACTCATCGTTTTTGACCCGTTTAGAGTCCATTCAGAGTCCGTTTTCCGCGTTTTAAGTTTCGTTCTTCCCAGATTTATTTCCTCTACTTGTTTACAGTAATTGTATACTGTTCTAAGCAACTCCTTGTCTTTGATCCTTGTATTAGGACCCTATTCTGTTGCGGCTGTGGGGGTTGCGGAGGCTCGCGGGATTGCCGACCACGCCCCCAATACTTCCGATTTTGCGGGTAGAGTGGCCTTCTAATTTAATTATCCAAAATTACACTTTTATGAAACAATTAATAGAATCTAGGGCATTTCATGAACCCTAGGGCTGAAGAATTAGATTGAATGATAGATCCTAGGGTATTGCATGAATCCTAGGACTAGAAAACTAGATTGAATGATAGATCCTAAGATATGGCATGAATCCTAGGACTGGAAAACTAGTTGAATATATACATTGCAGTCTTGGAAAAGTGGAAAGGAAACGATAATTGCCTGTAAATTGGTTAACAACTGCCTATTATGAATGGATAAATACGGTTGAGAACATGAATTGTAAGGATATAAAGCTGGAACGGTGAAACCTAAATTGGCTGAGTTAAAAGAGCATGAACCCTACGAGGAATTAGGAGTAGAACTCCTGGAAAGCGAATGGAATAGAATTGGGGAAGTGAGCTGGCCCTTGAGTATGGAGTACCAAGGAGAGCAACTATCCCCCTATTTAGTGCAGAGCGGAGTTAGCTGCCCCAGGGACCCGGGGTTAGGTCCGGCCACTTTGTACCAACTTTTGGCCCTCGTGTACACAGTACCGAGGAGAGCTACTAGTGTAGGGAGTGCACTAGCTACCCCACGGGCCCCAGGGTTCTGCTAGCCCTCCTACACCGACTTGTTAGGCCCACTAAGCAAACCAGGGTAGTCAGGTGAGGGTGTGCAGACTGTGGAGGGGCAAGACCCCTGTTTGGTTACTGTGAAGGGGCTGGACCCCTATTACTGAGAGGGCTCTGCCCTATACTAGTTCCGTGCTGTGCTTTGGGTGCACCCGTTAACGGAAACAACTGACCGCATGCCAGTGCGAGGTAGCTACCCGTGCGTTTATCGCGCGTGCCGTAGTCACCGTTACGTCTGTCAGCGACCTTGGGGTGGTTGATTGAGGGTAGGACCACGACGGGGGACTCTCTCGGCCAAGAGAGCACCACATGTTACTTCTACTTTTTGGAAAAGACTGCAATCAAGATCGTTCCCACGAGGAACATTCAAGATCAAGAGAAGGATCTAAGAAATAAATCAATAGTGAATAAATGGGAAAATATAAAAAAAGAGAGTAAAAATATAACAGCTACTGTCCACTCTACTGCTTCTTCTAGCTTTTAGTTGCCACTCTACTTAGCATTTCGCTGATGTGTCACCCTTGTTACTTTTCAGGACCAAGTGTTGGGCAGCTAGAGTCGGCGGCTGCAGAGGACGCTGGGCCTAGTAGAGCCCTGTAGTGTCACTTGTAGTACCCACTGTACTTTTTTTTGCTGTTGTTGTGAGTAGTTTCTGTTACCCCTTATACTCTCTCTATTGTAAGCTTCATGTTTATGTATATGTTTATTTCTCTACTATTGTGGTGGTGTATACTGTAGTATTTCTTTTCTCTACTGCTGTATTTTGTTTCTGCTAGTTATATACATGTTGAATGTGGTTTATTTTACTGCTCTTTTGGTTACATCTCATTGGACGACTGGGTCTTAGGGTCAGTTGAGTCGGTCCGATTCTCGTGTCCCATAGGGATTCGGGAATCGGGTCGTTACAAGATGGTATCAGAACAAGGTCGTCCCGAGAAGTGAACCAACTGACTGGAAAATAACCAATTCACGTGTCTGTAACTAGAGTAGCCACCACAACGTTTCTTTTGACATGAACTCTTAGACTTCTTCGTTAGATATCGTTCCATATTGACGTGCTTCCGTTCCGTTTCGCATCTCCTTGCAGGAGATGCCTCGACAAGGGACTAGCAAGGCAGGCCGCGGGCGCAGCCAAGGATGTGGTCAGCGGGGTGGACGTGTTGCGGTCGACGTCTCAGTGTACCAGCCACTGCTCCCAGGCATTCAGGCCCAGGACCTCGCCTAGCTGATATGGGACATAGCGCGAGAGGAGCTCCACCCACCGCCCCGAGCACCTCTCCCTGGGGCTGCGGAGGGGGAGTCCTCTGTGGGACCACGTGACGGACGCGGCGCTGGATGCGGGGGAGGGGATTGGCCGCCACTGCCCCCACCTTCCTCTGACGCTTCTGTGCATGAGGCTTCCTTACCTGGAGGTGCACCAGCATCCCCACTGCAATGCCACTTCGAGCTTTTCAGGTAGTTCCAGAAGCTGAAGCCCCCCTCCTTCAAGGGGGATGAGGACCCGACCGAGGTAGAGGACTGGCTCGAGCAGATCGAGAAGGTTTTCGACACCCTTCGCCCCCCGATGGAGTGTCACGTGGCCTTTGCCACGTACCAGCTGGAGAGTGCAGCACATAGGTGGTGGAGGGCGGTCAAGGAATAGGAGAGGGACGAGCCAACCTGGGACCGGTTCGTCACCCTCTTCTGCGAGCAGTACTTTCCCCAGATGTGGCAGGACCAGAGGAGGTGAGAGTTCCACACTCTCCGCTAGGAGACGATGACCGTGAGCGCGTACCACACATGTTTTCTGGAGCTGTCCCACTTCGCAGCGACAGCAGTAGCCACTGCGGAGGAGCGCCTTTGGAGGTTCACTGAGGGGCTCCGACCTACGATTCGGGGGTATGTCAAACCCCTGAAGCTGCCTACGTTCTCGAAGGTTGTGGAGGCAGCTATGACCTACGAGGTGACCAACCCGTCTGCGCGAGATACTGACAGCGGGAGGAAGAGGCCCTACCAGCCAGATTTTTCACAGGACAGATGGCTGACCCATACTTGCGGTCCTTACGCGACAGAGTACTGTCAGAAGACCCGTGGGACTTTTCTTTCACAGGCCAGGTGCTGCACCTGAGGGGACGTTTGTGCGTTCCCAGAGACAAGGAGCTGTTGAGAGAGCTCCTGACTGAGGCACACAGTTTCAGATTCACCATACATCCCGGAAACACGAAGATGTACCATGACTTGAGACATGAGTTTTGGTGGAGGGGGATGAAGCGGGATGTAGGTGAATTCGTGCAGCAGTGTTTAGTGTGCCAGCAAGTGAAAGTCGAGCATCAGAGGCCTGCAGGGCCACTACAGCCACTCCTAGTGCCAGAGTGGAAGTGGGAGAGCATCACCATGGACTTGGTGGTGGGCTTACCTGTTACCCAGCGAGGACACGATGCAGTCTGGGTAGTCATTGATAGATTGATGAAGACGGCGCGTTTCTTGCCAATCCGAGTTACCTTTGGACCAGCACAGTTGGCAGAGAGGTATATCCGCGACATAGTACGTCTACACGAAGTTCCGCGAGATATCGTATCCGACCGGGATACCCGCTTTACATCCCAGTTTTGGGCTGAGTTTCAGCAGGCCCTGGGGACGCGGTTGAGGATCAGTACAGCTTACCACCCCCAGATGGACGGACAATCTAAGCGCACGATATAGACACTTGAGGACCTTTTGCGTGCCTGTGTACTGGACTAGAGGGGCTCTTGGGAGGAGCACTTGCCCCTGGCAAAGTTTGCATATAATAACAGTTATCACTCGAGCATCAGCATGGCACCCTACGAGGTTCTGTACGGACAGAGATGTACGGCACCCTTGAGTTGGGTTGAGGTGGGGACCAAGTGGGAGGTTGGCCCCAGGCTGATCCTGCAGAGTCAGGAGGTAGTCGAGCAGATTCACAGGCGACTCCGCACTGTCAGGAGCAGACAGAAGAGCTACGCGGATCGAAACTGCAGAGAGGTGCAGTTCGAGGTTGGGGACCATGTCTTCCTTCGTGTTTCGCCCATGAAGGGCCTGCAGCGGTTTGGGGTGAGAGGGAAGCTTGCATCAAGGTTTGTGGGGCCCTTTGAGGTCCTGGAGCGGGTTGGACCCGTTGCTTACAGGCTTGCCCTCCCTCCTCAGCTTTCTGGTGTGCACGACGTGTTCCACGTGTCCAACCTCAGGAAGTATGTCGCCAATCCCAGTCACGTCCTAAGCCATGAGAGCGTCGAGGTGGGAGACGACCTAACCTACCCCGAGCGGCCAGTGCAGATTCTGGACAGAGCCGTCCGCAGTCTGAGACGAAAGCAATACCCCTGGTGAAGGTCTTGTGGAGGAGCCAACGGTACGAGGAGACCACCTGGGAGCCTGAGGCGGCGATGCGGGAGCAGTACCTGGAGCTTTTCACGGGTACGTCTTTTCGGATCGGCTTCGGTTCTCTTTGAGTTTATTATGTATATATTGTTCTTTCTCGCACCCTAATTAGCGCAAGTTTCGGGGATGAAACTTCCTTTGAGTTTGTTACATTGTTACGAGCCGGGCATCAGACGTAGTTTAAGACGTCTGGGGAGTGGCCTAGACGTCTGGTATTAAATTTTTTCGACGTACGGGTTCGCATCTGCGCACCTGCACGTGCAGACTGAACCTGCCGCATTCATTTTTCTCTTTCTCTCCCTGCAGGCGCCATTTTTCCTCCTTCTCTCTCCCCACGGCTGCCTTATAAAAATGCTCCCCTTCTCCCTCACCCTCATTCCACCGCCTTCTTCTTCTCCTTCACCCTGCCAGCCAGAGCGCGAGCGGCAGCAGCGGCTGCTGCGAGCGTGCGAGAAGGAGGGGTTGTTGCGAGAGGAAGTAGAAGCTCAACCGCGAGTGTACGAGCTTGCCGACGCAGCTGGAGCTGGTTGGTGAGAGAGCAGCAAGCGTGGGGTGTCGCGGAGGAGCTGCTGCAACTCGGGCAACAGGCGGATGTGGCGCGGCACGGCCGTGCACTGCGGGCAGAGAGTGAGAAGGGTTCTGATTCTGGGAAAATTTCCCAGAATCAGACGTCTGGACTTACATCCAGACAACGCATAAGACATCTAAAGGAAGGCCCAGGCATCTGACAGGTACAATATTTTGTTATTTTCTCCTTTTTACGTGTGTACGGCCATGCAGCCATCCACTGCGTTCTTCTGCACCCCTTCATGACGAAAGCGAGTGTGCGTGTGTGCAGGAATCATTCGGGAGGGCGGTAGGGCTCGCCATCCCACACCGATCAGACATCTGGACACAATACCAGACGATGGAGAGGACCTCCAGACGTCCGTGGTGACAATCGGACGTCTGGAAACTAAGTCCAGACGATCCAGCGGGCTTATGGACGTCTGAAGGACTTCGTAGACCAAGGTATGGCATGATCAACCTTTTAAGACATCTGAAAGAAGTTCCAGACGTCTGATTTTGGACAGACTCGTCGTTTTTGACCCGTTTAGGGTCCGTTCGGAGTCTGTTTTCCGCGTTTCAAGCTTCGTTCTTCCCAGATTTATTTCCTCTACCTGTTTACAGTAATTGTATGTTGTTCTGAGCAACTCCTTGTCTTTGATCCTTGTATTAGGATCCCGTTCAGTTGCGGCTCTGGGGGTTGCGGAGGTTCGCGGGATTGCCGACCACACCCCCAGTACTTCCGATTTTGCAGGTAGAGTGGCCTTTTAATTTAATTATCCAAAATTATACATTTATGAAATAATTAATAGAATCTAGGGCATTTCATGAACCCTAGGGCTAAAGAATTAGATTGAATGATAGATCCTAAGGTATTACATGAATCCTAGGACTGGAAAACTAGATTGAATGATAGATCCTAGGATATGGCATGAATTCTAGGACTGGAAAACTAGTTGAATATATACATTGCAGTCTTGGAAAAGTGGAAAGGAAACGATAACTTCCTGTAAATTGGTTAACAGCTGCCTGTTATGAATGGATAAATACGGTTGAGAACATGAATTGTAAGGATATAAAGCTGGAACGGTGAAACCTAAATTGGCTGAGTTAAAAGAGCATGAACCCTACGGGGAATTAGGAGTAGAACTCCTGGAAAGAGAATGGAATAGAATTGGGGAAGTGAGCTGGCCCTTGAGTATGGAGTACCAAGGAGAGCAACTGTCCCCCTGTTTAGTGCATAGCAGAGCTAGCCGCCCTAGGGACCCGGGGTTAGGTCTGGCCACTTTGTACCAACTTTTGGCCCTCGTGTACACAGTACCGAGGAGAGCTACTAGTGTAGGGAGTGCACTAGATACCCCATGGGCCCCGGGGTTCTGTTAGCCCTCCTACACCAACTTGTTAGGCCCACTAGGCAAACCAGGGTAGTCAGGCGAGGGTGCGCAGACTGTGGAGGGGCAAGACCCCTGTTTGGTTACTATGGAGGGGCTAGACCCCTGTTACTGAGAGGGCTCTACCATATACTGGTTCCGTGTTGTGCTTTGGGCACACCCGTTAACAGAAACGACTGACCGCGTGCCAGTGCGGGGTAGCTACCCGTTCGTTTATCACGCGTGCCGTAGTCACCGTTACATCTATCAACGACCTTGGGGTGGTTGACTGAGGGTAGGACCACCACGGGGGACTCTCACGGCTAGGAGAGCACCACGTGTTACTTCTACTTTTCGGAAAATACTGCAATCAAGATCGTTCCTACGAGGAACATTCAAGATCAAGAGAAGGATCTGAGAAATAAATCAATAGCGAATAAATGGAAAAATATAAAGAAGGAAAGTAAAAATATAACAGCTACTGTCCACTCTACTGCTTCTTCTAGCTTTTAGTTGCCACTCTACTCAGCATTTTGCTAACGTGTCACCCTTGTTACTTTTCAGGACCAGGTGTTGAGCAGCCAGAGTTGGCGACTGCAGAGGACGCTGGGCCTAGTAGATCCCAGTAGTGTCACTTGTTGTACCCACTGTACTTTTTTTTGCTGTTGTTGTGAGTAGTTTCTGTTACCCCCTGTACTCTCTCTATTGTAAGCTTCATGTTTGTGTATATGTTTATTTCTCTACTGTTGTGGTGGTGTATACTGTAGTATTTCTTTTCTCTACTGCTGTATTTTGTTACTGCTAGTTATATACATGTTGAATGTGGTTTATTTTACTGCTCTTTCGGTTACTTCTCGTTGGACGACTGGGTCTTGGGGTCAGTTGAGTAGGTCCGATTCTCGTGTCTCGTAGGGATTCGGGAATCGGGTCATTACAGCACACAAGTAAACAACTAACTTAAACTTTTATTTCATACAAAGACATACTACAACATGGAACACAACTTGAAAGGACAACTTCATCACACTAAAGTGTGGTAAAAATCACTTATACAAAGATGAAAATACACTTTTACAACACACTTTACTCACTCCAAAGCACGATAAACATATACAACAATTGCAATACGGTGAATATGCTGGCAGCAGTTTGTGAAGAGGCATGTGAGGAAAGTGAGAAATTGTAGTGGCCTCATAATGGTGATGATGATGGGGGTGGAGACATTGATGTAGGAAGCCATCTAGTGTAGGATGTAGTGCTCAAAGTCCCTAATGTGGTTTAGTTTAAGGGGTTTGGTGATATTGGTTATGAGGTGTGTGTTGATCCTAAGGTTTGTGGTTATAACTACGACAGAGGTTAGCGTAATGGATATAAATAATATAAAGTGGGAGGTGACCAAAGTATGCTCTATAGAGGTGCTCTCTATCAATTCTACCTAGTGTGCATGATGGTATGAAGATGGGATGGGCATATGATGGTGGTGTATATGGCAATGGGTGTAGTAGGATGGCATGCTAATGTGTAGTGCACGTGTGAGTGGAAGAGTGGAGGAGTGTGTGTGCAAGTGAACTGGTGTGAGGTGGTGATGGCAATGGTGATGGTGGTGGCGTGGAGAGTGGTGGTGATAGTGAGTGATGAAAGTGAGTGGGTGGCATGTGAGAGTAAGCGTGTGTAGCAAATTGAAAATCAAGCAAAGTAAAAGCAAAAAGCAAGTATCAAAATGCTTGAATGTAAGATTTAGCAAGGGAATTAAAAAGCAAGGAATGTAGAGAGCAACTAACTAAAATGCAAGTAAAGGAAAGTGACTAATCTAACAACAAAAATAAAAAGACAATGGGGAAGAAGATAGGTGTCTCTCCAATGTAGGCACTAGGCCAATTGGAAGAGGAAGAGGATCCTTGGCTTGAAGCCTACCTCTTCTTCACCTAGAAAATCCAAAGACTAAGGGGGTACTACTTAGCCGTTGGCCGTGGATGGGAGCTAGCATGGAGCTCATGAGGAAGGAAGGAGTCATGTGCATGGAGAGGAGATGGATGGAGGGCGAGGTGTGCATTGTGGTTTTAGGTGGTCTTTTATAGAGAGTGTTGTTGGGTGTGGTGTTCTTATGGTGTAGGTTTAGGAGGGTTACTTTAGGGCACAACATAAGAATGGAAGTTTCTATTCTAAGATGCAAAATAAGATAGGGTCTAGTTAAGGCTTGGGCAAGGGTGTGGATAGGCTTATGTTGGCATGGAATATAGTGGGGGTTATGTGTAGGTTTAGGTGGGTCTAATTGGCAGCTTAGGGTTAAGTAAGCTAGGGTTAGGTTGGAGGTATAAGTTGGGTGTTTGGGCTTTGAAAGTGGTGTGGGCTTGTGTGTTGTAGTGGGCCTAGAGAGAAACAAATAAATATTATCACTTCCTAACTACTACTATAGGTCCACATAGGTGTAAATAATATATGAAAAATGTGTATTAGCTATAATAAAAATGTGCACAAGTATTATGCATGTGTAGAATTGTATATGAAATTATAAATGAGCATGCAGTTACAATTTATGTTTGTGTGCAAGTGTGTGTGTGTGTTGGGTTAATTTGGGCGTGAGTTGGTTTGCATGGGTTTGCATGAGTTTGCATGAATTCGCATGCGCTTGTCACTTGCTTCCTTGCTAGCTTCCTTGCCTGTCTTTAGATGCCTCCATTATTTCCAATTTTGCTTCTAGATTATGGCCCTTCATGATTGCACAACAATCATACGACCTAATCTACCTGAATTAAGTTAGATTCTAGCTTAACTTAGGAACAATGCAAGCATAAGCATCATAATTTGCATAGTAGTTAGTTTGGTAGTGGTGGGCTACCTTCCTCTATAGTTTTATTATTTCGTCGTAGTATAGTATAGAGAGGTGATTACCAGTTTAATACAATTTGTTACTCGGAAATAAAAGAGTTCCCGAGGTCGAACTCAGGGAGCAAGTTGTATTCTAGAGATACAAGTTTCTTGTACAAAAAAAATAAAGAGAGAGAGAGAGAGAGAGAATTTGTTGGCTTCTTTCTTCTTCTCTTCTTTTCTCTTTGCCTATCTTCTTCTGCTTGGCTCTTCTGCTTTATCTGCAGCAGTAGTGATGCTTTTCTTCTTCTTTCAGTTCTTGTTTCTGCTCGTCTCTTTCTTTTTCTTCTCCCTTGCGGTCCTGTTCTTCTTCTTTCTTTCTTCTTTTCCTTTCTTCAGACCTTCTTCTTCTCGTGCTCTTCTTCTTCTTTCAGTTCTTTCTGCTTGTCTCTCTGTGTTCTCCTCTGCCTCGCCTTCCTTCTCCTTCTTTGCCTTCAGGACGTCGTCTGATTTTTCAATCAGACGACTTAAACCGCCGCTGCTACAGTGCCGCTCGGTGATCCTCCTTCCTTCAGCCTTTGTCTTCTTCCACGGTTCTTCTTCACCTGTGCCTGCACACTTACACAGCTTGATCAGAGGGCAAAACCTATCTCTACCCTCCCCCGCGTCTCTCTCTCACAGAATCCGCTCATAGGATAGCTCTCGCAGAGCTGCCGGGTAGCCGGGTATGGGTCGCGCCCGGGTCCAGGCCCACCGGCGTGCGTGGTGGGCGAGGAGTGCAGGTCAGTCTAAGTCGGGTCAGGCTAGGTCCGCGGGGCGTGGTCGCGGACGAGACCGGGTCGAGAGAGCGAGTGAGTGAGAGGGACCTCACCCCGTGCTCAGGAGGCAACGAGCATAAGGCACTTTTTGCCTTTATGCGGGCGCTCTCCTTTGAAAGGTTACGAGGTGGGACTAAATGTCCCACCACAATTTCGGTGCCTGCGTGGAGGAAGCAGCGGCCGTCGATGCGAAGCACGGGGGCTTCGCGCGAGAGCTTCGACTCGACTGCAGCCTGGTACTTCGCGAAGGCGCCTCGCGCTGTCTGGGAGCGTAACCTGGGCGTGGCGCACCTGGGGCGGCAGGTGAAGAAGCTGCTTCGCTTCAACAATGGCGGCGACTAGCGCAGGTACCTGCCCACAGAAAAACGGCCTCTCGGCCCAATCAGAAACGCGGAGGACCTTCGCCGTGGCACGGCGAAGGTGGTCGGGGGGTGTGCAGGCGGCGGGGCGGAGCCTAAGGGCTGCCCTAGGTCGGACTGTGGGTCGGGAGATGGGTTTGTTCGGTGGAGTTGCAGAGGGTGATTTGGGGGAAGTGGAGGGGCGGAAATGGATCAGGGTGAGGAGGCGGAGATTATGTGCAGGTCGGCGAGTGAAATCGCTTGGCTTCGGGATAACCGGGTTTTAGTTTGTTATAACGTTGTAGTATAGCCGGTTATTACCAACATTTCAAATATATAAATTTTTTACTCGGAAAATAAAAGAGTTCCCGAGGTCGAACTCAGGGAGCAAGTTGTATTCTAGAGATATACATGTTTCTTTTACAAAATAAAGAAAGAGAGAGGGAAAGAATTTGTTGTTCTCTTTGTTTTCTCCTCATGATGTTCTTCTTTCTTTCTTCAGATCTCCTTCTTCTTCTTTGTTCTGCAGAGGTGATGCTCCTCTTTCTTTCTTCAGATCTCCTTCTTCTTCTTCCTTGGTTTCTGTCTTGGCCTCTCTTCTTCTTTTTCTGCAGTCTCTTCTGTGAAGGTTTCTTCTTCCTTGGCTCTGCTGTACTTCTTCTCTGCAGCCTTTCCTCTTCTTCTGCCTTGCTCAGCCTCTTCTTTAGAGTTTCTTCTTGTTTCTCCTCCCTGCGGCTAAGTGTCAGCTTCTTCTTTTCTTTTTCAGCTAGGGACGTCACCCCTCCTTCCTTCTTTTCCCTTCAGGCCGTCGTCTGATTTCCAAATCAGACGACTTAACTACCTGTTGCTACAGTCAGCTTCCTTCTTCTTCCGCGGGTCTTCTTCTTCGCCTGTGCCTGCACACTTCAGAGCTTTTCGTCAGAGGCAAAACCTACTCTACCCAACCCCCCGCGTCTCTCTCTCTCTCTAAAACCACTCTTGGGAAAGCTCTCCCAGAGATGCCGGGTAACCGGGTTCGGGTCAGGCCCAGGTCCAGGCCCACCAGCGTGAGTGGTGGGCAAGGAGTGCAGGTCAGTCTTAAGTCGGGTCGGGTCGGGTCAGGTCCGCGGGGCGTGAGCGCGGACGAGACCGGGTAACCGGGCGGGTGAAGGGTTGATCAGGGTGAGGAGGCGGAGGTCCTGCGGTGGTCGGCGAGCCGTGTGGGTCGCTGAGGTGATGGGAGCGGCTCGCCGGAGGGTGGTCGGAGACGAAGGGGGTGAAGGTGGTCAGGGTCAGTCGAGGGCTTAATTGAATAAATTGAAAGCGGGGAAAGAAAGAGGAGAAGAAGGGGAGTAGCTCTAGCTTACTTGCAGGGACGAAGGGGGAGGAACAGGGTGACAGTCCGGAGAAGACGATGCTCAGGGAAAGGGGCGGCGGCGAGCAGAGAGCCGGAGAGGCGCCAGCTGGGTGCGGCGTGGCGCGGGAAGAGCAGGGGAGGAAGTCTCTGCTGCTGGTATTGCGGCAGAGCGAAGAGGTGGAGGGGAGGAAACCGCCGGAGCTGGTGAGCGTCTGCCGGAGGAAGAAGAGAGGAAAGTTGGGGATTTTCTCCGTCAGATCCAGGCTGCCCCGGTCGGTGGAGCAACGGGGGGTATTTATAGGGATCAAACAGGGAGGAAGGCGGAGGGAGACGACGTGTCTCCCTCGCCGGAGGATGGTCGGAAACAAGAACCCATACCGTCCGTGCGTTCGCACGGCCGGTATGGTGGGTTACAACGACCAGGGGGGTGTCCCTGCGACGGCTGACGACGCAGGGCACCCCCGGTTTACTTGCCAGGTCCCCCACCTCACCCTGCGCGGCGCCATGCTCCGCGCAAGGTCGCCGGAGCATGGTGCTGGCAGGTTTTGCAGGGGGGACCTGATTGCAAAGAACGAAGGAGAGTTAGGGGCCAAAATGCGAGGGTTCAAAAGTTGAGGGCCAAAGAGTAAATATATGAGGACCAAAGTGTAAAGTCGGTCAAGGAGGTTTCTTCTTAGGCTCAAGTTTTTATACATGACTAATTAGGACCTAAGGAATCTGATGGTGAATTTCATTTCCATATTAAACCTTGTTTGACCGGTCAATTTACGCAAAAACCCAAATTAAGTTATTAATTGGGCATGGTTCTCAATGTAGGTCAAAAAGGGTTCTGAAGGCCAAATTGAAGGTTCTAAACCCTGGAGATTATTTTTCTATGAATTTTAGAGGGTTTATTCTATTTTTACTTTGCCTCGAACCTTGTGAATTGAAGTGGGTTGTTTTAGGGTTACAGATTATCATTTAGTTTCTTGGAATTGCTGTAGCCCTTGCTAGCTCATTTCGTCCCACTCTTATTCTTATTAAGCTGCTTTGACCTATGTTTGGGCCCTGAATTATCCTGTATGCAGATTATACTGGTAAAATTGCATTTTTACCCCTTATGACTTGTTTTCTTCTCAAACTCAGGATTCTCTGAGTTAAGCCTTTCCTTGAGATATGTAGGAGCTTTTATCCTTTGTATTAGGTCAAAATGAGCTAGTTATGGCTCATGATGAGGTTCTCATCATACCCCCATGCCTAGCTTTTGCTAGTCCCTTAGCAAAAACTTAAGGTTTCAACCCTTGTTCTAGACCATGAAGTTTTTAATAGTTTTAGATAAGTGCCTTTTTTATTTGAGCAAAGATTAGGTTAGAATGCTGACCGTAGGCCTAAAAGGTACTCTAGTACTAATCAAGATCCAAATCTGTCTAGCCTTAGCCTCAGTCTTTTAGCAAAGGTTTTTAAGGCCCACAAGAACTAACCTAAGGTTTATTGGACTTCGTGGTTAAAGCACCCGTGCTTGAAATGATTTTAGTCCTGGCTCAGTTCGCAGTGCGTTTTGTAAGAGAGAGATAGAAAGTTTTTCTGTTTGGAGAGTTTTCTCTCTCTTTTTCTTTTTAGTTCTAGCCTAGGATTGGCTTTTCAACACGGTCTGTATCAGATTCCTTGCTCCCATCATCAATCCTCAAGGGTTCCTGGCGATCGATGCTTCGAGATAGCACCGCCCATGGCAACCCCCGGAACCCTGGCTATTGAGATTTCGAGATAATCCCATCCATGGTATTCCGTGGCCGAATCTAGACCCTGGCAATGGACACTTCGAGATAATGCCATCCATGGAATCTGAACCAGCAGAGTGCTTACATGCCCCCAGTAGGATATGTAAATATCCTAAGAGACAAGCACCGAGGAGATGATATTTTGTTACGCATCTTCGAGGGGATTTCCCGCCTCTCCGCGCTGGGAACTCGTCCAAATCAATCTTGTGTTGATCGGCCGCTCCTATTCTAGGTGATCTTTTCAGATTTTTGCGACGCTTCTGCGTGATTCTGATTTTTACGCTTACTGAACCAGGCTGTGTGTGAGGTTAGGGTGCTTAGGTTACTGAGTCCCGTAAACCAAAAATTAGTTAACGAGGCCGAATACTCCCTAAGCCTTAGACCTAATACTTCAGCTTTTCATTTTCCTCAACCTCTTGAGGAGTGTCCAGATCTTAATGGGTACTAAGAGTCTATTCAAGAATGCCTAAGGTTTGCATTCTTACTAATCTCATTGTGCACTTTTCAGTTATTTTCTTGAATGAGGTCTAGAACTTAGGTTAATTCCTTAGTTCCTTACTAATGACTATCACCTTTTCTTATAATTTTGTGCTCCTTTTTCATTTTGTTTTTCTTCTCCTTCACAAAATTTCCTTCTCTTTTCCTCTTATTCTTTTTCGAAAATTTTTTAATTTTTATGGTGTTTTTGGCATATGTGAATTTTTTTGTTTGAGCATATGTGAATTTTTTTGTTTGAAACCTTTTCTTACAAGTTTTTGTACTTTCCTACCCCCCCATGCCTAAGATTTGCAATGTCCTCATTGTAACCTAGGGGTTTTTATTCAACTAAGTTCATACATTAGGATAGCTGTTTTGATGAGTCTCAGATGCAAGCACCTGAGGTGGAGTTGGCTGTCCTAAAGTGTGAACTTCAAGTGCAAAAAAAAAGCTATCAGAACAAGTTTCAGGTTTTCAAAGAGAATGACGGGCTGCCTCCCGTTAAGCGCTGAGTTTTACGCCATCGGCTGGGCGCAATAAGCTCAAGGGGAAAGGAGGGTATAAGATGCCTCAGCCAAATTAGTAGAAGTTACATCAATGAACGGCTTGAGTCTCTGACCGTTCACGATGAAAGGTTCAGAATCGTGGCTGAGTGGACTAATTTCGATTGCTCCATTTCCAAAAACCTGTCGGACCAAATATGGTCTGACCCACTTAGATCTCAGTTTTCCTGGGAAGAGTTTGAGTCGGGCATCAAAGAGTAGGACCTTTTGACCAGGATGAAAGATCTTTCTCGAGATGTGTTTGTCGTGGAAGGCTTTAACCCGCTCCTTGTAGATTTGCGAGTTCTCGTACGCGTCTATGCGTAATTCATCGATCTCGCTGATTTGGAGTTTTCTGTGGGTCCCAGCCTTGGAAAGATCTAGATTACAGTTCCGTACTGCCCAATAGGCTTTATGCTCCAATTCGACGGGAAGGTGGCATGCCTTTCCGTACACCAGTCTAAAGGGAGACATGCCTAATTGGGTCTTGTGGGCGGTCCTATAGGCCCACAATGCTTCCGGAAGTCGGGACGACCAGTCCTTCCTGTCAGGTCGAACAGTGACTTGCAGGATTTTCTTGATCTCCCGATTAGACAGCTCAGCTAGACCATTACTTTGGGGGTGGTAAGGAGTAGAGATTCGGTGAGACACCCCGTATTTGGTCATCAGTGACCTAAACTGAGCATTTGTGAAATGGGTCCCCCCATCAGAGATTATTGCACGAGGAATCCCGAACCTTGAGAAAATGTGTTGATGAATGAATTTGAGAACGATTTTGTGATCACAGGTTCGGGTCGGTATGGCTTCGATCCATTTGGACACGTAGTCCACAGCCAACAGAATGTATTCGAAACCATCCGAAACAGGAAAGGGGCCCATAAAATCAATCCCCCAAACATCAAAGATTTCGCATACTAGAATCGGTTGCATAGGCATCATGTCGCGATGGCTCATGTTGCCCAAGGTCTGGCAACGACTGCATGCCTTGCAATGACTGTATGCGTCTTTGAACAGTGTGGGCCAGTAAAAGCCGCACTGGAGGACTTTTGATGCGGTTTTATGCCCGGCAAAATGGCCACCGCATGCCTGGTCATGGCAGAAAGAGAGGATATTGTTGACTACCCCTTCCGGGACACATCTCCGGATGATCTGATCGGCACCTATGCGGAAGAGGTACGGGTCTTCCCAAATGTAATACTTGGCATCGGAGCGTAATTTGTCTTTCTTGGCCTTCGGCCAATCGGACGGGGTCTGATGAGATGCCAAGTAATTTACAATATTAGCAAACCATGGAAGGCTAGTACCAATAGTCAGCAGGTGCTCATCGGGAAAATGCTCAGTGATGGGTCCGGAAGGGTCAATTATTTCAGAAGGAAGACGGGACAAGTGATCAGCTACCACGTTTTGTTTTCCCGCTTTGTCGCGAATCTCAAGGTCAAATTCTTGCAACAGCAAGATCCATCGGATCAATCTAGGTTTCGCGTCCTTCTTTGCAAGGAGATGCCTCACAGCTGTGTGATCCGAGTATATGATGACATGGGAACCCAGAAGGTACGATCTGAACTTCTCTAGGGCAAATACTACAGCTAGCAGCTCTTTCTCAGTAACCGTATAGTTACGCTGAGCCTCATCGAGTGTTTTGCTGGCGTAGTAAATGACCACAGGTTTCTTGTCATTTTTCTGCCCCAAAACCGCTCCTACAGCGAAGTCGGATGCATCACACATGATCTCAAAGGGTTGAGACCAATCAGGGGACTGTAGGATCGGGGCTTGGGTGACTCGGTCACGCAGGATTTCAAATGCTTGAGTGCATTCCTTGGAGATTTCGAAGGGAACATCCTTGGAGAGAAGAGTGGTCAGGGGGCGTGCGATTTTTGAAAAATCAGGGATAAATCGTCGATAAAAACCGACATGCCCTAAAAAGGATCGGATGTCCCTGATCGAGCTAGGCATAGGAAGGTGAGAAATCAGATTAACCTTAGCTCGATCCACTTGGATACCTTTCTCCGAAATTGAGTGTCCCAGGACAATTCCCTCAGGCACCATGAAATGGCTTTTTTCCCAGGAAAGAACCAAATTCACATCGATGCACCGCCTGAGTATCTGGACCAAGTGTTGGAGGCAATCGTCGAATGATGCTCCGAAAACTGAAAAGTCATCCATGAAGACTTCCAGATAATCACCTACCATATCTGAGAATATGGCAAGCATGCATCGCTGAAAAGTAGCGGGTGCATTGCAAAGACCGAAAGGCATCCTTCGGAAAGCGTATGTTCCGAAGGGGCAGGTGAACGTGGTCTTTTCTTGGTCCTCAGGATGGATTGCCACCTGGTTATAACCGGAGTACCCGTCAAGAAAGCAGAAGAACCTATTTCCCTCTAGTTTTTCGAGAATTTGATCAATGAAGGGTAGTGGGAAATGATCCTTCTTCGTGGAGGAATTGAGTCGACGGTAATCTATACAGACTCTCCACGAGTTGGCTAATCGGGTAGGAATGATTTCTCCGGTCTCAGTCGTTATAGTGGTGAGTCCTGCCTTCTTGGGCACGACCTGAATTGGGCTCACCCAACGACTATCGGAGATCGGGTAGATGATTCCGGCATCTAACCACTTGATGATCTCCTTTTTCACGACCTCCTGCAGATTGGGGTTTAAGCGTCTCTGCATTTCACGAGAAGGTCGTGTGCCCTCTTCTGAATAGATATGATGAGTACAATAAGAGGGACTTATTCTAGTCAAATCATCGAGAGTCCATCCGATGGCTCTGCGATGTTGCTAGAGGACAACAATCAGACGGGATTCCTGTTCAGGACTGAGGTTGGAATTGATGATCACAGGAAGGGTCTGATTAGAACCCAAAAAGACGTATTTTAAGTGAGCAGGAAGGGGTTTCAGTTCGAGGATGGGGTTTTCAGCAGCAGCGGGTGGTTCAGTATAGATGTGAGGTTCAAGGGTGGGAGTTACTGGGTTGTTCACATCTGGATTTGACTCCTCTGTTTGCGGGTCAAGATCCTTCTGTGGTTGATGAGGCATACTCAAGTCATTCTGGAGGTGTGATTCATCAACCAAAGTCTTGACGCCACAAATTTGCTCGATGACGCCGTAATTAATTCCTTGTTGGGCCTTAAATATATCAATTTTCAGTGTTTGATCTCCAAACTTAAGCTCTATTTGGCCCTCCTCACAGCTGATGTTGGCTCTAGCAGTAGCCAAGAAAGGTCTCCCTAGAATGATTGGTGTATCCCTAGGGTTCTCAGGTGCGTCCATATCTAAGACTATAAAGTCCACTGGGAAATAGAAATCCCGCACTCTTAAGATAACATCCTCGAGAATCCCTTTTGGTGACTTTATAGATCGATCTGCTAATTGTAATGTCACCTCGGTTGGTTTCAGCTCAGATTCTTCTAGATGGTCAAGTAAGGTTGTGGGTATCAGATTTATAGATGCACCCAAGTCTAACAATGCTCTATCAAATTGGGTACCACCTATCTTACAGGAGATCAGGGGAGTTCCAGGATCTTTTGCCTTGGGTGGGAGTCTACTAAGGATTACAGAGCTGGCTTGCTCTGACAGAACAATTGGGCTCCCTCCCTTGGTTCGCGGCTTACGCTGGGGTGTACATATATTCTTTAGAAATCGTGCGTAAGCTGGTACGTGGCGGATTGCATCCATCAAGGGGATGTTTATGTGGACCTGCTCAAAGAGCTTGACCAGGTCCTCCTCAGGGGCCACGGGTTTGGTGGTCTTCTTTCCCTTGGTCAGGGCCTCGGGAAACGGGATCTTGGTGGTTCTTCTAGGATAGGTTCAGGTTGTGGATCTGGAACAGCGGTACCTTGGATAACTATCCTAGGGTCATGGTTATCAGGCTGGGAGTGGTTTGGATAATGCGGGTCTTGAGTTGTCTTACCACTACGTGTTGTTACAGAATTTAATCCGGCCTGATTTTGGTTTGGGTTTGGTAGGAGGGGTGGCTGCTGCTGAAATCCTGCATAAGAAGTTGAGGCTTCCATCTCGTCTGGAGATGGAGCAGTAGGAGCCTGATAAATCCATTGGGCGTGGCCTAAATTTGGATTTATAACGCGCTTCTGGGTTGGCACGTTATTTGGGTTAGGAAGAGGTTGGGAAGGGAGTGTGCTTGGTTGGCGAGAATTTGCCAACTGGGCCAGTTGAGTTTTAACTTCTGTAAGCTCGTCCTTGTGCTGTTTTTGAATAGCCGCATTCGTTTTTTGAATGTCAGCCAGAGTCTGAAGGATTAAGGACATTTGATCTTGATTTGGCCCTGATGGATAAGTAGGGTTGGGCCGAGGCTGAGGCGGCTGGTAGTGACGAGAGGGCTGTGGGCGGGACTGAAAAGGTGGTCTTTGGGTTTGGGAATTTCCCGCCCACTGAAAATTGGGATGGTTTCGCCATCCAGGGTTGTAAGTGTTGGAGAATGGGTCGTTCTGGATGGCGTTGAGGTCCTCGCAGGTCTGAGGAACCTCCTGAGAATCAGGGAAAGGAGGAATGGAGTTCCCCCGGCTGGTGTAGAAAGGATCGGATGATCTTCCAGTCCAAGAATCAGATGGGGATGGATATGGATCCATCCCAGGGGAGGATCGGTGGAGGATGTTTTGCACAGTCTCCTGTGTGGAAGGAGGTTGTGCAAAGGAGTTACGCGCAGAGGTGGCTCGCTGCAAGTGCTGAGTCAGCTCATCCACCTTCTTTTCAATGATTGAGACCTTGTCCAATCGACTGGCCATTAATTCCAGCTCGACTGATGCGGACAGGCCCTGCGTCTCATGTGCTCCCTTAAGATTCGTCGCTGCGCGGGTATTTGTCCTGTCGAATAATCCCATGGAGTCATTGTTGATGGAGTTCTCGCACATGTTTTCGAGAATCTCCCATACGGTGTCTTCATGTTGACCCATGATGTTTCCTCCGCAAGTTGCATTGACGAAAAGGCGGATGTCCTCACGGAGTCCCTGGTAAAAAGATTGGACTTGTTCCCATTTAGGAACTCCGTGATGGGGGCACTTTCTCATGAGATCCTGAAAACGATCCCATGCCTCATGGAGAGGTTCTCCTGATTGTTGAGTGAAGTGTGTAATCTGATGGCGCAAGGCGTTGGTCCGACCAACGGGAAAAAACTTTTTCAAAAATTCGGATTGAAGTTCTTCCCAAGTGTTGATCGGCCGGGTCTGAGTTTGATACCAATGGGCGGCCTTGTCCATAAGAGAAAAGGAGAACATCTTCATGAGAAGAATATCCCGATTTTGTGCATCTGATCCAAAAGTGTGGGCCAGATGCTTTAGCTGTTTGATGTGCTGGAAGGGATCTTCAGAATTAAGCCCATGGAATTTAGGTATAGCATGAATCATGTTGGGCTTTTGTTCGGAATCAGGTCCTCCAGTCGGGATTCTGACTCGAGGCTCAATGGCCACCGCAGCAGGATTGTAGTGGTCCCGCATCATAGGACGCTGTGGTGGGTGCACGAAGTTTTGGAAGAGGTCATTGAGTCGCTGGAGCTGGTGTTCCAGATTATTTTCTTCCTCAACTGGCTGAGCCATGATGGGGGAAGAAGAAGAACTTGGTTCTTAATCAGAAGAGAGAATAATGTGAGGGTGTTGCTGCACAAACACGGGCGTCGAGGCTTGGCCTTGACGAGAGTGAATTTCTAATGGAGGTCTTAAGGGTGGTCCTAGGGACCTCCTTCCGTACATGTACAGTTGGGAGAGGTAAGTTAGAAGGTGCTGGACCCAATCAAGGCACCCAAAAAATGTGTTGGGTGACTATAGAGGTACGGGGCAGATGGACCCCTTGATCAGAAAGATCGTCCACCTGAGAATTACCTGGGCAGCCAGAGAGGGAGAGTCCCGCGAAGACCCCTACACGGTAGAGCGTCCCCACGGGTTACAGGGTTTCCCCCACCCGACCTCTCTTGTCACTGCGGTTCCAGGTAGACCAGAATGGGGATCTTGACCTCTTAAGTCTACCAATTTTAAGATCAGGGTGCTTAAGGTTTTCACTTGAACTTTAGTCTTTTAAGTGCAAAGAGTGACCTAATTTAAGGTTGGTTGACCCAAGGGGTCAACTTTACCTCTTGTTTTCTTTAAGAGCTTTTAGGTCCTGTCTTTTAGGGTTCAAGTGTTTAGAGAGAGCCAATTGTTTAGGATTTTTCTTGTTAATTATTTTCAATCAATGGCTTGGGCACACCTCTTTTGGATTTCCTCAATTCTTGATTAAGGGGTGTGTCTCTACTGAAATCCTAATGTTTGACCTTATGTTGGCTCTACTTGGTCCATTTAACTCTTTGTTGGGCAATTAGGGCTCAAGCAAGAATGTGTTAGCCCTTAAATACCCTTAATAGTGTGCAGGAGTGATGAGTTGAAAACATGCAACTCTTTATGGTTACTAAGTATGGAAGACAGGTTAGCCCTATATTGCTTGTTCTTTTCTTTTCTTCCTCTTTAGAGTTTAGGGGTTAATAGTGAGAGGAAAAATTTACCTGTCTTCGGAGTGGTTGTCGTGTGGTTGCTTGTCTTCTTGAGTTCCTGTAGCTGCACAAAAGAGAGGAGATTATCAGAAATTAAAAGAAACAGGAATGTTTACCTCTAGAATAGCCGTTGCTCCCCGGCAACGGCGCCAAAATGAAATCGCTTGGCTTCGGGATAACCGGGTTTTAGTTTGTTATAACGTTGTAGTATAGCCGGTTATTACCAACATTTCAAATATATAAATTTTTTACTCGGAAAATAAAAGAGTTCCCGAGGTCGAACTCAGGGAGCAAGTTGTATTCTAGAGATATACATGTTTCTTTTACAAAATAAAGAAAGAGAGAGGGAAAGAATTTGTTGTTCTCTTTGTTTTCTCCTCGTGATGTTCTTCTTTCTTTCTTTCTTCAGATCTCCTTCTTCTTCTTTGTTCTGCAGAGGTGATGCTCCTCTTTCTTTCTTCAGATCTCCTTCTTCTTCTTCCTTGGTTTCTGTCTTGGCCTCTCTTCTTCTTTTTCTGCAGTCTCTTCTGTGAAGGTTTCTTCTTCCTTGGCTCTGCTGTACTTCTTCTCTGCAGCCTTTCCTCTTCTTCTGCCTTGCTCAGCCTCTTCTTTAGAGTTTCTTCTTGTTTCTCCTCCCTGCGGCTAAGTGTCAGCTTCTTCTTTTCTTTCTCAGCCAGGGACGTCACCCCTCCTTCCTTCTTTTCCCTTCAGGCCGTCGTCTGATTTCCAAATCAGACGACTTAACTACCTGTTGCTACAGTCAGCTTCCTTCTTCTTCCGCGGGTCTTCTTCTTCGCCTGTGCCTGCACACTTCAGAGCTTTTCGTCAGAGGCAAAACCTACTCTACCCAACCCCCCGCGTCTCTCTCTCTCTCTGAAACCACTCTTGGGAAAGCTCTCCCAGAGCTGCCGGGTAACCGGGTTCGGGTCAGGCCCGGGTCCAGGCCCACCGGCGTGAGTGGTGGGCGAGGAGTGCAGGTCAGTCTTAAGTCGGGTCGGGTCGGGTCAGGTCCGCGGGGCGTGAGCGCGGACGAGACCGGGTAACCGGGCGGGTGAAGGGTTGATCAGGGTGAGGAGGCGGAGGTCCTGCGGTGGTCGGCGAGCCGTGTGGGTCGCTGAGGTGATGGGAGCGGCTCGCCGGAGGGTGGTCGGAGACGAAGGGGGTGAAGGTGGTCAGGGTCGGTCGAGGGCTTAATTGAATAAATTGAAAGCGGGGAAAGAAAGAGGAGAAGAAGGGGAGTAGCTCTAGCTTACTTGCAGGGACGAAGGGGGAGGAACAGGGCGACAGTCGTATCGACTGTCGCCGGAGAAGACGATGCTCAGGGAAAGGGGCGGCGGCGAGCAGAGAGCCGGAGAGGCGCCAGCTGGGTGCGGCGTGGCGCGGGAAGAGCAGGGGAGGAAGTCTCTGCTGCTGGTATTGCGGCAGAGCGAAGAGGTGGAGGGGAGGAAACCGCCGGAGCTGGTGAGCGTCTGCCGGAGGAAGAAGAGAGGAAAGTTGGGGATTTTCTCCGTCAGATCCAGGCTGCCCCGGTCGGTGGAGCAACGGGGGGTATTTATAGGGATCAAACAGGGAGGAAGGCGGAGGGAGACGACGTGTCTCCCTCGCCGGAGGATGGTCGGAAACAAGAACCCATACCGTCCGTGCATTCGCACGGCCGGTATGGTGGGTTACAACGACCAGGGGGGTGTCCCTGCGACGGCTGACGACGCAGGGCACCCCCGGTTTACTTGCCAGGTCCCCCACCTCACCCTGCGCGGCGCCATGCTCCGCGCAAGGTCGCCGGAGCATGGTGCTGGCAGGTTTTGCAGGGGGGACCTGATTGCAAAGAACGAAGGAGAGTTAGGGGCCAAAATGCGAGGGTTCAAAAGTTGAGGGCCAAAGAGTAAATATATGAGGACCAAAGTGTAAAGTCGGTCAAGGAGGTTTCTTCTTAGGCTCAAGTTTTTATACATGACTAATTAGGACCTAAGGAATCTGATGGTGAATTTCATTTCCATATTAAACCTTGTTTGACCGGTCAATTTACGCGAAAACCCAAATTAAGTTATTAATTGGGCATGGTTCTCAATGTAGGTCAAAAAGGGTTCTGAAGGCCAAATTGAAGGTTCTAAACCCTGGAGATTATTTTTCTATGAATTTTAGAGGGTTTATTCTATTTTTACTTTGCCTCGAACCTTGTAAATTGAAGTGGGTTGTTTTAGGGTTACAGATTATCATTTAGTTTCTTGGAATTGCTGTAGCCCTTGCTAGCTCATTTCGTCCCACTCTTATTCTTATTAAGCTGCTTTGACCTATGTTTGGGCCCTGAATTATCCTGTATGCAGATTATACTGGTAAAATTGCATTTTTACCCCTTATGACTTATTTTCTTCTCAAACTCAGGATTCTCTGAGTTAAGCCTTTCCTTGAGATATGTAGGAGCTTTTATCCTTTGTATTAGGTCAAAATGAGCTAGTTATGGCTCATGATGAGGTTCTCATCAGCGAGCCGTGTGGGATGCTGGAGTGATGGGAGCGCCTCGCCGGAGGATGGCCGGAGGCGGAGAAGGTGAGGGTGATTGGTCGGAATCGAGGGCGACAGTAGATGTTTAAAGTGAGGAAAAGGAAGAGGGGAGGAAGGGGAGGAGTTCTACCTACTTAGCAGGACGAGGAGGGGCCGGAGCGGGCGACAGTCGTATCGACTGTCGCCGGAGAAGAAGATGCCCAGGGGAAGGGGCGGCGGCGAGCAGAGGGCCGGAGTGGCGCCAGCTGGGTGCGGCGTGGCGCGGGAAGAGCGAGGGAGAGCAACCCTGCAGCTGGTAGTGCGGCAGAGCGACGAGGAGGAAGAGGGGAGGCCGCCGGAGCTGGAGGGCTTCCTGTCGGAGTGGGAAGAGAGGAAGTGGGGGTCTTTCTCCGTCAGGACCGAGCTCCGAAGAACGGTGGAGCGACGGGGGTATTTATAGGGACCGAATCAGAGAGGAAGGCGGAGGGAGACGACGTGTCTCCCTCGCCGGAGGACGCCGGAGATGGAAACCCATACCGTCCGTGCATTCGCACGGCCGGTATGCTGGGTTACAGCGACCAGGAGGGTGTCCCTGCGACGGCTGACGATGCAGGGCACCCCCGGTTTACTTGCCAGACCCTCCCCCTCACCCTGCGCGGCGCCATGCTCCGCGCAAGGTCGCCGGAGCATGGTGCTGGCAGGTTTTGCAGGGAGGACCTGAACGCAAAGAACGAAGGAGAGTTAGGGGCCAAAATGCGAGGGTTCAAAAGTTGAGGGCCAAAAAGTAAATATATGAGGACCAAAGTGTAAAGTTCGTCAAGAAGGTTTCTTCTTAGGCTCAAGTTTTTATACATGACTAATTAGGACATAAGGAATCTGATGGTGAATTTTATTTCTAGATTAAACCTTGTTTGACTGGTCAATTTACGCAAAAACCCAAATTAAGTTATTAATTGGGTATGGTTCTCAATGTAGGTCAAGATGGGTTCCTAAGGTCAAATTGAAGGTTCTAAACCCTAGAGATTATTTTTCTATGAATTTTAGAGGGTTTATTCCATTTTTGCTTTGCCTTTAACCTCGTGAATTGAAGTGGGTTTGTTTTAGGGTTACAGATTATCATTTATTTCCTTGGAATTGCTGTAGCCCTTGCCAGATCATCTCATCCCACTTTTATTCTTATTAGGTTGCTTTGACCTATGTTTGGACCCTGAATTACCCTGTATGCAGATTATACTGGTAAAATTGCATTTTTACCCCTTATGACTTATTTTCTCCTTAAACTCAGAATTCTCTGAGTTAAGCCTTTCCTTGAGTTATATAGGAGCTTTTATCCTTTGTATTAGGTCAAAATGAGCTAGTTATGGCTCATGATGAGGTTCTCATCATACCCCCATGCCTAGCTTTTGCTAGTCCCTTAGCAAAAACTTAAGGTTTCAACCCTTGTTCTAGACCATGAAGTTCTTAATAGCTTTAGATAAGTGCTTTTTCATTTGAGCTCAGATTAGGTTAGAATGCTGACCATAGGCCTAAAAGGTACTCTAGTACCAATCAAGATCCAAATCTGTCTAGCCTTAGCCTCAGTCCTTAGCAAAGGTTTGTAAGGCCCACAAGAACTAACCTAAGGTTTATTGGACTTTGTGGTTAAAGCACCCGTGCTTGAAATGATTTTAGCCCTGGCTCAGTTCGCAGTGCGTTTTGTAAGAGAGAGATAGAAAGTTATTTTGTTTGGAGAGTTTTCTCTCTCTTTTTCTTTTTTAGTTCTAGCCTAGGATTGGCTTTTCAACACTGTCTGTATCAGATTCCTTGCTCCCATCATCAATCCTCAAGGGTTCCTGGCGATCGATGCTTTTAGATAGCACCGCCCATGGAAACCCCCGGAACCCTGGCTATTGAGATTTCGAGATAATCCCATCCATGGTGTTCCGTGGCTGAATTCAGACCCTGGCAATTGATACTTCGAGATAATGCCATCCATGGAATCTGAACCAGCAGAGTGCTTACATGCCCCCAGTAGGATATGTAAATATCCTAAGAGACAAGCACCGAGGAGATGATATTTTGTTACGCATCTTCGAGGGGATTTCCCGCCTCTCCGCGCTGGGAACTCGTCCAAATCAATCTTGTGTTGATCGGCCGCTCCTATTCTAGGTGATCTTTTCAGATTTTTGCGACGCTTCTGCGTGATTCTGATTTTTACGCTTACTGAACCAGGCTGTGTGTGAGGTTAGGGTGCTTAGGTTACTGAGTCCCGTAAACCAAAAATTAGTTAACGAGGCCGAATACTCCCTAAGCCTTAGACCTAATACTTCAGCTTTTCATTTTCCTCAACCTCTTGAGGAGTGTCCAGATCTTAATGGGTACTAAGAGTCTATTCAAGAATGCCTAAGGTTTGCATTCTTACTAATCTCATTGTGCACTTTTCAGTTATTTTCTTGAATGAGGTCTAGAACTTAGGTTAATTCCTTAGTTCCTTACTAATGACTATCACTTTTTTCTCATAATTTTGTGCTCCTTTTTTCCTTTTGTTTCTTTTTTCTTTTTTTTTTTCACAAAATTTCCTTCTCTTTTCCTCTTATTCTTTTTCGAAAATTTTTTTAATTTTTATGGTGTTTTTGGCATATGTGAATTTTTTGTTTGAAACCTTTTCTTACAAGTTTTGCACTTACATACCCCCCCATGCCTAAGATTTGCAATGTCCTCATTGTAACCTAGGGGGTTTTTATTTAGCTTAGTTCATTCCTTAAGACAGAAATTTGGATGCGTGAATGGGTCGGGTTGAATTTTTGCGGACGATTTCTAATCCCAGATGCAAGCATCTGAGGTGGGGTCGGCTGTCTACAAGGGTGAACCTTAAGTGCAAAAAGGTGTCAGAAAAAGTTTTGGATTTTTAGGAAAATGACGGGTTGCCTCCCGTTAAGCGCTGAGTTTTACTCCATCGGCTGGGCGCAATAAGCTCAAGGGGAATGGAGGATATAAGATGCTTCAGCCAAATCAGTAGAAGTTACATCAATGAACGGCTTGAGTCTCTGACCGTTCACGATGAAAGGTTCAGAATCGTGGCTGAGTGGACTGATTTCGATTGCTCCATTTCCAAAAACCTGTCGGACCAAATATGGTCCGACCCACTTGGATCTCAGTTTTCCTGGGAAGAGTTTTAGTCGGGCATCAAAGAGTAGGACCTTCTGACCAGGATGAAAGATCTTTCTCGAGATGTGTTTGTCGTGGAAGGCTTTAACCCACTCCTTGTAGATTTGCGAGTTCTCGTACGCGTCTAGGCGTAATTCATCGATCTCGCTGATTTGGAGTTTTCTGTGGGTCCCAGCCTTGGAAAGATCTAGATTACAGTTCTGTACTGCCCAATAGGCTTTATGCTCCAGTTCTACGGGAAGGTGGCATGCCTTTTCGTACACCAGTCTAAAGGGAGACATGCCCAATTGGGTCTTGTGGGAGGTCCTATAGGCCCACAATGCTTCCAGAAGTCGGGACGACCAGTCCTTCCTGTCAGGTCGAACAGTGACTTGCAGGATTTTCTTGATCTCCCGATTAGACAGCTCAGCTAGACCATTAGTTTGGGGGTGGTAAGGAGTAGAGATTCGGTGAGACACGTCGTATTTGGTCATCAGTGACCTAAACTGAGCATTTGTGAAATGGGTCCCCCCATCAGAGATTACTGCACGAGGAATCCCGAACCTTGAGAAAATGTTTTGATGAATGAATTTGAGAACGATTTTGTGATCACAGGTTCGGGTCGGTATGGCTTCGATCCATTTGGACACGTAGTCCACAGCCAACAGAATGTATTCGAAACCATCCGAAACAGGAAAGGGGCCCATAAAATCAATCCCCCAAACATCAAAGATTTCGCATACTAGAATCGGTTGCATAGGCATCATGTCGCGATGGCTCATGTTGCCCAAAGTCTGGCAACGACTGCATGCCTTGCAGTGATTGTATGCGTCTTTGAACAGTGTGGGCCAGTAAAAGCCGCACTGGAGGACTTTTGATGCGGTTTTATGCCCGGCGAAATGGCCACCGCATGCCTGGTCATGGCAGAAAGAGAGGATATTGTTGAATTCCTCTTCCGGGACACATCTCCGGATGATCTGATCGGCACCTATGCGGAAGAGGTACGGGTCTTCCCAAATGTAATACTTGGCATCGGAGCGTAATTTGTCCTTCTTGGCCTTCGGCCAATCGGACGGGATCTGATGAGATGCCAAGTAATTTACTACATTAGCAAACCATGGAAGGCTAGTACCAATAGTCAGCAGGTGCTCATCAGGAAAATGTTCAGTGATGGGTCCGGAAGGGTCAATTATTTCAGAAGGAAGACGGGACAAGTGATCAGCTACCACATTTTGCTTTCCCGCTTTGTCGCGAATCTCGAGGTCAAATTCTTGCAACAGCAAGATCCATCAGATTAATCGAGGTTTCGCATCCTTCTTTGCAAGGAGATGCCTCACAGCTGTGTGATCCGAGTATATGCTGACACGGGAACCCAGAAGGTACGATCTGAATTTTTCTAGGGCAAATACTACAGCTAGCAGCTCTTTCTCAGTAACCGTATAGTTACGCTGAGCCTCATCGAGTGTTTTGCTGGCGTAGTAAATGACCACAGGTTTCCCGTCAATTTTCTGCCCCAAAACCGCTCCTACAGCGAAGTCGGATGCATCACACATGATCTCAAAGGGTTGAGACCAATCAGGGGACTGTAGGATCGGGGCTTGGGTGACTCGGTCACGCAGGATTTCAAATGCTTGAGTGCATTCCTTGAAAATTTTGAAAGGAACATCCTTGGAGAGAAGAGTGGTCAGGGGGCGCGCGATTTTTGAAAAATCAGGGATAAATCGTCGATAAAAACCAACATGCCCTAAAAAGGAACGGATGTCCCTGATCGAGCTAGGCATAGGAAGGTGAGAAATCAGATCAACCTTAGCTCGATCCACTTGGATACCTTTTTCCGAAATTGAGTGTCCCAGGACAATTCCCTCAGGCACCATGAAATGGCTCTTTTCCCAGGAAAGAACCAAATTTACATCGATGCACCGCCTGAGTATCTTGACCAAGTGTTGGAGGCAATCGTCGAATGATGCTCCGAAAACTGAAAAGTCATCCATGAAGACTTCCAGATAATCACCTACCATATCTGAGAATATGGCAAGCATGCATCGCTGAAAAGTAGCGGGTGCATTGCAAAGACCGAAAGGCATCCTTCGGAAAGCGTATGTTCCGAAGGGGCAGGTGAACGTGGTCTTTTCTTGGTCCTCAGGATGGATTGCAACCTGGTTATAACTGGAGTACCCGTCAAGAAAGCAGAAGAACCTATTTCCCGCAAGTTTTTCGAGAATTTGATCAATGAAGGGTAGTGGGAAATGATCCTTCTTTGTGGAGGAATTGAGTCGGCGGTAATCTATACAGACTCTCCACGAGTTGGCTAATCGGGTAGGAATGATTTCTCCGGTCTCAGTCGTTATAGTGGTGAGTCCTGCCTTCTTGGGCACAACCTAAATTGGGCTCACCCAACGACTATCGGAGATCGGGTAGATGATTCCGGCATCTAACCACTTGATGATCTCCTTTTTCATGACCTCCTGCAGATTGGGGTTTAAGCGTCTCTGCATTTCACGAGAAGGTCATGTGCCCTCTTCTGAATAGATATGGTGAGTACAATAAGAGGGACTTATTCCAATCAAATCATCGAGAGTCCACCCGATGGCTCTGCGATGTTGCTGGAGGACAACAATCAGACGGGATTCCTGTTCAGGACTGAGGTTGGAATTGATAATCACAGGAAGGGTCTGATTAAAACCCAAAAAGATGTATTTCAAGTGAGCAGGAAGGGGTTTCAGTTCGAGGATGGGGCTATCAACAGCAGCGGGTGGTTCAGTATAGATGTGAGGTTCAAGGGTGGGAGTTACTGGGTTATTCATATCTGGATTCGACTCCTCTGTTTGCGGGTCAAGATCCTTCTGTGGTTGATGAGGCATAATCGAGTCATTCTGGAAGTGTGATTCATCAACCAAAGTCCTGATGTCACAAATTTGTTCGATGACACCGCAATTAATTCCTTGTTGGGCCTTAAATATATCAATTTTCAGTGTTTGATCTCCAAACTTAAGCTCTATTTGGCCCTCCTCACAGCTGATGTTGGCTCTAGCAGTAGCCAAGAAAGGTCTCCCTAGAATGATTGGTGTATCCCTAGGGTTCTCAGGTGCGTCCATATCTAAGACTATAAAGTCCACTGGGAAATAGAAATCCCGCACTCTTAAGATAACATCCTCGAGAATCCCTTTTGGTGACTTTATAGATCGATCTGCTAATTGTAATGTCACCTCGGTTGGTTTTAGCTCAGATTCTTCTAGATGGTCAAGTAAGGATGTGGGTATCAGGTTTATGGATGCACCCAAGTCTAACAATGCTCTATCAAATTGGGTACCACCTATCTTGCAGGAAATCAGGGGAGTACCAGGATCTTTTGCCTTGGGTGGGAGTCTACTGAGGATTACAGAGCTGGCTTGCTCTGACAGAACAATTGGGCTCCCTCCCTTGGTTCGCGGCTTACGCTGGGGTGTACATATATTCTTTAGAAATCGTGCGTAAGCTGGTACGTGGCGGATTGCATCCATCAAGGGGATGTTTATGTGGACCTGCTCAAAGAGCTTGACCAGGTCCTCCTCAGGGGACACGGGTTTGGTGGTCTTCTTTCCCTTGGTCAAGGCCTCGGGAAACGGGATCTTGGTTGGTTCTTCTAGGATAGGTCCAGGTTGTGGATCCGGGACAGTGGTATCTTGGATAACTATCCTAGGGTCATGGTTATCAGGCTTGGAGTGGTTTGGATAATGCGGGTCTTGAGTTGTTTTACCACTACGTGTTGTTACAGAATTTAATCTGGCCTGATTTTGGTTTGGGTTTGGTAAGAGGGGTGGCTGCTGCTGAAATCCCGCATAAGAAGTTGAAGCTTCCATCTCGTCTGGAGATGGAGCAGTAGGGGCCTGATAAATCCATTGTGCGTGGCCTAAATTTGGATTCATAACGCGCTTCTGGGTTAGCACGTTATTCGGGTTAGGAAGAGGTTGGGAAGGGAGTGTGCCTGGCTGGCGAGAATTTGCCAACTGGGCCAGTTGAGTTTTAACCTCTGTAAGTTCGTCCTTGTGCTGTTTTTGAATAGCCGCATTCGTTCTTTGAATGTCAGCCAGAGTCTGAAGGATTAGGGACACTTGATCCTGATTTGGCCCTGATGGATAAGTAGGGTTGGGCCGAGGCTGAGGCGGCTGGTAATGACGAGAGGGCTGTGGGCGGGACTGAAAAGGTGGTCTTTGGGTTTGGGAATTTCCCGCCCACTGAAAATTGGGATGGTTTCGCCATCCAGGGTTGTAAGTGTTGGAGAATGGGTCGTTCTGGATGGCGTTGAGGTCCTCGCATGTCTGAGGAACCTCTTGAGAATCAGGGAAAGGGGGAATGGAGTTCCCCGAGCTGGTGTAGAAAGGATCGGATGATCCTCCGATCCGAGAATCAGATGGGGATGGATATGGATCCATCCTAGGGGAAGATCGGTGAAGGATGTTTTGCACAGTCTCCTGTGTGGAAGGAGGTTGTGCAAAGGAGTTACGCGCGGAGGTGGCTCGCTGCAAGTGCTGAGTCAGCTCATCCACCTTCTTCTCAATGATTGAGACCTTGTCCAATCGACTGGCCATTAATTCCAGGTCGACTGATGCGGACAGGCCCTGCGCCTCATGTGCTCCCTTAAGATTCGTCGCTGCGTGGGTATTCGTCCTATCGAATAATCCCATGGAGTCATTGTTGATGGAGTTCTCGCACATGTTTTCGAGAATCTCCCATATGGTGTCTTCATGTTGACCCATGATGTTTCCTCCGCAAGTTGCATTGACGAAAAGGCGGATGTCCTCACGGAGTCCCTGGTAAAAAGATTGGACTTGTTCCCATTTAGGAACTCCGTGATGGGGGCACTTTCTCATGAGATCCTGAAAACGATCCCATGCCTCATGGAGAGGTTCTCCTGATTGTTGAGTGAAGTGTGTAATCTGATGGCGCAAGGCGTTGGTCTGACCAACGGGAAAAAACTTTTTCAAAAACTCGGATTGAAGTTCTTCCCAAGTGTTGATCGGCCGGGTCTGAGTTTGATACCAATGGGCGGCCTTGTCCATAAGAGAAAAGGAGAACATCTTCATGAGAAGAATATCCCGATTTTGCGCATCTGATCCAAAAGTGTGGGCCAGATGCTTTAGATGTTTGATGTGCTGGAAGGATCTTCAGAATTAAGCCCATGGAATTTAGGTATAGCATGAATCATGTTGGGCTTTAATTTGGAATCAGGTCCTCCAGTCGGGATTCTGACTCGAGGCTCAATGGCCACCGCAGCAGGATTGTAGTGGTCCCGCATCATAGGACGCTGTGGTGGGTGCACGAAGTTTTGGAAGAGGTCATTGAGTCGCTGGAGCTGGTGCTCCAGATTATTTTCTTCCTCAACTGGCTGAGCCATGATGGGGGAAGAAGAAGAACTTGGTTCTGAATCAGAAGAGAGAATAATGTGAGGGTGTTGCTGCACAAACACGGGCGTCGAGGCTTGGCCTTGACGAGAGCGAATTTCTAAAGGAGGTCTTAAGGGTGGTCTTAAGGACCTCCTTCCGTACATGCACTGTTGGAAGAGGTAAGTTTAGAAGGTGCTGGACCCTAATCAAGACACCCACAAATGTGTTGGGTGACTATAGAGGTGTGGGGCAGATGGACCCCTTGATCAGAAAGATCGTCCACCTGAGAATTACCTGGGCAGCCAAAGAGGGAGAGTCCCGCGAAGACCCCTACACGGTAGAGCCTCCCCACGGGTTACAGGGTTTCCCCCACCCGACCTCTCTTGTCACTGCGGTTCCAGGTAGACCAGAATGGGGATCTTGACCTCTTAAGTCTACCAATTTTTTCTTTAAGATCAGGGTGCTTAAGGTTTCACTTGAACTCTAGTCTTTAAGTGCAAAGAGTGACCTAATTTAAGGTTGGTTGACCCAAGGGGTCAACTTTACCTCTTGTTTCCTTTGAGAGCTTTTAGGTCTTGTCTTTTAGGGTTCAAGTGTTTAGAGAGCCAATTGTTTTAGGTTTTCTTTGGATAGGTATTTTCAGACAAGGGCTTGGGCACACTTCATTTGGTTTTCTCAATTCTTGCTTAAGGAGTGTCTCTAAATCCCTAGTGTTGGATCCTAGGTTGGCTTTACTTGGTCCAGTTAGCTCTTTGTTGGGTAATTAGGGCTCAAGCAAGAATGTGTTAGCCCTTAAATACCCTTAATAGTGTGCAGGAGTAATGAGTTGAAAACATGCAACTTTTTATGGTTACTAAGTATGGAAGACAGGTTAGCCCTATATTGCTTGTTCTTTTCTTTTCTTCCTCTTTAGAGTTTAGGGGTTAATAACGAGAGGAAAAAAAAACAAATACCTGTCCTTGGAGTGGTTGTCGTGCGGTTGCTTGTCTTCTTGATTTCCTGTAGCTGCACAAAAGAGAGGAGATTATCAGAAATTAAAAAGAAACAGGAATGTTTACCCCTAGAATAGCCGTTGCTCCCCGGCAACGGCGCCAAAAACTGGTGGGCTACCTTCCTCTATAGTTTTATTATTTCGTCGTAGTATAGTATAGAGAGGTGATTACCAGTTTAATACAATTTGTTACTCGGAAATAAAAGAGTTCCCGAGGTCGAACTCAGGGAGCAAGTTGTATTCTAGAGATACAAGTTTCTTGTACAAAAAAAATAAAGAGAGAGAGAGAGAGAGAATTTGTTGGCTTCTTTCTTCTTCTCTTCTTTTCTCTTTGCCTATCTTCTTCTGCTTGGCTCTTCTGCTTTATCTGCAGCAGTAGTGATGCTTTTCTTCTTCTTTCAGTTCTTGTTTCTGCTCGTCTCTTTCTTTTTCTTCTCCCTTGCGGTCCTGTTCTTCTTCTTCTTCTTTCTTTCTTCTTTTCCTTTCTTTAGACCTTCTTCTTCTCGTGCTCTTCTTCTTCTTTCAGTTCTTTCTGCTTGTCTCTCTGTGTTCTCCTCTGCCTCGCCTTCCTTCTCCTTCTTTGCCTTCAGGACGTCATCTGATTTTTCAATCAGACGACTTAAACCGCCGCTGCTACAGTGCCGCTCGGTGATCCTCCTTCCTTCAGCCTTCGTCTTCTTCCACGGTTCTTCTTCACCTGTGCCTGCACACTTACACAGCTTGATCAGAGGGAAAAACCTATCTCTACCCTCCCCCGCGTCTCTCTCTCACAGAATCCGCTCATAGGATAGCTCTCGCAGAGCTGCCGGGTAGCCGGGTATGGGTCGCGCCCGGGTCCAGGCCCACCGGCGTGCGTGGTGGGCGAGGAGTGCAGGTCAGTCTAAGTCGGGTCAGGCCAGGTCCGCGGGGCGTGGTCGCGGACGAGACCGGGTCGAGAGAGCGAGTGAGTGAGAGGGACCTCACCCCGTGCTCAGGAGGCAACGAGCATAAGGCACTTTTTGCCTTTATGCGGGCGCTCTCCTTTGAAAGGTTACGAGGTGGGACTAAATGTCCCACCACAATTTCGGTGCCTGCGTGGAGGAAGCAGCGGCCGTCGAGGCGAAGCACGGGGGCTTCGCGCGAGAGCTTCGACTCGACTGCAGCCTGGTACTTCGCGAAGGTGCCTCGCGCTGTCTGGGAGCGTAACCTAGGCGTGGCGCACCTGGGGCGGCAGGTGAAGAAGCTGCTTCGCTTCAACAATGGCGGCGACTAGCGCAGGTACCTGCCCACAGAAAAACGGCCTCTCGGCCCAATCAGAAACGCGGAGGACCTTCGCCGTGGCACGGCGAAGGTGGTCGGGGGGTGTGCAGGCGGCGGGGCGGAGCCTAAGGGCTGCCCTAGGTCGGACTGTGGGTCGGGAGATGGGTTTGTTCGGTGGAGTTGCAGAGGGTGATTTGGGGGAAGTGGAGGGGCGGAAATGGATCAGGGTGAGGAGGCGGAGATTATGTGCAGGTCGGCGAGCCGTGTGGGATGCTGGAGTGATGGGAGCGCCTCGCCGGAGGATGGCCGGAGGCGGAGAAGGTGAGGGTGATTGGTCGGAATCGAGGGCGACAGTAGATGTTTAAAGTGAGGAAAAGGAAGAGGGGAGGAAGAGGAGGAGTTCTACCTACTTAGCAGGACGAGGAGGGGCCGGAGCGGGCGACAGTCGTATCGACTGTCGCCAGAGAAGAAGATGCCCAGGGGAAGGGGCGGCGGCGAGCAGAGGGCCGGAGAGGCGCCAGCTGGGTGCGGCGTTGTGCGGGAAGAGCGAGGGAGAGCAACCCTGCAGCTGGTAGTGCGGCAGAGCGACGAGGAGGAAGAGGGGAGGCCGCCGGAGCTGGAGGGCTTCCTGTCGAAGTGGGAAGAGAGGAAGTGGGGGTCTTTCTCCGTCAGGACCGAGCTCCGAAGAACGGTGGAGCGACGGGGGTATTTATAGGGACCGAATCAGAGAGGAAGGCGGAGGGAGACGACGTGTCTCCCTCGCCGGAGGACGCTGGAGATGGAAACCCATACTGTCCGTGCATTCGCACGGCCGGTATGGTGGGTTACAGCGACCAGGGGGGTGTCCCTGCGACGGCTGACGACGCAGGGCACCCCCGGTTTACTTGCCAGACCCTCCCCCTCACCCTGCACGGTGCCATGCTCCGCGCAAGGTCGCCGGAGAATGGTGCTTGCAGGTTTTGCAGGGAGGACCTGAACGCAAAGAACGAAGGAGAGTTAGGGGCCAAAATGCGAGGGTTCAAAAGTTGAGGGCCAAAAAGTAAATATATGAGGACCAAAGTGTAAAGTTCGTCAAGAAGGTTTCTTCTTAGGCTCAAGTTTTTATACATGACTAATTAGGACCTAAGGAATATGATGGTGAATTTTATTTCTAGATTAAACCTTGTTTGACTGGTCAATTTACGCAAAAACCCAAATTAAGTTATTAATTGGGTATGGTTCTCAATGTAGGTCAAGATGGGTTCCTAAGGTCAAATTGAAGGTTCTAAACCCTAGAGATTATTTTTCTATGAATTTTAGAGGGTTTATTCCATTTTTGCTTTGCCTTTAACCTCATGAATTGAAGTGGGTTTTCTTTTAGGGTTACAGATTATCATTTATTTCCTTGGAATTGCTGTAGCCCTTGCCAGATCATCTCATCCCACTTTTATTCTTATTAGGTTGCTTTGACCTATGTTTGGACCCTGAATTACCCTGTATGCATTTTATACTGGTAAAATTGCATTTTTACCCCTTATGACTTGTTTTCTCCTTAAACTCAGAATTCTCTGAGTTAAGCCTTTCCTTGAGTTATATAGGAGCTTTTATCCTTTGTATTAGGTCAAAATGAGCTAGTTATGGCTCATGATGAGGTTCTCATCAGGTAGCCTTATAAATAACACTACCATTTTATGCTCTAAAAGAGAGATGATATTGATTGCAGATGATTCTGGGCTGCAAATGATAGATCAAACTGTACAGATTTGATCAGGACGATGACGAGAGTCCAATGCTTCCAGAATCGTTTTGATCAGACATCTGTGACATCACGTACAAGCCATAGAAGATCATAAGCCAAGGAGCAAGAGGGTAGAAATTCGAACCTCAGATGCCAAATCCAACCACACAGATGGATCCGAATCAACGATCGTAGTCTAACTACGCAAAAATCATCTTGATCGGAGGCCTACAGCACCGTCTACAAAGCAGATAAGATGGATGGCTACAATGGCACCATGTGGCACCATCCCAGCTGCCCCTCGTCGTGACCCCAACCTCTGAAGGCACCTCCTAATGTGTTGTGGGCCGTTGGATCATCATCCAACGACCAAGAAGCACCCACGTCACCCAACCTCTTCGCGCCATCGGCTGAAAGAAGATCTCAGTCATTAGATCTCCATCCAATGGCTAAGAGTGAACAGGCCTAAAACATAATCGTGACACAAGAGGGGACTTAGCATGTTGGTTAATGCACCCACACACAAGAGCGAAGTGCAGGGTCGATCCGCATGCAACGCAAAATTAGACAAGGCGGTGAAGTTCAAAGCAATTAGGCCATCGGATGGTGATCGAAGGGCTTAGAGGCAAATGCATGGCGCGAAGAGGATCATCCAATGCGTACGCGTGATCTAACGCCCTATGTGAATGAACGGTTGCATGCGGGATCCTAAAGGTGGTGGCACGCGCAAGTTAAACTGTGCGATCTCTAGATCGAATGGCTGAAATCAAGCACACGCGATTTGAACTCAAAGGCACGAGGAAAGCGTTGGCGAGCAATGAAAGCCTGAGGCAGGTGCGCAAAGAAGCGAAAGGCATTCAAAGAAGGGGAAGGTACAACGACGACTGCACGATGGTGATCCGAGGGTGCTGGAGCCACCACGTGTCAGCACCAAAAGCAATCTGAGCATAAAAGGCGCATTTGAGGCTATTTTGAGGCCAGATCAGAGCCATTAATCTCTCGATCGATATATCTGATCAAACCAAGGTTGTTGCACAGTTTTGCAGGCTAGAATGCCTATTTTGCCCCTCATTAAAGCTATAAAAAGATCCCTAGGGCCCCCAGTTGAGAGGCAACTACCACCAGATTGATCTCCAGCCTGTCTCTCTCTCTGCAACTTCTCTTCAGTCTTCTTCCCTGAACTGTAAATCTGAACTGCTATCGCACTTCGCACAAGCATCCCACAAGCGGGGTTGTCCTTCATTTGCTATCTCTCTCTATCTCTACTCCTTAGAATAACTATTTTGAAAAATGTTCCCCAATAACAATAAAATTCTAATTCTTTGGATATTTGATGTCTATATATACATATATAAATATTTGCTTAGAACGACTTTTCTAAAAAGCTTTTGCATAAAAATCATGTTTTGCCTCCCTGCGAACGACTCGATACTCATCGAAATCTCTATCAATGTTATTTGTTTCATCGCGATTTGCAATACAACGACTGAACTAATCTTTTATTCATGTTTCGTGGTTGAACACTTCACACATAAAATGACAATATTACTGGTTGGGCCACAAAATGACGGAATTAAGCTAAGAATGTAAAGATGCCAGTATGCATGCAATGCATATAGTGAATACCCTATTTACAGAATGTAAGCTAGGTTATTAGCTTAATTTAGTCAAATTAGAACCCCTGATTGCTGTGCAATCAGTTCCTCCTTGGCTTGATTCCAAAGAGGAAGAAATTAAGGTGTAGAGATTGGAAGGGCATGGTAAGGGACCCTCCTAATGTGCATGCCTAACTTCCTCCTCCTTGGCCTTGATGCAGTGTTTTTGGTGTAGGAATTGTGTAGCTAAGGGTGGTCTTTTTTGGTGGTGATAGGGGGTGTATTTATAGGGTGGAATAGGGAATGTTGGCATGAATTTAGGGTAGCTAGGGTTAAGGTTGGGTTAGGTTTATGGAGGGCTAGCATTGTGTTGATTTGGTGGAAGTTATGGATGGAGGGTGGATGTTTACTGGCTCCATATGGAGTGGTGTAGAGAGCGTAGGTTAGGGTAGGTTGGCGCTAAAATAGAGGGGGTTAGGGTTAGGGTTGGCATGGAGGGAACGGAGGGTTAGAATGTTGTGTTGGAAAGGTAGTTGTAGAATCTAAGGTAGGGGATAAATGGCACCATATGAGGGGGTGTTGGGTAGTAGGGTTTAAGGGAGGTTGGTGTTAATGGTAGTGTGGTTAAGGGCTTGGTTTTTGGCACCACAAGATGGGTGGTGGAGAAGGGATTTGGGGGTAGATGTAGGGTAGAGATGGGACTTCATCTTCGTGCCAAAGGTGAACTGTTGTGGGAGAAATGGTTGGCGCCAAAATGTGTTGGTTAAGGGGTGGTTATTTGGTGGAAGTGTGCCATGGTTGGTGCATTAGTGAAGGGGTATAAAGGGTTTGTGGTGGTTGGTTGTTTTGTCACCAAAAGAGAAGGGAGACGATGGTTGTTTTTGGTGGAGTTATGGAGCTAGGTGGTCGATCACTTTATGTAGAGAGGAGGTAGGGTAGTGATACGAGAAATATACATTTTGTTAAATATACGAAATAGTGTCATTGTACATGTAAATTTGCAATCAACTCTTAAATTTATAATACCTAGATATTGTGAATATTTAAGGTCATCCAAGGAGGCCAATTTGTTAGTCACATGAAATAATTCTCTCTCACACCTCTCAAATCCGCACTTGTCTTTTCGTATTTTCTATTTTGTTGTTTTTAGGGCTTTCAAAATAATCAGGCACTTAAGAGTGAAGACGAACTACGCTAAAACTACACCTATCAACTACTCCTAAGTGACAAGAAGTAAACCTTTTCTTTTAAGCTCCACCTAGGCAAGTGCACCTAGGGTAATTACAAAAAGGTGTGTTGCACTAAGCTACTAGAACATGATAAACACACTAAGATGAAGACATGAACTTGGAAGGCAAAGTTGAAACTTGTATTACTAGCAAATAGATGAAATGTAGCGGAATGCTTGTTACATGGAAGAAACGAAAACACACTAGCTAATACAAGATATAAAGATAAAGAAGAAGGGATCCTCTGGTAGAAGCTTTGGATGGCCCTTGCTCCAAGTGCAGTTGCCTCGCACTTAAAAAGGATTCCCCTTGGCATCCTTCAAGTAGTCTTCCTCCAGGCTCTCTCCTCAAGGTGGGAGAAAAAACACCTTCAAGGCTCCTCCTTGCCTGTCGTCCCTTATAGATGAAAACCTCCTCGACGTGGCACCATGGAGAGGAAGAGAGAGGAAGAAGGCACCAAGGGGGCTACGAGAAATGCTAGTTTATCATAATTCTTATGCCCTAAAATAGATCTAGCTCTTAGGTTTTTAACTCCGCAAACAGGTTTTCGGGTTGCATTTAGGCATTTACTTAGGATAGGCATGCATTACATTTTATTATCTTTTTGATGCATTTAATTGAGTGTTAGGAATAGATAAAAAGTTAGATCCAGCATACTTTGGCACTCGGGAAGGTAGAAGATGAAGAATAAGCTTTTATCAGCTGGATCTAGCTTATCCCAACAAGATCCTAGCTCATTCTATCTGGATCAACTCATCTCTAGCTCCATTCAGCTCATCTCAGCTGAATGGTAGCTCAAGCTAGTGCACCTCAGCTCACCACAACTGGATGGCAGATCAAAGTAGCTCAAAATAGTTGATCCTAGCTCCATTCCAGCTCTGCCAGCTTAGAACAGTTCACTGGAAGCTCAACCTGACTAAGACTAGCTATTGCCATCAACTAGCTAGACCAAGTCAATTGAAGATGACCTCAACCAGCTTAGGTAATGGTAACACCATCATTAGCCATAACTAACTTAAACTAGTGGAAATCAATAGATAAATGCTCCTGAATGGTTGCCTGAGAGCCGTAATTCCACCCAGATCCGTTTTGAGGAGAAAACATTAAAATAGGGTTAAATCTGCAGTTTTAACATCATATCACAAATGCAGAATAGCCATGGGGTCACCCAAGGGTTAATTAAAGGTCAATTGAGCATTAAAGTCCAAAGAGGGGGTCCACATAGACAAATATAGGGTTTCATGCATTTCGAGAACGCAACAGCACATAAAGCCCTAATTTCATACCCACTTGAATTAAAGAGGTTTTGGTCAGGATAAAATTCATCTAAACATCCTAATATTCATAGAAAAAAGTTCTGAGAGGTTTAGTACCCTTTGTTTGACCATTTAAACCCATTTTGACCTTGAATAGAGTCTCAAATGAGATTTTGCCCTAATTTAGGCTTCTGTGCAAATTTCCTAGACAAACATGGTCAAAACTAAAATTCAAGTTCATCATTAAATTTCTTGGGTCCAAATTAGGTTAGTACCAAAATTTGGGCCCAATCAGGGTCCATCTTGACCTAGTTTGCATTCCAGTCCCTAAAACCTCTATTCCTACACTCAAATCCCTCACTTTCAAATGGGTCCCTAACTTCTTCATCTTCTTGGAAAAATGCCCCTCCCACCATTGAAGGTGTGAAAACACCTCTAGTCAAGATTTGAGAAAGAGAATCTCTCTCAAATCAGATACAATTCCCTTCTAAATTGGGGGGAATGATCTTGAGGAGATATCTGATCCGTTGAGCCATCTCAAGAACCCCAAATCAGATCCTGGAGCTCAGGCGAGCTTGAGAATTTTGGAAACCTTTTCTCCTAAAACCATGCATCAATAAGGAGAGTTTTTTCAATTAGAGCTCGGGTATGAGCTCTGTATAAGCTTTCCCATGTTCGGTCATCCTCCTTAGCTAGGTTAGAGGCCAAAAACCTTCTTCCCTTCCTTCCCTGGCCTCCTCCGACTGAAGCTTTGGCAAACACCCTCTCCTCCTTCCTCAGACCAGCCAACGGTCAAATTGATTGGCCAAATACCTTCCTCTCCATCCTTCACTCCATGCCACCAACAGCAAGAGCCACCTTTCCCATCGTCACTGCCATCCTCCCTCATCAGAGAATTCATCTCCCTCGATGCCGGCCAGCCATGCCAGTGCGAGTCTCCCATCCCCTTCATCCGTAAGTAATTACTATCTCCTTCTCTCTTCCTCTAGATTTGAACCAACCTTCTCCCACCTCAATTTGACCACCGTACACCTACCTCCCACTTCATCTTCTTCACAACTGGCAACACCTCTGATGAAGCCGCATGCACTCCACAGTACACCAAATCACCTGATTCTATGTTCAGAAGCTTTGCCACATCACCCTCATCTAAATCCCTCTACAAATTTCACCTTCCAACCACTCTACACCCCTTGCGGACAACCCATCCTCCGTTCATCTGCTTCATCACCAACAAGTCCTCTCCTACCACCGCACGCCCTTCAACCACCACCATCATAGTTGGCTTCGCACGGCGAAGCTCCTCAGCTACTTTGATTGGGTCGTGAGGCTGTACTTATGTTTCAGGTGCTCTCGTTAGATAGCTGTCATCGTCACCTCCAACTTTGATCGTAATGACACTATTCCGGCCATCGTCCATCCAGCCTCTAGCCTTAGAAGAAGCAAACTTGTCTGCTGAAGCATTCTAGGCTCGTGATTGATGCAAGAGGCATCGGCAATTACCTCGATTCCTCACAACATTCAGCCACTACTAGTAAAGGAAGCTATGAAGAGAAGACACCACTTTTTTGTCCCACATCGTGTGGGACAAAATCAGAATAGCGTATAAAATGCAAAAGTGAAGAGGGCTCGTTGCCTCAGACACTAGGGGTGAGGTCACCACTCACCCAACCTTCTCACTCCTCACCCGCGATACACGCCATGCAAGTCTGGACCCTACCCGAATCCGATTACCCGCTTATAAACCTAATTACTCGTATTGAGCCGATTAAAGGGGAATTTCTAAAGAGGAATGGGGAGGGTTTTGCACTGTGCTCCTCGAGATGAGTGCCTATGTGCTCTATACTTAGCCATCTCTAAGGCATTGTGCTGTACTTGGGACCCTTGTGCATCTGCTTTGCTGAGGCTCTGTGCCTTGGTGATTTATGGCATCTGATGATACATTATGACGTCTGGTTGTGGGATTCATCTGGTACTGAGATGGTACTGTGGACTTATCTAACATAGATTAGTGGTTCAAGATACTATTAAAATATTTGGTTTATTTGAGAATTGTGATATGTGCTTAATTGTGGGATTTGAGTGGTGATTCAAATCACCTTTTTTTTTAGTCCTTTCTATTCTTTTTATCCCAATAATTCTTGAGATACAATTTCTTATTATTGATTATCATTTTGAGTTGATTATTCATTACATATCTTTATTATTGTACTCATTAATTATAAATTACGATTAGTGTGTGAATTCCAAATTTGCTCCCTGTGAATGACCTCGAACTTAATTTCTTGTTCTTGAGCACTCTTACAAATTTAAATGTTGTAAAAGCATTTTTGTTGACTATACAACGATGCAAGCATCTCTTTCCTCATAACATCAACTCGAACGCTCCCTATCCTAATTTACAAACTTAATTTGATATCTGATTGAAGTGAGAGGATTTTATTAGAGATCCCCATCCTAATTTCCTTTACATATTAGAGATTTATGCTTAAATTCTTAACATCTTGGATGAGGGTTGTCTATGGATCGAAACAGTATACTAGAGGGGAGGGATGAATAGTGTTGCTTTAAAATAAATTTGAATCAAAAATAAATTCACAACAGAAACAAGCACAGAATACACCTAGATTTATAATGGAAACCCAAACCAGGTGAAAATCACTACCTAAGCCTCTCAGCTTAGGATTTTCCTGACTAGTTGAGGCTAGTCAATCCACTATCATACCACTTGAATAAGGATGGCACAACCTCTTTAGAAAACACTTCACTTTACAACTTGAAGAGAAGTATAACAACAACAACAACAACGAATCCTCCCCAACAACTTAGGATCCGTTAACCAAAATAATAATGTAAAAAGAACAATGTAGAGCTATGGAACCTCAATAAAAGTCAAACTAGAATTTCAGTGGAGGTTTGAATCGATGTGCTTTGAAAGGTGTGAAAATCGAAGTGTAGAAGCACTTGAAGAAGCATGAGAAGCTCTATTCTTTTGAGAGGATTTTCTATTGAAAGTTATATGAAAAAGGGTTGCGCACAACCTCTATTTATACTAAAAAATCGACTTGAAAAGGAAGTCAAATTGGTTGATCAATTAAGGTAGATTAGTAGATCAATATAGTTATTTGATCGATCACTGATTGGTCAATTGGTTAGCTTAATTGTTCAATCAAAAGCGTATTAATCAACTTTGTAAAATGGGCTGGGTTGATTGATTAATAAAGTTGGTTGGTCAATCAATTAATTTGGTCAATCAATTCATCTTATTTAGTTGATCAATAACCCTAGAAACTTGATTTTAGAGTGAAGCATGAAAGTCCATTTAAGACTTATTTTGAGGTTCCTTATAAAAATATCATAGGCTTAATAAAGATAAAAGACACTAAGACATAGATTATCATTCTTCTAATCTTGGTCCATGAGAGAAGCTTTGATCCATGAGAGTCTTGCAATATTAGTTTTGCAAGAAGCATAATTTTGGTGGATCAAAATAGAGGTACTTACATTCTCCCCCTTTTTTATGACAACAAAATTATAATTATGAATTGAGATAGCTATGCATAATATCTCCCCCTTTTTGTTTCATCAAAAAGTAAAACATGCTGCTATCAATTTTAATTAATTCCCCCTTAAGCATGTAAATGAAGCAATAATAATTTCAACATGCAATTGTAAGCGAGTAAATATAGCTAAGAGAGATAATATCCATGCATATAACAACAATATAAATGAGTCTAGATAAGCAAAACAAGATAAAATAGTCCGCAGAATTATAAAGTTATACAATCCAAGAAGCTAAGAAAAATAGAAACTAAGCTAAAGCTACTCCTCTAAAGATGCCATGAAAGCATCCATCGTGATCTGGAGTTCAATAGCTAACTTGAGGCCCATCACGTCAGATCTATCTGAGGAGGCAGGCTAGCCAAGTCATAAGCGGTGCTAAGCTGAGGATCTCGGTGTCAGCTGCGTAGATGTCTTGCGAAGAGGTGTCACCTGCTGGTCTGCTGGTGCTGCTGTAGAGGTAGGAGAAGGAGGTGATGCTGATGATGGAGGCATGGTAGTAGATCGGCAAGGACGAGGAGGCCGATAAAGCTACTGCTGAATGCCATGAATAGACTCTCCAAGTCTATCCAAGAACTAGCTTCGAGCATTCAGGTTTTCTGATACCTAATGCCCACATCTCATCATCACCATGTCTATCTCTCTCCACTGATGCATCATCAAAGAAATACCATCTTTCACATCCTGTATACTAACAAAATCCCTGCCTGTAAGAGGTCCATCCAAAAGACCCCAGTCCTACTTGTAGAAGGACGAAGAGGGTCGCACTGCGATAAAATGCTTGTAAGGCGGGAATGGAAGAGGGACTGTTGATCGTTCTTGCTGCTGCTGCTCTTGCTCCTAGGCTACTTCCTCACCACGGGCTCCCTGAGCTTGCTCCATCTTTGTATAAGTGGGCTTATCAAATATGGATACTCTAGTGATAAACTGTTTATGATTAATATCCATGGGAACACTAAAATGTAGGAAGATGTGGGAAAGAAGTGTCCCAAACTGGAAGGAGCTGGTGCACTGCTTGCAAATCAAATATAGAATCAAGTGGTTCTAGTTGAACCACTTGTTCTTAAGAAAAGCATAAAGGGTAATGAGCACAATGCCAGGGCAATTTCCTACTGAAGTTGACTTGGACATAAAATTCCATAGAAATACACGATTAAGAAATCGTGGAAGACAGCAAAAATATAGAGACTTGGCTGGACAACCCAAGTCAAAATGCAAGGGAGTTAGTAGGGTCTTCCTAATGGTATCTGTTTATGTCTGCTGGTGAAGCTCCAGAAAAGTAGGACCAATAGACGGACAACCAAGAATCTCGGAAATGACATCTGCATTGACCAAAACCTCTATGCCATAGACGTTCGAGGTCAACTCAATGTTGAAGCCCTTCCTATATTCTTCAAGTTGGCATAAAATAGGTGACAAGCCCTAAGGTCAACACCGGGTATGCGGCTATTTTTGAACCTGCATAAAAGTTTCACTCAAAAAGATGCAAAATCTGATGATATGCATATTTTTCGTAGATTCCAGGAAAGATAGACTCGAAATAGAAAAAATTGATTGGTCTACCAACATGCGGGGAAAGTTGGCTAGAAGTGAAAAATGATCGCGAGCAGCCTCAGTGATGAAAAAGTGGTCAAACATATCATCACAATGAGAAGAAGAGGAGGCACGTGCATGTTTTGGAGCCATCTCAAAATTGAAATTGCACGTTGGTCGATCAAATAGTGATTTTTGGTCAATCAAAAATGAGCTAGATAGAGTTCTCGAAAAATCGACTTTTGGTTGATCAACCAAAAATTTTGGTCGACCAAAAGTGTTTAGACGTGAAAAAAATGAGTGTTTCCGAGTGATAAGCTCACAAATACTACAAGATTTCACAAGTAATCACAAGATTAAGCAATAAAATCATCAGATCCACTCATAGTACATCTAAAACTTGAAGAAAATCCAAATGAAAAATGGATTTAATTTAAGTTTAGAGTGTACCATGATCGATAAAGTATTGGTTGATTGAGGGAGCACGGCGTGGATGGAGATTGTGTTGAGGACGGCCGACGAGTGAGAGAGGCATGCATGGCCGGACGGTTGGCATGCGAGAAGCTTGAGGAGGTGTGGAGATGTTGGCATGGAGGAGGCTTCGATCGCGATGTTTACATGCACGAAGGATGCACGGTGGCGGCATTGCTTAATTTTGTGAGGAGTGGTGATGGTCGGAGGCACCGGGGAGGTTGGTCGATCAGCGTGGCTGGAGGAGGAGATGTGGGGTCGAGTGGAGGAGGTTTGTTTGGTGGAGAGAAGGAAGTTGGACCATTTTGTGGGGTATAGGTAGTAAAAAAATACGTTTTGGGGGTAAAAGCATGGTGCTTCAAAGAAACTTGGATTAGCAAAATAGGTAAAAACATTTTGGGTAGTTAATCGAAGAGATTAGGTTCAGTTTAGATGATTAGGAGCGAGATTCGAGGTGAAAAGATCGCAATCTTGAAAAGTGAATCAACCCAATTTTGGTCGATCAAACAAGAAAATGATCAATCAATGAAATTAATTGGTTGGTCAGGGTTCAAATGATTGGAGGGAAAATTCCCACCCAATTGGATTGGTTGATTAAACAACTAAGTTGATCGATCAAAACTCAAATTTTTGGAGGAAAATTTCCCGCTGATGAATTTGGTTGATCAATCAAGGATTTTGATCGATTAAAGATTTTGGTCAATCAATATGAAAAACTTGATCGACCAAAGGTTGCAAACATATCGATCAAAAAGATCAATTAAGCTCTTTTAACCTAGATAAACCTAGTGAATGGAAAATTAGGTTAAATCATTCCTTTGGCAAAGGTTTTGTAAAGATATCAGCTAATTGATTTTCTCTTTTAACAAATTCTAAGTTGATTTCCCATTTTAAGACATAATCTCTTAGAAAATGGTGTCTAACATCAATATGTTTAGTCCTAGAGTGTTGAACTGGATTCTTAGATAAGTGACGGAGAGAGTTTCTCTTATTTATAATAGCAAAAGAAGGATATGTCGTTGTAATTAATGTGGTGGAAATCTCTCAATCAAAGATTAACATAGATATGAATTTTAAACCACGAAAAGGATGTCGTATCCACATGGAGGAACAGATTAATAAGTTCACAAAATATTTTCTTCCTTTGTACTTATTCAATCACGTGCGCAATACATGCTCAAATCTGATGTGAAACAAGGCGAAAAGAAGGAACACGTAATTATTTAGAAACGTAGGGATATGGATGTAATTTTCCTTTCATGAAATAACTTGTAATGGCATGCAACATAGTTGTATTTCAAAACATGAGGCTTTCTCTTTTAGGTCATGTGAGTGTATGGATGAGATCTTATGCATTTATCACATCACCATTTAAAAGTTAAGTGTATGAAAGAAATACTATAACATGTAAGGGCATGCATGCAATTTCACTCAAATATAATAATCAACTAAATATTGCAATAGGGTTTTTGGCAATGGCACAAATGGTAATTTTTAATATCACCAAAAATGGAGCAAATTCCCTCTCTCCTCTTTGCACGCATGGAAGCTTGGTGGCCGGCCGTCCAAGGCCCGCCAGTGGTGCACGGGAGAGAGGTGATCGAGACGGCGGGGAAAGCATAGCCGGAGGTGGCGTGTGGCGATCAGCCGGAGAGCTTGACACCGGCTAAACTTGCTGCAGGGGGCTATCGTCGCTGCTACTGTCGCGCTCGCGTGCAAGGGTGCTAGTGAGGGCGCGCGAGAGTGCTATGGCTTCTGCGGTCACCTGCGAGTGGTTGCGGTGCAGCGCCTGTGGGCACGGGGGTCTACTGCCTGCGGCCGAGGCTTGAAGTGTGCAGTAGAAGGTGAAGCAGCGCTAGAGGGCGTGCAAGGGCACAGGTGAGGGTGCATGAGGGTGCTAGAGGGAGCGTAGCGCCTGCGAGAGGCTGCTGGCTTGGGCGCCTACGTGGAGGCAGCTCCTGAGGGCGCGTGAGGGCGCTAGATGCAAGGCGGTGTGAGCGCTGGAAGTGGCATGGTGTGGGTGTTGGTGCTGCTGAAGGTTGGGTATGTGCTTGCAGGGCGCGGTGCAAGGTGGATGAGGGCGATGGCATGGCTTGCTGCTGCCTGCTGTGCAACGCCTGCAGGCACTGGTTGGTGTTGTGAGCGCTTGCGAGCGTGTGGTTGCAGGGCGCGATGGATTGTGCTTGGTGCAGTAGCGTGATGGCGGTGGAAGGAAGCGTGCAAGGGCACTGGAGGGGGCATGGTGATGGTGTGCACAATGCATGTTGGTTGCACGGTTGGGTTCTCCCAATCCCCTCCGCCTCTCCTCTATATCTCCTCTCTCAGCCTCCCAAGGGATTTTCAAAATCCCTTGCTAAATATGGCCAGCACCGTTTTCATTTGTTGAGGGAGATGTTGAGGCCGACCGGAAGATGAGGGTGGTGTTGAGGCATCGGTTTGTTGGGGGCAATTTATCCTCCCCCTCCTTGTTCTTTTCCACCATCATTCCTGCAACCACAAAACATAAAATAATTACATACTAAGTTATAAAATGCGATAAAATAGATAAAAACTCAAGTAATGATGCATGCACTTATTTAGTGACCTAATGTGATTATTAACAAACATACTATGTTAGAATTGAAGTACTTAGGTGTAACAATAGTCCATTCAAATGGACTCATCAATAAGTTTATGGCACTAGTGTTGTCACAAACTATTTTGTTATTCTTAGGATAGGCCAAACTCTTGTAAGGTTTGTTTCATCCACAATAGTTGTGAACAGGCTAAAGATGTAGCTACATATTCTGCTTCTATTGTTGAAAGTGAAACAATGTGTTATTTTTTAGAGAACCAAAAGACTAGGAAATTTCTGAAAAATTGACATGTTCCATTAGCACTCTTTCTGTCTATAAAGCTACCCGCATAATCAGCATCACAAAAGGAATAAAGTTCTAATGTGTCTAACTTCGGATAGAAAAGTCCTAAGTCTTGTGTATTGTTTAAGTATCTAAGTATTCTTTTAACAGCATTTAGATGTATTTCCTTAGGGTTTTCTTGAAAGCGAGAACACAAACAAGTGTAAAATAGAATATCAGGTCTACTAGCAATCAAATATAATAAAGATCCTATCATGCTTCTATACAATTTTTGATCTACAGACTTATGTTGTTAGATTTTAGTTGTGTAGAAGCTGCCATAGGTGTTTCTTTACCTTTTACTTTGTCTGTGGAGAATTTCTTCAAGATCTCTATGGTGTATTTGGTTTGTGATATGAAAATTCTGGAGGATAGCTGGTCAATTTGAAGTCCGAGAAAAGAATCAAAGTTCTTCCATCATGCTCATCTCAAACTGATCCCGCATTACCTTCGCAAATTCTTGGCATAATAGATCATTAGTAGCACTGAAAATGATATCATCAACATAAATTTGTATTATTAAGAGATCATTTTCTTTTCTTTTTATGAATAAAGTTAGATCTATTTTACCAAGTTTAAATTCATTTTCAATTAGATAAGTTTTTAATCTATCGTACCAAGCTCGTGGAGCTTATTTTAGACCATATAATGTTTTATTTAATTTGTGAACGTATTCTGGATAATTAGCATCTTCAAAACCCAGAGGTTGTTTAACATAGACTTCTTGATAAATCCATTTAGAAAGGCACTTTTGACGTCCATCTAAAAAGGTTTAAATTCCATATGGGCAGCAAAGGTTAGCAACATTGTAATGGATTCTATGCGAGCTACAAGTGCATATGTTTCATCAAAATCTATTCCTTCTTCTTGATTATACCCTTGGGCCACAAGTCTAGCTTTATTTCTAACTACTCTTAATTCATTAAGTTTATTCCTAAAGACCCATTTGGTTCCTATAATGGTCTGAGAGTCTAGTTTTGGAACAAGTTCCCATACTTGATTTCTTTTGAATTGATTCAACTCATCTTCCATTGCAATAATCCAACAATTGTCAAAAAGGCTTCCTTAACATTTTTAGGTTCTAACTGGGAAACAAAGGTTGTGAAAGATAAGGTGTTGGTAGAAGATCTGGTTTGAACTCCTTTAGATAGTTCTCCTATCACTAATTCTTTTAGATGGTCTTTCATTTAGGAAATATCTTTGGGTAGTTCATCTAAAATATTCTCTTTTGGTATGTTTGGAAGGTCATCTATTAGGTCAACATCATCGTTTGCAGAAGATTTAGGATGAACTATTGTTTCATCAAAGGATGCATGCATAGTCTCCTCAACAACAGAAGTCTTCTTATTGAAAACTCTATAGGCTTTACTTCTAGTTGAATAACGTAAGAAAATTCCCTCTAAGCTCTTGGCATCAAATTTGTCAAGATTATTTTGGTGTTAAGTATAAAACATCTACAACCAAACATCTTGAAGTAGGAAATTTTAGGTGTTCTTCCATGATAAAGTTTAAAAAGTGTTTTGTTTAGGATTAGTCTAACCAGGGATCTATTTTGGATGTAGCAAGCAATGTTTACAGCCTCTACCCAAAAATATCATGACAGCTTTGACTCACACAGCATTGTGTGGGCACACTCTTGCAGGGTCCTACTTTTCCTTTCAACTACACCATTCTGAGGTGCGGCTCTACGGAAAGCAAATTCATGTTTTATCTCATATTGATTACAAAAATTAAGAAAATATTCATTTTCAAGTTCTCCGCCGTGATCACTTCTAATCCTAATCACTTTGGATCCTTTTTCATTCTGTAGTCTTCTTATAAGTTTACTAAAGACATCAATAGTTAGATACTTACTTCTGAAGAAAGATACACAGGTAAATCTAGAGAAATCATCAATTATGACTAAACAATATCTACACCTGCTTAAACTTTCAGATTTGGTTGGTCCGAATAAGTCTAAGTAAAGTAGCTCCAAGAATTGAGAGGTGCTAACGATCCTTTTTTGTTTAAAAGGGTTTTTGGTTTATTTTCCAACTTGACAAGAATCGCAAACTTTGCTTTTCTTGAAGTTGATCTTTGGCAGACCTTTGACAAGCTCATGTTTCACAAGTCTATTGATGCTTCTCATGTGAACATGACCTAGTCACTTGTGCCAAAGTGTTGCTTCTTCGTCAAATGCGACAAGACATTCAAGATTGTCACACCTGTTAAAGTTGATAGTATAGATATCTTTATGTCTGTTTCCTTTAAGGAGAGTTTGTTTTGTTTCCTTATCCCATATTTTAAAATCATTTGATGTGAAAGTGATTTTATATCCTTTATCACAAATTTGACTTACACTAAGGAGATTATGTTTTAATCCACTAACTAAATGTACATTATCAAAAGATGTGGAGTAGTTACCAATTTGGCCAGTACCAACAATACGGCCCTTGTGGTTGTTCCCAAATGTGACCGTACCACCTTCTTGGTGGTGGAGTTGTAGGAATAGGTCTTCCTCTCCAATCATATGCTTGGAATATCCACTGGCCATATCCACCTTCTTTCTTCTTGATCCTGTCATTGGTTTGCATTTGTAAGGTCTTGGTTTGATTAATCTATAGAGTGGCTTCAGATTTTCATTTGTTTCTTGATATGTCCACCTCTTATAGTCTACTTGACCTACAAAATAGGATTGCAAACGTGCTTTTTGGTACCCATTTTTGTTTTGGGCCCATAGTGGTTAGTTGGTGCTGCCTGTTTGGGCAAGATACCTTTCTTCTTACTTTGGCTAGAACTAGATGCTTCATGATCATTTTTAGGTATGTAATCTAACCTAAATTTTGTAGTACTCTGGGTTTGTGTTCCGAATAGTTTATGCAAATTTTTACTATGTTTAGTAAATTTAGCTAAATCATTTAAGAGAATAGCATAATTCACTTTTAGCTTATATATATCTACCTTTAAATTGTCTATTTGTGATTTTAGTGAAGTAATTTCAACAGGTAACTCTTTATTTTGTAAAGTAAGCATATCATTTTGTGCTCTTTCTTCTCGTAATGCTTTTGCTAAGTTTTTATTCTCTACTTTTAGTGATTTACCTATGTCATGCATCTCAAAAAATGCTTCTAATAATTCATCTTGTGAAAAGGACATTACCTCATCCTTTAAAGCCATAAGTTCTAGAAGAGCTTCTTCTCCGGAGGTTTCTTCTTCTTCTGAACTCGAATCGGATTCATTTCATGTTGCTGTAAAGGCCTTTTTCTTCCCTTCTTTTCTGAGAAATCTCCACTTCTTTTCTGACTCCTTCAGAAGTGGACAATCCTTCTTGATGTGTCCTTTCCTTTTGTAGTTGTAGCAGATAACGACGTCTGCTTTGGATTCTTATTTCTTCTTTCTCCAGCTCTTATTTTTGAGGAACTTTCTAAACTTTCTGGGGAGGAGGGCTATGTCTTCCTCTTCATCTTCACTTGATGAATCTTCAGATTTTTGATTAGCTTCGAGGGCTACGATCTTCTTCTTGACTCCTTCATCTTCATGCTCCTTCATGTGTTGGAGCTGGACCTCATAAGCCATCAGACTTCTAATAAGATCGTCTAGTTTCAGAGTGGACTGATCTTTTGATTCTTGTATGGCTGTTGTCTTTGTCTCCCAATCGCTAGTGAGTGATCGAAGGATCTTCCTCACCAGAGCTTCATTCTTAATGTCCTGATCTAGATTCCGTAGGGAGTTTATGATGCCAATGAATTGTGTGAACATCTCTTTGATTGACTCCCCCTTCTTCATCCTGAAAAGCTCATAATTTTGAGTTAGTAGGTTAACTCTAGTTTCTTTTACCTTTGATGTTCCCTCGTGAATGACGTTGAGGATGCTCTAGATCTTGTAGGCTATCTTGCAAGCAGACTCAGTTGAACTCCGCTCTGGAAAGCCTGCAGAAGATCGCGTTCATGGCTTTCGCATTATACATCACCATTTTCTTCTAATCCGGAGTAGCTGCCACACCCTCTTTAATCTCAGGGCATGTGTACTTGGATGCAATGACATCCCACACTTCAAAATCCATTGGCTCCAGGAAGGTCTATATCCTGGTCTTCCAGTAATCGTAGTTTGTTCCATCAAATAATGGAGGTCCAACTACCGATTGTCCCTTTGCATATGTATCAACAGTTGATTTTGACATCTTCAGGACAACCGGGCTCTGATACTAAATGAGGGTTGTCTGTGGATCGAAATAGTATACTAGAGGGGAGGGGTGAATAGTATTGCTTTAAAAGAAATTTGAATTAAAAATAAATTCACAACAGAAACAAGCACATAATACACCTAGATTTATAGTGGAAACCCAAATTGGGTGAAAACCACTACTTAAGCCTCTCAACTTATGATTTCCCAACTAGTCAAGGCTAGCCAATCCACTATCATACCACTTGAACGAGGGTGGCACAACCTCTTTACAAAACTCTTCTCTTTACAACTTGAAGAGAAGTACAACAACAACAATGAATCTTCTCCAACAACTTGGGATCCATTAATCAAAACAACAATGTAAAAAGAACAATGTAGAGCTATGGAACCTCAATAAAAGTCAAACCAAAACTTCAGCGGAGGTTTGAATCGACGTGCTCTGAAAGGTGTGAAAATCGAAGCACAGAAGCACTTGAAGAAGCACGAGAAGCTCTATTCTTTTGAGAGGATTTTCTATTGAAAGTTATATGAAAAAGAGCTGTGTACGACCACTATTTATACTAGAAAATTAGTGTAGACACATCCATTTAGGATAAAATGCCTATTTTTGCATGTTCTTAAGCTTAGATATGCTTTCCATATTATAAATACTGCATAGCATGTATTATTCTGCATTTAGAGTAGTCTGTATAAATTATAGGTTAATTCGTGTCCTCTTGTGGTCAGGAGAGAAGGAAATCTATTTTGGGGCCTCGGATATATGATCCGACTGTACGAATCTGATCAGGATGACGAATGGAGTCCAATGTCTCTGAAATTGTCTTGATCGAAGTCCTGTAGCACACTGTGTAGTCCAAGGAAGATCAACGGCCAAGGGACTAGGTAACGCAATTCAAAGCTTCAAATGACAAATCCAACCACATGGATGGATCCGGATCGACGATCGTAGCCCAATAGCAAAGAAAAGAAGATAGATGGCCTAGATGGCCCCATGTGGCGCCATCTCGGTCGCTTAATATCGACCGTAGCCTCTACCTCGCTTCAAAGAGAAATCCCAGCTGTTGGATCTCAATCCAATTCTGAGATCCAACCGCGACTGCACCTCATGAGCTGAAGGAGAGCACCACGCCAAATCGCGACCGTTGGATCGAGATCTGATTGCACCGCAAAATACACCTGCAATTGTGCCATCTTGTGCTATTTCCTAGCATTACCAGTGCATATTAGGTTTCTGGAACGTGGCGGCAACCGGGTTTGAGGGTTTTGGTTTTGTTATAACGTTGTAGTAAAGCCGGTTATTACCAACATTTCAAATATAAATTTTTTACTTGGAAAATGAAAGAGTTCCCGAGGTCGAACTCAGGGAGCAAGTCGTATTCTAGAGATATACATGTTTCTTTTACAAAATAAAGAGAGAGGGAAAGAATTTGTTGTGATGTTCTTCTTTCTTTCTCTTTCTTCAGATCTCCTTCTTCTTCTTCCTTGGTTTCTGTCTTGGCCTCTCTTCTTCTTTTTCTGCAGTCTCTTCTGTGAATGTTTCTTCTTCCTTTCTTTCTTCAGATCTCCTTCTTCTTCTTCCCTGGCTGCAGAGCTTCTACCTTCAGCTACTAAGTCTTCCTTTCTTCTTCAGATGCTTTGGCCGTTGCTCTTCCTTCTTCTTCAGATCTCCTTCTTCTTCTTCCTTGGCTGCTGCTCTTCTTTTCTTTCTTTCTTCAGCCTGCCTTCTTTCCTGCTCTGGCTGCTGACCTTCCGTCGTCTGACCCGGTGCTTCGACGACTTAACTGTGCATTTGCTATAGTGCAGCTCCTTCTTCTTCGCCTGCACTTCTTCTTCCGCGGGTCTTCTTCTTCTTTGGCCTGCACACTTCAGAGTTTTTCGTCAAGAGGCAAAACCTACTCTACCCTCTCCCCCCCCGCGTCTCTCTTTCTCTCTGAAACCATTCTTGGGAAAGCTCTCCCAGAGCTACCGGGTAATCGGGTTCGGGTCAGGCCCGGGTCCAGGCCCACCGGCGTGCGTGGTGGGCGAGGAGTGCAGTCAGTCTAAGTCGGGTCGGGTCAGGTCCGCGAGGCGTGAGCGCGGACGAGACCGGGTAACCGGGCGGGTGTAAGGGGACCTCACCCCGTGTACTGAGGCAATGAGGCTAGTGCACGAAATCAATTTAAACAGTGGAACGTGTGTGAGGCTTACCGATGTGGGACTAAACGCAGACCGTCCCTCGCGTGCGCCTGCTGGGAGACCGCGGCTTGGCTTCTGCAGCTGCGGCTTCTATCTGCATACGTTGCTGGCTGGCTGCCTTCGCACGACGCCCCGTACCCCGCAGCAGCTGGAGACCTGGCGTCATCAAGCCTGGAGCGCGGGAGAAGCTGCTTTAATGTGCGTCAATGGCGGTCGGACCTCAAAACCTGTCGGACACGAATATGGCCTCGCGGCCTAATCAAGCCACTGGGGAACCTTCGCCGTGGCACGGCGAAGGTGAGGAGCTGCGCGGCAGGCCGCAAGGAGGTGTCTGGTGGCAGCCCTGGGTCGGACTGCAACCGGAGGAATGGGTTTGTTCGGGGGAGTGTTACGGAGGTGTGGAGTGGCAGTGGAGGGGTGGGGGGTGCTCAGTGTGATGAGGCGGAGGTGCGGTGAGGGTCGGCGAGCCGTGTGGGTTGCTGAGGTGATGGGAACGGCTCGCCGGAGGGTGGTCGGAGGCGAAGGGGGTGAAGGTGGTCAGTGTCGGTAGAGGGCTTAATTGAATAAATTGAAAGCGGGGAAAGAAAGAGGAAGAGAAGGGGAGTAGCTCTAGCTTACTTGCAGGGACGAAGGGGGAGGAACAGGGCGACAGTCGTATCGACTGTCGCCGGAGAAGACGATGCTCAGGAAGAGGGGAGGCGGCGAGCAGAGAGCCGGAGAGGCGCCAGCTGGGTGCGGCGTGGCGCGGGAAGAGCAGGGGAGGAAGTCTCTGCTGCTGGTATTGCGGCAGAGCGAAGAGGTGGAGGGGGAGGAAGCCGCCGGAGCTGGTGAGCGTCTGCCGGAGGAAGAAGAGAAGAAAGCTGGGGGTTTTCTCCGTCAGATCCCGGCTGCCCTGGTCGGTGGAGCAGCGGGGGGTATTTATAGGGATGAAACAGGGAGGAAGGCGGAGGGAGACGACGTGTCTCCCTCGCCGGAGAATGGTCGGAACACAAACCCATACCGTCCGTGCGTTCGCACGGCCGGTATGGTGGGCTACAATGACCAGGGGGGTGCCCCTGCGACGGCTGACGACGCAGGGCACCCCCGGTTTACTTGCCAGGTCCCCCACCTCACCCTGCGCGGCGCCATGCTCCGCGCAAGGTCGCCGGAGCATGGTGCTGGCAGGGTTTTGCAGGAGGGACCTGATTGCAAAGAACGAAGGAGAGTTAGGGGCCAAAATGCGAGGGTTCAAAAGTTGAGGGCCAAAGAGTAAATATATGAGGACCAAAGTGTGAAGTCGGTCAAGGAGGTTTCTTCTTAGGCTCAAGTTTTTATACATGACTAATTAGGACCTAAGGAATCTGATGGTGAATTTCATTTTCATATTAAACCTTGTTTGACCGGTCAATTTGCGCAAAAACCCAAATTAAGTTATTAATTGGGCATGGTTCTCAATGTAGGTCAAAATGGGTTCTAAAGGCCAAATTGAAGGTTCTAAACCCTAGAGATTATTTTTCTATGAATTTTAGAGGGTTTATTCTATTTTTACTTTGCCTCGAACCTTGTGAATTGAAGTGGGTTATTTTAGGGTTACAGATTATCATTTGGTTCCTTGGAAGTGCTGTAGCCCTTACTAGATCATCTCATCCCACTTTTATTCTTATTAAGCTGTTTTGACCTGTGTTTGGGCCCTGAATTACCCTGTATGCAGATTATACTGGTAAAATTGCACTTTTACCCCTTATGACTGGTTTTCTTCTCAAACTCAGAATTCTCTGAGTTAAGCCTTTCCTTGAGATATGTAGGAGCTTTTATCCTTTGTATTGGGTCAAAATGAGCTAGTTATGGCTCATGATGAGGTTCTCATCATACCCCCATGCCTAGCTTTTGCTAGTCCCTTAGCAAAAACTTAAGGTTTCAACCCTTGTTCTAGACCATGAAGTTTTTAATGGTTTTAGATAAGTGCCTTTTTTATTTGAGCATAGATTAGGTTAGAATGCTGACCATAGGCCTAAAAGGTACTCTAGTACCAATCAAGATCCAAATCTGTCTAGCCTTAGCCTCAGTCTTTTAGCAAAGGTTTTTAAGGCCCACAAGAACTAACCTACGGTTTATCGGACTTCGTGGTTAAAGCACCCGTGCTTGAAATGATTTTAGCCCTGGCTCAGTTCGCAGTGCGTTTTGTAAGAGAGAGATAGAAAGTTTTTCTGTTTAGAGAGTTTTCTCTCTCTTTTTCTTTTTAGTTCTAGCCTAGGATTGGCTTTTCAACACGGTCTGTATCAGATTCCTTGCTCCCATCATCAATCCTCAAGGGTTCCTGGCGATCGATGCTTCGAGATAGCACCGCCCATGGCAACCCCCGGAACCCTGGCTATTGAGATTTCGAGATAATCCCATCCATGGTATTCCGTGGCCGAATCCAGACCCTGGCAATTGACACTTCGAGATAATGCCATCCATGGAATCTGAACCAGCAGAGTGCTTACATGCCCCCCGTAGGATATGTAAATATCCTAAGAGACAAGCACCGAGGAGATGATATTTTGTTACGCATCTTCGAGGGGATTTCCCGCCTCTCCGCGCTGGGAACTTGTCCAAATCAACTTGTGTTGATCGGCCGCTCCTATTCTAGGTGTTCTTTTCAGATTTTTGCGACGCTTCTGCGTGATTCTGATTTTTACGCCTACTGAACCAGGCTGTGTGTGAGATTAGGGTGCTTAGGTTACTGAGTCCCGTAAACCAAAAATTTGTTAACGAGGCCGAATAGTCCCTAAGCCTTAGACCTAATACTTCAGCTTTTCATTTTCCTCAACCTCTTGAGGAGTGTCCAGATCTTAATGGGTACTAAGAGTCTATTCAAGAATGCCTAAGGTTTGCATTCTTACTAATCTCATTGTGCACTTTTCAGTTATTTTCTTGAATGAGGTCTAGAACTTAGGTTAATTCCTTAGTTCCTTACTAATGACTATCACTTTTTCTCATAATTTTGTGCTCCTTTTTCATTTTGTTTCTTTTCTCCTTCACAAAATTTTCCTTCTCCTCTTTTCCTCTTATTCTTTTTCGAAAAATTTTTTAATTTTTATGGTATTTTTGGCATATGTGAATTTTTTGTTTGAAACCTTTTCTTACAAGTTTTTGCACTTTCCTACCCCCCATGCCTAAGATTTGCAATGTCCTCATTGTAACCTAGGGGGTCTTAGTTCATTCCTTAAGACAGAAATTTGGGTGAGTGGATGGGTCGAGTTGAATTTTTTTTTTTTTTTTTTTTTGCGGACGATTTCAAATCTCAGATGCGAACATCTGAGTTGGGGTCGGCTGTCTACAAGGGTGAACTTCAAGTGCTAAAAGGTGTCAGAACAAGTTTCAGGTTTTCAAAGAGAATGACGGGCTGCCTCCCGTTAAGCGCTGAGTTTTACGCCATCGGCTGGGCGCAATAGGCTCAAGGGGAAAGGAGGATATAAGATGCCTCAGCCAAATCAGTAGAAGTTACATCAATGAACGGCTTGAGTCTCTGACCGTTCACGATGAAAGGTTCAGAATCGTGGCTGAGTGGACTGATTTCGATTGCTCCATTTCCAAAAACCTGTCGGACCAAATATGGTCCGACCCACTTAGATCTCAGTTTTCCTGGGAAGAGTTTGAGTCGGGCATCAAAGAGTAGGACCTTTTGACCAGGATGAAAGATCTTTCTCGAGATGTGTTTGTCGTGGAAGGCTTTAACTCGCTGATTTGTTTGAGCATATGTGAATTTTTTTGTTTGAAACCTTTTCTTACAAGTTTTTGTACTTTCCTACCCCCCCATGCCTAAGATTTGCAATGTCCTCATTGTAACCTAGGGGTTTTTATTCAACTAAGTTCATACATTAGGATAGCTGTTTTGATGAGTCTCAGATGCAAGCACCTGAGGTGGAGTTGGCTGTCCTAAAGTGTGAACTTCAAGTGCAAAAAAAAAGCTATCAGAACAAGTTTCAGGTTTTCAAAGAGAATGACGGGCTGCCTCCCGTTAAGCGCTGAGTTTTACGCTATCGGCTGGGCGCAATAAGCTCAAGGGGAAAGGAGGGTATAAGATGCCTCAGCCAAATTAGTAGAAGTTACATCAATGAACGGCTTGAGTCTCTGACCGTTCACGATGAAAGGTTCAGAATCGTGGCTGAGTGGACTAATTTCGATTGCTCCATTTCCAAAAACCTGTCGGACCAAATATGGTCTGACCCACTTAGATCTCAGTTTTCCTGGGAAGAGTTTGAGTCGGGCATCAAAGAGTAGGACCTTTTGACCAGGATGAAAGATCTTTCTCGAGATGTGTTTGTCGTGGAAGGCTTTAACCCGCTCCTTGTAGATTTGCGAGTTCTCGTACGCGTCTATGCGTAATTCATCGATCTCGCTGATTTGGAGTTTTCTGTGGGTCCCAGCCTTGGAAAGATCTAGATTACAGTTCCGTACTGCCCAATAGGCTTTATGCTCCAGTTCGACGGGAAGGTGGCATGCCTTTCCGTACACCAGTCTAAAGGGAGACATGCCTAATTGGGTCTTGTGGGCGGTCCTATAGGCCAAGAATGCTTCCGGAAGTCGGGACGACCAGTCCTTCCTGTCAGGTCGAACAGCGACTTGCAGGATTTTCTTGATCTCCCGATTAGACAGCTCAGCTAGACCATTAGTTTGGGGGTGGTAAGGAGTAGAGATTCGGTGAGACACCCCGTATTTGGTCATCAGTGACCTAAACTGAGCATTTGTGAAATGGGTCCCCCCATCAGAGATTATTGCACGAGGAATCCCGAACCTTGAGAAAATGTGTTGATGAATGAATTTGAGAACGATTTTGTGATCACAGGTTCGGGTCGGTATGGCTTCGATCCATTTGGACACGTAGTCCACAGCCAACAGAATGTATTCGAAACCATCCGAAACAGGAAAGGGGCCCATAAAATCAATCCCCCAAACATCAAAGATTTCGCATACTAGAATCGGTTGCATAGGCATCATGTCGCGATGGCTCATGTTGCCCAAGGTCTGGCAACGACTGCATGCCTTGCAATGACTGTATGCGTCTTTGAACAGTGTGGGCCAGTAAAAGCCGCACTGGAGGACTTTTGATGCGGTTTTATGCCCGGCAAAATGGCCACCGCATGCCTGGTCATGGCAGAAAGAGAGGATATTGTTGACTTCCCCTTCCGGGACACATCTCCGGATGATCTGATCGGCACCTATGCGGAAGAGGTACGGGTCTTCCCAAATGTAATACTTGGTATCGGAGCGTAATTTGTCTTTCTTGGCCTTCGGCCAATCGGACGGGGTCTGATGAGATGCCAAGTAATTTACAATATTAGCAAACCATGGAAGGCTAGTACCAATAGTCAGCAGGTGCTCATCGGGAAAATGCTCAGTGATGGGTCCGGAAGGGTCTATCATTTCAGAAGGAAGACGGGACAAGTGATCAGCTACCACGTTTTGTTTTCCCGCTTTATCGCGAATCTCGAGGTCAAATTCTTGCAACAGCAAGATCCATCGGATCAATCGAGGTTTCGCGTCCTTCTTTGCAAGGAGATGCCTCACAGCCGTGTGATCCGAGTATATGATGACATGGGAACCCAGAAGGTACGATCTGAACTTCTCTAGGGCAAATACTACAGCTAGCAGCTCTTTCTCAGTAACTGTATAGTTACGCTGAGCCTCATCGAGTGTTTTGCTGGCGTAGTAAATGACCACAGGTTTCTTGTCATTTTTCTGCCCCAAGACCGCTCCTACAGCGAAGTCGGATGCATCACACATGATCTCAAAGGGTTGAGACCAATCAGGGGACTGTAGGATCGGGGCTTGGGTGACTCGGTCACGCAGGATTTCAAATGCTTGAGTGCATTCCTTGGAGATTTCGAAGGGAACATCCTTGGAGAGAAGAGTGGTCAGGGGGCGTGCGATTTTTGAAAAATCAGGGATAAATCGTCGATAAAAATCGACATGCCCTAAAAAGGATCGGATGTCCCTGATCGAGCTAGGCATAGGAAGGTGAGAAATCAGATTAACCTTAGCTCGATCCACTTGGATACCTTTCTCTAAAATTGAGTGTCCCAGGACAATTCCCTCAGGCACCATGAAATGGCTCTTTTCCCAGGAAAGAACCAAATTCACGTCGATGCACCGCCTGAGTATCTGGACCAAGTGTTGGAGGCAATCGTCGAATGATGCTCCGAAAACTGAAAAGTCATCCATGAAGACTTCCAGATAATCACCTACCATATCTGAGAATATGGCAAGCATGCATCGCTGAAAAGTAGCGGGTGCATTGCAAAGACCGAAAGGCATCCTTCGGAAAGCGTATGTTCCGAAGGGGCAGGTGAACGTGGTCTTTTCTTGGTCCTCAGGATGGATTGCCACCTGGTTATAACCGGAGTACCCGTCAAGAAAGCAGAAGAACCTATTTCCCGCTAGTTTTTCGAGAATTTGATCAATGAAGGGTAGTGGGAAATGATCCTTCTTCGTGGAGGAATTGAGTCGACGGTAATCTATACAGACTCTCCACGAGTTGGCTAATCGGGTAGGAATGATTTCTCCGGTCTCAGTCGTTATAGTGGTGAGTCCTGCCTTCTTAGGCACGACCTGAATTGGGCTCACCCAACGACTATCGGAGATCGGGTAGATGATCCCGGCATCTAACCACTTGATGATCTCCTTTTTCACGACCTCCTGCAGATTGGGGTTCAAGCGTCTCTGCATTTCACGAGAAGGTCGTGTGCCCTCTTCTGAATAGATATGATGAGTACAATAAGAGGGACTTATTCCAGTCAAATCATTGAGGGTCCATCCGATGGCTCTGCGATGTTGCTGGAGGACAACAATCAGACGGGATTCCTGTTCAGGACTGAGGTTGGAATTGATGATCACAGGAAGGGTCTGATTAGAACCCAAAAAGATGTATTTCAAATGAGCAGGAAGGGGTTTCAGTTCGAGGATGGGGTTTTCAGCAGCAGCGGGTGGTTCAGTATAGATGTGAGGTTCAAGGGTGGGAGTTACTGGGTTGTTCACATCTGGATTTGACTCCTCTGTTTGCGGGTCAAGATCCTTCTGTGGTTGATGAGGCATACTCAAGTCATTCTGGAGGTGTGATTCATCAACCAAAGTCTTGATGTCACAAATTTGCTCGATGACGCCGCAATTAATTCCTTGTTGGGCCTTAAATATATCAATTTTCAGTGTTTGATCTCCAAACTTAAGCTCTATTTGGCCCTCCTCACAGCTGATGTTGGCTCTAGCAGTAGCCAAGAAAGGTCTCCCTAGAATGATTGGTGTATCCCTAGGGTTCTCAGGTGCATCCATGTCTAAGACTATAAAGTCCACTGGAAAATAGAAATCCCGCACTCTCACGATAACATCCTCGAGAATCCCTTTTGGTGACTTTATAGATCGATCTGCTAATTGTAATGTCACCTCGGTTGGTTTCAGCTCAGATTCTTCCAGATGGTCAAGTAAGGATGCGGGTATCAGATTTATAGATGCACCTAAGTCTAACAATGCTCTATCAAATTGGGTACCACCTATCTTACAGGAGATCAGGGGAGTTCCAGGATCTTTTGCCTTGGGTGGGAGTCTACTAAGGATTACAGAGCTAGCTTGCTCTGACAGAACAATTGGGCTCCCTCCCTTGGTTCGCGGCTTACGCTGGGGTGTACATATATTCTTTAGAAATCGTGCGTAAGCTGGTACGTGGCGGATTGCATCCATCAAGGGGATGTTTATGTGGACCTGCTCAAAGAGCTTGACCAGGTCCTCCTCAGGGGCCACGGGTTTGGTGGTCTTCTTTCCCTTGGTCAGGGCCTCGGGAAATGGGATCTTGGTTGGTTCCTCTAGGATAGGTCCAGGTTGTGGGTCTGGAACAGCGGTACCTTGGCTAACTATCCTAGGGTCATGGTTATCAGGCTTGGAGTGGTTTGGATAATGTGGGTCCTGAGTTGTCTTACCACTACGTGTTGTTACAGAATTTAATCCGGCCTGATTTTGGTTTGGGTTTGGTAGGAGGGGTGGCTGCTGCTGAAATCCCGCACGCGAAGTTGAGGCTTCCATCTCGTCTGGAGATGGGGCAGTAGCGGCCTGATAAATCCATTGAGCGTGGCCTAAATTTGGATTCATAACGCGCTTCTGGGTTGGCACGTTATTTGGGTTAGGAAGAGGTTGGGAAGGGAGTGTGCCTGGCTGGCGAGAATTTGCCAACTGGGCCAGCTGAGTTTTAACTTCAGTAAGCTCGTCCTTGTGCTGCTTTTGAATGGCCGCATTCGATTTTTGAATGTCAGCCAGAGTCTGGAGGATTAAGGACATTTGATCTTGATTTGGCCCTGAAGGATAAGTAGGGTTGGGCCGAGGCTGAGGCGGCTGGTAGTGATGAGAGGGTTGTGGGCAGGACTGAAAAGGTGGTTTTTGGGTTTGGGGATTTCCCGCCCACTGAAAATTGGGATGGTTTCGCCATCCAGGGTTGTAAGTGTTGGAGAATGGGTCGTTCTGGATGGCGTTGAGGTCCTCGCAGGTCTGAGGAACCTCCTGAGAATCAGGGAAGGGAGGAATGGAGTTCCCCCGGCTGGTGAAGAAAGGATCGGATGATCTTCCAGTCCAAGAATCAGATGGGGATGGATATGGATCCATCCCAAGGGAGGATCGGTGGAGGATGTTTTGCACAGTCTCCTGTGTGGAAGGAGGTTGTGCAAAGGAGTTACGCGTAGAGGTGGCTCGCTGCAAGTGCTGAGTCAGCTCATCCACCTTCTTTTCAATGATTGAGACCTTGTCCAATCGACTGGCCATTAATTCCAGGTCGACTGATGCGGACAGGTCCTGCGTCTCATGTGCTCCCTTAAGATTCATCGCTGCGCGGGTATTCGTCCTGTCGAATAATCCCATGGAGTCATTGTTGATGGAGTTCTCGCACATGTTTTCGAGAATCTCCCATACGGTGTCTTCATGTTGACCCATGATGTTTCCTCCGCAGGTTGCATTGACGAAAAGGCGGATGTCCTCACGGAGTCCCTGGTAAAAAGATTGGACTTGTTCCCATTTAGGAACTCCGTGATGGGGGCACTTCCTCATGAGATCCTGAAAACGATCCCATGCCTCATGGAGAGGTTCTCCTGATTGTTGAGTGAAGTGTGTAATCTGATGGCGCAAGGCGTTGGTCCGACCAACGGGAAAGAACTTTTTCAAAAACTCGGATTGAAGTTCTTCCCAAGTGTTGATCGGCCGGGTCTGAGTTTGATACCAATGGGCGGCCTTGTCCATAAGAGAAAAGGAGAACATCTTCATGAGAAGAATATCCCGATTTTGCGCATCTGATCCAAAAGTGTGGGCCAGATGCTTTAGCTGTTTGATGTGCTGGAAGGGATCTTCAGAATTAAGCCCATGGAATTTAGGTATAGCATGAATCATGTTGGGCTTTAGTTCGGAATCAGGTCCTCCAATCGGGATTCTGACTCGAGGCTCAATGGCCACCGCAGCAGGATTGTAGTGGTCCCGCATCATAGGACGCTGTGGTGGGTGCACGAAGTTTTGGAAGAGGTCATTGAGTCGCTGGAGCTGGTGTTCCAGATTATTTTCTTCCTCAACTGGCTGAGCCATGATGGGGGAAGAAGAAGAACTTGGTTCTGAATCAGAAGAGAGAGTAATGTGAGGGTGTTGCTGCACAAATACGGGCGTCGAGGCTTGGCCTTGACGAGAGCGAATTTCTAATGGAGGTCTTAAGGGTGGTCTTAGAGACCTCCTTCCGTACATGCACAGTAGGGAGAGGTAAGTTTAGAAGGTGCTGGACCCAATCAAGACACCCAAAAATGTGTTGGGTGACTATAGAGGTGCGGGGCAGATGGACCCCTTGATCAGAAAGATCGTCCACCTGAGAATTACCTGGGCAGCCAGAGAGGGAGAGTCCCGCGAAGACCCCTACACGGTAGAGCGTCCCCACGGGTTACAGGGTTTCCCCCACCCGACCTCTCTTGTCACTGCGGTTCCGGGTATACCAGAATGGGGATCTTGACCTCTTAAGTCTACCAATTTTAAGATCAGGGTGCTTAAGGTTTCACTTGAACTTTAGTCTTTTTAAGTGCAAAGAGTGACCTAATTTAAGGTTGGTTAACCCAAAGGGGTCAACTTTACCTCTTGTTTTCTTTGAGAGCTTTTTGGGTCCTTTCTTTTAGGGTTCAAGTGTTTAGAGAGAGCCAATTGTTTAGGATTTTTCTTGTTAATTATTTTCAATCAATGGCTTGGGCACACCTCTTTTGGATTTCCTCAATTCTTGATTAAGGGGTGTGTCTCTACTGAAATCCTAATGTTTGACCTTATGTTGGCTCCACTTGGTCCATTTAACTCTTTGTTGGGCAATTAGGGCTCAAGCAAGAATGTGTTAGCCCTTAAATACCCTTAATAGTGTGCAGGAGTGATGAGTTGAAAACATGCAACTTTTTATGGTTACTAAGTATGGAAGACAGGTTAGCCCTATATTGCTTGTTCTTTTCTTTTCTTCCTCTTTAGAGTGTAGGGGTTAATAGTGAGAGAAAAGATTTACCTGTCTTCGGAGTGGTTGTGTGGTTGCTTGTCTTCCTGTAGCTGCACAAAAGAGAGGCGATTATCAGAACTTAAAAGAAACAGGAATGTTTACCTCTAGAATAGCCGTTGCTCCCCGGCAACGGCGCCAAAATGGAACATGGCGGCAACCGGGTTTGAGGGTTTTGGTTTTGTTATAACGTTGTAGTAAAGCTGGTTATTACCAACATTTCAAATATAAATTTTTTACTCGGAAAATGAAAGAGTTCCCGAGGTCGAACTCAGGGAGCAAGTCGTATTCTAGAGATATACATGTTTCTTTTACAAAATAAAGAGAGAGGGAAAGAATTTGTTGTGATGTTCTTCTTTCTTTCTCTTTCTTCAGATCTCCTTCTTCTTCTTCCTTGGTTTCTGTCTTGGCCTCTCTTCTTCTTTTTCTGCAGTCTCTTCTGTGAATGTTTCTTCTTCCTTTCTTTCTTCAGATCTCCTTCTTCTTCTTCCCTGGCTGCAGAGCTTCTACCTTCAGCTACTAAGTCTTCCTTTCTTCTTCAGATGCTTTGGCCGTTGCTCTTCCTTCTTCTTCAGATCTCCTTCTTCTTCTTCCTTGGCTGCTGCTCTTCTTTTCTTTCTTTCTTCAGCCTGCCTTCTTTCCTGCTCTGGCTGCTGACCTTCCGTCGTCTGACCCGGTGCTTCGACGACTTAACTGTGCATTTGCTATAGTGCAGCTCCTTCTTCTTCGCCTGCACTTCTTCTTCCGCGGGTCTTCTTCTTCTTTGGCCTGCACACTTCAGAGTTTTTCGTCAAGAGGCAAAACCTACTCTACCCTCTCCCCCCCCGCGTCTCTCTTTCTCTCTGAAACCATTCTTGGGAAAGCTCTCCCAGAGCTACCGGGTAATCGGGTTCGGGTCAGGCCCGGGTCCAGGCCCACCAGCGTGCGTGGTGGGCGAGGAGTGCAGTCAGTCTAAGTCGGGTCGGGTCAGGTCCGCGAGGCGTGAGCGCGGACGAGACCGGGTAACCGGGCGGGTGTAAGGGGACCTCACCCCGTGTACTGAGGCAATGAGGCTAGTGCACGAAATCAATTTAAACAGTGGAACGTGTGTGAGGCTTACCGATGTGGGACTAAACGCAGACCGTCCCTCGCGTGCGCCTGCTGGGAGACCGCGGCTTGGCTTCTGCAGCTGCAGCTTCTATCTGCATACGTTGCTGGCTGGCTGCCTTCGCACGACGCCCCGTACCCCGCAGCAGCTGGAGACCTGGCGTCATCAAGCCTGGAGCGCGGGAGAAGCTGCTTTAATGTGCGTCAATGGCGGTCGGACCTCAAAACCTGTCGGACACGAATATGGCCTCGCGGCCTAATCAAACCACTGGGGAACCTTCACCGTGGCACGGCGAAGGTGAGGAGCTGCGCGGCAGGCCGCAAGGAGGTGTCTGGTGGCAGCCCTGGGTCGGACTGCAACCGGAGGAATGGGTTTGTTCGGGGGAGTGTTACGGAGGTGTGGAGTGGCAGTGGAGGGGTGGGGGGTGCTCAGTGTGATGAGGCGGAGGTGCGGTGAGGATCGGCGAGCCGTGTGGGTTGCTGAGGTGATGGGAACGGCTCGCCGGAGGGTGGTCGGAGGCGAAGGGGGTGAAGGTGGTCAGTGTCGGTAGAGGGCTTAATTGAATAAATTGAAAGCGGGGAAAGAAAGAGGAAGAGAAGGGGAGTAGCTCTAGCTTACTTGCAGGGACGAAGGGGGAGGAACAGGGCGACAGTCGTATCGACTGTCGCCGGAGAAGACGATGCTCAGGAAGAGGGGCGGCGGCGAGCAGAGAGCCGGAGAGGCGCCAGCTGGGTGCGGCGTGGCGCGGGAAGAGCAGGGGAGGAAGTCTCTGCTGCTGGTATTGCGGCAGAGCGAAGAGGTGGAGGGGGAGGAAGCCGCCGGAGGTGGTGAGCGTCTGCCGGAGGAAGAAGAGAAGAAAGTTGGGGGTTTTCTCCGTCAGATCCCGGCTGCCCTGGTCGGTGGAGCAGCGGGGGGTATTTATAGGGATGAAACAGGGAGGAAGGCGGAGGGAGACGACGTGTCTCCCTCGCCGGAGAATGGTCGGAACACAAACCCATACCGTCCGTGCGTTTGCACGGCCGGTATGGTGGGCTACAATGACCAGGGGGGTGCCCCTGCGACGGCTGACGACGCAGGGCACCCCCGGTTTACTTGCCAGGTCCCCCACCTCACCCTGCGCGGCGCCATGCTCCGCGCAAGGTCGCCGGAGCATGGTGCTGGCAGGGTTTTGCAGGAGGGACCTGATTGCAAAGAACGAAGGAGAGTTAGGGGCCAAAATGCGAGGGTTCAAAAGTTGAGGGCCAAAGAGTAAATATATGAGGACCAAAGTGTGAAGTCGGTCAAGGAGGTTTCTTCTTAGGCTCAAGTTTTTATACATGACTAATTAGGACCTAAGGAATCTGATGGTGAATTTCATTTTCATATTAAACCTTGTTTGATCGGTCAATTTGCGCAAAAACCCAAATTAAGTTATTAATTGGGCATGGTTCTCAATGTAGGTCAAAATGGGTTCTAAAGGCCAAATTGAAGGTTCTAAACCCTAGAGATTATTTTTCTATGAATTTTAGAGGGTTTATTCTATTTTTACTTTGCCTCGAACCTTGTGAATTGAAGTGGGTTGTTTTAGGGTTACAGATTATCATTTGGTTCCTTGGAAGTGCTGTGGCCCTTACTAGATCATCTCATCCCACTTTTATTCTTATTAAGCTGTTTTGACCTGTGTTTGGGCCCTGAATTACCCTGTATGCAGATTATACTGGTAAAATTGCACTTTTACCCCTTATGACTGGTTTTCTTCTCAAACTCAGAATTCTCTGAGTTAAGCCTTTCCTTGAGATATGTAGGAGCTTTTATCCTTTGTATTGGGTCAAAATGAGCTAGTTATGGCTCATGATGAGGTTCTCATCAGTTTCCATAGTCGCATTTATGAAAATACATGCATGCATGCATTTAATTGAGAGGGGAGGAGAGTGAATAAATTGGCCTCGCAATTCACATTTTCCTCAAGTGCTGCTTTGCAAAATTCACCATCTTTTTATTTTTAATTTTTTTTTTTTTACTTCTTCGCGCGGCTACAATGCATGGCGGCCTCTTCCTCGCGCCATATCCTGCTCACCATGCTCTGCACAGCCTCTCCCTGCCAGCCATGCACAGCCATGCACAGCCAGGGCATGGCTATGCATGCTTTCTTCCTCTATAAAACAGGCATGGCTCCTTGCAAAAGGGGAGCCTGGTCCACCCAACAAGAACAGCACCTCCTTCCAGGTCGTCCCCTCCCCTCTCCCTCCATACACAGCCCCTCCTCCTCTGAGGAGACACTCTGCGGGCAGGAGTACCTCACGGTGGTGCACAACCACCACCATGAGTACACCACCGCCCAGCTCATCAAAGAGCCAGTGGGCATGGTGGTTCTTTCCCTGTTTCAACGTCCAAGCCACTTCAGCCATTGGAGCAGGAGCTCCGAGCTTTGAAGCTCAAAGCTCTGCACGCAACAGCAGCAGTAAGGCGGCAGCAGGCGCTTAGGCCACCGCGTGCCCACACGCAGGCCACAGCGCACACCTACAGGCTGCCTTTGCCTCCCGCTTCTTCGTGCAAACACCCGCTTCTCCCCGTAGTCCAGCCGGCGCAGACCTTCTTCCGCGTGCGCCGAGCCACGTCCACGCCACCCGCACTCACAGCACCGAGCGCACTCGATCACACAGCTCGCCCGGCCACTGTAGCCACTGTTCACGCGTTTCCGCGGAACACTATGGCTACAGTGGGGTGACCGATAAGTTTCTCACTTATTCAGTCACCCGGCACGCCGCAACCGGATGCAGCCCGCGCGTGCACCTCACCATGCGTCGTGCTCTAGCGCCTGCCCGCGCGTCTGCGTGCGCCCGCTCTAGCTCTCCGCGCAGCGCTATGCACTGCGGTCCTCTCTGCACCCACTTCCCTCCAACGCGCGCCTCTTTGCGCGCATACGCGCCTGCGCATGTGCGTGAAACCACCAAACGTCGGCCTTGAGCGTGCAGACGACTTAAACTCGCCTCCTTCACACAGCAGGCGCTCTCTCTCCCGCTCTCTCTCTCTCTCTCTCAGCACTCTCTCACACTCTCTGCACACACATACACACACACACTCACACTCTCGTACACACACCTATACACTAATATATACTTATATATATATATATACATACATATATTTATTTATATATATATATTTATATACATATACATATATCTATATATATAGTAGTATTTATATAACTAAGTATTAGTATACATACATATATATATATCTATATACTTATATATATATATACAAATATACATACATATATACATATGTATATATACATACATATATATATATATACATATCTATCTACATATATCTATATACATATATTACTATACACATATATATATATATATCTATATAGTTATATATACATACATATACATATATACATATATATATATCTATACATATATCTATCTATACATATATTTATATATTTATATATATATATATATATATATACATATATAACCACATATATACCTATATATTTATAACCATATATATATAGATATATTTACATATATACATATATATATATATATTTTCACATTACTTATCATACGTTGTATCGCGGGAATATCTGCACCAGTTGCTGATATTCCCCGATACACGCGTACAAAAAGCGTGGTCACACTCATCTTCCATCAATCCACCTTACACTCTATGCGGCACCTTGTCTTGTTGGTGCGTCTTTCTAGACGACGACCAACTTGACACCGTGCTACACTCCATCTCTGCCACCACCCCCACCCCTTTATACATATATAATATATACCTATATATATATACTATATTTACTTTATTTCTGCTTCTCTTTCCTTCCAATAAAAAGATAAAAAAAATATACAAAAGAGAAAAGATAATCCTTGACTTACAGGTATTCCGTCTTGCGAATAGCAAGACTTATTTTGGAACCCTGATTTGGCTCAAAGCCAAGAACCTAATTTTGAGTGTGTGCCTCAACGACAAGAATTATCAGAAAAAATTCTAAATAGAAAAAGACCAAAAACACAATAAACGAACGGAAGAGATTCGTTGTAGGAAAGGCGTAGAAACTTGACTTCTAACCCCACTTCCCTGAGTTTGACCCTGGGCCTAAAAGTGACCAAGATAAAATCAAGTAGGCCAGGTTAAAAATTTTATAAAGAGATGGTTAGGTTCGATTTAGGTTAACCACTATACACACTTCAATGATAAAATCACCATATTAACACACCTACCTGGGCCCGACCACCATCTTTTCTGGCACCGTTGTCGGGGAAGTGCGCCTTCAAGTAAGTTTTTACTCCATTCCTGTAATTTTTCTCTTCTCACACCCTTCTCTTCATGGGTGTTTTTGTTTATTGCTGTGCAAGTGAACCGTTGCAAGGAGAAGGCAGGCAGACAAAGTCGAAGATGTGGGCAGATCCAAGGCGGGAACGAGAGCGTGAAGACGCCAACACCGCACTAGAGCACCGCACAAGTAGGTCTTTCTTTCTTAACAACCTAGGTTAACTTGTAACCTTTAAAAAAAAACTAAAAAAGAAAACTAAAAAACTAGAAAAAATTCTTGGGATCTCTTGGGGAAAGTGGATTAAAATTCACTTGTTTGATTGATTGCCTTTACTCCCACCGCCCCGAGATTTCCCGCCTTACTTCGCATAGCAAAAATCCAAGAATCTTGATTCTTGAATTTTTTCGCCGTGTGAAGTATTCTTTGAGGCAAACATAAAAAGATTGATTGCACCCCTCCTTGCCTCACTTATCTGCAAATTCGGGATCACATTTTTGGTGGGGAGACTTGGAATTGAGTTGATTCCAACCCCACCACGACCTTTCACTTGCCTAAGATTCGATCCCGAATATTTCAACACCAACAATTTGAGTTTCTTTATCTGTTGATTGAGCCTTGTGTGTGGAAATCATTCTGGTGATTGGGAGCACTTGAATTGCAGTGCTTTGGCTCCCTTTCACACTAATCTAAAATTGATTCGTGCATCCACACATAGAAATCTCCATTTAGGGAAGCCCATTGCATTTTAGCATGCATTAACCAATTGACATTGAAGAAGGGTTTGTTGGGCTTAGAGAAAGAAAACTTGTATTCTCTCAAAACATGAAGATTGGTTGAATTGGTAATTCGGCGAAATCCTAAAATCCATACTACTTAAGGCTGAATTCTAAAAACCATTCACCAATTAAAACTTCAATTCGGGGAGATTTCCCCGTTGCATGCTTGGTTTACACACTCTCTTAAAATCAATCACTTGGGCATTACCCGTAAACAACGCCCTTCACATTCCAGAAGCACTTGATCCTAAGCCTCTAACTAAAATTGGTAGCAACTTGACCCTTATTAAGGATTGGAGGTCTAACTACCTGCGTGTAGCGCCTACGTGCTGGTGAGGGTTCCCGCGTGCTATCGAATGTCTAAGACTGGGGCAAACGGCCTTTCAATCTGGCCTGGTGGTTCCGCGGTGCTCGCATTCGGTTCTGTAGTTCGTGATAGTAGGTAACTTAGATCTTTAGGTCAAAGGGCACACTGTAGAGGTTAGGAATTTGATTGAATTGATTTGTCATCAAGTGTACCTTTGCGGCGTCATTTCTCTCATCTCTTTTCCCTTCTTATCTCCCCAATTCTTCCTACGTTAGTGCATGTTTGGGAGGAGGTCACAAAACCCTAAATTGTGTGAATTGTCTGATAAATTTAGAAAAGAAGTCGAATTGTCCTCCTCCTCCACAAACATGGCTGCACGCCCACCCCCAAATCCTGATGGAGGAAACCGCCCTAAAAACCCACCAGGTGGTGGAGCCTTAGATCCCATAACCCGCCTCCAAGCCCAAATGGAAATGTATAATGAGCAAATCGAAGCCATTCGGGAAACATTGGAGGAAATGCAGAGCCCTCCTGAACGGGAGGAGCCTAGGTCTCTTAGCTCCTATCAGAATCCCGCTGCTACAGAGACCATAGGTCAAATTCGGGTCCCCATGGGCGGGGATGACTTTGAATTGAAGCCTAACATAATTGGCCTAATTAATTTTCACTTCCATGGTCTTGCAAGTGAAGATCCTTTTCTCCACTTGGAAGACCTAACCCGATTAGCTGAAACAGTTAAACCAAAAAATATCGGGTTACCTATAGTCCTCATGAAAGTGTTCCCGTTTTCATTGCGGGATAAAGCGTCGCAGTGGTTACGCACCCTTGGGAGAACCATCCACTCTTGGGAAGAGATGCGAACAGCGTTTCTCAAGAAGTTCTTCCCAATCGGGCGAACCAATGCGCTTCGCTGTGTTATCACCTCCTTTACGCAACAAAACGGCAAACAATTTCATGAGGCATGGGAGAGGTATAATGACCTCCTTAGGAAGTGTCCGCACCACGGTCTGCCTAAGTGGCATATAGCCCAGATTTTCTACTATGGGCTAAATGAGACTTTGAAGCAGATTGCAGACACTTCCTGCGGATGGAATTTCATGAATAAAGATGAGAATGGAGCATTCGAATTATTTGAAAATATGAGTGAAAACTCAATCAACAATGCCTCCATTGTCGCCTTTAATTGTACCAGCCTGCCCCAAAATGTCCACGAAGTTGACACGGGACCCTCCCATTCATCCACTGATCTTAGCCTTATCACACAGAAATTGGATGAAGTCTCCATCGTGCACAAGAAGCTGGACGAGCTTCTGACCAACCCCACCCGTTCTATGGCAAACACCCCCACTTCACCACTTCGTCACAATCCCAATTCTTCCAACACCAGGCTTATTCCGAGAAACCCCGTAAGACCTTCCTTACCAAGTGTCACACCGAGAGACTCGGTAAGTCATGTGGATCTGGCTTCTGTGAGCCAGTATTTCAACATGGAGGACCAAGCCTCCGTGTGCTCGGACGCATATTTACATGCGGACGCATCTTCTGGCATAGAAGACGCTTGCTCCTTGGGGAACAACCCGTTCTCTACCACTTATAACCCAGGGTGGCGAAATCATCCAAACTTCGCATGGTCCAACAACCTGCAGTGCCAAAACCTCGCGAGTGGACCAATGCGACCGTCCGCACCCGTCATCCCAAGGGCCCAGTCTAATCCTATGGCGAATCCGCCATCAGGCCCTTGCATACCGCAAACCGAACACGCATCAAGTCCTCTTGACAAATTGATGCGAATGATGACGGAAATGTCAAAGTGCCATGAAGAGAACATGACCTCTCTTCAGCACCAATTGGCGCAACAAAATGCTGAGATCAGTCAACTACGCATGGCGACTCGATCTCAAGGCACTCTTCCCGCCCAACCTGTTCCCAACCTACGAAATTTCGTACCCTGTGGTCCTCAACCACAGGTAGGACATTCTCAGGGGTAGGTTCATCAGATTCTGCAAGCTCCGAGCATTCCACTGGGATTTCAGCCTAATCTCGTTGTAGCACCGCACTCTTATGTCCCTATTGCGAACCCTCCTCCACCGTATGATCCCACTGGACCCGCATCGTCCAATGCTATCACTATGAGGAGCGGCAAGCAGACCGTCGATTCACCTTGACCTGATCCTAGCCCGTCTTCTTCATCGCCCACTCATTCGGGATGAGCACCGCATTCGCGAGAGGACGATACACCCAAATTGGTGCCAGAATCAGTTCCATTCCCTGAGGCTCTACTAAGGGAGCCAAAAGGCAAAAAGAAAGATACGCATGCCTTTGATAACCTGCGTAATTTGTTCAGGATGTAGAAATCAAGGTACCCCTGCTCGAGTCTATCGACCACATACCTACTGTCGCCCGATTTTTCAAAGACTACACAACACCCAAGCGACAGTCAAAGAAAACCAAGAATCCAGTGGTTCTCTCACCTCATGCGAGTTGTGCTATATTGTCAAACCTACCACCGAAGTAGAAAGATCCAAGCACACTACTGATTTCCTGTAGCATCCGAGGCTGTAATTTTAACCATGCCATGCTTGATCTAGGATCTTCCATAAATCTTATACCGACCATCATGCTCGAAAAATTTTCCTTGGGAAATCTGAAACCCACCCCTGTCACGTTACAGTTGGCAAATCGTTCTGTCAAAATCCCAAAGGGTGTGGTGGAAGACGTGGTGGTTAGGGTCAACAGTCTCTATTTTCCTGTTGACTTCCTTGTTTCAGATATGGAAGTTTCTAGCTCACTTTCTGATTGTCCGATCATCCTTGGTCGACCTTTCTTAACCATAGCCCGCACCCATATCAACTGCGAGTCGAGCTGTATTGAGATTGTCGTTGGATCTGAAAAGCTCAAGCTTAACATCTTCAAGGCAGCCAAGAACTTTGATTGCAATTGCATCGAGGATGACACGTCTAACGAGGACATGGTCGTCAGCACGTGTATTGGACTAATTGGGACCTATTCTGACTACTGCGGATTACCTATAAACATTGATGATTACCTGACTGACACAAATTGTGACGTTCCCCCATCCCTCCCTTGTCTCGTGCCTTCTCCTGACCAGACTTCTGACGAGGTTTTCTCCGCTTCCCATACCTCGTGGTCTGAGTCATATCCAGGCTACTCACCGCCGGTCCACACTCTTGAAGACCGGATTGCCCTTTCTTTCCTGCCAAATCAGGCGGATTTGCAAATCCACACTAGGACCTTGAGCCCACATACTTCTCACTGGGGCTATTCCTTTTTGGATCCATCTATCCAAGAAGCCCCTCTTCTTGGCCAATCTGAGGGTCAATTTCTTCCTCCTGACCTATTCTCCGATCCGCCTAGGACACTTTCGTCCCAAGAAATACCAGATCTTTCACCATCCACTCTCGAGCTGAAAGAGCTGCCTAGTACACTTAAATATGTTTTCTTAGGACCAAATGAAATGCTCCCCGTAATCATCAGTTCAAAATTGACCTGGGAGCAAGAGTGCAAACTAACGAAGGTCCTCATAGAACACAAGGCAACCATTGGATGGTCTTTATCAGACTTATCTGGCATTAGCCCCTCCTACTGCACTCACCGTATATATACGGAGGAGGAGGCTCGACCTTCCCGCGAGATGCAGCAACGTCTCAACCCTAACATGCGGGAGGTCGTTAAGAAAGAAATCATTAAGTGGCTGGATCGGGTATAATCTACCCCATCAGCGATAGCCCCTGGGTGAGTCCGATTCACGTTGTGCCCAGGAAGGCAGGACTCACCATCCGTGTCAATGACAGGGGTGAATCCATCCCTACATGCACTCCTACATCTTGGAGAGTGTGTGTAGATTATAGGAAACTCAACGCTGCAACTAAGAAAGATCACTTTCTGCTACCTTTCATTGACCAAATCCTGGAACGGTTAGCGGGAAATAAATTTTTCTGTTTCCTGGATGGATTCTCAGGATATAACCAAGTGGCAATTGACCCCTGGGACCAAGAGAAAACCACTTTTACCTGCCCCTTCGACACCTTTGCATTCAGAAGGATGTCGTTCGGACTTTGCAACGTGCCAACAACTTTCCAGAAATGTATGCTGGCGATATTCCATGACATGGTAGGTGACTTTTGTTGGTGCTAGAGCACCACGATCATTTGTTTTGATGATAACAAAACACGTGTTATTTAACATTTGCAATTTGAGTCCTAGATTTCAGGCCAATTGCAAATGTGGACGTGTTTAGACGGAGTTCGAGCTCGCATCCAGGACGGATTGGAGGAGCTTGACGAAAAACAGAGGAGGTTCGCGTGGAGCGACAGATTGAAGATGGAAGGAAATGAAGAATAGGATAGATTTCCTTCTTTTGTACTTGTTGTATTTTTCGTTTCTTTTGTTGCTCATTATTTCCTTAGATAATTCATGTTAAAGAGCCTCAAAGTACCCTAACAGTAGTCCTAGGAACACCGGCACAACCCTATGATACTTAGGTTTTCTGTAGATCACTTAGAAAACCAATATAGGGTTCAAACAGCACTTCCAGACGTCTAATTCCAAAATCAAACGTCTGATAAAGTATTTTAAGACGTCTGACTGTTGTTTCAGACGTCTGATAACTGTTAGGCTGGACATAGTTAGATCTGTCTGATGAAATCAGACGTCCAGACCCTTATACCAGACGTCTTAGAAGGCGTCTGATGGACTTGCCAGACGTCCGATAGTGGACCGTTGGCTAGCTTAGCAGGCACTCAAGATTATGACCGTTAGAGCCTTATCAGACGTCCTTAGGACTTTCCAAACGTCTGATAAATGACCGTTTTACCTCGGCTGACCCAAAATCTCTTCTCAGAGATTTTCTAGCCGTTGCAACGTTTGGAAATCAATTCCCATAGTAAAAGTAGGTTTCCAGACGTCCATACTTAGTTCCAGACGTCCTGTATGTCGTCTGATGGACTTGCGCAAAAACCCTGTTTAGATCTGATTCAAGTCAGGAGGAAACCCGCATAGAATCAGACGTCTGACCTTTAAATCAGACGTCTTAAAGTGGCCTTCCAGACGTCTGATGCCAGAGTTAGACGTCTGATCACCCTGTCAAACGTAATCATTGTCCTGATTTCGGCCTGATTCTCTTGGACTTTGTTCCCAACGGCTATAGAACCTTTCCTAAGCCTTCCAAAGCCTTCCTAAGGCCTCTATAAATAGAGGGGAACCTTTGCAACACAAATACACACTTAGAGACACAAGATACACACCAAGAGACACCTTGTAATACACTCTCACACTCTTGTGTCCAAGAAGCTCTTGCTCTCTAAGCTCAAGTTCTACATCTTGAGAGCATCAAACCGTTCGCGCACCCGCTCTCCCGCCGTTGTTTACGAGAGCGACGTTGCGCCGTCGCGTGGCACACGCATCGCGTCATCAACTCGACGCACTCCTTGCAAAGGGGAGTTTCCTATTTCCTATAGAAGCTAGGTTTAAATTACTTTGTTGGCTCTATAGGATTACTTGTTCTATTTTATCTTTGTCTTTTGGTTGGGTATTCGCTTTGCGAATTCCCGTCTCCTTCGTGGGACAAAATCCTTCTCGTGGAGAGAAGGGGTTGAGGAACACTACCCTCGTACTTGTAGTGTGGTTGTACTGAGGTTGAATCACCCTCGTTTTAAAGTGATTCGGTTAGTGGATTTGATTAACTAGGTTGATCGGAAAATCCTAACTCGAGAGGGTTAGGTGGTGGTTTTCACCCGGTTTGGGTTTCCACCTAAAAATTACTTGTGTACTTGTGCGATTGATTTTTTGAGATTGTTTATTTTATTTCCGCAATTATTACGTCACCCCCTCCTTCGAAGGGAAACTTTCAATTGGTATCAGAGCAGGTCTCGCAAAATCGGCGTTACAAATCGGCGAGGATCCAGATCATGGAGGGAAGCATAGCCGCAATCAGAATCTCTGAAGGGCAGTCCACCGTCCGACCACCCTTTTTCGACGGGAGGGACTTCGGATATTGGAAGTTGAGGATGAAGACGTGGCTCCAAGCCACTGAATTCGAGGTATGGGGATGTTGCGAAACCCCATACGAGATCCCGAAGCGACCCCAAGGAGGCTACTCGCAGCTGCAGATTCAAGAGCTTTCACTCAACGCAAAGGCAATGAATGCCCTGTATTGCGCATTGAGTCTGAAGGAGTTCGAGAAAATCAAAGAGTGCACCACCGCCCATGAGATATGGAGGAGGTTGGAAGGCACTCATGAGGAGACAAGCTCGGAGGAAGAAGAAGAAGAAGAAGAAGAAACTGCTTGCTTTGGTTTCATGGCCAGAGGAACCAACAGCGACAGCGAAAGTGGAAGCGACGACAGCGACAACGAGGTAAATTTCGATTTACAAGAAGCTTTTAATGAACTATTTGAGATTAGTAAATCACTTAAAATAGAAAACAAAAGTATTAAAAAGAACCTTAGTTTTCTTAAAAATGAAAATGATAGGTTAGAAAAACAACTTAAGGACATAGAAGCTAGTCCTAAAAATGATAAGCTATTATTAGAAAATCATAACCTCATCAATGAAAATAATAAATTGATTGAGGAAAATGATAGTCTAAAGTTAGAAATCTATGATTTGAAGACTAAGATGCAAACTATAGAAAAAGAAATCGCATGTCTTAGGGAAAATTCTAACAAATTAATCAACAAAGTAAATAATTTTTATAGCCCTAAGATTGAGAAAGGATCTCCATCAAGGAGACCCGCTAACAAATCCGGATCCAAGCCCACTTGGATACCGAAAAAGGAATTAGAATCTTGTTTTGTAGGGTTCAGGGATAATTACAACATAAAGGACTGGACCTACAAGCTCAAGTCTGGTCAACTCAAGTTGGGAGAACCAAGGAGTAGACCAAGGAGGAGAACAAGAAGACCGACGAGAGGGCGAACAAGCAACGGACCCGCCGCACGTCGACCACCAGATTGGAGACCGGCGCCGATGCCCGGACCTCCAAGCTATGGATGGGAGCCCCATCCGATGTGGCATCCACCACCACCATTCGGGCCATTTTATTGGCCATGGTAGGTGAGGTAAAATTCTTAACCCTATCTTTTTATAAGCATTTAGATAGGGGGAGTTAAAAAATGATGAGCTAATTGTCAATTTTTAAGGGGGAGATATAAGGTAGCTAAATTTCCTTTAGTAAGGGGGAGAAAAATAATAGCTATCTCATTGTTACAAAAAGGGGGAGGACATTACTTTATCAAAAGAAATTTATAGAAGAGCATGTTTTAAGGGGGAGTTATATGAAATATAAAATCAATTAAACCTTTTTGATAATGTCAAAAAGGGGGAGGATTTTCTGCATTATTATTTATGGTTTTGTCATCATCAAAAAAGGGGGGAGATTGTTGGTGCTAGAGCACCACGATCATTTGTTTTGATGATAACAAAACACGTGTTATTTAACATTTGCAATTTGAGTCCTAGATTTCAGGCCAATTGCAAATGTGGACGTGTTTAGACGGAGTTCGAGCTCGCATCCAGGACGGATTGGAGGAGCTTGACGGAAAACAGAGGAGGTTCGCGTGGAGCGACAAATTGAAGATGGAAGGAAATGAAGAATAGGATAGATTTCCTTCTTTTGTACTTGTTGTATTTTTCGTTTCTTTTGTTGCTCTTTATTTCCTTAGATAATTCATGTTAAAGAGCCTCAAAGTACCCTAACAGTAGTCCTAGGAACACCGACACAACCCTAGGATACTTAGGTTTTCTGTAGAACACTTAGAAAACCAATATAGGGTTCAAACAGCACTTCCAGACGTCTAATTCCAAAATCAAACGTCTGATAAAGTATTTTAAGACGTCTGACTGTTGTTTCAGACGTCTGATAACTGTTAGGCTGGACATAGTTAGATCTGTCTGATGAAATCAGACGTCCAGACCCTTATACCAGACGTCTTAGAAGACGTCTGATGGACTTGCCAGACGTCCAGATAGTGGACCGTTGGCTAGCTTAGCAGGCACTCAAGATTATGATCGTTAGAGCCTTATCAGACGTCTGATAAATGACCATTTTACCTCGGCTGACCCAAAATCTCTTCTCAGAGATTTTCTAGCCGTTGCAACGTTTGGAAATCAATTCCCACAGTAAAAGTAGGTTTCCAAACGTCCATACTTAGTTCCAGACGTCCTGTATGTCGTCTGATGGACTTGCGCAAAAATCCTGTTTAGATCTGATTCAAGTCAGGAGGAAACCCGCATAGAATCAGACGTCTGACCTTTAAATCAGACGTCTTAAAGTGGCCTTCCAGACGTCTGATGCCAGAGTTAGACGTCTGATCACCCTGTCAAACGTAATCATTGTCCTGATTTCGGCCTGATTCTCTTGGACTTTGTTCCCAACGGCTATAGAACCTTTCCTAAGCCTTCCAAAGCCTTCCTAAGGCCTCTATAAATAGAGGGGAACCTTTGCAACACAAATACACACTTAAAGACACAAGATACACACCAAGAGACACCTTGTAATACACTCTCACACTCTTGTGTCCAAGAAGCTCTTGCTCTCTAAGCTCAAGTTCTACATCTTGAGAGCATCAAACCGTTCGCGCACCCACTCTCCCGTCGTTGTTTACGAGAGCGACGTTGCGCCGTCGCGTGGCACACGCATCGCGTCATCAACTCGATGCACTCCTTGCAAAGGGGAGTTTCCTATTTCCTATAGAAGCTAGGTTTAAATTACTTTGTTGGCTCTATAGGATTACTTGTTCTATTTTATCTTTGTCTTTTGGTTGGGTATTCGCTTTGCGAATTCCCGTCTCCTTCGTGGGACAAAATCCTTCTCGTGGAGAGAAGGGGTTGAGGAACACTACCCTCGTACTTGTAGCGTGGTTGTACTGAGGTTGAATCACCCTCGTTTTAAAGTGATTCGGTTAGTGGATTTGATCAACTAGGTTGATCGGAAAATCCTAACTTGAGAGGGTTAGGTGGTGGTTTTCACCCGGTTTGGGTTTCCACCTAAAAATTACTTGTGTACTTGTGCGATTGATTTTTTGAGATTGTTTATTTTATTTCCGCAATTATTACGTCACCCCCTTCTTCGAAGGGAAACTTTCAACTTTCTCAAGGTCTTCATGGATGACTTCTCGATCTTTGGACCATCTTTCGATGACTGTCTTGCCAACCTAACCCGTATCCTTAGGAGATGTATTGATGTAAATCTCGTGCTTTCCTAGGAAAAAAGTCATTTTATGGTGCACGAGGGAATTGTTCTCGAGCATATCATCTCCGATAGGGGTATCGAGGTTGACAGAGATAAGCTTGATGTAATTGCTGATTTACCTATGCCTGTCTCTGTCAAACAAATCCGCTCCTTCCTGGGACATATCGGTTTCTATAGGAGATTTATCAAAGACTTCTCCAAGATTTCTCGACCGTTAACTTATCTCCTATCGACCGACGTACCCTTCGATATGGGCCTCGACTGCATACGAGCATTCACGCAGCTACGTAATGCTGTCACCAAGGCCCCTGTTCTCCAGCCACCTGATTGGTCCCTCGACTTTGAACTCATGTGTGACGCTGCCGACCTTGCAGTCGGAGCCATCCTGGGACAAAGATGTGATAGACACCCCTTCGTGGTGTACTACGCTAGTAAGACATTGGACGAGGCCCAACATAATTATACTACCACTGAGAAAGAACTACTGGCGGTCGTCTTTGGGCTGGAGAAATTTTGCTCTTACCTTCTAGGCTCACATGTTATTGTTTTCACTGATCACGCGGCCATTCGCCATCTCATGCACAAGAAGGATGCCAACCCTAAACTGATTCGTTGGATCCTTCTACTCCAGGAATTTGACATTGAGATTCACTATAAGGCCGGAGCCCAGAATGTTGTGGCTGATCACCTTTCCAAACTGGACCTTGACCATATTGGACTTACTCTGCTGATCAATGAAATTTTTCCTGATGAGCACCTATTAGCAATTAATGTGGCAAGTGGACCGTGGTATCCCGGCATTGCCAATTACCTTGCTTATGAATCCCTTCCACGTGGCTGGCTTAAAAACCAACGCGAGCATCTCATGGCAGAAGCAAAGTATTATTTCTGAGATAATCCACTTCTTTTTCGGATAGGTGCTGATCAAATCATCCGTCGCTGTATTCCTGACAGCGAGTTCCCCAATGTGTTATCCTTCTGCCACAATCAGGCCTGCAGAGGCCATTTCTCTGTAAGGAAAACTGCAGCCAAGGTGTTGCAGTGCGGTTTCTTTTGGTCCTCCCTTCACCAGGATGCACACAATTATGCCAAGCATTGCACTAGGTGCCAGTCGTTAGGGTCAATGTCACGTCGTGACATGATGCCCTTACAACCCATCCTAGCTACAGAAATCTTCGACATCTGGGGAATTGATTTCGTGGGTCCCTTTCCTCCTTCCAACGACTTCGAATTCATCCTCGTGGCCGTTGACTATGTTTCAAAATGGATCGAGGTTATTCCTGCGCGCCGTGCTGACCATATTACATCCACTCGCTTTGTCAAAGACCACATCTTTGCGCGCTTTGGGATCCCTCGAGCCATTATCTCTGATGGAGGAAGCCACTTTACCCATGCTTCTTTTTGGGCACTTCTGAGGAAATACAGAGTCCACCATCATATCGCATCCCCGTATCATCCTCAGACGAACGGCCAGGTAGAGGTGTCGAACCAGCAAATCAAGTAGATTCTCCAGAAAATGGTTCGGCCTAACCGTAAGAATTGGTCCAACAAGCTGATTGACGCACTTTGGGCGTATCGGACCACCTTCAAGGCTTCCCTTGGTATGTCTTCGTATAGAATCTTTTACGGGAAGCCCTGTCATTTGCCCGTGGAGTTGGAGCACCACGCTTATTGGGCAGCTCGCCAATGTAACCTCAACCCAGACCTGTGTGGTCGAGAAAGGAAACTCCAACTCCAAGAGCTGCAAGAGCTCCGTCGTGAAGCCTATGATTCTGCTTTAACTTTCAAACAACACACTAAGGCTTTTCACGACAGCCGTATTCGGCGGAAAGAATTTGAGCCATCTCAGCAAGTTTGGCTCTATAATGCCAGACTCAAATTCTTTCCTAGGAAATTGAAGTCCAAATGGACTGGTTCATTCCTGGTCTCAAGACCATTTCCCAACGGGGCCTTCGAGATCGAAGATCCCAAATCTGGGCATAAATTTATAGTCAACGGGCAGCGTTTGAAACACTATCTAACTCATGAACCTGCCCCCGTTGGAGAAACCGTTGCCCTGCTGGAGGGTAACTAATTCTTTGCCTCATTCTGAGTCCAGCTGGGGACGTTAAATTCAGCGCTCGTTGGGAGGCACCCCAACAACACTCACCATCCACCATCACTTTTCACATCACTATCACGCTCACTTCACTTTTTCTTCACCACCCACCATCCACCCACCCTACCACCCTACTGTATACCCTGCACTTCAACTCTCGTTACCCGATCTTTCATCCTTTCTCTACCCTTCCCTGCATGCATATGAGGATATAGCATCGTTTGGCATGGGGGAGTGGATAGGCATCCATAGGATCTGGGTATTTTATGGTATCATGCAGTTTCCACCTATTTATAAATATGTAAAAAAAAAAATGGTGTTTAGTAATGATTTGAAGGCTGAAACAAAAATACAATAAGTGTTTATGGATATTCAACCTCTGTTTTGAAGACTTTCCAGGCCACAGAAGCTTGATTCGCTCAGGCTTAGCTTAATTCACTTGAGCATTGACAAAATAGATCGGAATCTCTCCTAATTAAGGACGTATTCTTGTACCTGAGACACCAGTACAGGATCCGTTGGTTTGCTTCTACTCGAGAGCCTAAGTAATCTTGGTTCACACTACACATATCAAGAAAGACCAGGTGAACATAAGGTCCAACCCTAGTGTTCATTAGGGAAGGTGGAGTCCTTACCTGTGCGCGCAGGTAGACTTTTTATCCCAGGCTTTAGTCTTGTGTTTAGGAGCGACTCTTTCCACCAAAAAGGAACTCTCCCACCAAAAAGAAAAAAGTGTGCTCCTCCAAATAATGTTGTAAGAGATATACTGACACGTGTTTCAAAAAAAAAAAAAAGAAGAGATGCAAATAAGTCAGTGTATCTCACAAATGTCTGTAAAGTCTTCACCCTACAAGTTCTTTAGGGAAGGTTACAAATACCTTGTTTTCTTTGAGCCACAAATGCTAGAAAATGGGAGTTGAGTTTCCATCATCTTTTTAAGGGTCAATCCGAAGACATGAGCTAAAACTGGGACCAACCTGTACTTAAAAATTCGTGAAACCTTGGGATTGAGTCTTAACGTTCATCTGGTCAGTCTTGATTCTTCACTAAGCACAAGCCATAACCTCTTGAGCTCTCGAGTATGGCAAAAACCTCTTGGGTCCTGGAAATCGTACTTAAGGTTTAAATATCAAGAGTCCTGGTTAGTCGAGAGATGATCGATGTCATGTGAGACTTAAAGTACTGGTAGTCTTCTCTACAATTGGTTCTCACAATATCCAACAATAAACACACCTAGGTTGCCTCAGAAGAAAATCTTCAGCTAAAGATCATTTCTAAAAACAACACAAAAATGTTTTGCTAGGGACTAGCAAAAGATAGGCATGAGGGTATGATTGCACCGTAAAAATACACCTGCAATTGTGCTGTCTTGTGCTATTTCCTAGCATTACCAGTGCAAATTAGGTTTCCATAGTCACATTTGTGAAAATACATGCATGCATGCATTTAATTGAGAGGGGAGGAGAGTGAATAAATGGCCTCGCAATTCACATTTTCCTCAAGTGCTGCTTTGCAAAATTCACCATCTTTTTATTTTTAATTTTATTTTTATTTGGCTTCTTCCCGCGGCTGCAATGGATGGCGGCCTCTTGCTCGCGCCATATCCTGCTCACCATGCTCTGCACAGCCTCTCCCTACCAGCCATGCACAACCATGCACAGCCAGGGCATGGCTGTGCATGCTTTCTTCCTCTATAAAACAGGCGTGGCTCCTTCTTGCAAAAGGGGAGCCTGGTCCACCCAACAAGAACAGCACCTCCTTCCAGGTCGTCCCCTCCCCTCTCCCTCCATACACAGCCCCTCCTCCTCTGAGGAGACACTCTGCAAGCAGGAGTACCTCACGGTGGTGCACAACCACCACCGTGAGTCCACCACCGCCCAGCTCATCAAAGAGCCGGTGGGCGTGGTGGGTCTTTCCCTGTTTCAACGTCCAAGCCACTTCAGCCATTGGAGCAGGAGCTTCAAGCTTTGAAGCTCAAAGCTCCGCATGCAGCAGCAGCAGCAAAGCAGCAGCAACAAGGCAGCAGTAGGCTCGCAGGCCACCGCGCGCGCCTGCAGGCTACCTTCGCCTCCCGCTTCTTCACTTAAACACCCACTTCTCCCTGCAGACCAGCCTACGCAGACCTTCTTCCACGCGCGCCAAGCCACGTCCATGCCACCCGCACTCACAGCACCGGGCACACCCGGTCACGCGGCTCGCCCGGCCACAGTAGCCACTTTTCATGCATTTCTATGGAACACTGTGGCTACAGTGGGGTGACCGATAAGTTTCTCACTTATCCGATCACCCGGCATGCCGCAACTGGCCGCAGCTCGCGCGTGCATCTCACCCCACGTCCCACTCCATTGCCCACCAGCGCGTCTGCATGCAGTCCTATGCCAGCGCCAGCTCCCGCCAGCGTCTTCGCCTGCTCCCTTTGCCCGCATACGTCTGTGTGCGCCCGCTCCAGCTCTCTGTGCAATGCTGTGCGCTGCGGTCCTCTCCGCGCCCGCTTCCCTCCAACGCACGCCTCTTTGCGCGCATACGTGCCTGCATGTGTGCGTGAAACCACCAAACGTCAACCCTGAGTGTGCAGACGGCTTAAACTCACCTCCTTCACATAGCAGGCGCTCTCTCTCCCGCTCTCTCTCTCTCTCACAGCACTCTCTCACACTCTCTGCACACACATACACACACACACTCACACTCTCGTACACACACCTATACAGTAATATATACTTATATATATATACATTCATATATATTGTTATATATATATATATTTATATACATATATATATATATATATATCTATATATATAGTTGTATTTCTATAACTAAGTATTAGTAGACATACATACATATATATATATCTATATACTTATATATATATATACATATATATTTACATATATACATATACTTATATACGTATAAATATATATATATATATATATCTACTATTACCTATATAACTAAGTATAAGTATAGATACATATATATATATATATATAGACATTTATATACATATATTTATACATATATATATACAAATATACATACATATATACATATATATATACATACATATATATATATATACATATATATCTACATATATCTATATACATATATTACTATACACAGATATATATATCTGTATAGTTATATATACATACATATACATATATACATACATATACATATATACATATATATATCTATACATATATCTATCTATACATATATTTATATCTTTATATATATACATATATATATACATATATAACCACATATATACCTATATATCTATAACCATATATATATATATATATATAGATATATTTACATATATACATATATATATATATTTTCACATTACTTATCATACGTTGTATCGCGGGAATATCTGCACCAGTTGCTAATATTCCCCGATACACGCGTACAGAAAGCGTGGTCACACTCATCTTCCATCAATCCACCTTACACTCCATGCGGCACCTCATCCTGTTGGTTGCGTCTTTCTAGACAACGACCGACTTGACACCGTGCTACACTCCATCTCCGCCTCCACCCCCACCCCTTTATACATATATAATATATACCTATATATATATACTATATTTACTTTATTTCTGCTTCTCTTTCCTACCAATAAAAAGATAAAAATATATATATAAAAGAAAAAAGATAATCATTGACTTGCAGGTACTCCGTCTTGCAAATAGCAAGACCCGTTTTGGAACCCTGATTTGGCTCAAAGCCAAGAACCTAATTTTGAGGGTGTGCCTCAAGGACAAGAATTATCAGAAAAAAATCTAAATAGAAAAACACCAAAAACACAATAAACGAACGGAAGAGATTCGTTGTAGGAAAGGCGTAGAAACTTGACTTCTAACCCCACTTCCCTGAGTTCGACCTTGGGCCTAAAAGTGACCAAGATAAAATCAAGTAGGTCAGGTTAAAAAATTTGTAAAGAGATGGTTAGGTTCGATTTAGGTTAACCACTATACACACTTCATTGATAAAATCACCATATTAACACACCTATCCGAGTCCCGACCATAATCTTTCAAGATCCAACAGTGGAGATCACACACGCACTCCATCATCTTCTCGACACTCTCGCTCCCTCGACGCAACGGTCATCCACGCACCTCTTAAACCTCCCAGCGATGAGGTGGGTCCACTCCTCCAATGCCTCCAATCCAGCCCAGCGATGAGGCGCACCCAAATTCGACCGCTCGATAGTGATCGAGTGGCCGAGTTGCAGCCATGCGGCATAATGGATGAGCGCGGATATTCCCATGCGTGCACATGAGATCGCATGCCCAATTTGACGCCTAATCTGACATGCCATCTGAGCGCGCAATCCTCGCTCAATCTGAGCCATTCATCATCGATCCAATGACGAAGCACGTGCAACAGTTGCGAGTGCTGCGAATGTGAGTAGGCATGTGAGCTAGAGGCTATAGCGATGTTTAGGGCGGAGCTTCAGTGAGCTTCTTCATCTCCACTATAAAAGGACCCCTACCCCTCCCATTCTTCTTCATCTCTTTCTTTCTTACCCTGACCACCTCTAAGTCTCCAGAGAGAGCTTCTCCCAAGCTTGAGATGCTCCTCTAGAGTAGAAATTAAACATTTTTTCCCACCACTCAACCCCATTCATGGAGCATCTCATGGCCGTCCTCTCACCACCTTCGGGAAGTAGATCCTCACCACAATGCTATCCTACCCCGTCCTCCTTCCTCCAATTCCATTCTCCTTCGTCCAGCTACTCGCCACCTTCGTCCAGGGCACTGTCAGAGCAAGTCATCCTCCAAGCGGTCGTCGAGGGGGATTCTTCTCACCTCTGTCTATCTTTTATTTGCTTTCTAGTGTAGTTTTCCGCTTTTTTATCTATAGCAAACTCTGTTTAGATAAATATGCTAATGTTCTCTCTCTCTTTCATTTTACAGGTAGATTAGTTAGATAAAGTTTTGTCGATCTGATCTCTTGCCTATTAAAATACCAAAAAAATTGCAAAAGACAAAATCACCAAAAAGACATAAAGTCAAAGTGCGGATTTCAAACTAAACGTTCGCCTCCCCATGTTCGACCCGAGACTCACTTCGAGTTTCGGTATAAATTTTATCTTTTAGAGATTTTTGCAACTACGACGAGTTCTCCAAAATGCTGATTTTCCATCGCAAAAATACACTCACCATTCTGGCACCATTGCAGGGGAGGGAACGCTCTTTGGTTTTTCCACGTTTTCCTACCTTACTTAACTTTTATCTCACTTTTTCTTTGATCTTACTGTGATTACAGGTACTCTTTCAAGATGGGCTAGAGCAGTTAGATCGGAGAAAAGTGTTGATGAAGGTTCTATAAGTGTATCCCCACTACCCCTACCCTAGATTTCATTTTGCTACATTAATAAATCAAACCCAAACTGACTTAGGTGCTTGCATAAACCCTAGGTTAGTCCTAGTTGTTAAGTGTCACTTCACCTCACCTCACCCACCCACATAAATTAAAAAAATAAAAAAAAGCTATCTAATTGTGGGATTTACTGAAAGTTACACACATTAAACACCCACAACTCTCGACCTAAGGCACACCACTCTACATTGATTCTACCACTTAACCGAGATCTGACCTGTGGATCTGGTACACCTTAACTCAACACATGCATGAGTAGAAATTTGATTAGGTTAAGACATTTTGTGTGCCTTAATCAAGTGGTGCAATAGGCCAATTGATTGAGTTGTTTGGGCTGCACCACTCAAATTAAAACTGATTCATCAACTAGCTTGCCACTTAGGGTTCAACTTTTAGGAACTAACGTGCACTCCACATGATTTTTGAAGGAATATATCATCACTGGTGCTTTCAAAACTTGGTGTTCTATTGAACCTGATTAAACAAACCTAAAGATTAGACCCTAAAAGTTCTAAACAAGCTTAAACCCTAAAAGACACATCATAATAACCTTGTTTGAAAACCCTAGTTGTGCACACACATTTTAAAATTGATCATCAAGGGTATAACCCATCTAAAGGGCCCATCACATTCCAAGAGCACAATCATCCCAAGCCTAATTAAAATTGAGTAGATGTTGGCCTTAAGGTTTAACTTGCTCTTTGGAACTCCAACTGAGATTTTTTCGATTAATCTACTTCTACTAGTTCATCTAATGTCTAGCTAGGGGAGTAGCCTCAAACGACCATGGTTGGGGGGTATCAAAGGAACTGAAGGCGCAAGCTAAAGGAAGAACCTTCTCCCCAACCCCTCCCTCCAACTGGTTGGATTGACCAGATAGAAGTAGATCAAATCATTTCTATCATCTCAAGACAGGTTTGATTGATTGTACAGCATGGCACCTTTCTTTCCTCTATTTTTCCTCCTACTTCATCATGTATTCTTCCACACCAAACACACAATTCCAATCCTACCCTCCTACCACCACTTATCCCTAAGATGATTACTATCCCAACCTGACTTGTGACTACCCATCCACTAGCCAGGGTAACTTTGATTGGGGATATGATTCCGGACCTCAATGTCCAGGACCTAACCCTGGACATCATGATCATGATTATTATCATTCCCAAAGAAACACTAATTATAGATCATCGCCTTCTTATGAACAAACTGATAAATGCCAATTTATCATCATTCTTACGCATTAAAACAAGCCTAGCTCTTAGGAATTTAACTTCGCAAATGGGTTTTTTGGTCTGCATTAGGCATAACTTAGGTTAGGAATGCATCACACATTTTGTTGTCTTTTTAATGAGTTTTTGTGAGTGTTAGAGATATTCAGATAGTCAGATCTTCAGAACCCTAGCACTCCGAGAGGCAGAAGATGAAGAAGAAGCTCTTATCAGCTGGACTCCAGCTAGATCACGCTCATCTCAACTGGGTCCCAGCTAGATCCAACTCATCCCAGTTGGATCCCAACTCCTTCTAGTTGGATCAACTCAACGTTAGCGCCATTCAGCTCATCTCAGCTGAATGGTAGCTCCAGCTAGTTCACCTTAGCTCCATTCAGCTCATCTCAGCTGAATGGTAGCTCTAGCTAGTTCACCTTAGCTCCATTCAGCTCATCTCAACTGAATGACAGCTCAAACTAGCTAAAGACAGTTGATCCCAGCTCCAGTCTAGCTCTTCCAGCTCAAAAGAGTTCACTGGAAGTTCAACCTGACTAGGACTAGCTACTACTATCAACTACCTAGACCTGGTTAGCTAAAGATGACCTTTTATCAACTCAGGCCAACTTAAGTCCAACTCCTGGAGATCTATCTCAGCCCAACTTAGTTGAGCTAAGCTACTTGACCTAAGTTAGTTACTCCAGCTAGGTAGGTAATCTCCAGGAAGACCAAACCAAGCTCACCTCAGCTCAGATTAGAAGAATCTAGCTTAGATTAGCTTGGCTTAGCTGCTAGCAAAGAACTAGCTAGCTAAGCTAGCTACTGAGCTCTACTTCAACTCCCTTCAGCAAACATCAGCTCCAATGCAACTCCTTCCAACTACCCCCAGCTCTTCCCCCCCTAAAACCCTAGCTCCAAATGCCTTCAACCCTACTTCCTACTAACTAAGCTATCTTAGCTTAGCTAGGCACCTCCTTGGCAACCCAACCTAACCCTAAAACCTACCTAGCTAAGCTCCACCAAATAGCTCCACACCTAGTCCACCTAGCTCCTACCCCTAAACCCATTTTTGGCACCAACCTATTCACCTCCCTTTAACCCACCACCTTCACCAAAGGGCACCACAAATGTGGCGCCACTTTTTCCCTCCAAAACCCTCTTCATCACAACCCTACACCTAAGCCTACAACCCATCTCCACCATCCACATACCAACCTTCTAGAAACCCTCTTAGGTGGCACCAAACCATAGCATCCCTCCATGGTTGGCGCCAACTCTAAGTGCCCTTCCATGGCCATAACCACCCACAACCACCACCCATAAAACCCCTTCACTTGGCGCCAACCCTCCTACACCCTAGGATTCCTATAACCACCCATAACCACCCTTAGAATTAATCCTAGCCCTCCAAATGTCCATTCCAACTAACCCCTCTCTCCACCTCTATATATACCCACCATAATCACCACCTCAAACCCATCTCTTCCCTTAGTTAGGTCCACCATTATAACACCCACTCTCCACGCCAAGGAAGGAGGGAAGAAGATCAAGGGAGCAACCTACCTGTCCCCTTGGTGCCTTCTTCCTCTCTTGTCTTCTCCCTTAGCCATGCCAAGGAGGAGATCACCTTCAACATCAAGGGGATGGCTAGGCAAGAGGAGGAGCAAGGTGGTTGACACCACCTTCGAGGATAGCTTGGAGGAGGACTACATCAAGGAAGAAGGAAGACCCTTTTCAAGTGTAGGGTGGTTGCACTTGGAGCAAGGGTCATCCCAACTTCAACTAGAGGATCCCCCTTTATTCTTCTTTATCCCTATACTTTGTATTAGCTAGTGTTTTTATTTTTCCATGTAACAAGCATTCCACTACAATTTGTCTAGTTGCTAGTAATACAAATCAAGTTTGCCTTCAAAGTTCATGTTTTCATTTTAGTTTATTTTTCTTGCATTTAATTAGTTAGTGCACCACACCCCTTCTCTTCTAATTACTCTAGGCCCACTTGCCTAGGGTGAGCTTAGAGGAGAAGGCTTCATTATTGTCACCTAGGGTTAGTTGTAGCGTATTTCATCTTCGCATAACTCAAGCCCGATTGTTTGAAAAATGTAGAAACAACAAAGTCGAAATCACAAAAAGATTGTACGGATTTGAGAGGTGAGAGAGAGAACTATTTATGTGATTAATAAAATTGGCCTCCTTAGATGACCCTAGATACTCCACTCTCTAGGTCTTATAAATTCAAAAGTGAAATGGTTTTATGTATTGCAATGACTAAAAAAAATCGCAATTTACAAATTGCGTAAAAACCCGTTCACAAACCAACCCGATCTACAATCGGAAGGATATGATGATTATAACACCTGCCCTCTTGTTTAACAGAAGGCGAGATCAATTTATAAAGAATAAATACTACGTCATAGTATAGTTGAAATCGCCTTGTAAACAAATAAGAATTATATTACTCAAATGTTAAGTCTGAGGTCGAACATAGGGAGCAAATGGAATTTATTCACTAATCTCAATAGATGCAATTTGAACACTTAAAGTTATTCAAAATCTAATTCAAAATATAATGCAGGAGTTTATGAATATTAAAATGTAGCAATAAAAGAGAAATTGAGAGGAATAGGATAAAAAGTGTTTGATTCTTCTTCTCTTTGACTTGTTCTTCAGCTTCCTCTTCTTTTCTTCTTTGGTTCTTCTTTCCTTCTCTGCCTTCTCCTTCTTAGCTTCTCTTCTTTCTCTTTCCTTGACTTGAGCCAAGATGTCTTCTTCTTTGGCTTCTTTCCTTCTTCTTCTTCTTTGATTTCCTTCTCTGACTTTGGCCTTTAGCTTCTCTCTTCTTTCTTTTCTTCTTGCTCTGGTCCTTGGATTCTTCTTCCTTCCTTAGCTTCCTCTTTCTTCTTCTTTATCTTCTTCTTCCTTGATTTCTCCTTCCTCTGCTATCTTCTTCCTTTCCTTTAGCTTCCTCAACCCTTAGCTTTGGCTTCTTCTTTGCGGCTGCTTCCTCCTTCTTTCCTTCTCTGGCCTCAGCTTCCTCTTCCTTCTTCCTTTCCCTACACAAAAGTGCAAAACCTACCCCTACCCTCCCCTATGTACACTCTCTCTTTACTCTCTTAGGTTCGCTCTCCTAGAGCCAATCGGGTACACAGGTCGGGTCAAGTGCACCCAGGTCCAGGCGCACCAGCATGGGTGGTGCACGAGGAGTGCACAGTAAATGGGTTAGGCAAGCCAGGTCACGGACGAGGCGAGTATATGGGCGAGGGGACCTCACCCCGTGATCGGAGGCGAATAGCCTCTGACACAAAAATAATTTAAACCACACTCCGCGCTCTAAACTTTCCAAGGTGGGACTAAAAGTCCCACCCACTTCACTTGCACCTGTAGGAGGTGCTCTTCCTAATTGCTACAGGTGTGACGCCTCGCAAAGCCACTCGCTGGCAAGATGTGTGCGTGAGACAACTCCGTGTCACCTAGACCTAGAAACCTGGAGCACGATTGCCTAGAGCGAGCTTGCAAGCTCCTTCATGTCTACTCTAATGGAGGCGGAGGTCGGACCTGCGTTTCAGAAATAGGGCCTTGCAACCTCATTAGAACACACAGGCAGCTTCGCCATGGCACGGCGAAGGTGTCTAGGTGGGCGGCATGGCACGGGGCAGCCTAAGCGTGCATGCCTAGGTCGGTCTGTGGCTGTGGTGATGGCTGTAGTCGAGGGGAGCTTGTGGAGGGTATGGCGGTTGATAGAGATGGGGAAAGTGATCAGTGGATGGTGGCGGAGGTTCTAAGGGGTCTGGCGAGGTGGATGGGTGTGTGGTGGTGACGGAGACACCTCACCGGTGGTCTGCCGGAGATGAGGAAGATGGTGGTGGTCTTTGACGGTCGAGGGTCGAAAGTAGAAATAAAGGGGAAATGAAGAGAGGAGAGAGGGGAAGAGATCTAACCTACTTAAGGGACGAAGGGATAAGGAGAGTGGCTGGCGCATACCTGCCATCGTCAAAGACGAAGGTTCTAGTGAAGAGGGAACGGCGACGACGAAGGGGCTACAGGTGCGTGCGCAGGTATGGCACGATGCAGATGACAGAGGAAGAGAAGACTCTACCACTGGTATTGTGGTAGAGCGACGAGAAGAGGGAGGAGATGTCATCGGAGCTCGTTGGACGCTTGGCCGGAGGAGAAGAGAAGAAATTGGAGGTTGTTCTCCAGCCAAACCCAGTTGAATCTGAGTGGCAGGGTCAGGGGATCCTTTTATAGGTACTTAATGAGAGCCACATCATGAGCCCTAACTAGCTCATTTTGACTTGAGAAAGTAAACAAAAGCTCCTACATAACCTAAAGGAAGACCTAAGTCAAGGATTTACTATTCTGAGAAGGAAACATGAACTAAGGGTAAAACTGTAATTTTACCATTGCAATGCATCAACGGGATTTCTCAAGGGTTAAACATAGGTCAATTGGGCTTAATAAGAGGAAAGGTGGGATGATTCAGTCAAAAAAGGGTTATTATGAGATTTAAGAATTAAATGACATTCTATAACCTAAAAACAAACCTGCTTAATTCAATAAGGTTCTGGTCTAAATGAAAATCAACTAAACCCTCTAAAATTCATGGAAAAATATCCCCTAGGGTTTAGAACCTTCAATTTGGCCTTTGGAACCTATTTTGACCTAGATTGGGGTCCTAGCTCAGTATTTAACCTAATTTGGATTTTTGTGCAACATATCTAGTCAAACGTGGTCAAACCTAAAATCCAACTTCACCATTGGATTCCTTAGGTCCAAATTAGGCTTGTACCAAAATTTGGGCCTAAGGGAAGATCATCTTGACCTACTTTGCAAAATGGTCTACCCAATAACATTCTGGCCCCTAACTTTTGAAAACCCTTATGTAAAGCCCCCTAACTTCCTCGCCACCCTTACATTCAGGTCCCTCCACCATTATAGCAGAGGAATCCCACTCCAACGAGGATTTGAGGCTGATATCTCCTTGAATCCTCAGAGATCTCCCAGATTTGGAAGGGAGACTCTTTGAGGATTTCTCCATCGTCTGAACGAGATCTCCATATCAGATTTACACCCAATCTCTCATGTGAACACTCGAGAGATTTGGGTGTCCTACGCACCTTCCTTCTCTGATGAGGCTTTTGCGCTAGAAGGCTTGCCTTCCAAGCACAAGAGGCTTGGCCAACGGCTATAAAAGGACCCCCAGTCCTTTGCGCATCTTCCAAGCTTGATTTGGCCACAGATACCCTCCCAATTTCCTCCCTCCTCATCTCCGATCAAATGCCTACAAGCTTCGGTGATCTCCCCTCCCTCCTCTCGTCGCTCTGCCACCATACCAATGGCAGGGTTAGCTTCATCTCGATCCTCCGCATTGCGTCGCACCAGCGCACGCCTCCCCGACCTCCTCCTCGTCGTCGTTATCTCCACCTTAGGGCTATCTTCCCCAACAATGGCACATACGTGTCTTTTGTCTCCTCTGCCTCCCCTTCATTCCAATCATCACAGATAAGTTTCTTTCCTCCCACTCTTCATTTTCCCTCATTTTATTTCATAAACCGCCCCTTGACTACCACTGTCCACCTTCATCTTCCTCATCTTCGGCTGACCTCCAGCGAGACGCATCCACCACTATGCATCTCCACACATCTCGCCACCAAACGCATCACCTTCGCCATCACCCACTGATCACTTTCCACCCATCCACTGACCGCCACACACGTCCCACACTTCCACCGAGCAAACCCACATGCACAGTCACAGTCCGACCTAGGCACGCACGCCTAGGCTATTTTGAGCCAAGCTGACCCCCGCCTCACCATCGCCGTGATACGGTGAAGCTTTCCTTGTTGTTTGACAGGGTCGCTGATGGGTCCACTTGAGTGGACTAATTTAGAGCTTAAGTATTGAATTATTTGGAGCATAATTTAATCTAAGGCATGCTGATAATGACAAAATGGAAAGCTTTGAATGTATCATTTCATGCATGAATTACTTGAATATTTATGTGAAAGAACTGAGTATTCACCTTAAAGGCAAGGACTTCACATCAAATAGAGATTTGAGATGTTACATTGTGGGACTTTTACGTTATCTTGGTAAAATTTGGCAAAAGAATCATTCTTTTTGGCATCTCTTAATCCCTTCCTTATTTACCTTAAAATCTCTTTGATTCTTTATGTCTCTCTCCGTCAAATGGCAACACTAAATCACGGTAGATGATTGTTTCTTTCCTTCTCTGACTCTCTCTCGTTCTCTCATTTTCTCCTTATTTAACAGGGAAGGAACGACAAAGAGGGGAGCATCCCCGAGAAAAAAAGAAAGAAGGACAAACGGCCTCCATCTCCTTCCCCTCACCGCACGCCCATCCACAACCGCGAGCCTCTGTCGACACCGCCAACACCCTCACCTTGCACCGTGACCACCACCGCGAGCCACCACCTCACCTTTGTTCTTCGTCCTTCTACCTCTCTGCATGCGTAGAGACCACGTCCACTGTGCCGACCACTCATCGCTCTCCTCGGCTCCAACCTCGCACAACCACTAGCATGCGAAACATGCACAGCAGCACCAACAGCAAGGCCTTCCCCCCCGCGTGCAAGCCCTCACGTGCCTGCCCTGCCTCCTTCCTCCTCGCGGCCAGCCCCGCGCACGCCTGCAGCAGCACAACCAGCCCCCGCAGAAAGAACCATCACGCCCCCTCCTCTCCTTCACCGTCTTCTCCGTTAGCCAATAGAGAAGAACCCAACACCCACCAACTTCCTCCACTTGCAGCCGCCACCTCCAGCCATGAAACTCTGCACCGTTGACTCCATCGAGCTCGCCTTACCTTCTCAAGCACCTCCACTCCATCAGACACACCAACCGCAATTGTCGACGACGTCCCGACCAACCCAATGCCAATGGTTTCTTCGTTTCTGGTGACCAGCTCTGGCCACCTCAGGCTACCGCACCACCACATATGCATTCCTCAATTCCAGCCAATCTCTTCCAGCCGAGCTTGTCGACCGTCGACCTCTCCTCGAGTGTGAGCACCATTGAGAACCTCCTTCCCTATTTTGCTACAGTGGGAGAGGCATTAGTTGCCATTGAGAATTTTTTATTGTAGGAACTATTGCTTTATTTATGAAGTTATTTTATTCCGTTAATATTACATGCCAAGCCCTTTAACTTCTTATCCTTCTCACCTTTTATATCATGCAATGGATTAATTTGAAGGAGAGGTAAAGATTGGGCTTAAAATAAAAGAGTAATCTTACTCACTATTGTCCTGGGAACAAGATTGCATGCACTAGAAACATTGGTGAATTTATTGGTCTATGCCTCCCTGTGGATACGACCTAACTCTCCGTGGTTAGTTTTACTGATAAATACTTTTGATCTGGGATTTTTCCACCACGTGATTTCACTGTGACGACATATTTTTCTGACATCATTTGCAAAGAGAAAAACCTCGTGATCAAATGGCACCGTTGCCAGGGAGGTAATAGATTCACCTAATTTTTATTTCTGATTATTCTGAGTTGCGCATTTATCTGATCATTCTTTATCTTTTTGTGCGAGGAATTTGACAGAGCGAGGTGCGGTAGAGCGATGACATTGACCTTGAGCGACGTTCACACGTGGTTAAGACATAGGAGACCTGGATCCCGCTCTCACAGGGGATTCTCCTTCATTGCAGTTTTATTTCTGTCTTCTCGCCCTTGTAGTAATTGGGGCTTATTTTTGGGGGTCTGTCCCCACATTCTTTAGAGGCTAGGGCTATATTTTTTTTTTCTGTGTGTGAAAGTTGAATTTCTGCTTGCTTGCCTCTAAAACAAACAATAGAAAATATCGAGTTTCCTGCTTAGGAGTTGCATACCCTTAGGTGCACGCATTTAGGGGTGATTAAGCAGCATACTAGATCTTTTCTCTGCATTGCATACATCATTGCATGAAGATTGCTGAAGACAGGGATACCTTTCTAACTTTGCATCCAGATCCTGTCCACTCATTTGCATTTGGATTAAAATTCAAAACCACCAAATTGATTGAATTTACTAATTCAGTGGTCACCTAATTGCAATTGGGACTACTAATCAGATTTGACCTTAAAACCAAATCACACTTGATCTGATTCAAAGGGACTTGTCTACGTTTTCAAAATAAAAATGATTTGCGGTGTGATGCACATGTCTGGCACTAAGCACGCACATTAGGCACCGCACTAAGGCTCGATCCCTTAAGGCTATAGGCATCGATCTCTTTATCGATGCAAACCCTCCTATCATGCTTTGTGATGGTGGTACTATCTTTTGACCAAGTGGTTTGATACTTCACGTAGGGGGACACCCCTTAAAGAACAAAAGAGTAGTTAAGAGGCACCACGCACGCTTCGCCTCAAAGGAAGGGTTCGCCCTACTTGCATCCCTTTGTTCGTCCTTGGAGTAACTTCTTACTTGATCACCTAGGAGTATCATCTAAGCAAAGTATAGGTCCTAGGGCACTCGAAGGTTGAATTAGGTCGCATAATTGCAGTGAATAATTTGTTTGGCCATCTATATCAACCAATTCTACCTCAACAACAAAGAAGGTCAAGATCTTAAGTCATCACCCCTCTTATACCACTTACGTGGGAACAGAGGGATAACGCCTTGACCTTTTGACCTATCTTTGGAGTAGAGGTTTCACTTACTCAATCAATAAAAACTTGAATTGTGATTGCTATTGTATGCTTGGTAGCTGCTCTCTTGAGGGCAGTCCAGTGTTTGATCCTGAACCTAAGAGAATTCTTAGGAGAGCCCACCAAGGAGAGAAAAGAGAAGACATGGCTGATCAAGGAGAAAATCAACAAAGAACCCTAAGGGACTATTTTATTCCAACCAACCAACCCGCTCAAGCACTAAGACGACCGGTAGGGGATAATCCATATGAAATCAAGAGCAATACCATATCTTTGTTGCCTTCCTTTTATGGTACTACTATGGAGGACCCCTACCGGCATTTAGAGGAATTCACTGAGGTCTGCTCTATGGTGAAACTTCAGAACTTTACTGATGAAGCTCTGATGAGAACCCTCTTCCCCTTCTCCCTTAAGGACAATGCAAAACACTAGTATCACACCTTGGATGTAGGGGTGATTGATTGGAACACCCTTAAGGGAGAATTCTTGAAAAAATACTTCCCTATGAGCAAAACCAACCACTTCAGGAGGGAAATCATGGGTTTTACTCAATTAGATGGGGAACACTTCCATGAGACTTGGGAGTGATTCAATGATCTGATTCGACTATGCCCCCACCATCAAGTGCCTAAATGGCAGTTGGTAGAAAGGTTTTATACTGGACTATCTGATAGGCATAGGCAAACCATGGATGCTACTTGTGTCGGAACCTTTCTCACCAAAACGGAGGATGAGGCTTGGATATTATTTGAGTCACTGAGCGACAATTCTATCCACTTGACGTCAGCTTATCAAGATAGGAAAAAATCCATCCTCCAAAGGAAAGCTGAAGCTAGTGAAGCTGGGGTAGCTTAGAATTTGGCTTTTCAAATACAATTGTTGAACCAGAACTTTGAATGACTTATGACTAACCCACACACTATCCCACAAATTGCTTCCCAAGTCCAGACTCCTTCTGAATGCTCCATTTGCCAAAGCACTCTTCACACCACTATTGAGTGCCATTTGGCTAATCAATTCCCTGATTTAGTACAGGCAGACCTGAATGCTGCCCAAGGGTTTCGTCCACCGCCCAAGAACAATTCTTTTGGAAACACCTACAATCCTGGATGGAGAAGCCGTCCTAATTTCTCATGGAAGCAAGGTGACGCTTCAAATTCGGGGAATGTAAGAACCCAACCCACCCAACCCTTTCAAGCACAACAATTCCAGTCTCCTCCTCAGCCTAACAATTTTGAGATGGACGATCTAAAAACGATGATGAAGGCCATGCAAGAAACTCAAAGTATGATCATTCAATCTCAAAATAAGGCTATCCAAGAAATGCAATCTCAAATTGGCCATCTTGTTGAGGCTGTTAGACAACGTGACCCTGGGAAATTGCCCAGCTCATCCGAGGAGAACCCAAGGGGTAAAGGGCCCTTCATAAGGGAGTACGCTAAGGTTGTGACCATTTTGAGGAGTGGTAAGAAACTTTCCAAACCTGAACTCCCTCCTATGGTCACCCCTCCTACCACTCCAACCAGCACCTACATATCCACCAGGGAAGAACTACTCAGCCCTTCCTCGCTTAAAATCACCCATCCAGAGGAGGTTGTTTCCATTCCACCCTTATCTCTCCATGACAACCCCTCCACTCAGAGGCCGAGAGTGCCTTTTCCTGAGCGCTTATCCACCCCTGCAGCACCTGTTGATGGCTCATCTGGAGCCAAGGATAGGATGGATGAAATAATGGAGACATTCAAGCAAGCTCACATTAACTTGCCTCTCTTGGATGCTATCAAGCAAATACCATCCTATGCTAAATTTCTAAAGGACCTGTGCACCTAGAAGAGGAAATCTAGGAAACAGGTCCAGGCTAAGGTCATTTTGCCCAACCTTGTTAGCTTGATCCTACAGCAAGGTACACCCCCCAAGATGAAGGACCCAGGAGCCCCATATATTTCTGTGGTCATTGGAGACCAACGCATCGATGAGGCTCTCCTCGATCTGGGTGTAGGGGTTAATATATTGCCGAGCTCTGTTTATGAGCTATTAAGAGGAGGTGATTTGAAGCCTAGTCCTGTAATCCTCCAAGTAGCTGATAGATCGCTGAAGACACCACATGAGCTCTTAGAAGATGTCCTGGTGAGAGTAGAGGACTTCGTTCCCGTTGACTTTCTGATATTAGACACTGACCCTTCCAACATGCCCACCAAACCCTCAATTATCTTGGGGCATCCCTTTTTGGCTACAGCCAATGCATCGATCAATTGCAAATCAAGGGCACTCAAGATGGGCTTTGGGAACTGAAAGATCCAACTCAATGTGTTTGATGCCAATAAACAATCAAGATTAGAAGATTGTTCCCAAATCGAGGTGATCAATGAGATTATTGAGGAGATGACACAAGCTCTTTTGTGTGATGATCCTCTCCAAATGGTCATTTCCAGGGACTGCACTCTGAATTTTGAAGGAGGGGAAGATATGCCTGAATTAGAAGAGCTGTTGGGTGTCAAAGCTGAGTCCCTCTCCCCACCATGGACAATTAAGGTAGATATGCTACCGGAGGTGGGGACATCAAACATAGTTCCCTCGATTCAGAAAGCTCCCAAATTGGAGCTTAAACCACTTCCTGAGACCCTCAAATATGTCTTCCTTGGGCCCAATGATATGCTCCCTGTCATCATCTCTACTGCTCTATCTGAGATGCAGGAGGGAGCACTAATTCAATGCCTAAAACGACACAAGGAAGCCATTGCTTGGACTATAGCTGATATCAAAGGGGTTGACTCAACTCTCTGCATGCATAACATTTACACGGATGACTCTGTGAAACCTTTCAGAGATATGCAGAGGCGGTTAAATCCCAACATGCGGGAAGTGGTGAAAAAGGAAATTTTAAAATGGTTGGATGCGGGGATAATCTACCCCATTTCTGATAGTAAATCGGTCAGTCCTATTCACGTGGTGCCCAAAAAGGCGAGATTCACGGTGGAGACTAATGGGAAAGGGGAGCACGTCACCACCAGACCCACAACAGGTTGGAGGGTATGCATCAATTATCGCCGCTTAAACACCGCTACCCAAAAAGACCACTTTCCTCTGCCATTTATTGATCAGATACTGGAAAAATTGGCAGGGAATAAATACTTCTGCTTTCTCGATGGATATTCTGGGTACAATCAGATTGCCATCTTTTCAAATGACCAGGAGCACACGACTTTTACAAGTCCTTATGGCACATTTACGTTCTGCCGAATGCCATTTGGACTATGTAATGCTCCAGGAACATTTCAGTAGTGTATGATGTCCATCTTTAGGACATGATTGACGAGTTCGTTGAGGTTTTCATGGATGATTTTTCTATATGCGGCTCGTCATTCGACCACTGCCTCTCACATTTAGAAAAAGTTCTCACCCGCTGTGAGGAGACAGGATTGGTGCTTAGCTGGGAGAAAAGCCATTTTATGGTTCAACAAGGCATTCTTCTTGGGCATGTAGTGTCCGAGCGAGGTTTAGAAGTGGACAAGGCCAAGGTTGAGTCCATTTCTAAGCTTCCACCACCCACCAATGTCAAGCAGATTCGTTCATTCTTAGGCCATGCTAGCTTTTATAGGTGCTTCATTAAAGACATTAGCAAGATTTCTAGGCCACTTTGCGACCTACTGGAGAAGGATACTCCCTTCATTTTTTATGCAAAGTGTGCCAAAGCCTTCCAATTTTTGAAGGAGGCCCTCATAACCTCGCCGATCCTACAAGCACCTAATTGGACCCTCCCATTTGAGTTAATGTGTGATGCCTCTGATTTTGCTGTGGGTGTGGTACTTGGTCAATGAGTTGATAAAAAGCCTCATGTGCTATACTATGCAAGTAAGACTCTTACGGATCCATAGCAAAAATACACTGTGACAGAAAAAGAACTTCTTGCGGTAGTATTTGCTTTGGAGAAGTTTAGGTTTTACCTTCTTGGATCCAAGGTTGTGGTTTACACTGATCACTCAACCTTAAAACATTTGCTCACAAAGAAGGACACCAAACCTAGGCTGATTCGTTGGATTCTATTATTACAAGAGTTCGACCTTGATATCCATGACAAGAAAGGGGTCAAAAATGTTGTTGCAGATCATTTGTCTAGGATCCCAGTTGAGGATTCAACCCCATCAGGAGACATTTGTGACATCTTTCCTGACGAAACGGTAATGGTGGTACAAGCTTCAACACCGTGGCATGCTGATGTTTGCAACTACTTGGTCACTGGTGAAACCCCTAGTATGTGGAATAAGCATAAGCGAGATAGATTTCTCGCTAGCATCAAGTATTATCACTGGGAGGACCCAGAGCTCTTTAGAATAGGTCGTGATCAAGTGTTACGGAGATGTGTCCCAGAAGAGGAGCAACAGAGTGTCTTGAATTTTTGCCTCACACTGCACTGTGGAGGACACTTTAGTGTTAAGAAGACTGCGTATAAGGTTCTCCAGTCTGGTTTCTGGTGGCCTTCACTTTTCAAAGGCACACACACCTTTGTGGAGGCTTGTCTTCGTTGCCAATAAACTGGAACTATTGGCAAGAGAGATGAGATGCCCCAACAACCCATTCTTCCGATCGAGATATTCGACGTTTGGGGCATAGATTTCATGGGTCCTTTCCCATCATCTAATGGCTTTGAATATATCCTCATGGCAGTTGATTATGTGTCAAAGTGGATAGAAGCTATTCCGACAAGGACCAATGATCACTCCGTGGTCCTACCTTTCGTTAAGGCCAATATCATTTCCCGATTTAGCTGCCCTAAGACAATCATTAGTGATGGGGGACCTCATTTTAGGAATGCACACTTCTCCCGTCTCCTCAAAAGTCTTGGTGTTACCCACAAGGTGGCCACCCCATATCATTTGCAGACGAGAAGACAGGTTGAAGTGTCAAATACGGAGATCAAACGAATTCTAGAAAAAACTGTAAGACCCGACAAGAAAGATTGGTCGAAGAAATTAGATGACGCTCTATAGGCTTACAGAATGGCCTATAAGACCCCCTTGGGTATGTCTCCCTTTCGTATAGTGTATGGAAAAGCTTGCCATTTGCCTGTTGAGATTGAGCATAGAGCTTATTGGGCTATTAAGAATGTCAACATGGATTTAGAACACGCAGGCAAGGCACGCTTATTAGAATTGACCGAGCTTGAAGAATTGAGGAATGAGGCTTATGACACTGCTCAAGCTTATAAGGAGCGCACTAAGGTCTTTCACGATAAACACATCCTCCACAAAACCTTTGAGCACACAAGCTTTTCCCTAGGAAACTGAAGTCTCGTTGGGATGGGCCATACCCTGTCACGCAGGTGTTCCCGCATGGTGCAGTTGAAATTCAGAATCCCTCATCTGGTGAGACATTCAAGGTAAATGGCCAGTGCCTGAAACCTTATGTTACACTTTATGATGGCCAAGTATTAGACACCTACAAATTGGAGGAGCCTTAGCTCCAACTGCTCGCCACCTCAGGTTGTGTCTTTCCTTATTTTGGCTTTCCAATGCGGACATTGTCAGATCTAGGCATGGGGGGGTATAACCTGAGGTTGTTTATAGCAATTATACATATTCTGCTTGCATAATTAGGACCTTAGTTTTGTCTTTCCAAAAAAAAAAAAAACAAAGAGAGAAAAGAAGAAGAGAGATGAAAGGAAAGAGCCTGAAGAAAAAGATAGGTAAGGAAAAATCATGTTAGTCCCAGCATGTGATTATGGAGTCACCTAAGTTTCGGGCTGGATCGGATGATGCATTAAGTCCTAAAGTACAAAAGGAAAGGAGATAAGTGAGGGATACTGACTTTAGGCCTTCTGGGTCTATTTTAGGGCTTAAACACTCACGTATTTGTTAAGATATGGACTATTCCTCAAGAGGTTGAGGGAGTTGCAAGGCTGATGTATTAAGTCTAAGGCTTAGGGAGCATTCTACCCCGTTGCCTGCCCTTTGGTTTGAGGAACTTGGTAACCTGCACCGAAAAATCACACACTGGTCTGGTTCGGTGCGCATAACAAAGAATAATACCAAAAAGTGTCTGTTCTGAAAATGTTTTCCCGAAAAGCTGACTTAGGAGCGATTTGAAGACACAAGTTGATTGGATGAGTTCCCGACATGGAGAGGAGGAATGTAAAATAAGCCCCTCGAAGATGCATTATAACATATCATCTCCTCGATGCTTGTCTCTTAGGATATCTAAATATCCTACTGGGGGCACAGAAGCATCTTGTGCTGGTTCAGATGCCGTGGGCGGCATTATCCTGAAATATTGATTGCCAGGGTCTGAATTTAGCTACAGAATGCCATGGGCGGCACTATCCCGAAGTGTTGAAAGCCAAGATTCTGGGGGTTTCCATGGGCGGTGCTATCTCGAAGTATCGATTGCCAGGGACCCTGCGAGGATTGATGGTGGGGACAAGGAATCTGATACAGATCATGTTTAGGGCCAATCCAATGTTAAGTCTAGGGGAATTTAAAAAGAAAGAGAGAAAACTCTCAAAATAATATTTCTCCCTCTCTCTCTTACTAAAAATGCATTGGCAAAACTAAGCCTAACCTTTCTGCACATATGCACGGGTGTTTTAACCGCTGGGGTCAACGAACCTCTGGGCAGTTTTTGCGAGCCTTAGAAACCTTCGCGGTGGACCCAAGACTAAGGCTGGTCAGGTTCGTATCTTGGCTAGTACTTGAGTACCTTTAGGCCTATAGTTGGTATTTCAATCTAATTTCTAGAGTATGGTACGATAAGGCATCCTGACGGTAAAATATGGCCTGAAGACCTGGTTTAATTCATATGATTTTTCTCGGGACTACCAAAACTTAGGCATGGGGGTATTTGATGGGTCCACTTGAGTGGACTAATTTAGTGCTTAAGTATTGAATTATTTGGAGCATAATTTAATCTAAGGCATGCTGATAATGACAAAATGGAAAGCTTTGAATGTATCATTTCATGCATGAATTACTTGAATATTTATGTGAAAGAACTGAGTATTCACTTTAAAGGCAAGGACTTCACATCAAATAGAGATTTGAGATGTTACATTGTAGGACTTTTACGTTATCTTGGTAAAATTTAGCAAAAGAATCATTCTTTTTGGCATCTCTTAATCCCTTCCTTATTTACCTTAAAATCTCTTTGATTCTTTATCTCTCTTCGTCAAATGGCAACACTAAATCACGGTAGATGATTGTTTCTTCCCTTCTCCGACTCTCTCTCGTTGTCTCATTTTCTCCTTATTTAACAGGGAAGGAACGACAAAGAGGGGAGCATCCTCGAGAAAAAAAAGAAAGAAGGACAAACGGCCTCCATCTCCTTCCCCTCACTGCACGCCCATCCACGACCGCGAGCCTCCGTCGACACTGCCAACACCCTCACCTTGCACCGTGACCACCACCGCGAGCCACCACCTCACCTTTGTTCTTCGTCCTTCTACCTCTCTGCATGCTCAGAGACCGCGTCCACCACGCTGACCACTCATCGCTCTCCTCGGCTCCTACAGCGTGCACCCACTAACGTGCGAAACAGGCGCAGCACCACCGACAGCGCGCGCAGTCCCTCACGTGCCTACCCTACAACCTTCCTCCTCGCAGCCAGCCCCGTGCACGCCCGCAGCAGCACAGCCAGCCCATGCAAACAGAACCATCGTGCCCCCTCCTCTCCTTCATCGTCTTCTCCGTCAGCCAATATAAAAGAACCCAACACCCGCCGGCTTCCTCCACTTTCAGCCGCCACCTCCGGCCACAAAACTCTGCACCATTGACTCCATCAAGCTCACCTCACCTTCTCGAGCACCTCCACGCCATCAGACACACCAACCGCAGTCATCGACGACGTCCCAACCAACCCACCGCCGGCGGTTTCTTCGTTTCCGACGACCAGCTCCGACCACCTCAGGCTGCCGCACCACCACGTACGCATTCCTCACTTCCAGCCAATCTCTTCCAGCCGAGCTTGTCGACCATCGACCTCTCCTCGTGTGTGAGCACCACCGAGAACCTCCTCCCCTGTTTTGCTACAGTGGGGGAGGTATTAGTTGCCATTAAGAATTTTTTATTGTAGGAACTATTGCAATATTTATAAAGTTATTTTATTCCGTTAATATTGCATGCCAAGCCCTTTAACTTCTTATCCTTCTCACCTTTTATATCATTCAATGGATTAATTTGAATGAGAGGTAAAGATTGGGCTTAAAATAAAAGAGTAATCTTACTATTATCCTGGGAACAAGATTGCATGCACTAGAAACATTGGTGAATTTATTGGTCTGTGCCTCCCTGTAGATATGACCTAACTCTCCGTGGTTAGTTTTATGGATAAATACTTTTGATCTGGGATTTTTCCACTATGTGATTTCACTACGATGACATATTTTTCTATCATTTCCAAAGTGAAAAACCTCGTGATCAGCCACCAGGCCGTCTTCGTGCTGTGCAGGTCCGAGCCTCCGTCCACCATTAATGCACAAGCAAGCTTGCTTGCTTTAGAGCTCCAGGCCACGCGCTCTAGGCTTCAGGGCTCCAGGCAACGTGCATTGAGTGTGCGAGTGTATCCAACCTGAGAGCAATCATTACAAGGATTTCAGCTGCTCCAATTGCATGAAGTTCTCCTCCTGCGGGTGCCAGCAGAAGCGAGTGGGACATTTAGTCCCACCTCGTAAACTCAGGGTAAACTATGACACTTATATTGAATTTGTGTCTTTGGTTAGTTACCTCAAGTAAAACAGGGGTGAGGTCCCTCGCCCTCACTCACTCACGCCTCGTCCACGACTCCTGCCCCCGCAAACCTAGCACCCAACCTGATTACCTAAACCTAGCACTCCTTGCGCATCACACCCACGCCGGTGTACCTAGACCTGGGTGCACACCTGACCCGATTACCCGGCTCTGGGAGAGCGTACCAAAGAGAGATAGAAAGAGAGAGAGATGCGGGGAGGGTAGGGGATAGGTTTTGCTTCGCAGGAAAGAAGAAGAAGCTAAGGAAGAGGCAAAGCAAAGAAGTGAAGGAAGAAGGTAGCGACTGAAGGTAAAGGCTGAAGAAGGAAGGACTTAGCAAGGAAATAGAAGAAGAAGAAAAGAGAAGCATTGTAGTAGAGGAGCAGCAGAGGAAGAGAAGAAGAAGAAGAAGGTAGCTGCTGATGGTAAAGGAAGCCAAAGCCAAGTAGGGACTTAGCCGCAGAAGAAGAAAGAAGAGAGAGAAGAAAAAGAAGAAGAAGAAGCCAAAGAACAAGGCAGAAGAAGCACAGCCGCAGAGCAAAGAGAAAGAAGAAAGAAAGAGAAGACAAAAATCAGAAAGAGAAGGGTAAATCAAGCACTGTAGCAAGAGCTTTTAAGATGTCTGATTTTTCATTAGATGTCCAATTTTTTAGCATTATTTCTACATTGACATTACTTCTCAATTTTGATTAAATTGGTTATTACTTTTTATTAAATTGAGATTTGTGCTCTTAAGTTTTTAAATACCCAATTGCTCCTTGTGTTCGACCTCGAATACCTTGGTTTTCGAGTTATAAATTCTTATTTGTTTTCGCGATGATTTCATTTATACTGCAACAAACATCTTTTTAAAACACGATTTCGCCTCGTCAACATTTTGGCGCCGTTGCCGAGGAGCAACGGGCATTTTAGAAGCTTTGATCACAACTTCTGATTCAATACTGACTTAATTTCTCTCTTTTGTTGTATTTGTCTCAAGGAAAGCTGAGAAAAGAAAAGCAGTCGTACAACAACCACACCAAGGAACATGTAACTTTCATTAGCCCTCTCTCTTAATCCCCTCAAAGTCTGAAAAGGAAAAAATAAAGAAAAATCAATCTAGGGCTATCTGCTTCCATATTTAGTAATTCACCAAAGTTTCCTGATTTTCATTTCAACACATTTTGAATTGCACATCCAATTAAGGTAACTAGGGCTAAAACCTTCTTGATTGAGCCCTAGATACCAATTGTTGAGGCAACTAAATTGGACCAACTAGAGCCAACCTAATGATTGCAAAGCTAGGGTTTTTAGAGACATATCTACTCTTAAGCGAAGAAGCAAAAACTTCAAAACGAGGTGTGTCTAAGCCTTGTTTGAAAAGATCTATACAAGAAAAACCCTAAGCAAATCAAGCTCTTAATCCATTTGAACCCTAAAAGCAAGGACCTAAAAGCTCTCAAAGGAACAAGGAGATGGGATCCTGATCGGTTAGATTCCTCAACATAGTTAATTAAGTTATTTAGGCTTAATTAATTGCATGAGAAAATAACTTAGGTTAACTCGAATTAATATCGTGAGTATAGTATAGGATCAAGTTAACCTAACATTTTAGATTTTTATTTTTTTTTAACTGGTTGAGTCCAGGTCGTTCACTGGGAGGCATAATAGTAAGTTTAATTCACCATTAATTCCTAAGCATAAATTACTAACTACTTAATCAATCAAATTATAATTAAAATACTTTAGTATATGAATAATTACACAAGAGATAGATCAAATTAGCACATACAACATTCCATTAGAAAGAAACACATTTACTAATGAAATCTAACATTAAAAATCATGTAAACATGTTTATTACATCAATCATGTCTAATTACAAGATATTAAGGCAAGAAAATGATATACAAGGAATATATTTGCCTTTTACAACATTTGATACACAAAACAACAATAAAATAATATAAAATTGTAATATAAGAGCAAATCAGACGTCTGATTATAATATTAGATGTCTTAAAAGTAGGAATTAGATGACTAAAAATATGGCAAGACGTCTGATTTCTCCTTCATTTTTCTTCTTATGCTCTTAATCTTCAGCCCTCTCTTCATCTTCTCTTTTGTTTCTTAACTGTTCTGTCATTGCTCTCTCTTTCTTCCCTCATCTTTTTTCTCTCCTTCCTCTTTCGAACCCTCTCTACTCTTTCTTCTGTCGTTGCTCTCTCTCTCTCTCTTTCTTTGTTCCCTTAGCCATTTCTTTAACTTAACATCTTCTCCTTACTATGCTTAACAAATTCCACACTTAAGGAAATTTTAGCATTCTTAAGACCATTAATTCCTACTTAGTTCAAAATAATGTTTCGAATGGGTGGATGGGCCTCTTTCGAGGATACATAGCACCCCGTAGGGTGGGATCAGACCCTACTAGTGGCCCATCCTAATTTTAATTAGGTGGATTCATTTTTGGTTTAAGCTTAGCACAGACACCGACCTCCCACGCCCACACGGGCCTACGCTCACACCCACAGGCGCACACGCACAAACCCGCACGCTATGCTCATTAGTTGTGCCCTGCGCTGACGACTGAAGTGTCATGTGCAGGAAAACGTAATATACCAAAGCACGTGGCTACATCTTTCCAAGGTGGGACTTTCCCAGCTTCAGGCCAATCTTCCGATGAAGATTCCAGCTGACTCTGTTGATGGAATTGATCGACCAAGGACTCAATCGAGAGCCCTATGTGTGCTCTATCAGGATGCATCACCAATTTGGTGCTCAGATTTGGATTAGCTCTTCGATTCGAAGCTCGAAAGTCAAGGGTTCACATGACCCTAATGGCCTTCAGGAGGGTGACTCAGGTCTAAGGACCTTCAAGAGAGTGTCTGACCTTCAAAAAAGGTCAAGACTGGATTCAGGGGAGGTTTCCGCACTGAATGAAGGATAGAAGAGGCTCTGAAAGGCTTTAGAGAGAGAGTGTCACTTGAGATCTCAAATCAAGAGCTTCAGAGTTCCGATTCAACCTTTGAATGGCTCAACAAAGAGCTAACAACCTTAGGCAGATGATTCAACAACCTCTATAGGTTGTGACACAATCTGGGTAAATTTGGCATCCAAATCTCGCCCGATACAAATGAAGCTCAGTAATGGGTTTAAATGAACACATATTGACAACAGATGAATTCTCATGAAATCCTTAATTAATCAAGTTCAAATCAATTCTAAGTCGCTCTATAACATCCCAAGAAATATTTTAACTCATCAAATCACCGAAGTGATCATTCAATCATCAGATCCGACCTAAAGTTGACCAATATCTATTGGCAGTTGACTTTCTGCCCCAGTCTATCTCAAATTCAATTAAAACCATAGGTTGACTCTATTTTGCCTCAGGAATTGATCCTTAATGTTAAAAATAGGGCTTGATTAAGTTTGTTAGGGTTTTAGGCTTCATCGCCTGAGCACTAAAGTGAGTTTGTTCGACAAAACAAACCAAAGACTCTTGAAGGAATCAAAGATCAAGGATGGAGTATACAAGCTCTGCTCTTGCTTCTAAACCTAAAACTCAGGCCTGAAACCTAACAGAGAGGTCTCTCCAACTCCACCGGAGTTGAGAAGACGGAGATCGAAATTGAGCTCCAGAAGTTTAAACAATAAATTAATCACCGAGACATGATCCTTGCACCCTAAAGAGACAGTCTGGAGCTCCTCGAAACCTAACGGGGACTGATTCATAGTTTTGACTCGCTAGAGCTCCGGTGAGTCCGATTCTGATAGATTGGAGTACAGAACTCCTTAATTCAGACTATGAACAAGCTCAGAAGCTTCCTGAGGTCATACAAAACCTCAAGAAGGCCACAATTAACTCAATTGTTAGATTAAAACTTGGATTTGCTTTGAATTGCAGGAAGAAGCAAAACTAAGTTCGCTTAAACTCACAGCGGTCCCTCTCACTCAATTGAGTGAGGGGAATTAATAATAAGCATCTGGAGATGATTTATAGATGATTTATTAGATGGATTAACCGCTTTGAGCTCGCCATGGATAGCGGCATAGAGGTTGGCATGGAAATTAGGTGTTTACTAATTAGGCGATTATTGATCTAATTAGATACTAGATCAGGGCCCTGAGATTATGGAGAGGTGATGGAGGGCCCTAGCGGAGGTGTTCTAAACTCAGTGATCTCCTCCATGGATAGCAGAGGTCACCGATGCAGGTGGAGTGACTTAGGCGAACATGCTACTAAATTGGAGGGGAAAGAAATGTAGGTGAATCATGACGAGGAGAGGAAAATGATCAGGTACTTGGAAAGGTGAATAGAAGTCCGTCGAAGTCGGATTTGGCTTTTCCAGAGCCGGAGGAGAAGCTACTATAACTAAGCTAAACTAACATAATCCTACCTAATTACCTAGCTAAATCTACTCCTAAGAGTTAGCTCTACTTACCTGACAAAGGAGGTGAGGGATCTCGCCGTTGGCAGGGTGAGAATGGGATCAAAATCTAGATTGGGTGAGAAGAGAAGCTCCGGCCGATCGAAGCGGAGATTAGAGGGAGAGTGGGGCGCTCAGTCGCCGTTGGCAAGGCGATAGAGAGGAAGAGGAGGTGAGAGAGGTAGCGCATCCTCGACGACCGCGCTTGAGAAGGAGAACGAAGCCACCGAAGTTGCGGAAGAACCTACTGACCTGCTACAATGAGGTGGAGAGGGGAAGGGAGCTGATCAAGCTCAAATCGAAGGGGTTCAGGCCTATTTACAGGGTTCGACAGCTGTGAAGGGGGAAGAATCCTAACAAATGGATGTCTAGGTACAGCTTAACCTCCGGTGTCATTTCCGACGTCGGTGAAGTTAACGCCGTGACCTAATTAGGATTTAGGACAAATTTGGATCAGTGGATGGAGTTGAGGTGGTGAGCGCAAGCTCCAGGAGCTTGGCAAAAAAGGAATAACGTCAGATGAATGGTCATCGGAGAGTAGCATCATCGCCGAACGTCAGCTGTTCAAACGGTTGAAGAAGAAATGAAGAAGATGGTGGACATAGGGACCAGTTTGCATGAAAAGTTAGGGACCTAAGTGAAATAAAAGGACTTAAGTGCAATGAATTCCAAGGATTGAAATGCAAATAGAGGCTTTTAAGGTTAATTTAAATTATTTTCTTTTCTAACTTTTTATATATATTTATAAATTGGCTAAATATTATATAAGTGCCTTGAATTTACATTTTTGACCCATTTATTTATATTGATTAAATTTATTTATTACTTATGTTATTAAAGGCTTAGGTCTTAAGTTATTTTTAAGTTAAATAAGATATTAATTAGGTAACTTATTAGTGGTATTTTGAGCCCATTTATTAAGTTATTAATAATATTAATTGACTGATAATTAGGCATTTTTAACTTTTTTTTAAGTCCTTTATTGATTTGTCCCTTATTCTATAATTAACCCTTGTATATGTATATTCCTAGCTAATTAACTAGGGAAACTAGTTAATTATGGGTAATTAGAAGCCATAATGAGCCTTACATCAGATCCCTTTCCATGCTAACATGTTTGTATTTTTTTCTTTGTCAAATTTGTTAGTTATCTGAACATGCTTTATGAAGTGGTTCCTAGTTGGATGCATCATTTTATGCATGGTTTATACAAGATAACCAAGTTATAGGATACAACATGTTTTGTCATTACGGTAGATGTCATTGGTTCAAATTAGGTTTGTAAAAATGTATAGTGTCCTAACATTTTGATTTTCTTAAACTTTGCATTTTCCTATTATATATCTCAACTTCATTTTCTAAAGAAGCATCTTTCTTAGAAATGTGTAATAGTGTGTCTCAACCATTCACATATTTAGATAAATAAAATAATAAACTAATACTAAACCAATTGGCAAGCATAAGCTTACCACCTATCTTGAACCTTGAAGTGCAGCACCCTCAGTAATGATCATAGCTATAGGGACAAAAATCTAACATTGCTTTTTGCCTTAAACAAGTATAGATATAGATACATACACAACATAGCTATGTGAGACATTCTTAGCTATGGCTCCCTACAACTTTGGGAGGATTATTGTTTCTACTATTGCAAATGTGGATAGAGTACATTCCTTAACATGTATATATTCATATATGGAAACCTCTCCAAGGTAAATGCATTGGAAGCCTGAATTCTCTACCACAATACAGCATGACAATCAACCAAAGAAATACAATATCAAAGGCAAAACCTAGTGAAATGTTTTATAAATCCAATAGGGTAATTCACTTCTTTAATTGAAAAGTCCACTTAAAGTTGCTTTTATATAGAATCATCATCATTCTTTGTACATGGGGACAATATTGTTCTTGCAGAACACCAAATTAAGGGCATCTGACACAAAATCCATTCTACAATTAGTTTTAGATTGAACATAGATATTTTTCTCAAAAGGTAAAGGAAAAATGCCCCAAGGTAGGGGCATGGGAAAATTTAATACTGGGGTGACAACCCATGTAGAAAGAGTAGTATTCTCCAAAGGACACATGCTCTTAATGGCTACTATCCATTCATGCTAAAGTGCAATAACGATTTCTTCTGAGCTAAAAATAGCTGAGATTCATTCTCCACCTGTAGTTAGTTAGTACCTATCCATGCTTTGATAAACTTAACTCTCAATCTCAACATATAGTTACTTCATCATGTGGACTTCTTAGAACTTTTGAATGTTGCCTTTGGGTGTGTGATATTTTATGTAGATAATGTGGTTTGGAGTACTACCATCCATGGTCTTCGGTGCATATTTGTAGACCATGCTTCAAAATTGAAATAATTTAATTGATAATACATTCATGTTTAGTGCGTACCTAATCTTTGTATGTATGGAACTACAATTTACAAACCATTTTTCTATACCAAGCAAAGCTGCAAAATCCAAGTGTAACTTCATCATGTGGACTTCTTAGAACTTTTGAATGTTGCCTTTGGGTGTGTGATATTTTATGTAGATAATGTGGTTTGGAGTGCTACCATCCATGGTCTTCAGTGGCATATTTGTAGACCATGCTTCCAAATTGAAATAATTTAATTGATAATACATTCATGTTTAGTGCGTACCTAATCTTTGTATGTATGGAACTACAATTTACAAACCATTTTTCTATACCAAGCAAAGTTGCGAAATCCAAGTGTAACTTCTTAATTTACTTGCCCCATTTTTCCTTTATTTTGATATTAAATTAGGATGCATTTTGAAATTCTAAGTATATTGTTGCATTCCATTTTAAGTTTTAAGAATTGATACTTCCATTTGATTATTATATTGATGTTTCTACTTAAACATGTCACTGAAAAAGGATGCTTTTTGGTTTACTATTTTTTTTTTTGTAAACAGGGAGGGTGTTAGTATAAGTTTAGAATATGAGTAAATTTCAAACTTGCTATATATTTGTGTTGTAGCTTCTTTTATTGGCCCTCAACTTTTATATACATTTTGTAAATAGAATGTAATATTTTGAAGGGCCCTTTTACTTAGAAAGTAGCTTATGTTATGATGCTTTCTTTTTTGCTCTATCTTTCTTTATGGTGGGGTGTGCTTGTTTTGTGGATGTATATTTTTATGCTGTCAGTGGTGGTGAATGTGATTGTGAGGTGTACCCATATTGTTATCATATTATATTCTTGCACAGGTCTTTATAGGTACAGGATATTTTGAGAAAAACGTGATAAAATAGGGGAAATTTTGTCAAATTTTCTGCATAATTTGGCTCCTTTAATAAAATTTTCTTAAATAAGTGGAAAGAGGCATCATTGAACAATACTCGACAAAAATGAATGGTTATATGATCAAATCACACTATAACAAAAAAGGATTTTGGTTACAGTTGAAAATTGTAATCAAAAGCCTAAAAATCATCATTAAATTTATGTTGGAAAAAATATATATACATCAAATAAAATCTCCACATAATTAGGGACTTCTAATATGCTAAAATTTAAATGATGGCAGGAGTAGCTGCCAGTGGTTCCACCTATGTATAGGTTCATGTTGAAGTTACCATCGATGAGGAAGAGATGTCAATTAGGTCATATGGAAAATATGAAGTTTTAGGGGACATAATTGGGCTATCATTGTATGGATTATGTTGTTTATTGCTTCGCGATATACATCATGACAAAATCATTTTAAATCATGGTATGTAAGTGTAATTTTTTATTTATATAATGTATGTCATATTTGTTTTCTTACACAATTTTTCTTTTTTTTCATGATCTCTTCAAGTTGTAAATAGAAGATGCACTTTAGTCATCGATAGAAGTTTTTTAATGTGCTTTTTATTAGTCAAAATAGGTTTTTTAGGCTTTTTTATTTTATGTTGGACATGTATTTTATTTGATTATGATATTTTATAACTTATGAAATTTCTTTCTTTTACCAAAAGGTCATTAGTTGATGAATAAATATTGTTATGATTGTCATGTGTCATTTTGTATGCTTTCTCTTCTTTACTACAATTGACTTTTTGTAAAAGTATGCACATGACTTAGATCCCTTACCACTTTTTAGTTATTTGATTTTAAAATTAAAATACTTATTTTTATTAAAATAGATTTTTAGATCATTTTATTATTTAAATATTTATTCATTTTAATTTGGGAGTCATTTGAATGTTAATATATATTTCATAATCAAAATTGATGTAAAACTATAATAACGATCCTTAAAATATAACATTTGATAACAGTGGAAGTTAATTAACTATATATATAAGATAATGATTTTATTAAAAATAAAATTAGGACACTAAATAAAAGATTTATCAATTAAAATTAGCAATAGATTTTATTATCCTTAAATAATCTTCATTAAAGACATCAAATTTTATCACAACAAAAATTAAAAGAATTATGAGATTAATTAGCAGCGAAAAGTGATTACTTCTAAAATATCTTATATTATCAATTCATTGTGGTGATTATTTTTGTCATTATTTTTTGTTTACAATAGCGTTGATTGTAAAAAGAAAAAGATAGACATTAAAAGTAGCATTTAGCAACGAAAATATCAACAAAAATAATCGTTGTTCAATATTCAAAAATTACTGATCTATAATTGTCGGTAAATCTTTAGCGACACTAGTTATATAAACGGATAAGCGATGAATCCAGAAAGTGTCGGAAAATGTCTACAGCAACAAATATTTATGCTTTACCGGAACATTTCATTTGTCGCTAAAAACTATTTTTGTTGTAGTGTTGATTTCTTTTTGCGACCTGGAAACTATTTGGCTTTGTTTCCGACTCAAAAACTTACGTCCCTTGTGAAATTCTTGTATCAAAGTTCACACACAATCAACACTTAAAAACAAATTAAAAAAATTATAAAAACCCCTTGTTTAGTCTTAGTGAAATATGAAGTAGATCATTGGTTTGAGTTCCCACCGTCGAGAAGAGAAAAATGCCTCCTTCGAGGTCGTGATGTCAACATGTTACCGCCTCAACGCTGCTCTATATCTATATTTCATATCTTTACACGAAGCATTAAGGTGCAATTTTGCATCTCAAGTGTCTTGGATGGTGTTTTACCCATAGCATGGGAGCAAGAGCTTGAATTTGCTTTGAGTGTCCCTTTACACCGTGTTGTATTTTGGGGTTGTGAGATCCTGGGTGGTGTCTTGGATAGTACTATCTCGAAGTGCTGGCACAAGAGCCCCTTCAAAGATTGGTAACGGGAATGATGATCCCAACACATCTATTATAGGATTAAACTTGGAGTAAACATGGGGAAGATAGAAAAAAATGTTAAAAAACACAACCTTATAAATATCCTTATAAATGTTGGCATTCACAAAGCACCGGCACAAGGTTTTAAAAGATTATGCAAGTTGCGAATTGGATTCAAGAGTCAAGAAAATCCTAATAGCAAAACAATTTTGGGTCATTTGAATTAACAAGGAGTTAACTTGTGAATTTTTAAAAAATACATTGATCTCAATTCTTCTAACTTTTGGATCCAAAGACGAATCCCGACGTTTTATCATTAACAAATCTCGTACCTCCCGTGTTTCCACTCAACCAAGGTCCTATATTTTTGTCCACCTCAACAGTAAAAAAATTAGTCCTTCACAAAAATCTATTTTGTGAAATTAGTTTTGCTAAGAGACTAGCAAAAGATAAGCATGTGAGTGTGATAAATGCTAGTTTATCATCATTCTTATGCCTTAAAATAGATCAAGCTCTTAGGATTTTTACTCCGCAAAAAGGTTTTTGGGCTGCAATTAGCCATTTACTTAGGATAGGCATGCATTGCATTTTATTATCTTTTTTATGCATTTACTTGAGTGTCAGGGATAGATAAAAAGTCAGATCCTGCATACCTTGGCACTCAGGAAGGTAGAAGATGAAGAATAAGCTTCTATCAGCTGGATCTAGCTCATTCCAGCTAGATCCTAGCTTGTTCTATCTGGATCTACTCATCTTTAGCTCCATTCAGCTCATCTCAGCTGAATGGTAGCTCAAGGTAGTTCACATCAGCTCCATTCAGCTCACCTCAGTTGGAAGGTAGCTCAAACTAGCTCAAAACAGTTGATCCTAGCTCCATTCCAGCTCCTTCAGCTCAAAACAGTTCATTGGAAGCTAAAGTTGACTAGGACTAACTACTGCATCAACTAGCTAGACCTAGTCAGCTGAAGATCACCTCAACCAGCTTAGGCTAGCTCAAGTCCAGCTCCCAGAGACTTAATTCAGCTCAACTTAGTTGAGCTAAGTGACTTGACCTAAGCTAACTACTCCAGCTAGCTAGGTAATCTCTGGGAAGACCAGAACCAACTTACCTTAGCATATATCAGTAGAAGCCAGCTCATCTTAGCTTGGCTTAGCAACTAGAAAATAACTAGCAAGCTAAGCCAGCTAAGGTAGCTCCTTGCAGTTCTTTTCAGCAACCACCAGCTCTAGTGCAGCTCAAGGCAGCTCCTTCCAGCTCCTCACCTTCAAAACCCTAGCTCCCTCTACCTCTCTACCCTACTCCTTACTATCTAAGCTAGCTTAGCTTAGCTAGTCACCTCCTTGGCAACCAAAGCCTTACCCTAGAACCCACCTAACTAGCTCCACCAATTAACCATACCAAAGTCCACCTAAGCTACCACCACTCCACCTCAATCTTGGCACCAACCCTACACATCCCTTCATCCCCCTCTACCACCAAAAGACACCACCAAATTCCCTTTAAAACCACCAAGAAATGGCTCCAACTTTTTCCCTCCAAAACCTTTGAAATCCAACCCTACACCTACCCCTTCAACCCATCTCCACCCTCCATTTTTTCCCTCCAAAATCAACACCTTCTAGAAGGTATTTTTGGAGGGAAAACCAAGGCACCTCTTCATTTCCCTCCCATTTTTCCCTTCAAAAATATCCAAGCACCCCTTCATTTCCCTCCAAAAAATACCATAACCACCCCCTTCCCATCCTATAAATACCCTACCCTACCACCACATAATTCCTATCTTCTCCATTATATTAGGTTCCACCCATACCACCTTGATCCACGCCAAGGAAGAAGAAAAAGAGAAGAAGATCAAGGGGGCAATCTACCCGCCCCCTTAGTGGCTACTTCCTCTCCTTCCACTACCTTGTGCCACGCCAAGGAGGAGATCTTCACACTTGAAGGGACGGCCAAGCATGAGGAGGAGCAAGGTGGTTGACGCCCACCTTGGAGGATTGCTTGGAGGACTACATCAAGAAGAAGTAAAGGAAACCCTTTTCAAGTGTGGGGCAACCACACTTGGAGAAAGGGCTCTCCAGAACTTCTATAGAGGATTCCCCTTCTTCTTTATCTTTATATTTTTCTTGTATTAGCTAATGTTTCCTTATTTTTCATGTAACAAGCATTCAATTGCATTTCATCTACTTTGCTAGTAATACAAGTTCTCATTGCCTTCCATGTTTATGTCTTTATCTTAGTGTGTTTTCCATATTATTCTAGTGTAGTGCACACCACACTCTTCTCTTCTAATTACCCTAGGTGCACTTGCCTAGGGTGAGCTTAGAAGAGAGGGTTTTATTCCTGTCACTTATGGTTAGTTGATTGATTTAGCTTAATCATCTTCGCATCAAAATACCTGATTGTTTCTGGAAACCCTAAAAATAATATAAATCAAAATCACATAAACATAAGTGCGAATTTGAGAGGCAATAGAGAGAATCAATTCTTGTGATTAACGAATTGGCCTCTTTGAACAACCTTGGATACTCCACTATCTAGGTTTTAGAAATTTAAAAGTTGATTGCGAAATTACTCGTACAATGACACTATTTCACATAAATAACAAACCATGTATTTCCCACATCAAGTGGGTAGGTTGACCCCTTGATCTTCTCTTCTTCTTCATCATTGGCATTGAATGTTGGTGGCTATGGGTGGAATTAACTAATGGAGAAGATGGTTGTATGGTGGTGGTTATGGGGGGTATTTGTAGGAGTGGTGATGGGAGATCTTGGCGTGGAGTAGGTGCAGGGTTAGGATTAGGTTTGGTGGGTAGTTAAGGGATCCTAAGGTAGGGGTAGGTTGCTGCCAACCTAAAGATGCTATGGGGGTAGTTATGGTTGGTTAAGGGACAGCTAAAGGTGGCCCTAACCATGGAAGGGTGCCATGGTTTGGCACCAATCATGATGGCTTCTAGAAGGTGGTTAGGTGGAGGGTTAGGATGGGTTGTGTGGTGATGTGGGGTCATCTTGGAGCCAAAAGGGGGGAGGTGTTATGGCTATTTTGGCACCAAGAGTGAGGTGTCTCTTGGTGATGGTGGTGGTGTGAAAGGTGGTGAAGTGTTGGTGCCAAAAAGGAGTAGGAGTAGGGGAGCTTAGGTGGGCTATAGGTAGGCTTATTTGGTGGAGCTAGCTAGGTGCGGTTTAGGGTTAGGCTTTGGTGGCCAAGGAGGTAGAGTAGCTAATCTAAGCTAGCTAAGTAGAATTAGCTAGTAGATGAGTGGAAAAGGGGGTAAAGGAAGCTAAGGTTTTGGAGGAAGAATTGAGGAGGAGCTGCATCTAAGCTACACTGGAGCTGATGGCTGCTGAAGAGAACTGCAAGGAGCTAAATTAGCTGGCTTAGTGACCTAGTTTTGCTAGTTGCTAAGCCAAGCTAAGATAAGCTGGCTTCTGCTGATGTGAGCTGAGGTGAGCTGGGTCTGGTCTTCTCCGAGATTACCTAACTAGACGGAGTAGCTAGCTTAGGTCAAGTAGCTTGGCTCAACCAAGTTGAGCTGAGTTGAGTCTCTTATGTAAACACATTTATTGAGGGTGAAATGCCTATTCATGCATGTTCCTAGGCTTAGATTTGCATTTCATGTTATAAATATTGCATAGCATGCATCATTCTGCATTTAGAGTAGTTGTATATAATTTAGGTTAATTGTGTCCTTTTTGTGGTTAGGAGAGAAGGATATTTATTTCGCAGCCTCAGATTGACTATTTGACCGTACGAATCTGATCAAGATGACGATCGGAGTCCAACGCCTCTGAAATCGCCTCGATTGGAGTCCTGTAGAACCATATGCAGTCCGAGGAAGATCAACGGTCACGAGACTATGTGACATAATTTGGAGCTTCAAATGTCAAATACGATCATGCGAATGGATTCGGGTCGACGATCACAGCTTAACGGCACAAAAATCAACTCAATCTAACCTCTGTAGCAGCCTTTACAATAAGAAGAAGATGGATGAACAGACTGCGCCACGTGGCGCAGCCTAGGCCGTCCAGTGCACGCATGTGCCACCGCACGCACGCGCGTAGGCACGCATGGGCACAGTGCAGCACCAGCACGTGGGTATGCGTGCATGCGACAAAGGCAGGGGAGCGCAGTACCAGCTATGCATGGGTTGGACCTACAGCAATTCATGAGCTGGACTTACAGCGACGCTTACAGCCATCACCAATTCATTGCATGCCAGCAAAGTCAGTTGTGGGCGTCAGTAGGCATGAGCTGCCTACAGCGACGTTTCCAGCGACGGCTTGGATGTCACTAATGGTCTCATACCTATTTTTTGCCTCTTCTCCTCCACTATAAAAGGACCTATACCCCCTCCCTTCCAAGCCATCTCTACCTGCTCTACTCCCACCTACTCTCAAGGTTTAGCAAGCCTACCAATGCTCCATTAGAGCTTGATCTCAAGCTCTAAAGGCGCCTATTAGTGTAGCGAACCTCTGCCCCACCAAATACTCCAACTTCCCATCCCTCTTCATAGGTCGCCTTGGAGCCGTCCTCCCACCTCCATTCCGATAGCAGATCATCTTCGTCTTCTCACCTCCATTCTGGAGCCACGTAGAAGCTTTCCTCTACCTGACATCCTCTTGCATCTCATCACCGTTGTCCCGCTCCTCACCTCCTTCGTTCAAGCTTCCGCCAGGTGCCGTCGTTTCGCCGAACAACTGATTTAGGAGATTTCCTCTCACCCCCTCTCTTTTTATGCTTTTATAGTTGATTGCAATAGACATTAATACAATACATCACATTTGATTCCATCTCTATCTTGTGATTGCTTGTCTTTTATTTCAAAAACACAAAAAAATAATAAAACCCTAAAACTCCAAAAAGAAACAAATCGAAGCACGATTTTCACTTAAAGTAAACGTCGCCTCCTTGTGTTCGACCTGGGACTCCCTTGGCATTTCGGTATAAATTTTATCTGATCGAGTGTTTTGCAACTACGATGACGGGTTACTTGTAACCCTGATTTCTAACACATGAAACGTGTCTGACCATTTTGGCGCCGTTGCCGGGGAGACAACGAAATTTACTTTATTGTTTATTGCTTTTCTTTGCATTTACATAGCACTAACCCTACTTGTCTTTGATCTACCATCTTGCAGGTACCCTAACATGGAGATCCAAGTGCAGTAGACCGGAGTAAAGTGCAGGTAAAGTACTCTGTAAGTGTCCCCCACATTCCCCCACATTAGTTCATTTCGGCACTCATAACCAAGACCTAATCCACTTAGGTGTTTGGATAAACCCTAGGATAGAATTGTTTATCTTGTTTGCCACCTTCATCCACGTCACCCCTGCAATTAAAAAAAAAAACAAAGAGAGATACTTTCTGTGGGACGAATCAATATACACACTCTATACACCCACATTTGAGGCACATAATCGGACTTGATTTTCATCTACTCAATCGAGCTTCCGACCTGTGGACCTAGTACATGAATTCAACACATAAAAGAGTAGAAATCATATTAGGTTAACCACCTTTTTGTGTGCCTTAATCGGTAGTGCATTTGAGCCAATTGAGTGAATTGTTTGGGCCGCACCACCTAATCTAAAAGAGGTTCATTTTCTAGCTGCCCCATAGGATTCAATAATTAGGTTAAGCCAAGCACTCCATATTTTTCTTGATTTCTAAAGGAAAATACTTGAACACATGCTTTTAACAACAAACTTGGTTTGCCTCACAAAACTTAGTTAAAAACACTTAATATTTGAATCCTAAAAGCTATTAAGCAAGATTCGAATCCTAAAACTTACCTCATCATTAATAATCTTGCTTGAAAATCTCTTGGTTGTGCACATTCACACATTCTCAAACAAATCATTAAGGGCACAACCCATTAAGGGCCCATCACATTCCGGAGCACCAATTTCCCAAGCCTAACTAAAATCAATTAGACGTTGGCCCTAAGGATTCATTCGCTCGTCGGGATCTAGTTTGAGATTATTCACGATTAGCTTACTTCTACTAGTCAATCTGATGTCTAGCTAGGGGAGTAGCATCAAACGACCGCGGCTGGGGGGTACACTAGGAACCTGAGGTGCAAGCCAAAGGAGGAACTTTCTCCCCAGTCCCTCCTTCTAACTGGTTGGATTGCCTGGACATAAGTAGAGTAAATCGTCCATAGTCTTAGGATGGATTTTGAGAGTATGTAGACCTTTAGGCTACCTAACCTAAGGACAGGCTTGTATTTTTGTGTTGTAGGGTCCCTTCTCTTCCCCATCCTTCCGACTTCCTTTATCGTGTATGCTTGGAAGGAGGTCATTGAACCCTAGATTGGAAGGACCTTTAGACCATTCCCAAAGGCGGAGGTTGAGCTTTAGCCAAGAAGATCCCATGGCTGATCAACAACCACCTCCCCTGCTTCCAAACCAGCAAGAGCTGATTTAGTGGTAGTTGGAAGAATTGCAGCAGATGCAGCAATGGTTCCAATGAATGAATGGTCAGGGCGCTCGGCCCTTGAAGGATTTTTATGATCCTTCAAATTATGAGGATCGTCTCAACGTTGTGATTCTCGCCGAAGATGTTGAGATCAACCCCTAGGTTTTGAGTCTAATTAAACACTTTCACAAGCTTGGCTCAGAGGACCCATTTCAACATTTGGAAGACCTAATCACTCTAGTTCAGGCCATCAAATCACAGAATGTGGATGAAGAACAGATGCTCATGAGGCTATTCCCCCATTCACTCAGGGATAAGGCTGCACATTGGTATCGTACCATTGGAAGACCGATTGCTACCTGGACAGCTTTGAAATCGGCCTTCCTGAAGAAATTCTTCCCAATTGGGCAAACCAATGCATTACGACGGGCAATTACCACTTTTGCCCAGCGGTAGGGGGAACCATTTCATGAGGCCTGGGAGAGATTCCAGGATCTGTTGCGGAAGTGTCCACACCATGAGGTGCCTAAATGGCAACTTGTGTAGATTTTTTATCATGGGTTGAATGATCAACTCCGTAATCTTGTGGATGCTTCTTGCGGAGGCAATTTCCTCAACAAGGATGCTGATAGCACGTATGATTTGTATGAAGAAGTGAACAAAAATTCTTTAAACCACACCTCCATAGAAACCTTCAACCGATCCCAACAAATTAGATTAAATGCCAATGAGGTCCAAGATTCTCATACATCTGATATGGAATTGCTCTGCAATAGATTAGATAAGATGGATCTGGTTACTAAACGAATAGAAGAGTGGATGTCCGGAAACTCCAATTTTTCTAGATCCACTCAATCCCAGGGATCAGGATTCCATTCTTTGCAAGCTCCTACGGGATGGGAGTTTGTGAACCAACTAGAGCTGGCTCGACCTTCGAGCCAACTCTTCTCGGAACCTTATGGGTTCCAAACTGGCGCCTTTGATCCCAATCTTTCTGATCCTTCTTCATCCTCATCTTATGAGGATGTTCATGCTGTGCAAGAGAATGTTAGGTCCAACCCTTATTCGAATTCTTATAATTCTGGTTGGAAAAATCATCCTAACTTCTCTTGGACAGATCAGGGGTAGCAGACCCAATATCGACCCAACAACTACGTACTGCAAAAACCAATGGGTCAGGGTCATGTATATACTCAGTTGCCCCTGAATCAGGTTAATCAGCCCATGTGGAATGCTCAACAACCCACCGAGCAAGTTGACTTGAACCTGAAAATGGTAGAAATGCACAGGTCAATGCTCCAGCTCATGCAACAGATGAAAACTTCACTGGACACCTTGCAATCCGGACTTAGTACAAACAACCGACAACCCGGTTCTCTACCATCACAATCTATACCAAACCCAAGGAATGTACAGAACCGAGGCGCTGGGCCTCAAGGGTTTGGTAATGATGGGGAGTCGCATGCTTAAGCTCATGCTATCTATCAGGCTACCCCAGCCCCTCCCGAAGTGAACCAAGTTCCTACCATAATCAACCGGGAGCCTCCTGTTTTGCCCAACCCTCCTCAAGGCACTAACCAACAGCATTTTGCCACGGCAAACACCACTTTGAGGAGTGGTAATAGACACAGGGGACCTACCCAACCCCATGTCAACCCCATTAAGCCCCGTAGTAGGAATTCCAAACTCCCAACTAAGAATGTGATCAACAAAACATCAGAGTTTGATTCGGGAGTATGATGTTGTTGTATGGGCAAACAGAAAAAGTCGGAGGAGAAATTGGAGGAAAGGATGTCCTTACTTCAGGCTTTCAAATTCACAATCATTTTACTCCTCGCGGCTATCGAATCAATCACCGCCTATGCCATAGGTTTACTGAATGCATATAAAGGCATAGAGCGAAATATGAAAATAATAGGAGAGTAGTTTTGTCCAATAACACAAGCACACTGATCCTAAACAAGCTACCTTTTAAGAAGCAGGACCCAGGAGCCTCACTGATTTCCTGCACAATAGGAAACATTACTTCTAACTAGGCCCTCCTCGACTTGGGTGCTTCCATAAATGTGATCCCCACCTCACTGCACACAGAATCTGGTCTAGGCTACCTAAAACACACTGACATAACCTTGCAGTTAGCTGATAGATCCATTACAAAACCAAGGGGTATTTTGGAGGATGTTTTAGTCAAGGTTAATGATTTGCATTACCTTGCTGATTTCATGGTCCTGGACATGGAAACCCCAAAACAACTCAACCACACCCTGATTATTTTGGGAAGACCTTTCCTGGCTACTGCCAAGGCAAGGATTGATTGTGAATCCGGAAATATAGAAATGGCCTCAGGGGATAAGATAAATAGATTCAATATCTTTTAGGTCTCAAAGAAGAACAAAATTAAGTGTGGTTCGATGGAGGAGCTTGGTAGAATAGAGGAAGTAATGGCCATACATACCTTAGACAACCATTTAATGGCCAACTCAACCCAAACTCAGGAAGAAGATCACATGGTTGCAGAAAATAATTGAGGACAAAGCAAAAATGCGACCAATTGTAGCAACGCAGGATGAGGAAGATATACATGAAATCAAAAATTTGTTGAATGATTCACATGATTAAGATAAAACCCAACACATCCTTATCCTGTATGCTTAGAGTTTGAGGTCCAACTTGTGGGTGGGAATTTTGAGGATCAGGATGGTTGGTTTAAGAACCCAGAGTGTGAGGATGAAATTGAACATTGGGGAAGAACTCTTCAAACATTAGGTATTCTATAGTACCCACAAATCCCCAGCACATCACAAAACCCTCATCGTCCTTTTTCATCCAACCATTGCACAAATTTTATACCTAACCACCTTCCCTTGTAATAAATCAACAAAACTCCTATTGGAGACCATTTGGGCTCTCCCTGCACCACCAGTTTGCCACTTTCATTGTTCATCTCTTTGGCAAGCCCATTTTCACTCTCTGGGACCTATACCTGGGGGCCCGGAAACTGTGTTGTTGTGGCCTCAATGTTTAGTTATTTTTTATTAAGGACCTCGCCTAGCTGAAGGCACTAAACTTAGCATATGTAAAGACTGTTCCAAGCTAACCAGAGTCACATAGAAACCATGTCTTATTCTTCCACTTCTACTCTCCTGCATGCTTTCATTTTTCACAATGAAGACATTGCAATAGCTAAGCATGGGGGGTGGACATATTTTATAACCTTTTTGTCAGCTTCCTGTTATTTGATTCTTATAAAAAAATTGAAAATTTGAAAAAGATATAAAAAGAAAGAAATTAGGAAAAGAGAACTTAGGCATTTAGAAGTTATTAACTTTAGGAATTGATACGAGAGGACCTAAATACTTAGACTCTTCAGGTCTTTGGGCTTAATTAGCCCGGGTGTCCACTCGAATGTGGACTTAGTCTCGAGTCCTCGCCAATTCAAATTCATTTTTAATTTGGCTAATAAATTGGGAAGATAAGTATGCGACTTATCAACCCGCCCTCTGATTTGGGGGAAATTTAAGGCTTAGCATCTACACACTATTCGTACTAACTCACTTTTCAATAGTTTTTACGGAAATTGGGTAGCTAATGGACCAACTTGGGTGGTATGGTTGGCATGTTGTCGGTGGTAACAGCTCATCGGTCGGTTATCCAAAGCCCAGTCACAAGAATATTTTCATTGTACTGCCTTTAGGTAAATCTTAGATCAGAAAAGCCACCTACTTAAAAAAAAATAGAAAAAAAAAGAAAGAAAAGAAAAGAAAATATATAGAAAAAAAAGAAAAAGGAGAAAATAAAAAACAAATAAAATCACACTTCACCGCATGACTATGGCTGACAAGTTGTCGGTGGTAACAGCTCATCGGCCGGTTGTCCAGAACCTAGCTCACAAAAAAAAAAACCACAATAATTCCCAAAACACTTAGGAAATAAGCAGGAAAGTAGAATAAATCAGGGAGATATACACTGGGTTCGCCCTTGTGTCGACCCCATAAATAAAAGTAGGGAGAAAGCTATCGTTCGAAATAATAAACCTCTAGGCAATGCCACCTAGGGTCGTAGAAACTCGAAGTCCGTTTTAATGGCCGCCTAGTGAGTCTTTCACTATTTTCACAAGATACTTAGCACTTAGAGTCCTTTTCGAGTCTTAGGTGGGTTGGGTAGCCGTAAAAAGTTATCCCGTAATTCTCAAACTCCAAAAGTATAAAAAAATTAGAAAAGAAGAAGAACAATAAAAAAATGTATCTTCCCTTTTCAAATAAGGCGAGGACTTGGGCAGTCTACATTTTGGTAGGCACCCGGATACTATTGAGTTTTCGTAGTTTAGGACCTTAGCTGAAATTTTCTATTATTAATAAACAAGTTAGGCCTAAACAATCTAATCCTAATTCTGCTTTTATACATAGCATATAGTTTAATTTTGCTAGGGAATAACAAAAGATAGGCATGGGGGTATGATGTAAACACATTTATTGAGGGTAAAATGCCTATTCATGCATGTTCTTAGACTTATATTTGCATTTCATGTTATAAATATTGCATAGCATGCATCATTCTGTATTTAGAGTAGTATATAATTTAGGTTAATTGCATCCTTTTTGTGGTTAGGAGAGAAGGATATTTATTTCGGAGCCTCAGATTGACGATCCGACCGTACGGATCTGATCAAGGCGACGATCGGAGTCTAATGTCTCTGAAATTGCCTCGATCGGAGTCTCGTAGCACCATATGCAGTCTGAGGAAGATTAACGGCCAAGGGATTAGGTGACATAATTTGGAGCTTCAAATGACAAATCTGACTGCATGGATGATTCAGGTCGATGATCGTAGCCTAACGATGTGAAAATCGACTCAATCCAACATCTGTAGCAGCTCCTACAACAAGAAGATGGATGGCCCAGACTGTGCCACGTGGCGTAGCCTAGGCCACCCAGCGCACACACGCGTGCAGCATCCCAAGTGCACGCATGCACGGCAAAGGCAGGGGAGCGCAACACTAGCTATGCATGGGCTAGATCTACAGCGATGCATGAGCTGGACTTACAGCGACGCTTACAACCATCGCTAATTCATTGCATGCCAACAAAGCCAGCTGTGGGCAATAGTAGGCATGAGTTGCTTACAGCGACATTTCCAGCGACGGCTTGGATGTCACTAATGGTCTCATACCTATTTTTTGCCTCTTCACTATAAAAGGACCTACACCCCCTCCCTTCCAAGCCATCTATACCTACTCTACTCCCACCTACTTTCAAGCTCTACCAAGCCTACCAACGCTCCATTAGAGCTTGTTCTCAAGCTCCCAAGGTGCCTATTAGTGTAGCGAACCTCTGCCCCACTAAATACTCCAACTTCCCATCCCCCTTCGTAGGTCGCCTTGGAGCCGTCCTCCCACCTCCATTCCGGTAGCAGATCATCTCCGTCTTCTCACCTCCATTCCGGAGCCACGTAGAAGCTTTCCTCGACCCGACGTCCTCCTACATCTCACCTCCGTGGTCCTTCTCCTTACCTCCTTCATCCGAGCTTTCGCCAGGCATCGTCGTCTCGCCGAATAGCCGATTTGGGAGATTTCCTCTCACCCACCCCCTCTCTTTTTATGCTTTCATAGTTGATTGTAATAGACATTAATGCAATACATCACATTTGATTCCATCTCTATCTTGTGATTGCTTGTCTTTTATTTCAAAAACACAAAAAAATAGTGAAACCCTAAAACTTCAAAAAGAAACAAATCGAAGCACGATTTTCACTTAAAGTAAACATCGCCTCCCTGTATTCAACCCAAGACTCCCTTGGAGTTTTGGTATAAATTTTATCTGATCGACGTGTTTTGCAACTACGACAACGGGTTACTTGTAACCCTGATTTCTAACATGCGAAACACACCCGACTAGTCTCCAGGAGCTAGACTTGAGTTGGCCTAAGCTGGTTGAGGTCTTCTTCAGCTGACTAGGCTTAGCTAGATGATGGCAATAGCTAGTCCTAGTCAGGTAGAGTTTCTGGTGAATTGTTTTGAGCTAGGGGAGTTGGAATGGTGTTGGGGTCAACTTTCTTGAGCTAGTTTGAGCTACCATCCAACTGAGGTGAGTTGAATAGAGCTATGGTGAACTAGCTAAAGCTACAATTCAACTGAGATGAGCTTAATGGAGCTAAGGGTGAGTTGATCCAACTAGAAGTAGTTGGGATCCAGCTGGGATGAGTTGGATCTAGTTGAGATCGAGCTGATGTGGACTTCTACTTCATCTTCTGCCTTCCTAAGTGTCAAGGTATGTGGGATCTGACTTTCTACCTATCCTTAACACTCAAATAAACACATAGAAAATATAATAAAATGCAATGCATGGCTGACCTAGGTGAATGCCTAAATGCAATCCAAAAACTCATTCGCAGAGTTGAAACTGTAAGAGCTAGATCTATCTTAAGGCATAAGAATGATGATAATCTAGCATTTCTCACACCCCCGTGCTTATCTTTTACTAGTCTCTTAGCAAAACTATTTCACAAAGTGGACTTTTGGGAAAGCCTAATTTTTTTACTTTCAAGGAGAAAAAGATTATGAGACATTGGTTGATTGAAAGCATGAAAGGTACAAGATTTGTTAAAGATAAAACATCGGGATTCATCTTTGGATCAAAAGGCTAGATTAATCGGGATCAATATATCCTTCAAAAAATTCACAAGTTAACTCCTTGATAAATTCAAATAACCCAAAATCATTTTGCAGATAGGATTTCCTTGGCTCTTGAATCCAACTCGCAACTCGTAAAGATTTTAAAACCTTATGTCAGTGCTTATGAATGCTCACATTTATAAGGTCAAGTTTTTGAAACTTTTTCTTTATTTTTTTTTATTTTTTTTTTGTCTCCCCCATACTTATTCCTAGCTTAATCCTACAATAGATGCATCAAGATCATTATACCTGTTACTAATCCTTAAGGGGGCTCTGGCGCCAGCACTTTGAGATAGCACTATCCAAGACATCACCCAATCGCTCACAACCCCAAAACACAATGCGGTGTAAAGGGGTGCTCCAAGCGAACTCAAGCTCTTGCTCCGATGCTCTAGGTAGAGCACCATCCAAGCCACTTGGGCCACAAGATGCACCTTAATGCTCCATCTAAAGATATGAAATATAGATATAGAGTAGTGCTGAGGCGGTAACATGCTGACATTGCATCCACAAAGGAGGCATTTTCTTCCTCGGTGGTGGGAACTCAAACTAATCATCTGCCTCATATTTCACTAAGACTAAACAGAGGGCTCTTCTAATTTTTCTAAATATATTTTTAGGTGTTGGCTTTGTGTGTGAATTTTGACACAAGAATTTTGCAAGAGACGCAAGTTTTTTGGGTTGGAAACTAAGCCAAGTAATTTCCAGGTTACAAAAAGAGATCAAGTCACTTGAATCATTAAGAGTTTAAGTTGAATTTAGAGAAAGATACTTGATCTAGTCTAAGAATAGACCCAGAAGTTCTAACAATCAGATCTGCATTCTAGTCCCTAATTTGTTAAAGATTAAATCCCACTGTACCTTAGAATGAATCTTCAACCTTAGTTCTAATTTTCAAAATTTTATTCAAAGAGTTTTATGACTTCTCTTATGAAGATGCATGCAAAAGAAAAAATGAATATTTTTAGCTTTTGAAAATCCTGAATCGATTGTCACAATTTAAAAATACCTCACCATGCTTATGATATGCAATGTCCTCATGCATTAGGAGGGAAAAGAAATCACCATAGTGAAAAGCGATCGGATTCAGGATGGTCAAAACCTAGGAAAAGGATGATAAAAAAGGAAAGCAGGAAAAATGGTGGGCTACCTCCCATTCAGTGCTATCTTTTACTCCATTCAGCTAGGCGTTAATTGATGCACTGAAGATGGACAATCATGTAAGAAATTTGACATATGAATGCCCTCAAGATAGGTGTCTTCCTCAGAAACCCCTGAAAGATGAGTGGTAAAAATATGGGGATCAAAATTGGGTGGAAAAATGGAAGAATTACTTGAGTCTAGCCAAGGTTTGAGTTCATGATGAAAGCTAAACTCGGGTGGGTCAGGTGGTAGGTCTAATGAAAAGGGAGTGGGAGAAAAATCAGTGTGTTGAAGGGTGGAATAAGTTAGTGTGGGCAGTTCAAGTGAGAAATCAGGAAGATTTAAAGAGTATAGGTCAAACCCTAATTGATCTGAAACGTCTTTGACCCCATTATCAAAATCAGAATCCGAATCAATAAAATTTGGTTCAATGGTGGTCAAAGTAGAGCAAGAATTGATCATCATAGATTCCTCAATTACTGCTTCCATTTCATCATCAGAGTTTTAAAAGAAATCATGATCAAGGGACCTCTTGGAAGCTTTAAAAATATCTAAAGAGATATTCTGGTCATCGCAAGTTATATCCATTTTTCTGGAATGACAATTGATATTAGCTTTTGTAGTAGCCAGAAAAGGTCCTCCAAGGATAATAGGGGCATTCTTGAGTGTCTCAGGTACCTTTACGTCAGAGACTAGAAAATCAATCGGGAATAGACAATTCTGGACCTTGATAATAATATCCTTGACAAGTCCTCGCGGTTTAATGGTAGATTGGTCTGCAAATTGTAATTGAACCTCAATGGGTTTTAATTCACTGAATTGGAATTCCACAAATATGACCGTGGGGATGAGATTTGTAAATCCCCACTTGGAGGGGGTGAGATATGCGTGACGTATAAAATGTGGAATTAAAAAAGATAGCAATCTCACAAAATTAGCAATCGCACAATGTACACAATTATTTTTAGGTGAAAACCCAAATCGGGTGAAAACAACCACCTAACCCTCTCGAGTTAGGATTTCCCAATCGATCTAATCGATTAAATCCACTATATGAACTGCTTAAATGAGGGTAGTTTAATCTTAATTACAACCATGCTACAAGTACGAGGGTAACGTTCCTCAGCCCCTCCTCCTCACAAGGAGGATTTTGTCCCTCGATGGAGACGGGAATTCGCAACGCGAATACCCAACCAAATAGCAAAGTAAAAGATACAAGAATAGTCCTATAGAGCCAACAAAGTAATTCTTAAACTAAGCTTCTATAGGTAAAGAAACTTCCCTTTGCTTGGAAGTGCATCGAATCGGTGACGCGGGTGCATGAACCACACAACGACGCTTTGTCGCTCTCTTAATTGCGGAGGGAGAGCAGGTGCGCAAATTGGATGAGGCTCTCAGATGTGGAACTAGCCTTTGGTAGCAAGTGCTTCTTCTACTTCAATTTGACACAAAATGAGTGGAAATATTCTTGCAAGGTGTATTTGTACAAGGCAAGGGTTCTCTATTTATAGAGGGCCTAGGAAGGCTTTGGAAGGCCTTGGAAGGTTTCCATAGTCGTTGGGTGCAAATCTAAGGCAAATCAAGTCAGAATAAGGATCAATCATGACTCTGACAGGGTTATTAGATGTCTTGACTTAAGGTTAGATGTCTGGGTTGTTGTCTGATTTTAGAGTCAGTCGTCTGATCTAGGTAGGTTGATCTTCTTAGACGATGTTGAATTAGAGTGGACGTCAAAACAAGTCTTTTAAGACGTCTTGACATAAGGTCAGACGTGTAATTCTAGATGGAAATCCTTCTTGTTTTTATCCAGACCTAAACAGGGTTCTAGGCTAAGTGATCAAATGACAGATCGGTCGTCTGGCATAGGATTTGGACATCTGGAAACTAAGTTAACAGTGAGTATAGATTTCCAAGAGAGTACAACGGCTAGAAAATCTCTCAAAGGAGATTTTGGGCCAGTCGAGGCAAAACGGTCACATATCAGACATCTGGGGATCTCTACAGACGTCTGATATAAGTCTAACGTTCATATTCCTCAACGTTTACTTAAGAAGCCAACGTTCCACTAATTAGATGTCTGGTAAAGGCATCAGACGTCTTCTAAGATGTCTGGACTAAGGTCTGGACGTCTGAGTCTAACAGGCAGAACCTATTAAGTCTAGCCTAAATGTTTTGGACATCTGATCAAATAGTCAGACGTCTTAAAAGTCACTATCAGAGGTCTGATTTCCAGATTAGACGTCTGATAAGGCTGTCTGAACCCTATTTTGATTTTCTAAGTTCTCTGCAGAAAACCTAGGTATCGTAGGGTTTGTGCAAGTGTTCTTAGGACTACTGTTAGGGTACTTTGAGGCTCTTTAACAAGAATCTAAGAAATAAAATAAAAAGCAACAAAAGAAACAAAATATAAAGTACAATAGAAAGGAAATCTATCCTATTATTCATCTCCTTCCTTCTTCAAGCTTTCTCTCCTCGCGAAGCTCCTCCGCCTCTGTCAAGCTCCTCCAATTCGCCATGGATGCGAGCTCGAATTGCATCTAAACACCTGTCTCCGTTTGCAATTTGACCTGAAAACTAGGACTCAAAAGCAAATATTAAAAGACACGTGTTTTGTTATCATCAAAATAAGCGATCATGGTACTCTAGCACCAACAAGATTTATAGAGGCACCTAAATCGAGAAGGGTACAATCAAAAGTGGTGTCATTTATGACAATCGAAATGAGAGGTGCGCCTGGGTCCTTTTTCTTGAGATGCATCTTACTTTGTACAACTGAGCTTACTGTCTTAGAAAGGGCCACCCATTCTAGATTCTTGGCCTACCGCTTCAGAGTACACATTTCTTTCGAAAATTTAGTGTAGACAGGATTGTACTTGATGGCATCTAGGAGGGGGATGTTTATCTCGACTGGTCCAAATAAGTACATGAGATCTTGGTGAGAGACCTCAAATTTCTTTTTCTTAGAAGGATTGGATTGCGGTGCTTGAGAGTAAGGAATAAGATTTGAATCTTGTGATTTTTGTGTGTCTTCCTCTTCCTTACTGGGGGGATGAGAGTCAACTCGCATAGGAATAATGTGGTTTTCAGTAGGTTGTTGTGAAGGGCAAGGATCAGTTGTGGTTTTCCCACTCCTCAATGTAACTGCATTCACAGTTTGGTTATTCCTGGGAGGAGATTGGGGGCCTGTTGTTGTGGAAAACCTAATGGGTGCTGAGGTACAGAGTTAAAGGGAGGCTGATTAGTGTGGTTTTGATTTAGATTTCCACCCTAATATTGGTTCCTTTGATTGACAAGGTTGGGTATGGGTTGGGATGGTAAATGTCTTGCAGGTCTCTGGGTTAGAGTAACCCCAATCTGACGTGCAGATTCGTAACAACACGGGTTACTTCTAACATTTGACTTTGCATTCCCTGCAGGGTTTTCATAACCTGAGCATTGATGTCTTCTTGAGATGGCCCAAGTTGATAAAAAGTCTAACTCAACCCATACCCTCCAAACGAGTTTTGTTTTTGAGAGGTAACCAAATTGGTCCAGGAGAGGTTCGGGTGGTTCCTAAAGTTAGAGGAATTTCTAAATTGCTCCTAGAGGGCAAAGATATTTTCAGTGGGGCTAGGATTGGATATGTGTAGGACAGCGATGAACCATAGAAAGCCTCAAAAAATTGATTATTCTCAACAGGGATAGTGTTAAGATTATCCAAATTTCCTCTCTTTAAGATGTTAGGCATGGTTAGATGTGGAGCTTATGGCACTTGGGTGGGTGTGGTAGGTCTTTTCTCCATCTTCTTCTGGTTCAATTGCATTTGGTCAAGTCAATGAGCAATCATTTGGAGATCGTCTTGGGTAGCAGGGATAGATTAAGTGCCTATTTCATGAACACCGAACTACGGGTTTGTAGTTCTGCCAAAGGTGTTCATGGATGCATGATTAAATGACTTTTCACTCATTTCCTCGAATAATTCATATGCATTTTCAACATTTTTATTGAAAAAGTTGCCGCCATACGAGGCATCGACGAGATGTTGAAGTTGATATTCTAATCCATGGTAGAAGATCTGCACTAGCTGCCATAAGGGTACCTCATGATGCAGGCAACTTCTTAAAAGATCTTGGAACTGTTCCCAAGCATCATGTAGAGTCTCGCCAGATTTTTGTTGGAAGGTCGTAAAAGATATTTGCAGGGAATTAGTACAACCTATGGGGAATTTTTTTTAGGAAAGTGCTTTTTAGCTGAGGCCATGTTGTAATGGGTTTGCCGATAGTTCTGAACCAATAAGCAGCCTTATCCTTGAGAGATAATGAGAATAATGACATCAACCATAGATCTTCTCGTACATTGCGAGAATGGGTTGTTTGTGAAAGGAGAGTGAGCTTCTCAGAGTGGCTGAATGGGTCTTCCCTAGGAAGGCCATGGAAGTGCTTAATCAGGTTTAGAACGACTGGTTTGATTTCGAAGTCCCCTTCTGGAATGACCATCCCTGATCTATCTTCGTTGTTGGAAGGATCATAAAAATCCTTAAGAGAAATGATAGGTTGCTGATGGGGTGCTGGATTTTACCCTTGGTTGGCTAGGTTCATTACAGTCCTAGCCAACTGTTGTTGGTTTGCTTATAGTTGAGCAGATGCTCAACCATCATAGAGAAGCGATTAGGTAAGGGGGGTTTGATGTTGTTGTTGTGGCATCTCAGCATTAGGTAGCTCCAGGCCAGGTAAACGGGGGATAGAAAAATTAGCATGTGGATCAGATTGTGGGTTAGAGGCAGGTTGAGATGTGGATGTGGATGGGTTGGTGGACTTATTTTATTGATTTTCCAATTTTTTATAATGCAAATGAGAGGAAGAATGATGAAAGAGAGATCTTTTTGTGAGGAGGGAAAAATCAAGTGGTCTATCCAAGTGTAAAGTTTGGGACTACTGCCCATGCATACAATGGAAGAAATGGGGAGGAGAGGAGGGAGAGATGAGAAGAAGTGTGAAATCAAGCAATGTAAAATTCTAGACTTAACTTAAGTGTGACTCTTTAAAAATTTACCTATGACTTGGTCTACCTTGGCAATAAGAAATCAATAGTGGATAACCATTCCCTCAATAAATTTGGCTAGGATGAATAAAGGAAGGGTTGGGCCAAATCATGTCCTAGGAAAATCATTGGAGGCTTGTATAATCCTGCACCTAGTCATTTAACACTACCCCTCAGCCTGGCACTAGATATAGATGAAGGAATTGATACCAACTAAAGAAATCTTAAAACCTAGGTAGCAAGTTTAAGTTTGATGAAACCTTAAGGATTAAATTGCTATAGATTTTAGTTAGGTATAGGAACTTAGAGTGCACAAGGAATGTGGTGGGCATTAATTTGGGTAATGCTTGGTTATTTCTTTTTTATATGTGTATGCGAATTAGGCAGGAAGTGATGCCCAAGCCAAAACAAATGGGTTAGCAAACAAGGATTTTTGTTGAAGTGTTTTAGGATTTTGATAAAGATTTAATGTCTTTTAAAATTCTCTCTTCTTAAGGATTCAAACAAGGTTTTGATGTTCCGCAAAATAATAACAAACAAGTTGTTGTTAGTGGAAGTCAATTCCTTTAAAATTGATGTAACTAAGCGAGAAAATCAAAAACCTTAAAGTTTGGAAATCCTAGTTATGCAACTCCTAAAAATGAACCTTTTTTTCAAAATCTTTTGAGGTGGTGGTCCAAAACAGACAAACAATAAAATCACCTGACAGAAAATCAAATAAGAAATCTAAAAATGATTTTTTTTTATTTTAGGAAATTATTTGATATTTTTTTGGAATGTTTCTTCTTACTGGTGTCAAGAGTCAGAATTGATAGATTCTGGGAATTGATTCAACAGAAACCTCAAATGGCCTCAAAAATTTTTGAGAATTTTATATGATGTAGATAATTTCTTAAGGTTTCTAGAAATATAAAGTTTACCAAAATCTAATTAGCATAAAAATTAATAAAATTCACTGAAAGTAAGAAAATAGTAAGAAAACAAGGCCTAACCCCTGTTCAATTCGTGACTTTTTTATTTTTTTCTATTCAGCCAAATTGATTAGAAATTGGACTCAAGGTTCCTAACTCAAAGGGCCTTTTCTAGGTGAACTTTGGTGATTTTAGGAAGCTCCTATGTGCCCAAACTTGACTTTTAAAAATCATGACAGAAGTGTAGATTTTCAAAAATCAAACACCAATAAGACTAAGGTAGTGGAAAAATGGAGCAAACCAGCAACAGAGTGATTTTTAGGGTTCCACCACCATCAATTTTTCTTGTTTTTGATTTTTTTGATAATTTAAAGATTTTTTAAGAGATTTTTTTTCTTTTTGAAAAGTGGCGTGGGGTATTAACCTAGAGTACATGGGAAGAAAAGAAACTTGAAACTTCCGCTCCAAGTGCTCCAAATCCTGCTCCCGCTCTAGATTCGCACCTAAACAATACAAACACAAAATTTGTGAAGATCTAATACAGTAAGAGAGAGATCAAAGATGTGACTAAGCCATGCCTCCCTGGCAACGATGCCAAAAAGTGATACGGGAAATACGTGTTTTGTTAAATATGAAAAATAGTGTCGTACGTGTAAATCCATAATCAACTCTTAAATTTATAATATCTAGATAGGGTGAATATCTAGGGTCATCCAAGGAGGCTAATTTGTTAGTTACATGAAATTATTCTCTCTCTCACCTCTTAAATCAGCACTTGTCCTTTCGTATTTTCAATTTTGTTGTTTTTAGGGTTTTCCAAACAATCAGGCACTTGAGAGCGAAGATGAACTATGTTAAAACTACACCTATCAATGATAAATGGTAGTTTATCATCATTCATATGCCCTAAAATAAACTTAGCTCTTAGGATTTTAACTTCGCAAATGGGCTTTTGGGTTGCATTTAGGCATAATCTAAGTTAGGCATGCATTGCATTCTTTTTGCATTTTTAACATCTTTACTTGAGTGTTAAGGTTAAGCAGATGTTCAAACCCTTAAAACCCTAACACTCAAGAAGGAAGAAAGTGAAGAAGTTCATTTCAGCTGAACTCTAGCTGGATCCAGCTCATCTCAGCTAGATATCAGCTCACATGGGATATGTTTAGCTCATTCCAGCTCCATTCAACTCATCTTAGCTGGATGGTAGCTCACCTTAGCTCAACCCACCTCAACTCAATTTAGATTCAGCTCAACTTAGTTGAGTCTAGCTCATCCTAGCTCCAGTCAATTCGCTGAGAGATCTAGCTAGCTCAACTTAGTTGACGAGAGTTCATTCCAGCTCCAGCTCATTCCAAGTCCAACTCTACCCATCTCCACTTAGCTCATAGCAACTAAACTCCCTCCAGCTTAGCTACTACTTGCCTACCTAGTAGCTAAGCTAGCTCAGGAGTTCTCATCAGAGGCAGTTCCAGTAGAACCTAGCCTTAGCCAGGTTGAAACAAGCTCAACATAGCTCAACTACTCAAGCCTAGCTACTAGCATAAGAACAAGCTAGCTAAGCTAAGTAGTTGAGCTCATCATGAAGACCTCCTCAGTAGATTCAGCTCCAGTCTAGCTCCAGTCAGCTCTTCCTTAGCTCCTCTTCTCAAAACCCTAACTCCTCCACTACTACTCTACTAGTTAAGCTAGCTTAGCTAAGCTCAAAACCAACTCCACCTCCATGGTCGTCCACCACTTACCTAAACCCTACTCCAAGTCCACCACCTAAACTAACCACCTACCTCCACCTATAGTTGGCGCCACCTTCCTTGCATCTCTTCACACCACCACCTCCAAGAGCCACCACAAAAGTGGTGCCAACTTTCCCTCCAAAACCCCTTCACATCGCCATCATCCATCTCCTTTTGAACCCATCTCCACCATCAACCTAACCCTAAAGCCCTCCTTGGCGCCAACATTAACTCACCCTTTCACCAAGCTAACCACCCATAACCACCACCTTAACCCCCTTTAAGTTGGCGCCAAAAACACCTCCACATCCCTTCAAATTGGCGCCAACTTGAAGCCCTATCACAACGTTACACCCAAAACTATCTACACCCTACACATCACCCCCTTCTAGAAAACCCTCTTGGTCCCAACTCAACACCACCTTAACTACCATATAACCACCACATAGGTGGCGCCAAAAACACCACCAACACCCCTTCACCTTGGTGCCATCTAAATCCACCCTTAATCCCTTAACTACCACCACATGGAGCCATCCCAACCCTTCCTAATTCCCACACAAACTAACCCACCTAAACTCACCTAGGTTGGCACCATCCACCTCCTTAACCCAACCTCCATACATCCCTTTAATTGGCGCCAACCTACCCTAGCCACTCATCTCCTAACCACCACCATATAACCTAATCCTAGCAATACAACACACCTAACCCATCCTTAACCCTAGCCCCCAACTAGAGTTGGTGCCAACCACCAACACCCCTCCATTTTGGTGCTAATTCACCTCAACCCTAGGATCTTCTAACCACCCTCAGAAGTCCATCTTAGCCCGCCATCCATTAACCACACCTATCCCCCTAACACTCCTATAAAAAGACCTAACCTACCACCAAAAAGACCCATCTTTGGTTACATTATTTCTACCCATATTCCACCCATAGCCAACGTCCTAGGAGGGAAGGAGAGGAGGAAGAAGATCAAGGAGACACCCTGTCTCCTTGGTGGCTTAAACTTTTTCTTCTTCTTCCTTGTGTCAGCACCAAGCCAAGGATGCTCAATGTATCTAGAGATTGCATGGAACAAAAAGGAAAGAGAATAAAAAATAGTGGTGATTTAGATCACCACTAATCCTCTTAATTAAGCATGCATGCAATACATCAATTCAATCGTAACCATATTACTTAAATAATACAACAATATCTCAAATAAACTCAGATCAGACGTCGGGCATTTATCATCAGATGACTTAAGTGCAACCCTGCTACAGTGCTTCTTCAAAGCCTTTTCTCTCTATTTCTTTTCTCTTCTTCTTTCCTTCTTCTTTTTCTCGAGTCTTCACCTTCTTCTTTAATCCTTTTCCTTCTCCTTCTTATTCTGAGAGCCTCTTCTTCTTCCTCTTCTTCCTTCAAAACACACGCACAAGGGTCTTCGCAAGCTTCTTAGCGACTAAGTGTTGGGAGTTTGCCTTGAAGAGCAAAACCCCCCTTCCCCACTCACAAATTCCTCCTCCTCTTCTCTCTCAGATAACCAGGTAACCAATCGAGTAATTGGGTTAAGTAGTATCGGGTCCAAGGCTATCGATGTGGGTAGTAGCCAAGGAGTGATGGCATAGGCGGGTACGGGTGAGTAGGTAAGGAGACCTCACCCCCAGTGTTTGAGGCAAAAAGGCCTATTCACAAAAACATAATAAGCACATGCGAGCGCTCTTCTCCCATCGATGTGGGACTAAACCCACTGGCTTTTCCTCGCGTACAACTGCAGAGAAGCCTCATCCAATTAGTGCAGCAGTTGAGGTCGTGGTGCTCAATTGAAGACCTAGAGACCTGCATGGAGCTACTCCTGTGACCTGGGAGCAAAACTTGAAGCTTTCGAGGGCCGAGCTTGAAGAAAACAGTCGGAGAAGATGATGTGGCGGCGGAGCTTCGGTGGGATACCTGAAATACAAAATACAGGCTAAAAACTCCAGTTAAAAAGCTCAGGAGAATCACCGTAGAGTGTGGAATGTGATGGTGGCATCCGTGGGGTGATTTGTGCTTGGATGATGGCGGACGGTGACAGAGGAGCATGAAGGTGGAGGTGATTGGTGGAGCATTTGGATGGGTGAACTGCATAATAAATATGGGGGTTTTATGCAGGTGGATGAGGCGAAGCTTGTCAGGGTGTTGGCGAGGTGTGTGGTGCAGTGGAACGACGGGAAGACCTCGTCGGAGGTGTGGTCAGAGATGAAGGAGATGATGGTGAATGGTGGTGTTAGTGGTCAAAACAAGGGCTTAGAAGTCCTAAGCTAACCTTCAGAGCTAAAGGAAGCTAACTAACCTAAATCTAATGGACGAAAGGGAAGAGAAGTCCTTGCCAGTGGTACACCGGACTTGGAGGGGATGAACTCTCAGGTGGGTGAAGTAGCGACGACAGGATGAGGTAGGCGACGCTCGCTGGTATTACGACACGCGGAAGAAGTTGAGGATGAAGGAGCCGTCGCCTATTGTACGTGGCTGATGGTGAGAAGGTGATCGAAAGGGGTCGCTAGAGTTGGTGGAGATGGAGGTTGGGGAGAAGGGAAGAAGGGGGTATCCGACCTCCAAACCAAGCTAAGGAGGTGAGGAACTTGATCAGGGTTCTTTTATAGGCATTAGGAGGGCCTTCCAAGCTTGGAAACCAAGCTTGGAAGCTTGGGACTTATGCACAAAAGGGAAGCCAGAACCTTTGAAAGGTTTGCACGAGCTTTTAGTAAGGAGTTAGGATTCATGACCGATCTTAATTGGAAGAGAATTCCTCAAGGAATCTCCGATTCAAATTTGGGATTGATTGTTTGAGAATCGAGCAAGAAATCCTCGCTCGAATCTCAACGGTGAGCTACAGCCACTCTTAATGGCGGCAGTGACCTAGATGTGAAGGTGATGACAAAGTTAGGGGGATCTTTGCAATATATTTTGAAAGCTGAGGGGCCATTTGAGAAAAGAAGAATAAGACTGGACCAAAATGCAAACTAGGTCAAGATGATCTCTAATTAGGCCCAAATTTTGATAAAAACCTAATTTGGACCCAAGGAATTTGATGGTGAAGTCAAATTTTTGTTTTGACCAAGTTTCACTGGGCAATTTACACAAAAATATAAATTAGGGCAACTTCCTGTCTGAGACTCTATTTTAGGTCAAAATGGGTTCCAATGGTCAAATCAAAGATACCAAACCTTATAGAATATTTTTATATGATTTTTAGAAGTTTTAGGTGAATTTTGTTCTGACTAGAACCTCAGTTAATTAAGCAGGTCTGAAATTAGGGTTTCAGATGTCCATTAATTCTTGAAATGCGCAAAAACTGGTTTCTGTCTGCATGAATCCATTTGTTAGACATTTATGACCATTTGACCTTTAACCCCTGGGAAACCCCATGATTATTCTGCATTTATGATATGATGTTAAAACAACAGATTTACCCCCGATTTAATGTATGTCTCTCAGAAAGGATATGCAATGAATTATGGCTCTTCGACGGTTATGTAGGAGCATTTGTCTGTTGATTATGACTAATTAAAGCTAGTTATGGTTGATGACAACATTATCATCAAGATAGTGAGGGTGGTCCATGCCACCCTAGGGAAAAGTCCTTGGAGTGGAGATCTTCCACTCTAGGAGGAGGCACGCCCACCTAGGGTTTGCCACAAGGAGGACATTTAGGAGAGAAGATTTCCTTTTGATCCTGGGGCAACCAGGACTAGAGTAGGAATTCTAAGCAGCAACATCATCATCAACATTATCTTCTTAAGCTTTCTTCTATATTCTTGTTATTTATTTTGCATGGTAGTGTAGTGTTTTTGTTGGAGATTACAAGTGAGAACCCCTCTCACTTGTGAGTTCTCTAACTCGTTGTAAAATAATTTTTCAAATCAACAAAAGAATTCCTCTATTTTTTAGATAGCTTGTGATTGTGTTGTGACTTTATTCTAAATTACACTAGGCCTTCCGTGCTCAGGGTGAGTTGGAGAAGCAAAGCACTTGTTGCTTTGCATTTCCCGTAGTTTCAATTTCCGTCTCTCTCTCCATATTGGTTTTGCCACATTCAAAACCTAAAAAAAATTATATATTTCAAAACCTAAAAAAGAAGTTGATTTCTAAGATTCAAGTGAGAGATTTTGTTAAAAGCATTCCTACCTCTCTTGGAATGACCCGAATACTTTCCCAAGTACTCGGAGTTTAGAAATTTAAAAGCGATCTAAATTGCGTGTTGCAACGACTTAAAACCTGATTTTTATAAATCACACATTTTAGCGATCACTTTTTGGCATCGTTGCCAGGGAGGCACGACCATGCATTTAGTAATTCTCTTGCTTGATAAGTGGATCTCATCCCCTTCTCTGTCTTTTCTCTCGTGTGTGTAGGCATTGCAGGGAGAAAGCAGGATTTTGGAAGAGAGAGCTTGAAGTTTCTTTTCTTCTAATAGATTTTCGATTAGTTCCTTCTTCCTTGTCACATTAACCCTAAAAAACTATCACACAAATACTAAACCTCTCTTTCAGGATCATAAACATTTAAATCAAGCGGAGTGGTGTCTTTAGAAATTCATTGGTTGCTTGTTTGCATGATTTAGCACCACTCTAACTTAAGTGTTGGTGTTCTGATTTTCGGGTCTAGACTTTTTCCTGGATTTCAAAAATCAATTCCTGACACCACAGACCTCCTAAAATTTTGAAATTTCATCCAAATATTCCAACTCAAGTCAAGAACATCTGTTCCAAATTTTAGAGTAATTGGAGTTGTATTAAATTTTTAAAAATTCACGGACCACAAGGGGGTCATCTAATACGATTTCACTATTTTATTACTATCCACGAATTTTAGGAATTTTTCTACCTATCAAACTTTTATGTAATTTAGATTTCTCAAATCCTTGTGAAGTTCTACACATCACATAAAATTACAAAAGTTTTTTGGTGGTCAGTGGTGGTATTGAAAAGTTCAAAATACCCACGGGTATCATTTCTGAACTTTGACACTAGGAAAAAGAAAAATCTTAAAAAAATATCAAAAAATTTTCTAAAATCTTAAAAAAATATTTTTTGGAATCTTTGTTTGATTTTCCTTCCAGAAGTGGTGTTGTTTGCCTTGTTTGGTCCACTACTTAAAAAGAAAAGCCTGAAATAATTTCACTGGTAGTAAATTTCTATTTAAGGATCAAATTGATTAGGGTTTCTTTTCATTTTCTAGTCTCACTTTCTAAAAGGAAATCTACTCTCACCAATACAACTTGATTTCTTTTTGTTTGCGGATCTCAAACTTGTTTGAAAACTTAAAAAGAAAACCCTAAAAGATACTAAGATAAATCAAATCCTAAAAGCAGAAAAACAACAAAAATTGTGTGACAACTTGATTGACTTTAGAATCACTCTTCTCAATTTTTGCACACTAAAAAAAAATTGAAATAAGAGGGCAATACCCCAATCAATGCCCTCCACATTGCCGTGCATATTCAGATACTTAAGCCTAATTAAGAAAAGTAGTCATTTGACCACTTAAGGACTTCACCAAAGTTTAGGCTTGATATCCAATATCTAAGAGTTATTATGCGTTCCTAATTCCTCTTGAAAATGCGGCAACAAACTTAGAGAGAAGTCAAACGATGGGTGCGGGTTTACACAAGTGATGGAAACACCATCATAAGCCCTAACTAGCTCATTTTGACCTAAGAAAGAGAATAAAAGCTCCTACATAACTTAGAGAAGGGCCTAATTCAAGGAATAACAGTTCTGAGAAGAAAACATGAAATAAAGGGTAAAACTGCAAGTTTACCATTGCAGCACATCAACGGGATTTCCAGGGGCTAAAAATAGGTCAATTGGTCTTAACAAGATGAAAAGTGAGTTGGTTCAATCAGAAATAGGTTCATGTGCAATCTAAGAATTAAATGACATTCTGTAACCCTAAAATAAATCCACTTAATACAACAAGGTTCTGGTCAAAATAAAAATCAAATAAACCCTCTAAAATTCATGAAAAAATATCCTCTAGGGTTTATAACCTTCAAATTATCCTTTGGAACCTATTTTGACCTAAGTAGGGGTCATAGCTAATTATTTGCCCAAATTTGGGTTTTTGTGTAAAATATCCAGTCAAAGGTGGTCAAACCCAAAATACAACTTCACCATTGGATTCCTTAGGTCCAACTTAGGTTTTTACCAAAATTTGCACCAAAGGAGAGGTCACCTTGACCTACTTTGCAAAACAGTCCACCTAAGTATATTTTGACCCCTAGCTTTTGAAAATCATTGCGTAGACCCTCCTATCTTCCTCGCCACTCTTTGTAATTAGGTCCCTCCGTCATTAAAGTGGAGGAGTCCTACTCCAGTGAGGAATTGAGGAGGATTTCTCCTTGATTCCTCATAGATCCCCTCTCAGATTTGAAAGGGAGATTCTCTAAGAAATTCCCTATCATCTGAATGCAATCACATGCCTTGATTCGCACCCAATCTCTCATGCGAATGCTCGAGAGATTCGGGTCTCCCACTGAGTCCTCCGGCGAGGATTCTTGCGCTTGGAAGATTGTCTTCCAAGCACAAGAGCCTCTGCCAGATGATATAAAAAACCCCCTGATCCGACCGCACAGAAGGAGCTTGGCTTGGCTGGAGAACCACCTCCAATTTCTTCCCTTCTCCTCCGGCCAAGTGTCCAGCAGGCTCTGGCGACTCCTCCTCCTCCTCCTCGTCGCTTTGCCACAATATTAGTGACAGAGCCATCTTCACCTCCTTCCTCCGCGTCGCGCCATACCTATGCGCGTGCCTAATACCCCTTCGTCATCGCCATTCTTCCTCCACTGGACTCATCTTCTCCGGCGGCGGTAGGTACGGCCAGCCGCCCTCCTGTCCCCTCTCGTCCACTTAGTTAGGTTAACTCTCTTCCCCTGTCTCCTCTCTTTATTTCCCCCTCCTTTATTTCTATTTTTATCCCCATGACATCGCAGACCACCACCATCGTCCTCATCTCCGGCCGACCACCTACGAAGGTGCTTCCATCGCTCCATGCTTCCACACGCCTCGCCAGACCCCTCATAACCTCTGCCATCATCCAATGAGCATTTTCCACATCTCCATCGACCGCCAACACCTCCCCAAGTGCCCACCGAACACACCCATCACAACAGCCACAGAGCGACCTAAGCACGCACGCCTAGGTCGCCCCCCAGCCAGCCACCTACCACAACACCTTCGCCGTGCCACGGCAAAGCTCCCTATGTGGTTTGATGAGGCCGCAAGGCCGTATTGAGTGATCGCAAGTTCACCCCCCTTTCCACCATTGGAGCATGAGCAAGGAGCTCGCAAGCTCGCTCCAGGCAGTTGCGCTCCAAGAGAACAGGCCCAGGTGATGCGGGTTGGTCTCACGCACGCATTCAGCCAGGAAATTGACTTTGCAAGGATCATAGCTGCAGCAATTGAGAGAAGTTCTCCATGTGGTCAAGCGAGAAGCGGGTGGGACTTTTTAGTCCCACCTCGGAAATGTTGGGCGCAACAGAGTGATATAAGTTGATTTTGTGTTTCCACCTTATCGCCTCAGATTACGTGGTGAGGTCCCCTCGCCCGCTCACTCGCCTCGTCCGCGACCCACACTATGCGGATCTGGCTTGCCCTGACCCAATTACCATGCACTCCTCACGCACCACCCACACCGGTGCGCCTGGACCCAGGTGCGCGTAACCCGACCCGAACACCCAATTGACTGGCTCTGGGAGAGCGAACCAAAGAGAGAAATAGAGAGAGAGTGTATGCGGGGGAGGGTAGGGGTAGCTTTTGCACTCGTGTGTGCAGGGAAAAGTAGAAAGGAAGAGGAAGCTGAAGCTAAGGAAGGAGCTGCGGGAAGGAAAGAAGCTTAAGGGTAGGAGAGGCTAAGGAGGACTTGAAGGCAGAGGCTGAAGAAGAAGGAAGAAGAAGGCGCTGCTGAAGAAGAAAAGAGAAGGAAGGAAATCAGAGAAGGTAGAAGATAAGGAAGGAAGAAGAAGAGGCACTGTAGCAGAGAAGGTGCGATTGAAGAAAAGGCAAAGGCAGAAGCAAAGGCAGAATAGAAGAAGGAGGGAGAAATCAAGAAAGAAGGAAAGAAGAAGACCAAAGGCAAAGAAGAAAAGAAAGAAGAGCCAAAGCTAAAGGAAAGAAGAAGGAAGGAGAAGGCAGCAAGGAAGGAAGAAGCCAAGAACCAAAGACAAAGAGGAAAAGAAAAAGCAGCCAAGGCAAGCGCTCAGAGAAAAGAAGAAGAAGAAGGAAAGAAAGAATGAAGAAAAAAGAAAGAAGAAAGAAGAAAGAAGAAGCTGAAGAGCAAAGTCAAAGAGAAGAAGAGTTAAATACTTTTTATCAAATCTTCTCAATCTTTCTATTTTGCTACATTTTATAACTCATAAACTCCTGCATTATATTCTGAATTAGATTTTGAGTAACTTTAAGTGTTCAAATTGCATCTATTGAGATTAGTGAATAAATTCCATTTGCTCCCTATGTTCGACCTAGAACTCAACATTCGAATAATAAAACTTCTTATTTGTTTACAAGGTGATTTCACCTATACTACGACGCAACATCCTTTATCTCTTAAAAACACCGATTTCGTTGTGTTAACAACAAGCCCCTGGTGATATTCCCAAGACATGCTTGGGCCAAATCCACCTCTTTAGTCTAGCTGTGTGATCATTAGGAAGTAGGTTCACTTATTAATTTCTTATTTATCAGGTTCCCAAGTCTTAAGTTTTTAAGGAGTCTACCTTAAGTTAGATTTAGTCTTGGTTGTTTGTTTTGCACACTTTCTCTCATCTATCCTTTCTCCTACCCTCCCGTCTTCCATTTAGTGTTTGCACAGCCGACGGTCCCAAAAATCTCACTTGGATGGATCAGCTAATTTTTCGACCCACCGCACTGCCCGTACTCGCTTGTTTGATTCATCGTCTTCCTCTACTGAAAATCAAGAAAAAATGGAAAAAGACCAAAATCATAAAAATGGGACTAACCCATCATCTTCTAACCATCAAAACGGGAACCCCAATTTTGAACCTGAAGTTGAGGTTCCCGAACCACAATTTGAAATGATGCAATTTGAAATCCCATCTCAGAAAAAGCCAACGGAAAACTTTCAAAATTCTGACCCATTTCTAATGCTAGTAACCCAACTCCAACAACTCCAAGCAAATAAAAAATAATTGACTAGGACCGTTACAAACCTATCCAATAATAGACCACCCAATGCTGAACCTACTATTCCATTGAAGGAATTCTATGATCCCTCAAACTATGAAGAAAGACTAGGGGTGGTCATCCCTGATGGAGAATTTGAAATTAAACCTGCAGTCCTTCAACTCATTAAGCATTTTCATGGCCTTCCTCGAGAAGACCTGTTTAGCCATTTATAGGAGCACACGATCCTCACCCAAACTACCAAATCCCGAAACATTTCGGAAGATTTATGGATAATGTGGCTTTTCTTGCCATCTCTTAAAGATAAGGCCGCTTACTGGTCTAGGACGGTAGGAAAACCAATTACTACCTGGACACAATTAAAAAGCACATTTCTAAAAACATATTTTCCGATTGGTCAAACTATTGCTTTACGTTGCACTATAATGACCTTCCAACAAAAATTCGGTGAGCCTATGCATGAAGCATGGGAAAGATTCCAGGACTTATTAAGAAGCTGCCCCCACCACGTGGTGCCACTTTGGCAACTTGTGCAAATATTCTACCATGGTCTTGATGACCAATTGAGGCGATTTGTTGACGCCTCATGTGGGGGCAACTTTTTAAATAAATATGCTGAATGCGCCTATGAACTTTTTGACAAAATGAGCGAAAGTTCTTTCAATCACTCATCCATGGACACCTTTGGTAGAAATGAAGGTTTTCTGGCCCTACCAGGAGGGGTGACGAAATAATTGCGGAAATGAAATATAAAGCAATCTCACCAAAGAAAACCAATCACACAATATACACAAATGTTTTTAGGTGGAAACCCAAACCGGGTGAAAACCACCACCTAACCCTCTCGAGTTAGGATTTTCCGATCAACCTAGTTGATCAAATCCACTAACTGAATCACTTTAAAACGAGGGTGATTCAACCTCAGTACAACCACGCTACAAGTACGAGGGTAGCATTCCTCAACCCCTTCTCTCCACGAGAAGGATTTTGTCCCACGAAGGAGACGGGAATTTGCAAAGCGAATACCCAACCAAATAACAAAGATAAAATAAACAAGTAATCCTATAGAGCCAACAAAGTAATTTTGAACCTAAGCTTCTATAGGAATTAGGAAACTCCCCTTTGCAAGGAGTGCGTCGAGTTGGTGACGCAGTGCGTGTGCCACGCAACGGCGCAATGTCGCTCTCGTGAACAACGGCGGGAGAGCAGGTGCACGAAGGCTTGATGATCTCAAGGGAATGGAGCTTAAGCTTGGAGAGCAAGATCTTTTCTGGACACAAAAGAGTGTGAAAGTGTGTAGCTAAGTGTATCTAAGTGTTTTTCTTGTGTATCTAGGTGTGTAAAGGCTCCCCTCTATTTATAGAGGCCTTAGGAAGGCTTTGGAAGGCTTAGGAAAGGTTCTATAGCCGTTGGGAACAAAGTCCAAGAGAATCAGGCCGAAATCAGGACAATGATTACATTTGACAGGGTAATCAGACGTCTAACTCTTGCATCAGACGTCTGGAAGGCCACTTTAAGACGTCTGATTTCAAGGTCAGACGTCTGATTCTATGCGGGTTTCCTCCTGACTTGAATCAGATCTAAACAGGGTTTTTGTTCAAGTTGATCAGACGACATACAGGACGTCTGGCACTATGCCCGGACGTCTGGAAACCAACTTTTCCTACGGAATGGATTTTCCAACCGTTGCAACGGCTAGAAAATCTTTGAGAAGAGATTTTGGGTCAGCCGAGGCAAAACGGTCAATTATCAGACGTCTGGTCAGTCCTATGGACGTCTGATAAGGCTCTAACGGTCATATCCTTGAGTGCCTGCTAAGCTAGCCAACGGTCCACTATCTGGACGTCTGGCAAGTCCATCAGACGTCTGATTTCATCAGACAGAACTAGCTATCTCCAGCCTAACAGATATCAGACGTCTGAAACAACAGTCAGACGTCTTAAAATACTTTATCAGACGTCTAATTTGGGAATTAGATGTCTGGAAGTGTTGTTTGAACCCTATATTGGTTTTCTAAGTATTCTACAGAAAACCTAAGTATCCTAGGGTTGTGCCGGTGTTCCTAGGACTACTGTTAGGGTACTTTGAGGCTCTTTAACATAATATTCTAAGGAAAATAAAAAGAGCAAGAAAATAAAGACAAGAGATACAAGAAAGGATTAAAAAGAATCTATCCTATTCTTCTTGTCTTCTATCTTCAATCTGTCGCTCCACGCGAACCTTCTCTGTTCTTCATTAAGCTCCTCCAATCCGTCCTGGATGCGAGCTCGAGTTCCGTCTAAACACGTCTTCATTTGCAATTGACCTGAATCTAGGACTCAAATTGCAAATGTTAAATAACACGTGTTTTTTTATCATCAAAACAAATGATCGTGGTGCTCTAGCACCAACAAGAAATGCCAATTCCCGTGTAAGTGTCCATGAAGTAAGCACACAACAATAATCTCTCCCAGTTACACAAGATGATTTGAAACTTTTTGCACAAAGACTAGACTAGATACAGATCAATCACAAGAAAATGGAAGAAAAATTTAATGCGCGACCGCAAAACTCATTACCAACCAACCCTAACTCTCACCATTCTAACTACGACACTAACCCAACTGTCTTTCGCCGAGAAAATTTGTAACAAATTGATACAAGCAGATTTCAAAATCTTGACTTTGCACCTGAAATTGTTCGAACTTCTGATAATTCTTCCATATATGTCTAGTAAACGAAAATATTTCCGCTCTCTAGGATAATTTTAGAAATAATTCTTCAAACTTGTATAATCCTACTTGGAGGAATAACTCTAATTTTTCCTGGAAGAATACCAATCAGATTCTGCATTTTCAAAATCAAATGGGGAATTTTGGACAAAACCAACCTTCACAAGCTGTTATTAAATATCAATTAATGAAAAACCAACAAGGAATGCAATAGCAAATGAACGACGTTACCCGTGCCATTTCTAATTTACAAAATCAAATCATGGTAATGCTTGATCAAAGGCCAATAGGAAATTTGCCCTCCCAACCTGTCCCAAACCCCAGAAATCAGCGTAATCAATTTCGAAGCGGAAATAATCAAGGTCAACAAGGTCAACAACCAATAAATCCCACACCTCAATTTCCACCTGGTTCTCAAAACCTGCAACAAAACCAACGTTTTCCACAGCGAAATAACCACACTGCCAATGCAATAACATTAAGAAGTGGAAAAACTACACACAATGCGGAACCCTCAAGGGAAAATAAACCAAATCAAGAGCAAATTTTTCCCACCTCCGTTCACTCTCAGGAAAATGAAGCCAGCACAAACATGACACCTTTCCCACAGGCATTGAACTTTAAGAAGAAGAAACCCAGAAAAACTAAGCCAACTAAAGAACAATTGCATGAATTATTTGGCCAACTGGAAATTAACATCCCTCTCCTAGATGCAATTAAATACATACCTTCCTACACAAAATTTTTAAAAGAAATTTGTACACCAAAAAGGCAGCCTAAAAATTTAGGAAATGTCATCCTTTCTGAGATAATTAGCTCTGTTGTTCAGAGCAAGCTGCCTCACAAAAGAAAGGACCCGGGCGCTCCATTATTATCTGTTGTCATTAATGACAAGACTTTTGATTGTGCCCTCTTAGACCTAGGTGCATCAATAAACCTCATCCCTACCATCCTTTTTGATGAATTTAAGTTCGGTGAACTCAAACCAGTGAAGGTTACCCTTCAACTTGCAAATTGATCTGTTATTCACCCAAAAGGGATCATAGAAGATGTCATTGTGTAGGTATAGAATTGTCTCTTTGCTGTGGACTTTTTAGTCCTCGACATTGATGTACCCGAAGCTTTAATGAATGCACCTATTATTCTTGGAAGACCCTTCCTCACCATCTCCTAAGCCAACATAAATTGCTATTCCGATAAAATGGACATCACTTGCAGTGGTGAGCCACTCACTTTAGATATTTTTAGGGCTTCCAAAAGATTCCACGAGCTGGATTTCTTCAATGACTCAGATTCTGAAACCTCAAATCTTGTTGAGGAAATGCTTTCTATGGATATAATGTTTGCAATAAACCCTTCTCCTGAGCGACAACAATCATCTAACCCACCCTCACCCACCACACTAAATTTCACGCTAACTTCTAACCCCATTTCAGAACCTGGCCTACAATTAGATTTGAAACCTTTGCTAGATTCCTTAAAATACATGTTTTTGGGCCCCAACCATACAAAACCCCTTATTATCAATGCCCAACTGTCGGGGTTACAAGAGAAAAACTACTTCAAGTCCTGAATAAATATCAAAAAGCAATTGGTTGGGCTTTAACTGATTTAAAAGGCATTGAAGCACCCAATTGCACTCACCACATTTATCTTGAGGATGATTCTAGACCCTCCCGCCAACCTCAATGTTGCTTAAACCCAAATATGCAGTAGGTCGTAAAACAGGAAGTAATTAAATGGCTTGATGCAGGAATTATTTACCCTATCTCTGACAGCCAGTGGGTCAACCCTACACAAGTTGTACCCAAGAAAGCTGGCCTCACTATTATTACTAATGATAAGGGTGATGAAATTCCCACTCGGATTGCTTCTTCGTGGCCTGTTTGTATTGATTACAAAAAATTAAATACCGCCACAAAGAAGGATCATTTTCTGCTCCCATTTATTGATCAAATTTTGGAGCAACTAGCCGGACAAGAATATTATCGTTTCCTTGATGGATATTCTGGCTACAATCAAGTCGCAGTCCACCCTGAGGACCAAGAAAAGACCACTTTCACCTGTCCCTTTGGAACCTTTACTTTCTGAAGAATGCCATTTGGATTGTGTAATGCACTTGCAACTTTTCAATGGTGCATGTTAGCAATCTTCTTTGATTTGGCAGTGGCCTTTGGAATTTAGAAAGAACTCTCCAAAAATGTATTGAGGTTAACCTAGTTCTCAATTGGGAGAAGAGCCATTTCATGGCTTAGGAAGGCATTGTCCTGGGCCATGTTATTTCTGTGAAGGGAATCTCGATAGATAAAGCTAAAATTGATACAATCTCCTAACTTCCCCCTCTCCGTTCGATGAAACAAATAAGATCCTTTTGGGGGCATGTGGGATTCTATTGATGATTCATCAAAGATTTCTCTAGAATTTCCCGACCTTTAAGCCACCTTTTAACTGAAGACAAACCTTTTGATTTTGATCAAGATTGCTTGGAGAGTTTTAATATTTTAAAACAAGTGATTACTAAGGGCAAGCACCCGACTACAAGCACTCGACTGGGCTCATCCGTTTGAGCTTATGACAGATGCCTCAGATTTTGCAGGAGCCATCCTAGGGCAACGAATCAACAAGAAACTCGTTGTGATTTATTACTCTAGTAAAACACTTGATGAAACACAACAGGATTATACTGTCATTGAAAAAGAACTTCTTGCGATTGTTTTTGCCCTTGAAAATTTTCGTTTATATCTATTAGGGTCACACATCACCATATACACTGATCACTTGGCCTTGAAATATTTGCTGAATAAGAAGGATGCGAAACCCTACCTATTTTGATGGATTTTATTGTTACAAGAATTTGACTTGGAAATCAAAGATAAAGCGGGTTCACAAAATGTCATGGCTAATCACCTTTCAAGACTTAACACTAGTGATATTTTGACCCAAATAGCCATTTTTCCGGATCAAATGCTCCGAACATTAAAATCCCTCCCTTGATATGCTGATTATGCAAATTATCTCAGCACTGGACAATTCCCTTTTGACTGGCCTAAACACAAGAGGGATAAGTTATTTGTCGAGATTAAATATTACTTTTGGGAGGACCCCAATCTGTTCCATATCTGTGCTGACCAAGTCATTAGGCGGTGTGTTACCGATTCAGAAACACATGATATTTTGAACCACTGTCACTCAATGGCTTACAACAGACATTTTTCGGGGAAGTAAACAACAGCCAAGGTGTTAAATGCCGAATTTTATTGGCCTAGCATATATAAAGATGCTCATGAATTTTCTCGATCCTGTGTGCGTTGCCTGAGCATCAACAACATGAATTCTAAGGTTAAGATGCCCCTCAACTCGATTTTGGAAGTTGAAATTTTTGATGTGTGGGGCATCAATTTCATGGGACCGTTTATCATCTCTTTTGGGTACCAGTACATTTTAGTCGCTGTCGACTATGTTTCAAAATGGATCGAAGTAGTACCCACACGCACTAATGACCATCAAGTCATTGTGGATTTTATAAAGAAAAACATTTTTTCACATTTCGGTGTTCCTAGGGCCATTATTAGTGACGACGGTTCACATTTCACACATTCTCACTTCCGTCAACTTCTTGTTAAATATGGGGTGAACCATAAATCTCCACACCATATCACCCTCAAACTAATGGCCAAGCTGAAGTCTCCAACTGGGAGATTAAAAATATTTTGTAAAAGACGGTTAAGCCCGACCAAAAAGATTGGCCACTAAAACTTGACGATGCATTAGGGGCTTATCGTACGGCTTTCAAAACCCCAATTGGCATGTCACCTTTTCACCTTATTTTTGGCAAGGCATGCCACCTCCCGGTTGAACTGGAACATAGAGCTTATTGGGTGATAAAAGAATTCAATTACAATTTGGATGCAGCCGGTAAACACAGGAAATTACAATTAACTGAGCTTGAAGAACTTCACAACATGGCTTATGAAAATACACGCATTTACAAAGATCGAACCAAGAAATTTCATGATAAATTCATCATTTGGAAAACTTTTGAACCTAAACAACACGTGTGGCTTTTTGATGCGAGGTTTCGAATATTTCCTGGTAAATTAAAATCTAAATGGACCGGTCCTTACATTGTAGTTCAAACTTATCCCCATGGTGCTATTGAAATTTTGGATCCTAAAAACAACAATATCTTCAAAGTCAATGGCCAATGACTTATGCCATATCTTGATCACAACCTTAACGTGAAATCTGATTCTCAAGACCTCCACAACTTACCTAATACTTAGTGACTTCATGCCCAGCTGAATAACGTAGGTAACCCATCATTTTTTTTCTATTTTTTGTTTTTATTTTTTTTAGAGGTTTTGCCTATCCTATTTTTGACCATTCTCACCAAGGTAATCTCTTTTCCCTTCCTATTGCATGAGGACATGCCAAATCTTAAGCATGGGGGGTGTTTTTAAATTTTGATGATCAAATCAGGATTTTCAAACCTAAAAACATTCAAGAGTTCTATTTCATTTTCTACATGCATACCCAAAAAAATGAAAATGTTGAAAACTTTTTGAGAAATCTTTAAAATTGGGACTAAGGTTGAGAAATCATTCCAAGGCACAATGGGATTTAATCTTCAACAAACTTGGGATTAAGAAGCGGATCTAAATATTAGAATTTATAGGTTTACTTTTAGACTAAATCAAGTATCCTTCTCTAAATTCCACCTGAACTCCTGATGCTTCGGGTGACTTAGTCTTCCTTTGCGACTTGGAAATTACCTTGCTTAGTTTTCAACCAAAACTTGCATCCCTTGCAAAATTCCTATGTTAAATTTCACATACAACCAACATTTAAAACACAATTAGAAAAAACCCCTTGTTTGGTCTCAGTAAAAATTTGAAGCAGATCATTGGTTTGAGTTCCCACCGCCGAGGAGGAAAATGCCTTCTTTGAGGATGCGATGTCAACATGTTACTGCCTCGGCGCTACTCTATATCTATATTTCATATCTTCAGACGGAGCATTAAGGTGCTTTTTTTTAGCTCAAGTGTCTTAGACGGTGCTTTACCTACAGTGTCAGAGAAAGAGCTTGAGTTTGCTTGGAGTGCCCCTTTACACCGCATTGTGTTTTGGGGTTGTGAGCTTCTGGGTGGTGTCTTGGACAATACTATCTCAACGTGCTGGTGGCAGAGCCCCCTCGAGGTTTGGTAACGGAAATGATGATCCTGACTGATGTAGACACAACCATTTAGGTTAAAATGCCTATTTATGCATGTTCCTAGGCTTAGATTTGCATTCCATATTATAAATATTTCATAGTATGCATCATTCTACATTTAGAGTAGTTGTGTATATTTTAGGTTAATTACGTCTTTTTTGTGGTTAGGAGAGAAGGAGATTTATTTCAGAGCCTCAGATTGATGATCTGACCATATGGATCTAATCAAGACGATGATCAAAGTCCAACGCCTCCGAAATTGCCTTGATCGGAGTCCCGTAGCACCATATGCAGTCCGATGAAGATCAACAGCCAAGGGACTAGGTGACGTAATTCAAATCTTCAAACGACAAATCTGACCATGCGGAAGGATTCGGGTCGACGATCGCATCCCAACAACGTGAAAATTGACTCAATCTAACTTCTGTAGCAGCCCCTACAACAGAAAGAAGATGAACAGCCGAGGTCGCGTCACATGGTGCAACCCAGGCCACCCATGCACAAGAACGCGCAAGCGCACAACAATGCGGGTGCATGTGCCCGCGTAGAGGCATGCATGCACATAGACGTAGCAGCGCAGCATGCAAGGCAGCAATAGCGGCAGCAGCAGCAGTGCATGCGGGCGTGTGGAGCGTGCACTAGCGGTGCGGCAACAGAGGCACGTGATGCACGTGCCAGCGAGGGTGAGGGCTGGCGCAGGATCTTCAGCGACGATTGCGATAGATCTTCAGCAACATTTATGATAGTCACTAAATGTCCTGTATACAAATTTGTTTCTTTCCTCCACTATAAAAGTACCCCTACCCCTCCCATTCTTCATCATCTCTTCCTTTCTTCCTCTCACCACCTCCAAGGCTCTAGAGAGAGCTTGTCCCAAGCTCGGGATGCTCCTCTAGAGTAGAAAAGAAATATTTGTTCCCGCCTCTCATCCCTCCTTCGTGGAGCATCCCATGGCCGTCTTCTTACCTTCCTTTGGGAAGAAGGTCCTCATCGCGACGTCTTCCTGTTCCGCCCCCCGTCCTCCTGCTCTGTCCTTGTTCATCCCACTCCTCACCACCTTCCTCTAGGCGACGTATGAGCGAGTCGTCCTCCAAGCAATCGTCAAGGGGGATTTCTCTCACCTATCTCTATCTTTATTGCTTTCATAGTATAGATTTCCTGCTTTCCTAGTTGTAATAAACATTTGATTATAAAATTACATGATTGCTTCTCTCTTTGTCTCTATCTCTCTTATATTTTGCAAGTAGATTAGCTAGAATTCATCGACCTAATCTCTTGCTTGCTAAAAATACCAAAAAAATTAGAAAAGACAAAAACGACAAAAACAAATAAAAGCAAAATGTGGATTTTCAAAACCAAACGTTCTCCTCCTCATGTTTGACCTAGGACTCACTTTTCTAGTTTTGGTTATAAATTTTATCTGATCGACGAATTTTCTCGTGAATCTAACTATAACGACTGGTTTTCCAAACTCCAAACCTTTCCACGTGCGAATCCACCGCCATCATTTTGGCGCCGTTGCCGGGGAGGCAATGGAATTTACTTATTTTCTGTGCTTCTTTGAATTTACATATTATTAACCTTGCTTGTCTCTGATCTACTATCTTGCAAGTGTCGTATCATGGAGATCCAAGTGCGGTACATCGGAAAGTGATGGCGGCGGATTCCCATGCGAAAAGGTTTGGAGTTTGGGAAACCCGTCATCGTAGTTTGATTCGTGAGAAAATTTGTCAATCAGATAAAATTTATAATCGAAACTGGAAAAGTGAGTCACGAGTCGAACATGGGGTGGCGAGCGTTTGGTTTTGAAAATCCGCATTTCGCCTTTATTTACTTTTGTCGTTTGTCTTTTCTAATTTTTTTGATATTTTTAGCAAGCAAAAGATTAGGTCGATGAATTCTAGATAATATACTTCCAAAATATAAGAGAGAGACAGAGACCGAGAGAGAAACAATCATATATTTTTATAATCGAATGTTTATTACATCTAGGAAAGTGGGAAATCTATACTACGAAAGCAATAAAGATAGAGATAGGTGAGAGATATCATCCTTGACGGTCGCTTGGAGGACGACTCGCTTTGAGGTTGCCTGGAGGAAGGTAGTAAGGAGCAGGATGAACGAGGACGGAGCCGAAGGATGGAGGGCAGGGCAGGACAGTGCCACGACGAGGATCTTCTTCTCAAAAGGAGGTGAGAAGACGGCCATGGTATGCTCCATGAAGGGGGATGAGAGGCGGGAACACCGACACATCTGTTATAAGACTAAGCTAAGAATATGCCTGGGGGAGACAAAAAAAATATCCAAACAAAAACATGACACTAAATGTTGGCATTCATAAGCACTGACATAGGATTTTAAAAGATTATGCAAGTTGTGAGTCGAATTCAAGAGCCAAAAAAATCCTCACTACAGAATAATTTCGGGTCATTTGAATTGATATGGAGCCAATTTGTGAATTTGTAAAGGATACATTAATCCCAATGCTTCTAAATTTTGGATCCAAAGATGAATCCCGACATTTATCTTGAACAAATCCCGTGCCCTTCATAATTTTTATCAACCAAAGTCCCGCAATCTCCTTTTTTTCAAAAGTCAAAAAAAAGTTAGTCTTTCCCAAAAATCCATTTTGTAAAAGTTAAAGTTTTTCTAAGAGACTAGCAAAAGATAAGCATGGGGGTGTGATAAATGCCAGTTTGTCATCATTCTGATGCCCTAAAACAAACCTAGGTCTTAGGATTTTAACTTCACAAACGAGTTTCTGGGTTGCATTTAAGCATAATCTAGGTTAGGCATGCATTACATTCCTTTTACATTTTTAACATCTTTACTTGAGTGTTAAGGTTAAGCAAATGTTCAGACCCTTAAAACCCTATCACTCATGAAGGAAGAAAGTGAAGAAGAAGTTCATTTCAACTGAACTCTAGCTGGATCCAGCTCATCTCAGCTGGAAATCAGCCCACATGGGATAAGTTTAGCTCCTTCCAGCTCCATTCAGCTCATCTTAGCTGGATGGTACCTTAGGGTAGCTCATCTCAGCTCGACCCACCTCAACTCAGCTCAGATCCAACTAAACATAGTTGAGTCTAGCTCATCCTAGCTCCAGTCGGTTCACTGAGAGCTCTAGCTAGCTCAGCTTAGTTGACATGAGTTCATTACAGATCCAACTCATTCCAAGTCCAGCTCTACCCAGCTCCACTTAGCTCACAACAACTGAACTTCCTCCAGCTTAACTAGTACTTGCCTATTTAGTAGCTAAGCTAGCTCAGGAGTTCTCATCGGAGACAGTTCCAGCTGAACCTAGCTTCAGCTAGGTTGAAACCAGCTCAACTTAGCTCAACTACTCAAGCCTAGCTACTAGAATAAGAACTAACTAGCTAAGCTAAGTAGTTAAGCTCCTCATGAAGACCTCCTCAGCTGATTTAGCTCCAGTGCAACTCCAGTTAGCTCTTAGCTCCTCTTCCCAAAACCCTAACTCCTCCACTACTATACTAGTTAAGCTAGCTTAACTTGCTTAGGTAAACTCAAAACCAGCTCCACCTCCATGTTCGTCCACCACTTACCTAAATCCTACTCCAAGTCCCCCACATAAACTAACCACCTACCTCCACCTATAGTTGGCACCACCTTCCTTGCATCTCTTCTCACCACCACCTCCAAGGGCCACCACAAAAGTGGCGCCAACTTTCCCTCCAAAACCCCTTCACATCACCACCATCCATCTCCTTTTGAACCCATCTCTAGCATCCACCTAACCCTATTCTGGAAGCCCTCCTTGGTGCCAACTTAACTCACCCTTTCACCAACCAAACCACCCATAACCACCACCTTAACCCCCTTTAAGTTGGCACCAAAAACACCTCCACATCTTTTCAAAGTTGGCACCAACTTGAAGCCCTATCACAACCCTACACCTACCTCCATAAAGCTATCTGCACCCTACACACCACCCCCTTCTAGAAAACCCTCTTGGCGCCAACTCAACACCACCATAACCACCTTATAACCACCACATAGGTGGCGCCAAAAACACCACTAACACCCCTTCACCTTGGTGCCATTTAAATCCACCCACAATCCCTTAACTACCACCACAAGGAGCCATCCCAACCCTTCCTAATTCCCACTCCAACTAACCCACCTAAACTTACCTAGGTTGGCGCCATCCACCTCCTTAACCCAACCTCCATACATCTCTTTAATTGGTGCCAACCTACCCTAGCCACTCATCTCCTAACCATCACCATATAACCTAATCCTAGCCATACAACACACCTAACCCATCCTTAACCCAAGCCCCCATCTAGAGTTGGCGCCAACCACCAACACCCCTCCATTTTGGTGCTAATTCACCTCAACCCTAGGATCTTCTAACCACCCTCAAAAGTCCATCTTAGCCCTCCATCCATTAACCACACCTATCCCCCTACCACTCCTATAAAAAGATCTAACCTACCATCAAAAAGACCCATCATTGGTTACATTATTTCTACCCATATTCCACCCATGGCCAACGTCCAAGGAGGGAAGGAGAGGAGGAAGATGATCAAGGAGACACCCTGTCTCCTTGGTGGGTTCAACTTCTTCTTCCTCTTCTTCCTTGTGTCACCACCATGCCAAGGAGGAAGGCTAGTAAGGGTGGTCCACACCACCCTAGGGAGAAGTTCTTGGAGTGGAGATCTTCCACTCTAGGAGGAGGAGGCACACCCACCTAGGGTTTGCCATAAGGAGGACATTTAGGAGAGAAGATTTCCTTATGGCCCTGGGGCAACCAGGACTGGAGTAGGAATTTTGGGCAGCAGCATCATCATCAACATTATCTTCCTAAACTTTCTTCTATATTCTTGTTATTTATTTTGCATGGTACTGTAGTGTTTTTGTTGGAGATTACAAGTGAGAACCCCTCTCACTTGTGAGTTCTCTAACCCGTTGTAAAATAATTTTTCAAATCAATAAAATCATTCCTTTAGTTTTTAGATAGCTTGTGATTGTGTTGTGACTTGATTCTTCATTACACTAGGCCTTATGTGCTTAGGGTGAGTTGGAGAAGCAAAGCACTTGTTGCTTTGCATATCCCGTAGTTTCAATTTCCGTCTCTCTCTCCATATTTGTTTTGCCATATTCAAAACCCTAAAAAAATTACATATTTCAAAACCTAAAAAAGAAGTTGATTTCCACGATTCAAGTGAGAGATTTTGTTAAAACCATTCCTACCTCTCTTGGGATGACCTGAATACTTTCCCAAGTGATCAGAGCTTAGAAATTGAAAAGCGATCCAAATTGCGTGTTGCAACGACTTAAAACTTGATTTTTATAAATCATGCATTTTAGCGATCAATCAACTACTCCTAAATGACAAGAAGTAAACCTTTTCTTCTAAGCTCACCCTGAGCAAGTGCACCTAGGGTAATTAGAAGAAGAAGGTGTGGTGCACTAAGCTACTAGAACAGGATAAACACACTAGGATTAAAACATGAACTTGGAAGGCAAAGTTGAAACTTGTATTACTAACAATTAGATGAAATGTAATGGAATGCCTATTACATGGAAGAAACTAAAACACACTAGCCAATACAAGATATAAAGATAAAGAAGAAGAAGGAGGGATCCTCTGGTAGAAACTTTGGATGACTCTTGCTCCGAGTGTAGTTGCCCCACACTTAAAAAGGATTCTCCTTAGCTTCCTTCTTCAAGTAGTCTTCCTCCAGGCTCTCTCCTCAAGGTGGGCGTCAACCACCTTCAAGGCTCCTCCTTGCCTGTTGTCCCCTGCTTTGGCGTAGCACAAGGGCGAGAAAGAGAGATGAAGAAGGCACCAAGGGGGCTGGTAGGTTGCCCCCTTGATCTTCTTCTCTTCTTTTTCTTCCTTGGCATGGAATGTAGGTGGCTATGGGTGGTATTAAATAATGGAGAAGATGGTTGTATGGTGGTGGTTATGGGGGGTATTTGTAGGAGTGGTGATAGGAGATGTTGGCATGGAGTAGGTGTAGGGCTAGGATTAGGTTTGGTGGGTAGTTAAGGGATCCTAAGGTGGGGGTAGGTTGGCACCAAACTAAAGGATGCTATGAGGGTAGTTATGGTTGGTTAAGGGACACCTAAAAGTGGCGCCAACCATGGAAGGTTGTCGTGGTTTGGTGCCAACCCTGATGGCTTCTAGAAGGTGGTTAGGTGGAGGGTTAGGATGGGTTGTATGCTGATGTGTAGGGTAGTCCTGTGGGGTCATCTTGGAACCAAATGGGGGCAGGTGGTTATGGCTAATTTGGAACCAAGAATGAGGTGTCTCTTGGTGATGGTGGTGTTGTGAAAGGTGGTGAAGTGTTGGCACCAAAAAGGAGTAGGAGTAGGGGAGCTTAGGTGGACTATAGGTAGGCTTATTTGGTGGAGCTAGTTAGGTGGGGTTTATGGTTAGGTTTTGGTGGCCAAGGTGGTAGAGTAGCTAAGCTAAGCTAGCTAAGCAAGCTTAGCTAGTAGATGAGTGGAAAAGGGGTAGAGGAAGCTAGGGTTTTGGAGGAAGAACTGAGGAGGAGCTGCATCTGAGCTGCATTGGAGTTGATGGCTACTGAAGAGAGTTGCACAAAGCTACTTAGCTAGCTTATTTAGCTAGCTCTTTGCTAGTTGCTAAGCCAAGCTAAGATAAGATGGCTTTTGCTGATGTGAGTTGTGTCTGGTCTTCTCGGAGATTACCTAGCTGGCTGGAGTAGCTAGCTTGGGTCAAGTAGCTCAGCTCAACCAAGTTGAGCTGAGTTGAGTCTTCGAGAGCTAGACTTGAGCTGGCCTAAGCTGGTTGAGGTCTTCTTCAGTTGACTAGGCTTAGCTAGTTAATGGCAGTAGCTAATCCTAGTCTGGTAGAGCTTCTAATGAATTATTTTAAGCTAGAGGAGCTAGAATGAAGCTGGGATCAACTGTCTTGAGCTAGTTTGATTTGCCATCCAGCTAAGGTGAGCTGAATGGAGTTGAGGTGAACTAGCTAGAGCTACCATTCAGCTGAGATGAGCTGAATGGTGCTAAGGGTGAGTTGATCCGACTAGAAGGAACTGGGATCCAGTTGAGATGAGCTGGATCTAGCTAAGATCCAACTGATGTGGACTTCTCTATCTTCTACCTTCCTAAGTGCCAAGGTATGTGGGATCTGACTTTCTGCCAATCACTGACACTTAAATAAACACATCAAAAATACAATAAAATTCAATGCATGCCCAATGAAGTATGGCTCATCATAGCTAAAATATCCAAGTTAAGCTTGAAACTAAGTTAAACGCTACATAATTAACACAAGAAATGAGTTAAGTGTGAGAAATAACAGAAATAACCTAAAACAACAAATCAGTGTTAAAAATGCACAATTGGGTCACAAAATGAGATATTCTATTCAAAAGTATAATTTGATGATCCAATTGCAAATTGAACACATATTTGTATTCAAAAGATCAAATTGAAAGTGAAATCATATTCTTATATGTCCAATTAAGCTCCAATAAAAATCTTATGGCATTTGGACATCAATAGGACCCTGCATTCATTAGATTACATTTAGGTCCTTAGGTCATTCACATTCCTTGACTAAAAACTTTCTAGGGACTTGTTTGAAAGCCAACAGGGACCTATTTGAAAAACTTAAGGATGGTAATACATTAAAACTTGCTACTTATGGGCTTCTGCACAATTTATGCACTGTTTCGCCATTTGAGCTTCCAGGAAAATTTTCCAACTTACCTGTAGCACCCGACCACTATAGCTGTGAAGAACATGCTCCTCCGCAGCCATGCATTCCATGGGTCCTTAATCCAATGATCTATTCCACCTGCGCCTTGGCACTGAGGACCTTTCCTTCACCCAGATCCCATCCTACAGTGGGATTCATCTCAAACCGTTCCCGTGCCTCTATCAAGCACATCCCACCGTTTAACCTAGCTTTGCTTAATCTCACTCTCACAGTGACCACAATCAATGAAACACCTACTTAAGCTACTACTTGGGGTTGCGCACGCACTATCGACTCCCCACTACATTTCTCGAGTTGATCCTTCATCCTCTCTAGTTCTCCTTCTCATTAACCTCTGTTCCACTACTGCAGCGGTGGAATTTCATTTCTCTCTAACTCTCCTCGCCACTGAGGACATCATAGCACCTAAGGGTGACCCAGAATCCCTCTAGTGGATTTTCCCTCCGTTGGAGATTTTCCCGCATTCATCACTGCCACCACCAACTACAAATCTCCTTCAAAGGTCCCATTCTTCTGTTAGATTAGGATTTTAATTCTTTCCAGATTAGTGTAGCATCTGTTAGTTTAGCTTAGATTAGTTAGAAGTAGATCAGGTAGCTTAATTCATGTATTTTGTAGTTTAGCTTAGGAGTAGAATAATATAGATCCATGTCGCTCTCTCTAATCAATCCAGATCAGAGAGGTGTTTCACTTCATTTCGCACAATTCGCATAGCTCTCCCACCACTCCGTATCACTGTCACATTCTACTGATTTCCCTCCCTCATTAATTCGCAGTTCATCCATCCATCAGGAAATCATTGGATCTGGAGCTTAAAAGCTTTCAAGTCTAATGATGCGCCTAACCTATTTGAGGATGATCTCATCCATACCTTTTGATCACAATTATCCTCTCCTGAGTTTGAATTGAGCTAAATTGTCAAACTCCTCAGATGTGGTTTTGATTTGATGATTAATGTAAATTTTTAGTTCTTCATTGATAATTAAAGCCAAGGAAAATTAGTTCTATTGATTTAAGGCCCTAGCAACAATTCACATCCTCATTTGAGTGAGATTTGGATTTTAACCTAAAGAATTTTAGTATATTCTTATGGGTTCTAAAGATTTGGGATTCAAGTGATTAGAATTCATTAACTGATTTAATTTCTTTCTTCATGCTATCTATAGCATAAGAGAGGGATTAGATCAGTATGTTTCATGATTCTGAAAGTTTGTAACTGGGTTTGAAGGTCTTTAATAATCTCTGAATTAGATTTATATGCTTTGGGGTTTAATGTAGATCTTTATCTTATACTGTCTATAGTGTAAGATAAGGATCTTATTATGGTCTTAATGATTTCTGGCAGATATGTTTGGTTTTCCTTGAAATGTAGAGGTGTTAGGAAAGAGTTTGAAATGATTTCTCATGAGATTTAATCAATCATTTTAGATCTGGAATGTTTTTCACCAATCTCTGATTTAAGATGAAATTTGAATTCTAAGGGCATTTGATGTAGGTTTTAACACATGGATTTAATTCTTAAAATGAGTTCGAAGCCCAATCAGCTTTTATGGTTGTTCAAACGTGTGTTTTTGGTTTTGAATCCCCCATTTCAACACACCAATGGCTGCATAGCAGCTACATTTAATGTTTTCATCTCTATTTTTAAGAGAAGGGTGTATTTGAGGTGTTTTTGTGATAAACGACTTTTGGGTTTAAATTACCAGATTTGAAGAGGCTTAAAGAGGCATTAGAGAAAACTTGATGGGTCTGGTCTTTGCATCAAAATAGCAACAATAACTCTCAGCTGCTGATACTGGGCAAAAATTACTGCCATTGGACAGCAGCAATAACAGCAGCCGGGTTGGCTTTTGAGAGATCTGAAAAAGCAGAAATTCAAGGAAATTGGGTTGGGATTTGAGGGTTTATGGAGCTGACTTGTTATGTCTAGTGTTAGAACTTAATGTATAAGCATTCATGTACTGAAATTGAACTTTAATTTAATTAGAATTGCTTGTAATTTTGGTTTAAATCCATTGTCATTAATTTAAGTTTGAGATTAACTATCCAACTTGTGATTTAATGAGAATCTGAGTGAAAATTATGTTCAATTTATCCAAACATTTTTCATATACTGTATTGAGAGCTGCTGAGTGTTTAAAACCTCTATCTTGCCCTTTAAACTCAAAATGAGGCCTTAGGTTCCTAGTGAAACATTCACTCAAGGCTTAATTTGGGTTAATTTGTAAAATAAATAAAATCCATAAAAAATCATAAAAAAATAAAATAAACCTGTCTTGAGTAAGAGCAGATATTTTTCTAAATGTTAGTCAAGTTTCAAAGTAATCTGAACCCCTGGCTTGGTAAAATATATCAGCCGACGGTTAAGTCTACTTTGGAATTTAATAACAGACCTTAACTGAAAAACACCAAAAAGAAACTTCCTCTCTCATCTCACCCTTTCTCTCTCATCCCCTACCTCTCTTATATATATAAAAATTATAAAAATCAAAAAATATCTAAAAATACCCAAAAATACCTTGTATAGTGTGTATATACTTGTAAATATAATTTAAAAACTAAGCTATATGTATATATTTTACAATATGTAAATAATGTGTATAACTAACTTATATATGTATTCTATATATTAAATTAAATATCTAGAATAAGTTATTATACATATAACTTTATTGTATAATTATATATTAATTTATATTAACTTAATGTATATTAACTTAAATAATTATACAAACATGGGTATATGCATATAAATTTTTTCTAATACTATACATACATACTTAACTAAGTATGATATACTGTATAATACCTGTAATTAATTTAATTATGTATTTACAGTAGGTAATTAAGTTATTAAGTTAATTAAGTAATTTATTAACTTAAAATAAAATAAATTAATAATTTAAGTTAATACTAAAGTAATTTATAATGTATACTTGTATAGTATTATTTTTAAGTATTTGCAACACATTTTTACTGTATTTATAGTGTATTACAGTATTTATAAATTATTTATGTACATAACTATCGAAAACATGTACTTAAATGTAAATAAATTATAATAAAGTCTATAACATATATTAAAAATGTATATGAATACTTTATTATGGAAATTGACTCTTTATTAAGTCAATTACTTGTTTAATTAACTAATTTATACTTTAATTAAGAAATTAACCCCTAAATTAACATGTATAAATCACTAACTTTAACTAATTTTTATATATAATTAACTGAGTTATAATTCTAAATTAATTGTACCATTATGTAGCCATATATAAAAGCTTTGTAATTATATATTTTATTTGTAATTTAAGATAATTTATGACCCTCAAATCGAGGGCTAAAATCACCACATTCGAACGAAGTGAAGCACAACAGCGCTCATTTAGCATCGTTCTTTGATCACATATCGTGGGATGTAAACCTCTTTGCACCACATAAGTTGCTTGGCGTTGGTGATCCCTTCGGTCGTTAGCGTTGGGTGCAAATGAATGAGCATACCAATCCTCGATTCGCGTGCACACCTGTGAGCATATGCATGTGCACGTGCCCGTGGATGTGTGTGTGTGTGCGTGTGTGTGGGCACATAAACGCGTGGGTGATGGGCCTATTGGGCTTGAAAATGCATGGAAATACACCTTAAATGAACTAGGACCATCCCCTAGTAGTGGCTGGTCCCACCTCTTCGAGGTGCTGTGTATCCCACAAAAATGGGTCGACCCACCAACATAAAACCTAATTTTTAGGTTGAGGAACAGTGCTTGTGAGAAGAGACCACCCTAAAATCGACTAAGTGTTGAGAGTGAAGAAGAAAGAAGAGAAGGAAAGAAGAGAGGATGCGGCTAAGTGCAAGTCGTAATGTTGTGCATATGTGTGTTGAGTATGTGTATATGTATATATGTATAATACGTATGGAATAAGTATAAAGTATATGTATGTAAATAATGTAAATATATATATGTAAAATAATGTATATGTATATAGTAGTGTATATGAGTAGGATAGATACTTGTTTGAGCTTGATATGTATATAAATAATACTAAAGCTTTAGTGATAGATACATCTGTCACTGTAGATATGTTTATATATCAGTATAAATATTTATTTCTGCCTTATCATATGTATATATTTTACTAAGGCTATACCAACGGATATATATATGTTACTAAAGATATTAATATGTTAATATAACTTAGTATAGTATATATTAGTAGCTATTTTTGTACCTATACTTAGGTATTACTTGTAGTAGTTGTGTATAATTAACATAGTGTAATATTAGCTAGTTTTTAATGCTTGTTAATTATACATTTGTTCAAAGCATTGTAGTGTTTACTAATTGATTATTTTGTTTGTAATTAACCAATTCTTTCATTAATTGATTCATTGATTCATTTTGTAAATAAAATTAACATTTTTGGATATAGAGAGTGATGTATATCAATAACTGCCTCCTAGTGAATGACCTAGAAACTAACCAATAAAAATTGTAATTAAATAAAATGACATGACATCTATTTACATTGTGATGAATATACTACAGCTATGACACCCTAAAATAGCATTTTTATTGTAGACAGATAGTCAACGATCATATTTTTGGCATCGTTGCCAGGGACAAAAACTCGACAATAGTGCTTTATTATGATTGGTTACAGATTGTCGCAAGTCATCGATTAATGCCTAACCTAGGTGAATTCCTAAATGCATCCCAAAAACTCATTCACGGAGTTAAAATCCTAAGAGCTAGATCTATTTTAAGGCATAAGAATGATGATAAACTGGCATTTATCAGGTAGCTAGCCAAGTAGAGAGCTAGCTAGTATAGGGCAGGAGCTGGAAATAGCTAGGAGGAGCTTTTGTGAGTTAATCTGAGTCTGCATGGAGCTACTAGAAGAGTAGTCTATGAACTCTGTTACTAGCTTAGCTAACTAGTTCTTTGCTAGTAGCTAGGCTAAGTAAGGTCAGCTGAGTTGAGATGACTAGAACTTGTCTGGAGTTGAGGTGGGCTAGAGTTGATCTTCCTGAAGACTTCCTAGCTAGCTTAGGTTCAGTAGCTAAGCGCAACTAATTTGAGCTGAGTTGAGTCTTCATGTGCTAGAGATGAGCTGACCTAAGTTGGTTGATGACTCTTCCATTGTCTTAGCTTAGCTAGTTCAGGACTACTAGCTAAGCTAAGTAGAGTTGAGCTGCCATGAGCTAGGATGAGCTGAGAATGAGCTGGATCTAGCTGAGATGAGCTAGGTTGAGCTAGGATCCAGTTCAAATGAGCTAGGATCCAGCTTAATGAGTTTCTATCTTCTTCTTAATGTTCTACGTTTCACATTATCAGGGTTTACCTAGTTTCTACTGTGTATTCATCTTTAACAATGAAATGAGGTATATCAACACCTAAAATGAATGGAAAGCATAAAAATGCATGCCTAAACTCTAAATGCAAGTGAATGCCTAAATGTAGCCCAATACCATGATGCAATTGATGGGAACACCATCATGAGCCCTAACTAGCTCATTTTGACCTATAAAAGAGAACAAAAGCTCCTACATAACCAAGTGAAGGGCATAATTCAAGGAATAACTGTTCTAAGAGGAAAACAAGAAACAAAGGGTAAAACTGTAATTTTACCATTACAGTACAACAACAGGATTTCTCAGGGGCTAAACATAAGTCAATTGGTCTTAACAAGATAAAAAGTAGGTTGATTAATAACTTCTTGTAACCCTAAAACAAACCCACTTAATTCAACAATGTTCTGGTCAAGATAAAATTCAACTAAATCATCTAAAAATCATGGACAAATATTTACTAGGGTTTAGAACCTTCAATTTGGCCTTTGGAACCTATTTTGACCTAAACAAGGGTCCTAGCTAATTATTTGCCCTGATTTGGGTTTTTGTGTAAAATACCTAGTCAAACGTGGTCAAACCTAAAATCCAACTTCACCATTGGAATCCTTAGGTCCAAATTAGGTTTATACCAAAATTTGAACCTAAGGGGAGTTCACCTTGACCTACTTTGCAAAATAGTCCAACCCAATTACTTTTAGACCCTTAGCTTTCGAAAACCTTGCAGAGACCCCCCTAACTTCCTCGCCATTCTTTGCAATTAGGTCCCTCTACCATTACAGCGGAGGAGTCCTACTCCGACGAGGATTTAAGGGGGAGGTTCTCCCTAATTCCTCAAAGATTCCCTCTCAAATTTGAAAGGGAGATTCTCTGAGGAATTCCCGATCGTATGAACACAATTTCAAGCCTTGATTCCCACCTAATCTCTCATGCAAACGCATGAGAGATTTGGGTATCTCTTGCAATCCTACTCTGGCGAGGATACCCGTGCTTGGAAGTTTGCCTTCCAAGCACAATGCCCTCTTCCAGAGTCTATAAAAGCTTCCCCTAATCCAGCCACTCATCCCTAGCTTGGTTTGGCCAGAGACAACCCTCCAATTTCTTCTCTTCTCCTCCAGCCAGACATCCAATGAGCTCCGGTGACTCCTCCTCCCTCTTCTCGTCGTTCTACCACAATACTAGTGGCAAAGACATCTCTGCCTCCTTCGTCCGCGTCGCGCCATACCTGTGCACGTGCCAACTACCCCCTCGTTGTCGTCGTCATCCCTCTACTGGAACCTTCGTCTCCGGCGACGGCAGGTACGCGCCGACTGCCATCCTCTCTCCTTTCATCCTTAAACTAGGTTAGAATACTTCCCCTCTCTCCTCTCTTTATTTTCCCCCTCTTTATTTCCCAACACACCCCTCGACAACCGCAGACCACTACCATCTTCTCCACCTCCGGCAGACCGGCGAGGTGTCTCCGTCACTGCCACAACCCATCCACCTCGCCAAACCCCTCAGAAGCTCTGCCACCGTCCAGTAATCAATTCTCCCTTCTCCACTAACCACCACAACCTCCATTCACTCCCCTCGACCAATCCCACCTTCACGGCCACAGACCGACCTAGATATGCACGCCTAGGTCGCCTCATGCCACACCACCCATCGAGGCACCTTCGCCATGCCACGTCGAAGCCCCCTGCATGTTCAAATGAGGCCACAAGGCTATGTTGTTTGGGAATAGGATCCGACCTTCGTCACCATTGGAGCAGACATGAAGGAGCTTGCAACCTTCACTCCAGGAAGTCGCGCTCCGGGTCCCAGGAGATGCGGATTGGTATCATGAACACATTCAGCAGTTATTGTCTTTGAGAGGGTAATGCAGCTGCTGCAATTGAGGGTGAGCTCCTACGGGTGCGCAGGCGAAGCAGGTGGGACTTTTAGTCCCACCTTGGAAAGTTTGGAGGAGGCTGTGTGATATAAATTGAATTTGTGTCAGAGGCTCTTCGCCTCCTGACACGAGGTGAGGTCCCCTCGCCCACTCACCTCATTTGTGATTCACCGCTACGTAGACCTGGCTGACCTGACCCGATTACCTAGCACTCCTCGTGCATCACTCACACCGGTGCGCCTGGACCCGGGTGCGCTAGCCCGACCCATATACCCGAGAATGGCTCTGGGAGAGCAAGCCTAAGAGAGGAAAGAGAGAGAGTTCGCGAGGGTGGGTAGGGGTAGGTTTTGCACTTGTGTGCAAGGAAAGGAAGAAGGAAGAGGAAGCTGAAGGAAAAGCTAAGGAAAGAAGGAGGAAGCCACAGGTGCAGCCATAGAGAAGAAGAAGGAGTTGAGGACTTAAGGCAGAAGAAGCTGCAGAGGACGCTAAGGAACAGGAAGGAGAAGGCACTATAGCAGAGAAGGCAGAAAGAAGGAGATCAGAAGCCAAGGCAAAGAAGCTAAGGGCAGAGAAGGCTAAAGGCGGAAGAAGCTGTAGAGAAGAAGGAAGGAGAAGGCACGGCTGAGGCTAAGGCATAGGCAAAGCCAAAGAAGGAAGAAAGAAGTGCCAAAGAAAGAAGAGAAGGCATGGCTGAAGAAGAAAGAGGAAGCTGAGGGAGACATCAGAGAAGAAGAAGGCTAAAGGCAGAAAGGAAGAAGAAGAAAGAGAAGAAGAGCCAGAGAAAAGATCAGAAGCCAAGGCAAAGAAGCTAAGGGCAGAGAAAGCTAAAGGTATAAAGGAAGAAAAAGAAAGAGAAGATGAGCTAGAGAAAGAAGAGAAGTCAAGAAGGAGAAGTCAGAGAAGGAAAGAAGAACAAAGAAGAAAAGAAGAGAAAGAGAAGAATAAGAAGAAGAGTTAAACCTTTTTAAGATGTCTGATTCTATAATCAGACATCCAATTTCTGTTTTATGCTACAATTTATTCATAAAACTCTTGCTTTACATTCTGAATTAGGTTTTGAGTAATTTTATGTGTTCAAATTGCATCAATTATTGAGATTAGTACATGAATTCCATTTTCTCCCTATGTTCGACCTCGGACTTAACATTTGAGTAATAAAATTTATTTATTTTCAAGGTGATTTCAACTATACTACGACGCATCATTTATTTTATAAACCTAATTTCGTCTTCGTGTAAACATTTTGGCGCCGTTGCCGAGGAGCAACGCACAATTCAGCACTAGTCTCTGCATTATTTTGACTATATTTGAGCACTAACTTGCCCTATTTGTTTTGCTGTGATTTTGTGAGGTATTTCACGAGGAGATCTCCCGCATGAATCAACCACTCCAGGGTAGGTAAATTCTCTCTTCTTCCCTAAATCCATCTCCTAATCCTGGAAAGACAAAAGGAAGCAATCAAATTAGGAATCAACTGCCTTCTTTTTATAGTAATCATCATTTAAAAGGCTAGTTTCCTACTTTGCAAAAATTTTTCAAATCTTATCGAAGTTGAAGCAATTTTTAGAGAGCATACCCCACAAATTACTGTGTCTATTAGAGATCATGCTTAATTTATGAATCTCCGCGGACTACACACTTCTTGTTTGAAGTCCAAAGAGAACTTTTGTGAAAAGCAAAGAGGATTGGAAATAGAACCAAATTAGGGTTTCTACAGTAGGCCTTTGGAGTGCTAGTTCACACATGCTTGCATAAAAGAAAACAAACCCACCCGCACTTGTGTGCTACCCAAGCCCTTGATTGAAAGGATCTAAGCAAGACAAACCCTAAAATCAAGATCTAAAATCACTTGAACCTTAAAACCGTTGGACCTAATAACCTAGGAGTCAAATCAGGGTGATTTTTAGGTCTTGACCTAGAATCATTCTACAATCTTTGGGACAGGTCAGGTGAAGTTGACCCCTTGTTGGGTCAACCAACCTTGAAATTAGGTCATAAAACCAAAACATTTAAAGTTCAAGTGGAACCCTAAGCACCTGTGATCTGAAATAAAAGTGGTAGACTTAAGAGGTCAAGGTCCCCATTCTGGTATACCTGGAATCTCAAGGACAAGAGAGGTCGGGTAGGGGAAACCCTGTAACCCGTCGGGACGCTCTACCGTGTAGGGGTCTTTGCGGGACTCTCCCTCTCTAGCTACCCAGGTAATTCTCAAGTGGACGACTTTCCGATCCAGGGTTATCATCCGCCCCGAACCTCCATAGTCATCCAAACATCTTTGGGTGCCTTGATTAGGTCAAAAACACATCTAGTCCCTCATCCCTTCTCTTTAGAGCACACACATAGATTTTCAAGTGGGATTCTCTTTTCAGATCTAATCACTTCACAACTTGATTCTACATCTTGATCCAAATTCTGATTCTACATCTTGATTCCACACTTGATCCAAATATGCAGCCGAATTACTTAGGATTATCATTCAAGAAACCTGAATCACAGAGATCCATGAGAGATAGGATGATTGAGGATGCCCTTGAATTCTATGAAATTGAATACAAAACCTCAACACCAGTAGAAGACATTCAGGTTAGTGTACCAAGAACCACAACTTTCATCATAAACTGTGCCCAAGTGTTATTGACAGAAGCCACAAAAGGATCAACCCAAGATATTGTCATAATAGGATACATTAAGATAGAAAAATTGCACAACTTTGAATACTTTCAATGCATGACAAATCCTGTACTATGGGAACAACACTAAGATGATCTTGAAAAATGGGAAGAGATGATGAGATTATTGAAACAAGTTATCGATCAGAAATACCCGTACACACCCCAAACAGAAGATGAACCATATTGGAATAGTATTGAGGATCAATCCGACTTCCCAAATCTCGGGTTTGAGGCACAGAGTTGTTATGGATTCCCAACCCAGATGGAATACAGCATGCTTGATCTTGAATTAGGGTGGGAAGTCCCAACAGCAGGAGAAAACGATTTGGAGCTAACCCTAGAAACTAGATCACCAAGCATAGACTTCCAAGACTCTTGCAATAATGAGAGTGCAACTGAACCTCTCGAGGGTGTAAATCCCGCCCCTTATTATGATAAGGTGACCCTCGAAGGTTATTCGGACCTAGATTCTAGTGATTCAACCCACATCCTCAACCTAGAATCTGGATCTGAAACTTATTGGGAAGATTATGAGGCCCCGTATGACGAAGATCAAATTTTCAATGAAAAGTATGATTCTGGGCCTGTATTTGATGAATATCCCTCTCCAACATCCTCAGAAAATCAAATCAATTTTTCAGAAGTCACGACAATCTACGATATAGAAACCGAGGAGTTAGCGAGTGGGGTTTTGATTGGGTCTTTCCTACAAGCCTAGAACTTGAGCCTAGACCAAATAAGAACATCTTTTTGAGCTTAGAACTTACATATAGGCTAGACCCCAGTCAGGCTGCTAAGTCTACATCATGTGATTTATTCTATGGTGGAACTCCTGATCTTGAATCTCATTCAGAATTGGACTATCGCAATATCTCCGACGATTTCGAATCTTACCATGATTTCTGAGAAATTCTGTTTCCTAAATACAACGAGCCAATCTATGACCTCAGCTCACATGATTCAGTCTACGACTCCGACTCTGAGGTCCCGGTTCCCGAGATCACTGAAGTAAGTTCAGGTTCCAGCGAGATGGAATCATTTCTTTTCGATCCTCAGGAATCAAAACCATAAAATGTCAAGAGTAACTGCAACCCAAAGTTTGAATCTTTTCTCGACTTAAATTTCCATCATCCTATAGACACTCTCTAGGCATTCACTTTTGACTTTGAAAGGTACTATGAGGGCTCTCTACATGAAACCACCTGTAACTTCTTTCTAGAAGAGTCCTCATACACAATTCTCATTGAAGCCACCTCTTCCGCACATACAGAACCCAACCAAACCCATTTTCAACCACGACCCGCAATCGGACTCAATTTCTATTTTGATTCCCCTCTTTCTGAGTCGATTGCAGATGATTCAACTCCACACATATATCGAGTATCAAACATTGATTAGACTAAAAACTATGCTCCATCATTCTCTGATCACCCCTGCAAGGTTTCCACACCATTCACTGAGTATTTTACGGATCCCTACTCTAACCAGGCTGATTCGACTCAGCCAAAACTCAAATTTACACTTCCACATCCATCAGAGCTCCATATCATATGGTGGGTTCCACATCTCTTGATCTACATTTATCAACCCACCAGATTGATTGGGTTTGGGTTGCATCATCAGCCTGTTGATCTAAACAAGCACCTGGTTGGACTAACCAGGCTCTTGATCAAGGTGCTTGTTCTACAAAACTTTGCTGATTTGACCACTCCCTCTCCATCCCATTTCCCGCTCGGCTAAAGGTGTTGAATTTAGCGCTTAACGGGAGGCAACCCGTCATCCCAAAAACCCGAGATCCATCTGATTATCCGTCAGTACTTCACGTCTATTGCACCCTAAGTTTAGCCTTAGAATAGTCAATCCCACCTCTGGTACTCGTACCAGAGCTTGAAATCATTCGCATCAATCATTCCCGACCCATTCTCCCACCCGATAAATCCTATTCTAAGTCCCTGAACCCAACATTGTTTTACACCCTCCGTTTACAATGAGGACATTGCAAAACTTAGGCATGGGGGGTGGTAAAGTACAAACATACAGAAATCAAGAAAAATCAAGAGGATTTTCACAAAAAATTCACATATGTCAAAAATACCAAAAAAATAGAAAATTGTGAAAAAGAACAAAAACTTGGAGAAGGGAAGAAAATTTTGAGGCCATATAAACATGAGGAGGAAAAAAGCAAAATGCTAAAAAGGAGCACAAAATGAAAAAGGAAAAGAGATAGTCATTAGTAAGAAATTAAGGGATTAACCAAAGTTCTAAACCACATTAAAGAGAAATGAAGAAAAGTGTTAATGAGATACAAAAAGAGATTAGTAGGAACACTGATCTTAGGCCTTTTGGGCTAGACTCTTAGGCTTAAAAATTCAAGTATCCGCTAAGATCTAGATAATCCTCAAGAGGTTGGAGAAAATGCAAAGCTTAAGTATTAGGTCTAAGGCCTAGGGAATATTCAGCCTCGTTAACTGACCTTCGATTTGCGGGACTTAGTAACCTAAGCACCCCAATCCACACACAGTCTAGTTCAGTGTGCATAACTATCAAAATCATGCAAAAGCATTTAAATGTTTTGAAAAAAAGTTGCCTAGATTAAGAGCGGCCGATCAACACAAGTTGATTTGGATGAGTTCCCAACGTGGAGAAGTGGGAAATTCCCCTCGAAGATGCGTAACAGCACATCGTCTCCTCGGTGCTTATCTCCTAGGATATTTACATATCCTACCGGGGGCACGTAAGCACCCTGCTGGTTTAGATGCTCTGGGCGGCATTATCATGAAATGTCGATTGCCAGGGTCTGGATTTAGCTACAGAACGCCAATGGGTGGGATTATCTCGAAAGCCAGGGTTCTCGAGGTTGCCTTGGGCGGTGCTATCACGAAGCATCGATTGCTATGGACCTTTGAGGATCGATGATGGGGACGAGGAATCCGATACAGACCGTGTTGAAAAGCCAATCTGAAGCTAAAAATAAAAAGAAAAGAGAGAGAAAACTCTCCAAACAAATAAATCCTCTATCTCTCTCTTACAAAAAAATGCACAGCAAACTAAACTAAGGCTAAAATATATCTCAAGCACGGGTGCTTTAACCACGGAGTCCAACAAATCTTAGGATAGTTCCTGCGGACCTTAAAAACCTTCGCGGAAGACCGAGGCTAGAGCTGGTCAGGTCCGGATCTTGGTTGGTACTTGAGTACCTCGAGGCTTACTGTTAGCATTCTAACCTAATCAAAAAGAAAAAGAAAAAGCACTTATCATGAATTGTGAAAGGAACTCATGGTCTAGACTAGAAGTTAAAACCTTGAAATTTTGCTAAGGGACTAGCAAAAGCTAGGTGTGGGGGTATGATGGGAACACCATCATGAGCCCTAACTAGCTCATTTTGACCTAGAAAAGAGAACAAAAGCTCCTACATAACCAAGTGAAGGGCATAATTTAAGGAATAACTGTTCTGAGAGGAAAATAAGAAATAAAGGATAAAACTGTAATTTTACCATTGCAGAACAACAACGGGATCTCTCAGGGGCTAAACATAGGTCAATTGGTCTTAACAAGATAAAAAGTGGGTTGATTCAATCAAAAAAGGGTTAATGTGAAATCTGGGAATTAAATGACTTCTTGTAACCCTAAAACAGACCAACTTAATTCAACAGGGTTATGGTCAAGATAAAATTCAACTAAATCCTCTAAAATTCATGAAAAAATATCCCCTAGGATTTAGAACCTTCAATTTGGCCTTTGGAACCTATTTTGACCTAAACTGGGGTCCTAGCTAATTATTTGCCCTAAATTGGATTTTTGTATAAAATGCCCAGTCAAACATGGTCAAACCTAAAATCCAACTTCACCATTGGATTCCTTAGGTTCAAATTAGGTTTATACCAAAATTTGGACCTAAGGGGAGTTTACCTTGACCTACTTTGCAAAACAGTCCAACCTAATTACTTTTAGACCCCTAAATTTTGAAAACCTTGCAGACCCCCTGATGAGAACCTCATCATGAACCATAACTAGCTCATTTTGACCTAATACAGAGAATAAAAGCTCCTACATAACCTTAGAAAGGCTTGGCTTAGAGAGATTCTGAGTTTGCAAAGAAAACATAAACTGAGGGGTAAAAATGCAATTTTACCAATCCGATCTGAAAATAGGGTAACTCAGGGTCCAAACATAGGTCAAAACAACCTAATAAAAATAAAAGTAGGATGAGATGACTCAATAAGGGCTACAGCAACTCCAAAGAATTAAATGACAGCCTGTAACCCTAAAAATAAACCCACTTCAATTCACGTGGTTCGAGGTAAGGTAAAAATCAACTAAACCCTCTAAAACTCATAGAAAAATAATCTCTAGGGTTTAGGACTTTCAATTTGGCCTTAGGAACCCATTTTGACCTACATTGAGAACCATGCCCAATTAACAACTTAATTTGGGTTTTTGCGTAAATTGACCGGTCAAACAAGGTTTAATCTAGAAATAAAATTCACCATCAGAATCCTTAGGTCCTAATTAGTCACGTATAAAAACTTGGGCCTAAGAAGAAACCTTCTTGACCAACTTTACACTTTGGTCCTCATATATTTACTTTTTGGCCCTCAACTTTGAACCCTCACATTTTGGCCCCTAACTCTCCTTCGTTCTTTGCGTTTAGGTCCCTCCTGCAAAACCTGCGCGGCACCATGCTCTAGCGACCTTGCGCGGAGCATGGCGCCGCGCAGGGTAAGGGAGGGGCCCTGGCAAGTCAATGGGGGGTACCCTACGTCGTCAGCCACCGCAGGGACACCCCCCTGAGTACTGCGACCGCCCATACCGCCCGTGTGAACGCACGGACGGTATGGGTCTCCTTCCTCCGGCGTCCTCCGGCGAGGGAGACACGTCGTCTCCCTCCGCCCTCCTCTCTGATTCCGCCCCTATAAATACCCCCGTCGCTCCGCCGTTCTTCCCAGCTCGGATCTGACGGAGACACCACCCTCAATTCCTCCCTTCCCACTCCGACGGACGCCCCCTTGCTCCGGCGGCCTCCTCTCCTCCTCCTCCTCGTCGCCCTGCCGCACTACCAGCAGCAGGGTTACCTTCCCTCGATCTTTCCGCGTCACGCCGCACCCAGCTGGCGCCTCTCCGGTCCCTTCCTCGCCGTCGCCCCTTCCTCTGGGCAATTTCTTCTCCGGCGACAGTCTATACGACTGTCGCCTGCGCCAACCCCTCCTCGTCCAGCTTAGCAGGTAGAACTTCTCCTCTTCCTCCCCTCTTTCTTTTCCATACTGAAAACCCTTACTGTCGCCACCTATTTCCCACCAATCACCCTCACCTTCTCCACCTCCGGCCAAACTCCGGCGACCCGCTCCCATCTCTCCAGCACCTCACACGGCTCGCCGACCTGTGCATAACCTCCGCCTCCTCACCCTGATCCTCTTCCGCCCTTCCACTGCCCACCAAACGCTCTCTGCAGACCCACCGAACACACCCACTTCTTCGCCCGTAGTTTGACCTAGGGCGACCTGTTTGCTCCACCACGCCCCCTGCAGACCCTCTGACCACCTTCGCTGTGCCACGGCGAAGGCCCCCCGCCTGTCTGATTAGGCCGAGAGGCCGTTCTTCTGTGACCAGGTGACTCGCCCGCCGTCGCCATTACTGAGCAGGCAGAGCTCCTTCACCTGCAGGTGCAGGCACGCCTTCACCCAGGTTTGACTCCCAGGTTGCGCGGGGCATCTCCACGAAGCGTCCCAGGCTCGCAGTTGGGGCGAAGGCCTCGCGTGAAGCCACGATCGCCCGCTGCTCCCTCCGCTGCGGGCGCTCAATTGGGGTGGGACATTTAGTCCCACCTCGGAACTTTTCAGAGGCGCGCAGGCGCATAAAGGCAAAAAGTGCCTTTTGCTGTTCGCCTCCTAACCACGGGGTGAGGTCCCTCTCACCCGAACCGACCTCGTCCGTGATCACGCTCCGCGGACCTGGCCCGACCCAATTAACCCGACCTGCACTCCTCGCCCACCACCGCACGCCGGTGGGCCTGGGACCCGGGCGCGACTCGTACCCAATTACCCGGTTGCTCTGGGAGAGCTGTCCTAAGAGCGAACTCAGAGAGAAAGAGACGCGCGGGGGAGGGGGGTAGAGTAGGTTTTGCCCTCTGACTCTTGAGCGTGCAGGCACAGGTGAAGAAGAAGGAAGCTAAGGGAGACACTGTAGCAACAAGCGGTTTAAGTCGTCTGATTTTCAAATCAGACGACGTCCTGAAGACAGGTGAAGGCAAAGAAAAAGAAGGAAGGCGAGGCAAAGGAAAGAGAGGAACACCGAGCAGCCAAGTGAAGAAACAGAAAGCAGAAGAAGAAGAGCACGGGAGGAAGATCTGAAGCAAGAAAAGAAGAAGAAGAAGAACAGGAAGAACAAAAGCCAAAGAGAAGAGAAGACAAAGAGGAAGAAAGAAGAGAAGAAGAAGAAGCCAAACTTTCATCTCTCTCTCTCTTTATTTTTGTAATTTTTGTAATAGAACATGTATATCTCTAGAATACGACTTGCTCCCTGAGTTCGACCTCGGGAGAATTGTATTTTCCGAGTAACAAATATTAGCAAATGATGGCAATAACTATCTGTACTACAACAACTTAAGAAAAACTAGTTGCTGCCACCGTTTAGCCACCCCCCTATCTTCCTTGTCATTCTTTGCAATTAGGTCCCTCTGCCATTACAGTGGAGGATTCCTACTCCAGTGAGGATTTAAGGGGGAAGTTCTCCCTGATTCCTCAGAGATTCCCTCTCAAATTTGAAAGGGAGATTCTCTGAGGAATTCCCAATCGTATGAACGCAATTTCAAGCCTTGATTCCCACCCAATCTCTCATGTAAATGCATGAGAGATTTGGGTATCTCTCGCAATCCTACTCTGGTGAGGATACATGTGCTTGGAAGCTTTCCTTCCAAGCACAAGGCCATCTGCCAGTGTCTATAAAAGCTTCCCCTGATCCAACCGCTCATCCTTAGCTTGGTTTGGCCGGAGACAACCCTCCAATTTCTTCTCTTCTCCTCCGGCCAGACATCTAGCGAGCTCCAGCAACTCCTCCTCCCTCTTCTCATCGCTCTTCCACAATACCAGTGGCAGAGACATCTCTGCCTCCTTCGTCCACATCGTGCCATACCTGCACAAGCGTCAACTACCCCCTCGTCGTCGCCATCACACCTCTACTGGAACCTTCGTCTCCGGCGGTGACAGGTACTAGCTGACTGCCATCCTCTCTCCTTCCATCCTTAAACTTGGTTAGAATACTTCCCCTCTCTCCTCTCTTTATTTTCCCCCTCTTTATTTCCCAACACACCCCTCGACAACCGCAGACCACCACCATCTTCTCCACCTCTGGCAGATCACTGGCGAGGTGTCTCTGTCACTTCCACACACCCATCCACCTTGCCAAACCCCTCAGAAGCTCCGCCGCCGTCCACTGATCACTTCCCCCTTCTCCACTAACCGCCACAACCTCCGTTCACTCCCCCCGACCAAACCCACCTTCACGGCCACAAACTGACCTAGGTACACATGCCTTGGCCGCCCCGCGCTACACCACCCACCGAGGCACCTTCGCCGTGCCACGTCGAAGCCCCCTGCGTGTTCTAATGAGGCCGCAAGGCTATGTTATTTGAGAACAGGATCCGATTTCCTCCGCCATTGGAGCAGACGTGAAGGAGCTTGCAACCTTTGCTCTAGGAAGCCGTGCTCTAGGTCCCAGGTGACGCGGATTGGTATCACGCACACATTCAGCCAGTTGTTGGCTTTGAGAGGGCACCGCAACTGCTGCAATTGAGGGTGAGCTCCTGTGGGTGCGCAAGCGAAGCGAGTAGGATTTTTAGTCCCACCTCGGAAAGTTTGGAGGAGGTTGTGCAGCATAAATTGAATTTGTGTCAGAGGCTCTTCGCCTCCTAACACAGGGTGAGGTCCCCTCGGCCACTCACCTAGTCCGCAATTCAGTGCTACGCGAACCTGGCTGACCTGACTTGATTACCCAGCACTCCTCGCACATCACCCACACCGGTGCACTTGGACCCGGGTGCACTAGCCCAACCCGTATACCCGAGAATGGCTCTTGGAGAGCGAGCCTAAGAGAGAAAAGAGAGAGTTCGCAGGGGTGAGTAGGGGTAGGTTTTGCACTTGTGTGCAAGGAAAGGAAGAAGGAAGAGGAAGCTGAAGGAAAAGCTAAGGAAAGAAGGAGGAAGCCACAGGTGCAGCCACAGAGAAGAAGGAGCTGAGGGCTTATGGCAGAAGAAGCTGCAGAGGATGCTAAGGAACAGGAAGGAGAAGGCACTATAGTTGAGAAGGCAGAAAGAAGGAGATCAGAAGCCAAGGCAAAGAAGATAAGGGCAGAGAAGGCTAAAGGTAGAAGAAGCTATAGAGAAGAAGAAGAAGGAAGGAGAAGGCACGACTGAGGCTAAGGCAAAGGCAAAGCCAAAGAAGAAAGAAAGAAGGGCCAAAGAAAGAAGAGAAGGCATGGCTGAAGAAGAAAGAGGAAGCTGAGGGAGACGTCAAAGAAGAAGAAGGCTAGAGGCAGAAAGGAAGAAGAAGAAAGAGAAGAAGAGCTAGAGGAAAGATCAGAAGCCAAGGCAAAGAAGCTAAGGGTAGAGAAAGCTAAAGGCAGAAAGGAAGAAAAAGAAAGAGAAGAAGAGCCAGAGAAAGAAGAGAAGCCAAGAAGGAGAAGTCAGAGAAGGAAAGAAGCACAAAGAAGAAAAGAAGAGAAAGAGAAGAAGCATAAGAAGAAGAGTCAAACCTTTTTAGATGTCTGATTCTATAATCAGACATCCAATTTCTCTTTCATGATACATTTTATTCATAAAACTCTTGCTTTACATTCTGAATGAGGTTTTGAGTAATTTTATGTGTTCAAATTGCATCAATTATTGAGATTAGTACATTAATTCCATTTGCTCCCTGTGTTCGACCTCAGACTTAACATTCAAGTAATAAAATTTATTTATTTTCAAGGCGATTTCAACTATGCTACGACGCATCATTTATTTTATAAACCCGATTTCACCTTCATGTAAACAGCAATGTAGAAAACCTAGGAACTAGATGTGATTTTTAGCTTAAGAATGATGATAAACTGGTGTTTATCATTATGGAGGTATTATATAAATGTGTTGGAGGGTGGTGGTTATGGTATTTTTGGAAGGAAATGAAGGGGTGCTTGGATTTTTTGGATTGAAATGAAGGGGTGCTTGTAAGTTTTTGGAGGGAGAAATGAAGAGGTGCTTGTAAGTTTTTGGAGGGAGAAATGAAGAGGTGCTTGTGGGTGGTAGTTATGTAATTTTTGGAGGGGAAAAGGTGGTGCTACTTTATTGTGGGGGTGAACAGAGTAGGGAGTTATGTGGAGGAGAGTAGGTGGACTTTGGAGCTAGCTAAGGTTAGCTAATAGCTAGTATGAGCTAGGAGGAGCTAACTTGAGCTATTCTTGTGCTTGCATGGAGTTGACGGAAGCTAGTAGGGAGTTGCTTGATGACTCTTCAGCTAGCTTAGTTGGCTAGTTCTCGACTAGTAGCCAAGCTTGATGTAGTTGAGCTGCTTTGAGCTGAAGATGAGCTGCTTGAAGACATCCCCGTTAGCTTAGGTAGCTAGCTTAGGACTAGTAGCCAAGCTCGACTAAGTTTAGCTGAAATGAGCTACATGAGCTAGAATGTAGTAAATATGAGCTTCTATCTTCTTCTTCTTGATGCTTCTACCTTTCATCTGTGAGGGCTCATTGATTTCTTCTGTCTCTTCACTCCTTGACAAGCCATTAAAGTATATAAATACATAAAATAATAAAAAACTTGCTAATGCATGCCTAACCATAATTATGCATGATATGCTAGAGGCAAACTAATACTGTAATGTAGATACAAAAACCTTAGGAACTAAGTGTAAATTATGCCTAAGAATGATGATAAACTGGTGTTTATCACCCCCATGCTTAGCTTTTTGATAGTCCCTAGCAAAACTTGTTTCACAAAAATAATGTTAAGGAAAACTACTTGTTTTTTGTTTTAAGGAGAAAATTTATATGGGACTTTGCTTGATTTGAAAAATAAGGAAGGTACGAGATTTGTTTATGATAAAACATTGGGATTTATCCTCGGATCAATGAGTTAGCATAATCAAATCTACATATCTTCACAAGAATTTAACTAATATCCCCTTTCTAATTCCAGTTATCCCATCATCTGTTTTCAAAATTAAAACCTCATCGACTTAAGAACCTGATCCAGAACTTGCACGATAATGAAAATTCAAGTGTCAGTGCTCTGTGATTAGCCAACTCTTCTTTTTTTTTGGTGTTTTTGTTGCTTTTCTTTCCCATTCTTAGCCTTAGATTAGCCTTCAATAGATTGTGTTGGAATCATTGTCCTCATCATTGGTTCTCAAAGAAGCCCTTGCTCCAACATTTTAGTAGCACCGTCCAAGGCACCTCCTTGGAGCCCTACACCCCAACACCTCGTGGCTCCGTGAGAGGAATTTCTAGCAAATCTAGGCTCTCGAGTCAATACTTAGGGATAGTACCGTCTGAGACACCTGAACCATAAACTGTGCTTATACTCTTTATATATATATATGAAATATAGATATGGACCAAGCCTCGAGGTTGTAACACGTTGGCATCATTTCCTAGAAGGAAAGTTTTCTCCTCTATGGTAGGAACTCATCCAATTAAAACTCTTTCGGGTTTCATCTTATCATTTACCTCACTTTTCTCCTTTCTTATTGTAATTGCAGGTACTCTTTCGAGACAGACAAAAGCGGTAGATCGGAGTAAAGTGCTGTGGAAGGTTTTGTAAGTTATCCCCCACCTCCCACCCATTAGATTTCATTTCATAACATAATAATTCAAACATCAATCAACTTAGGTGTTCTTATAAACTCTAAGGTCAGATTGTTTGTTGTTTGACATCCATACTCACTCCAACCCCCACATTAAGAAAAGAAAAAAATAAAAAATCTCACAGAGGTACACAACCTCATCTGATTTTCTAACTCAATCGGTAAACCGATCTTAGGAGCCGGTACACACATCCAAACACATAATCGAGTAGAAATCAGATTAGGTAATCATTTGTGTGCCTAATTAAGTGGTGCATTTGTGGTCAATTGTATGAGTTGTTTGGGCCGCACCACTTCAAATAAAATCAACTCATCAAGTAGCTGCCAATTAGGTTCAACTCTTAGGGATTTACCAGGCACTCCACATTCTTTTTAAGCTTTAAAGGAAAACATCTTCACCTGTGCTTGTAAAACTTGGTGTGCCAACGAAACTTGATTGAAAACACCTAAAGTTGAATCCTAAAAGCTACTAAGCAAGATTTGAATCTTAAAATTCACCACATCAAAAACAATCTTGCTTGAAAACCACTGGTTGTGCACTCACACACGAATCAATCAATCATTAAGGGCACAACCCATTTAAAGGGCCCATCACATTCCAAAGCACATTCAAACCTAGCCCTAAATAAAACAGAGTAGACGTTGGCCTTAAGGTTGGACTCGCTCTTCAGAACCCAGAACGAGATTATTTTCGATTAGTCTGTTTCTACTGTTCAATCTGATGTCTAGCTAGGGGAGTAGAGTCAAACGATCGCGGTTGAGGGGTACACTAGGAACCGGAGGCGCAAGCCAAAGGAAGAACCTTCTCCCCAGTCCCTCCTTCTAACTGGTTGGATTGAACAGACGGAAGTAGATCAAATCGTTCCTTTATCTCAAGATGGGTTTTGAGAGTCTGTAGGTCTTTAGGCTAACCTATTTAAGGACAGGCTTGATTGTTTGTATTGCAGGACACCTTTCTTCCTCTCGTGTATCATGAATCCTTCCACATATTTCACGCATTCTCGCTCTTTCCCTCCTGTTGTAAATTATCCTCAACATGACGATTATCGCAACTCGTATTGTAATCGACCATCAGTTAGTTGGGATAATTCGGATTGGGGATACAATTCCGGACCCCCGTGTTTAGGGTCTAACTCTGAACACTTTGATTCTGATTTTTATCCTTCTCAGAGCTACATCAATTATAGATCGTCTTCCTTTCATGCACAGCATAATACGATCTACAATCAAGAAGGATACACCGATCCTTACCCATCCTTTGATTTCACTGCCTTTAGGTCATCACCATCTTTTCAACAATCTGAAATGACCTATTATCAGGAAGGGTATAACGAATCTCAATTCGTAATTCCCCTGCATTGAGTCCAAACCCGCCCAACCCTGAACCAACTCATTTGGTTCAGGTTAACCAGGTTCAAGATAAGGTTCTGGCTAACTTGAGGAATATCATTCAATCTTTAGAAGTTCAGCCAATACCTTGCATTGAGACATTGGAGCCCCTAATTGAAATGATTAATGCTTTAAACAAGTCTTTGTTGGATTAGCTCCAGGATGTTAAGGATAAGAACCCGGGTGAGTTTCTACTTGGGAAATTAGCAAAATTGAGGATGAGATTCATGGTTGCTTTGATTCAATCTTGGAATAATTCCCAGGATGAACCCTCTTCAGGAAAGCTAATGATAGAACCCGCTCAGGCACCTGTTGGGGGGACACGTGTTACGAGGCTAACCAGATTGAATTAAAGCAACCAATTAAAGATGATCTGATTTCTTCACCTGAGATCCCTGAGCCGGGTTACGAGGAAACGTATGTCTCCTTGGAACACAAAGTGACAAATGATTTTGGGACATACATTGATACGGATCCTGATGGTGAAGATTCAAGTTGTGAAGTCTCACGCGAGTTTTCTGAACACGATTTCTGTGAGACGATTGGGCCTGAGGAATCTGATAGATCAATTGATAGCCCAATAACTGAGAACACTGATCTTATTACGGCACACATTACGGATCCAGAATCGCATTTTCTGGAAGAATCAATTCAATGCCCTGATTATCAGTTACACCCTGTTGAGCTTATTGATGATTCTAATTCTGAGATAATTAGACCCAAGTCAATTTTGATTCTGCCACATCATTTAGACTTCGAGATTTCAGACGGGGTGATGAATATACAAGAGGTCCTGGAATTTGATATGCTGAATGAGGAGGATAGGAGCTGGGAAGTGTTGATTTGGGAAATTAATTTTGGAGGAAATGGTAGATTGAGTCGAAGGGTTCCTTTTAAGCTGAAACTATTAAATCAGAACCCTTACGACATTTGTTTCGAGGATGTCAAACCCAAGCACACATTCAACGATTATCCTTTTGAGCTTCAATTCTCTGTAACCCCACTTTTTGGTCTTGGGTTGCATCCTCATAAATCGCAGGCCCGACCCCGCTTGCATTCTGATTTTAGGTTTTGGGTAATTTTTACCCAGAACCTAAGATATTCTTGATTATGGGGGATGGGTCTGCACCACAATCTGGTCCACATCTGTGGACCGCTGTTGATAGGTCGGAGGATTCTTCTGTTTATATTAATTCTGACCTGCACTTGTGAATTCTTCATTTCTTTTCTTTGTATAGTGTGCCTAGTTGAAGGCACTAAACTCAACACATATACATTTCTTTTTCGTTTTCATCTCGGAGCGGACATGACATTCACGCAATTCAGGTGCTTTCTACACTTTTTCACTCTATTTTATGTCTTTTTAATACAATGAGGACATTGCATTAGATAGGCATGGGGGGGTGGATATTTATCTCTGAATTCATTTGTCAGCTCCATAGATTTGTTTTATTTTCTTTTATATAAAAAAAAAATCAAAATTAGGAAAGAGAATTTGGGTTTAAGAAAATTTTCAATCTTAAGAAATACTACATTAAGATCTGAACACAAAGACCCTTCAGGTCTTTGAACTTAATCAGCACGTGTATCCACTAAAATGTGGATTTGTTTTTCAAGTTCTTGCCAACTTGAATTTTATTTTAATAGGAGTAAATAAGTTTGGGTGATAAGTACACGACTTATCAACCCGCCCTCTGATGTGAAGGAATTTTGAGTCTGAAGCATCTACATACTTTCTTTGCACTGACTCGTTGTTCGACGATTTTAACGAAAATTGGGTAGCTAATGAACCTTCTAGGGTGATATGGCTGGCAAGTTATCGTGGGTAACAACCCATAGGTAGGTTGTCCAGAGCCCAGTCACTGGACCTTTCTCTTTTTGCTGCTTTTAGGTAAATCTTAGATCAGGGAAGCCACCTACTTAAAAAAAAAAAAATCAAAAAGAAAAAGGAGAAAAGAACAAAAAGAAATAAGCCACACTTCGCCGCACGAGTATGGCTGGCAAGTTGTCAGTGGTAACAGCTCATCGACCGGTTGTCCAGAACCCAGCTCAGAAAATGCACTAAAAATTCCCAAAACACTTAGGAAGAAGCGGAGAAGTAGAATAAATCGGGGAGATATACACTGGATTCACTCTTGTGTTGACCCCGTTAAAAAAATAAAAGTAGGGAGAAAGCTACCGGTTGTAAAGATACACCTTTAGGCAGAATTCTTTTTGAGGTCACCTAGAGGCGTAGAAATCCGAAGTCCGTTCTAATTGCCGGTCAACGAGTCTATCACAATCACAATAAGATGCTTAAAACTTAGGGTTCTCATTAAATCTTGGGTGAGTTGAATGATCGTAGAAAGCCACTCTTGAACCCTAAAATTTGAAAATCCAAAAAAATTAGAAAAGAGTAAAAAGAGAAAAAGAAATTTTTCTTTGAATAAGGCAAGGGCTTGAGGCGGTCTGCATTTTTTTTTCTAATACCCGGGCACTGTTGTCTCTTTGAAAGTTCAGTTCCTAAGTAGACAATTTCTTAATGATTGAAAATAACTCAGGTCCAAATAATCTAACCTAATTCTTTTATAAATAGCATATAGTTTTTGCTAGGGACTAGCAAAAGATAGGCATGGGGGTATGATGTAAACACATTTACACTACTTAAAATGTCTATTTATGCATGTTCTTAAGCATAGGATTGCATTTCATGATATAAATATTGCATAAAATGCATCATCTCGCATTTAGAGTAGTTTGAATAAAATGGAGGTTAATTGTCTCCTTTTATGTGCTTGGACAGGGCAAACATTTTATCGGGGCCTTGGATCAAAGATCCAACCGTATGGATGTGATCAGGGCGACGATTGGAGTTCAACGACTCCAAGATCGCCCTAATCAGGCATCCGTTGCATCAGATAGAGACCGGGGAACCCTAGAAGATCAAGGGCCAGGATGGTGTAAATCCGCACTTCAGATGACAAATCCGACCGCACAGATGAATTCGGATCGATGATCGCAGCCCAACGACACAAAAATCGAGTCAATCCGACATCCGTGGCACCATCTACAACTTCCAGAAGATGGACGGCCAAGATGGCACCACGTGGCGCCATCTCAACCGCCCAAACGGCCGCTGGAATTTTGTGAAGGCCCCTGCCCGATCGCTCTCCACCGTCAGATGGAGATCCAACGGTTGTGGCCGCCCGGCGCTTAACGCGTGCTCTCGACCATCCGCGCCCCGCAGCGCAGCGGTCGAGCACGCTTACACGAGCGCGGGGCGCGGGTTCGAGCCGCGGTGAGGGGATTGGAGGCGCGGGTAATTGAGGCCCGTGGAGCGTCGGATGGAGATCGCGCGGTCGCGGGCGCCCGATAGCGTCGACGCGCGATTGGACGCCCGCGCGTAACGCGCGATCGCACGCACAGGCGGGGGCAATGCAGCGGGTGAAGGCGCGATTTTAAGCCGTCCGATCTCGCGATCGAACGGCTAAGACTTCGCGGACGTGCGAAGCCGTTGAGGGTGCGAGCAAGAGAGGAGGCGCGCACGAGCAGCCCACGTCTCCTACGTTAGCGGCTTTAGTGACGGATTTATCTGCCACTAAAGACCCCTCATTTACTATTTTGAACTTGTAATGTCCATTTTGCCCTCACTCCTTGCAACTATAAAAGGAGACCCCCTCCATACGAAATTTCCATCCCTTCTTTCTCCTCTCTACCCCTCCAAAGCTCAAAAGAAGCTTGTCCCACACCCGGTATGCTTCTTGCGAGATAAAGTCCAATTTTCGTTCCCCTTCGGAAGTGGATCCCGCGACGACGACGGTGTGCTGCTCCGTTCCCGTTCTTCTGCTTCGTCCTCCTTCGTCCTGCTTCGTTCTCCTTCGTCCAGGCGTCGTCTCGTCCGGTTCGTCCTCCAAGCAACCGTCGAGGAGGATTTCTCTCTCCCTATTCTTTTTACCGCTTTCTAGTATAGATTTACTGCTTTCTAGATTAATCTACTTGTCCTCCAAGCGACCGTCGAGGAGGACATTTCTCCCTCCATTCTTTTAATGCTTTTTAGAATAAATTTATCGCTTTCTAGAGTAATTATTTTATGCTTTCCAGTTGTAATGAACAATCTCTTCAATGCAAAAATTCCTTGTTTATTCTACATCTCATTTTGATTTCTCTATGTAATATTCTCTTTCTCTCTTACTCTCTCTCTCTTCTATTTATTGTAAATAATTAGATAGTTATAAATTGAATTATTCTGTAACAAATAAAAAGAAACGCGTAGTTTTTAAATCAAACGTCCGCCTCCCTGTGTTCGACCCGGAATTTTAATTTCGGTATAAATTTTATTTGTTGAACACGAATTCTTCGCTTTCGAAATACAACGACAGGGATTCCAAAACCAAACACGTTAGCGTAGGTTCGTAAATGTTCAACAACTGGGAATTATTTATTTGGTTGTTTTTGGGCTTTTGTTTTGTTGCCTGTGTGTGAACAAATTTGACACTTGAGTTTCAAAAGAAATTCAGATTTCTAGATCGAGAATTAAGTCAAGTACTATTCATACCGCTAAATAGAATCTGAGACAATCCATTTCTTCAAGGGTTCAGGAGGATTTCTTTAGGAGATATACTAATCGAATCTAAGGTTTTAGACCTGAAAAGTCTAACCAACGGGTCCTTGGATTTATCCTCAAGTTTGTAGAAGATTAAATCCCATGCATACTTTTGAGAAATAAAGTCACAACCTTAGTCTCAAATTTTTTAAAAATCCTCAAAACGTTTTTGAATATATATATATATATATATTATTTTTTTAGTTTTGCAAAAATTTATCCCAAGTGCAAGGATGCAAAATAAATGTAGAAAATATTTTGCTTTTAGGTTTTGAAAATCTTGAGATTACTATCAAAAATTAAAGTGACCCCCCATGCTAAAGCTATGCAATGTCCTAATGCATAAGGAAGGTAATATCACTTGAGTAGATTAGGATAGGAAAAACTTGAAAAGAAATGGAGAAAAAGGAAAGTGGAAAAAAGATGTTGGGTTACCCCCCAACCAGGGTTGTCTTTTACGCCTTTTCAGTTGGGCGTTGTGTGTAGCAAGGCCTGAGAATTTCAAGGAGGTAGTTGGACACTTGGATGCCCTCATTAAACAGTTCTCCCTCTTGGTTGCTAGAGAGATGAGAATTGAAAATGAAGGAACGGGTATGATGTGGATCAATGGAAACATGATTTGAGTCTAGCCAAGGTTTTAACTCTGAGTGCAAGCCAGGCTCAAGGGGATAAGATATGAGGTCCAAAGTGAAGTGGAGGTTAAAGTAGTCGAGGGTTAAAGTGGGTGGTGAAGTCGAGGAGAGAGGGTGAGGTGAAATCAAAGTGGCGAATGTGGTGATCCAGGAAAAGGGGTGGAGTTAAGGAAAGTCCCCAAATGTGAAGTATTCATTGTTTCATCAACCACTTGTTCCATTTTTGACTTCGAATCATCAAAGAAATCTTATTCAATAGTGGTCAAAGCACAACAAGACCCAATAAGCATTGTTTCTTCCATAATTTGTTCTATTTCAGAGTCTGAGTCATCAAAAAATAGGGCTCATGGAATCTTCTGGAAGCTTGAAAAATATCCAAAGTAATGATCTAACCATCTCAAGTAATATCCATTTTTCCAAAATTGCAATCAATACTTGCTTTTGAAGTGGCCAAGAAGGATCTTCCAAGGATGATGGCGGCATTCTTCAAGGCCTCAGGTATGTCGATGTCCAGGACCAGAAAATCTACTGGGAATAAATATTTCTATACTTGACAATCACATCCTCCACAATTCCTTTGGGTTAATCACGGATCGGTCTGCCAATTGTAGTGTTACCTCAACTGGCTTCAGCTCACCGAACTGAAATTCTTTCAATAAAATAGTGGGGATAATATTACAGAGGCACCTAAATCAAGCAGGGCATGGTCAAAAGTTGTCTCATTGATGACAACAGAAATGAGGGGGCATCGGACCACAAAGTTTACTATCTCAGAAAGGATTACCCCTCCTAAGTTTTTGGTCTGCCTTTTGGGAATACAAAGATCCTTGAGAAATTTGTCATAGGCAGGAATGTATTTGGTTGCATCCAGGAAGGGAATATTAATCTCAACTTGCCCGAATATATCCATGAGTTCCTTATGTGTGGGCTCAGACTTCTTTTTAGTGTTGGTGGGGTTCAAAGCTTGCAGGAAGGGAATGGGGTTTTTGTCTTCCTAAATTAGGGTGGGAGGAGAGTCAACTTGCATAGGTTTTGGGTCAATTTCTTGTGTTGGATGAGAAGGCCCAAGATCTTAAGTTGTCTTATCATTTCTCAAAGTGGCGAAATTCACGATATGGTTATTTCTAGGAGGTCAAGGGACCTGATTCTGGTTAAAATCTGGGCAATATTAAGGAGCTGGGTGAATAGGAGGTTGTCCAAAGTAATTATGATCCTGCCCTAATACTGGTTCCTTTGATTATTGGGTTTGGGCAAGGATTGGCAAGGTAGTTCCCCTGCAGGCCTTTGGTCTAGTGTGACCCTGATCTGATTTTGTAGATTTGTAACAACATGGGTCAGTTCAGTCATTTGATTCTGCATACTTTGTAGGGTCTTTGATCAATGCGTGCTTCGCGTATTAAAATCAGGGTTCAGAGGGCCCGTCATCGTAGCTTGCAAAATGCATCTATCAGATAAAATTTATATCCAAAACTCGAAAAGTGAGTCTTGGATTGAACACGAGGAGGCGAACGTTTGGTTTTGAAAATCCGTGTTTCTCTTTTATTTATTTTTGGTAGTTTTTATCTTTTCTAATTTTTTTGGTATTTTTAGCAAGCAAGAGATCAGGTTGATGACTTTTAACTAATCTACTTACAACAACATAAGAGAGAGAGAGAGAAAGAGAGAAACAATCATCTATTTATAAACGAATGTTTGTTACACTACGTAAGCAAAAAATCTATATTATGAAAGCATAAAAAGATAGAATAAGGTGAGAGAAATCCCCCTCGATGGTCGCTCGGAGGACAACTCGCTCTGACGTTGCCTGGAGGAAGGTGGTGAGGAGCGGGACAAAGGAGGACGGAGCCGGAGGATGGGGCAAGACGGTGTCGCGGCGAGGATCTTCTTCCTAAAGGGCGGTGAAAGGATGGCCACGGGATACTCCATGAATGGGGATGAGGGGAGGGAAAACTATTTAATTTTCTACTCTAGAGGAGCATCCTGGGCTTAGGACAAGCTCTCTCTAAAGCCTTGGAGGTGGTGAGAGGAAGAAAGGAAGAGATGAAGTAAAATGGGAGTGTAGGGGTCCTTTTATAGTGGAGGAAAAAATCAAATTCGTATACAGGACATGTAGTGACAATCATAAACGTTGCTGAAAATCCACCGCAAACGTCGCTGAAGATAGGCCACGCTGCTGCTGCATTAACGCACGCTCCACGTGCCATGTCGCATGCCTCCACGTGCTACGCGCCTGCATGCGTTGCTGCTACGCGCGTGGGTGCACCGGTGCTACTGTGCGCGTGCGTGCGCATGGGCGACCTGGGTTGCACCACGTGGCACGATCTGGGCTGTCCATCTTTTTTTCGTTGTAAGGGTTGCTACAAAGGTCGGATTGAGTTGATTTTCACACTGTTGGGCTACGATCATCGACCCGAATCCATCTATGCGGTAGGATTTGTCGTTTGAAGCTCCGAATTATGTCACCTAGTCCCTTAGTCGTTGATCTTCCTCGAACTGCATATGGTGCTACGGGACTTCAATTAAGGCGATTTCGGAGGCGTTGGACTCCGATTGTCATCTTAATCAGATCCGTATGGTCGGATCGTCAATCTAAGGCTCCGAAATAAATATCCTTCTCTCTTGGCCACAAAAATGATGCAATTAACCTAAATTATATACAACTACTCTAAATATAGAATGATGCATGCTATGCAATATTTATAATGTAAAATGCAAATCTAAGCCTAGGAACATGCATGAATAGGCATTTTACCCTCAATAATTGTGTCAACATCAGTCTTCATAACCTAGACATTGATGTCATCTTAAGAAGGTCTAGGTTGGTATTGACTTGGCCCAAAAGCCCCAGGTTGATTCGATTTGAGTAAGGAACCTAATTAGTAGTTGTCTAGGAGAAATTCGAGTTATTCTTCCAATTTGAGTTGTAAGAGTTGGAAGGATTTCTAAAGTGCTCCTGGAGGGCAAAAATATTCTCGGTTGCTAGCCTATAGCAATTAAGATTCATAAAATCAAATGTCCCAGTCAACTCAGGTGTAGTGTTAGGAAAGTAATTATGCTTAGTTGGGACAGTACCAATATGATGCAAATTTTATCTCTTTATCAAGTGTCATCAGGGATGAATTCAGTTTTTGCGAATTTATTCTTTCTTCGATTTTCTAGTGAATATGCATTTGGTCCAGTCTCTGGGCAATCAATTGGATATCATCTTGGGTAACATGAATGAATTGGCTGTGGGTGCCTATCTCATGAACACCTAATTGCATGTTGGTGTTTCTTCCAAAGGTGCTCATGGAAGCCTAATTAAATAGTTTTCACCTATTTCTTCAAATAATTGATAGGCACTCTTAACGTCTTTGTTGAGAAAGTTGCCACCACATGAGACGTCTACAAATCTTCTCACTTGATCTTCTAATCCATGGAAGAAGATATGCACAAGTTGTTGATAGTTCTATATATATTTATATTAATTATGTCTAACTAATGCTAATCTAAGGATTGAATAGGAAGGATGCATTTAGTTAGGTCAGTTTAGTCATATAGGTGCATTTTGTGAATATTACAAAAGTTTGGGTTTTTCTATAATTTTACCTGGACTTATATTTGGTACCTTGATGTCTTTTGTGTGATATGTGCAGGTATTAGGTTTGGAGCAATTTGGAGCCCAATAGTTAGGAGATTCAAGACTGAACTCATTTATAAAGAGGATCGAGTCAATTTCTGCAATTGGACCTGAACCCAATTAACCCTAGGTCTAGCCCAATTTAGGAACCTGATTAACCTTAGCCTAGAGCCTAATTACCTACCCTAATTAACCAACCTAGAGGCTGACTGTGAGTGTTAATTTTAGACCCAATACGGTCGGCCAAAAATGGGTCCTATCCCTTAGAAAACAAAACCTAAACCAAATCCTATTCCTAATCTTGAAATTCGTAACAGCTTGACATGTGTCTAGTATTTTAGCTTTAACTTTTGTATTTTAAATCCAAATAGAATGATTCAAGTTGCATTGGAAAGCTAATTTTGAGGGCTACAATGTTTCTTTTATATGTAATTTGAAATTCAGAACATAACAAGGTTGAAAATTCAAGACAAGTGAGGGCAATCATATAAGGCTGTTGCAACAACTCCCATTCAATCCCAATAAAAACCAAACCTTTTCTCCACACTCCATTTTAGATCCAAAAGTCCTTATACTACCTATCATAGCCACCCCTTTAGATCTAATCTAAATCATTCAAATCCAATACCCTAAGCAACCTAAACCAATTAATAGGAAGCCTCCAACATTCCTATAACTACACCCATAGTCGACCCCCCTTGGACGATCTCTTCCTTAGAAAAAAATTCCTCCACCTTCTTCCATCACCTCCTAAGTAGAACACCTAGAACTCCATCATGACCATCCACCCTTAAGTTCACCCTCTTCCACCAAGCATTCCTCTACTGGATATCCTCCTTTGCATCCTCTTCAACTCTGTTGATAGATCTCTCCATCGCCATGATTGTGCTCCAGATCTTCTCTCTCTTTCTTTCTATTCTAGTTGTTCTAGTAGAGTAGCATCTATCTTTATTTCTCAAAACTCTAGTTGTAATCATTTTCTAGCATCAATAAAAGCATATTTTGTATGATCTCTATCCCTCTCTCTAGTTAATATTAGTGCATATTTGTTTTCATTTGCATACGTGATTTCCTACTATTTGCCTCTCCATGTTCGACTCGAACTCCAAATCTAATTACTTTATTAAAATTGATAGCGCTTCTACACACTACAACAAACATTAATTACTTGTCTCATAAATCCACTGTCAGTTGCTAGAGTGACTCCTCATGATGTAAGTAGCTTCTTAAGAGTTCCTGAAACCTTTCCCAAGCTTCATGCAAAGATTCACCATGCTGTTGTTGAAAGGTCATGATAGATTGTCGAAGTGCATTAGTACGACCTATAGGAAAGAATTTTTTGAGAAATGCACTCTTGAGTTGGGGCCATGTTGTAATGGATTTGCCAATAGTTCTAAACCAATAGGCAACCTTATCCTTAAGAGTTAAGGGAAAGAGTCTCATCAGCCACAAGTCTTCCCGCACATTGCGAGAATGGGTAATCTGAGTGAGGATGGTTAATTCCTCTAGGTGGCTAAAGGGATCTTCTTTAGGCAAGCCATGAAAGTACTTAATCAGGTTCAGAATTGTTGGTTTGATCTCAAAATCACCTTTCGGAATTACCACCCAAGTCTCTCCTTGTAATTTGAAGAATCGTAGAAATCCTTAAGAGGAATGATAGTGTTGGTAGCGGAAAACTACACGATCGAAGTTGGATTTGAAAAACCCATCATTGTAGTTTGATTTGCGAAGCAATCCGTCAACAGATAAAATTTTACCGAAATTCATAAAGAAATTCCAGGTCGAACACAGGGAGGCTACGTCAATTTAAAATCTGCAATTATTTTTTTGGTATTTTTGTTTGAAAGTGAGATAATTACAATGGAATTGATATAAACAATAAGTGAGAGAGAGAGAGAACAATCACTTGATATAATAATACTATTTTTACAACTAGAAAGTAGGCAATTCTATTCTAGAAAGCGATAAAAAGAAGGGAGAGAGATGTTATCCTCCTCGACGACTGCTTGGAGGATAAGCCAGATGAAGCGACGCTTGCAAGACGAAGGACGGAGCGGGAAGAAGGATGTTAAGACCCGTGTTGTTTGAGCCTTTTAAGATGTCTGGACTGTGGGTCAGACATTTGGTCAGATGTCTAGACACCTTCCCAGACGTCTGGAAATCAAAAAATTTGAGTACGAGCTCGCGTCTACGCGCATGCTGCGCGTAGACAGTACTCTCGTTTTTCCTCCCCTTCTCTCTCTCCCCACCTCCAGCAAAACCATAACCCACCGATCTATAAAACCCCCTCCTCCTCTCTCGTTTCTCCTCACTTCTCAGCCACCAACCCCTTCCCCTCTTCTTCTCCACTCCAGCAAGAGAGGCAGCGCGAGCGAGAAAGTGCGTGGGCGGCGTCGAGGAGGAGCGGCATGGGGAGAGGAGGAGAGTGAGCTCGCGAGCTCGTGTGGGAGCTCATCGGTGAGCGCACGGCCGTAGCGGCGCATGTACGAGGCGGAGGAGTTCATCGAGGAGGTCCTCCCCAACACTGCTGCAGCCGGAGCTGTAGGTGAGGGGGCACGGCGTGGCCACACGCGGCGCGAGAGCAACAGAAGCAGGTTTTCGTTCTGGGTTTTTCCTAGAATCAGACGTCTGGAGTGACCTCCAGACGACAGTGCAGACGTTTGGAGGTGGTTCCAGACGTCTAAGGAGAGGGCTTCGCGAAGGTACGTCCTCTTTGCAGATACGGCCATGTAGGCCGCTCCGTCGATACCCTGTTGCTTACCCTTTTGAGAATATTGCTTGGTTTTGTGCAGGGTTTACTTCGGGAAGGCGTGGGACACACCCTCCCATGCATTTCAGATGTCTGGGCGACGTACCAGATGACGGGAAAGCGCTTCCAGACGTCCAGAGAGGTGGTCGGACATCTAGAGCTGGGTCCAGATGGTCTAGAAGAGTTCCTAGACATCTGAGGATTGGTGCAGAGACTTAAGTATGCTACTGGGCACTTTTAAGACGTCTGGAAGTTGTTCCAAACGTCTGATTTGAGACAGAAACCCTATTTTTAACCCGTTTAGGGTCTGTTTGAGTTCCATTTTACGCAAATAAGATATCGATGTGTTCCTTGTGAGTTCCTCTACTTGTTAGAAGGATTTCCATACTGTTCTAATAGTTTCCTTGTGATTGTTCCTTGTCATAGGACTTCGTTCTGTTGCAGGTTCGGGACTTGCTCAGGCACGTGAGCCTGCCGTTCCATCCCCCAATACTTCTGGGTTTTCTGGTAGAGTGGCTTCCCCCTAATTTAATTATAACCTAAATGTATGTGTGGAATGAATGATTAGAACCTAAGATATGGCATGAATCCTAGGACGAGAAACACTTGAAAAGTCTGTATTGGATGATTGAATTGCAGTCTTGAATGAGTAGATAGAATGATGACAATTGCCTGTAAATAAATAACAGCTGCTTGTGAAATATGAAGTACTTGTGCTAGCTAGCTGCATGTATATAAATGGAGAATGGAAATGTGAATGATGGAAATACGAGCTACCTGTGTATAACCTGTATATGGAAATGTGAACGATAGCAATATGAGCTGCATATGTATAATCTGAGAATGGAAATAGAAATGATGAAACCTGGTATGGCTTGACATGAGGAATATGAGCATGAACCCTACGGGGAATAAGGAGTAGAGCTCCTGGAAATAAATGGAATGGATCTGGAAATATGTTGGGAAGTGTGCTAGACCTTGAGTACGTGGTACCAAGGGGAGTGCATGTTACCTCTTAGTGTAGAGGGGTGCTTGCCGCCTTCGGGTTGAGACCTGGGGTGGGTTTGGCCACTTTGCACCGACTCGGTGGCCCTCGTGTACATTGTACCGGGGAGAGCTACTAGTGTAGGGAGAGAGCTAGCCACCCCACGGGACTCGGGGTTCAGCTAGCCTTCCTACACTGACTTGTTAGGCCCACTGGGCAAACCAGGGTAGTCAGGCGAGGGTGCGCGGACTGTGGAGGGGCAAGACCCCTGTTTGGTTCTTAAGGGCTAGACCCTATACTAGTTCCGTGTTGTACTTTAGGCTCACCTGCTAGCGGAAACAACTGACCGCGTGCCAGTGCGGGGTAGCTACCCGTGCGCTTATCGCGCGTGCCGTAGTCACCATTACGTCTATCCGTGACCTTGGGGTGGTTGACTGGGTGTAGGATCACCACGGGGGACTCTCCCAGCCAGAAGAGCACAACGTGTGCCTTCTACTCCTCGAAATATACTGCAATCAAGATCGTTCCCACGAGGAACATTCAAGATCAAGAAAGAAACTTGATAAATAAACCAAGTGGTGAAAAAGAATAATCAGATAAAGAAAGTGATTGAAAAACAACAGCTACCTGTCCACTTTTACTGCTTTAGTTAGTTGGTTGCCACTCTACTCAGCGTTCGCTGATGTTGTGTACTCATAACCCCTTTTCAGGTCCAGGTGTTGAGCAGCCAGAGCCTACGGCTGCAGAGGGTGCTAGGCCCAATAGAGCCCAATAGTTGTAGCTTCTTTGTTGTACTTCTTTCTGTTGTAGTGAGTAGACTCTTGTACCCTTATGTTCTGTACTTTTACGTTCTGTACTTTATATTCCTGTACCTTGTTACTTTCTACTGTTGTGGTGGTGATACGTACTGTGGCAGTTTTTACTTCTTTACTACTGTACCTTTTTACTATTAGTTGCTTAGCATAGTGAACATGGTTTACTTTCCTACTTTTTGGTTACTTTCTCGTTGGACGACTGGGTCTTGGGATCAGCCAAGTCGGTCCGGTCTCATGTTCTGTAGGGATTCAGGAATCGGGTCGTAACAAAGAAGGATGAAGCAGGAAGAAGCGGGAATGAGGCAGCACATCATCGTCGTCGCGGGATCCACTTCCGGAACGGGGGCGAGAAAACTTTGGATTTAGCTCTAGAGGAGCATCCCAGGTGTGAAACAAGCTTCTCTTGAGCTTTGGAGAGGGAGAGAGGTGAAGGAAGGGATGAGAATTTCATAGGGTAGGGGTCTCCTTTTATAGTTGCAAGAATTGGGGGCAATTTGGTCATTCCATATTCAAAAACATTCAAATCAGGTCTTTAGTGACGTATTTATTAGTCACTAAAGACTTGTCGTGGGCGACATGTGAGTGCGCCATGCGTGCCTCCTCCTCTCCCGCGTACCTAACGCAAGTGCATGTCCAAGAAATCTCAGCCGTTCGATCACGAGATCGGACGGCTCAGATCGCTCCTCGCCCACTTCAGCTTTGTGCACCTACGAGTGAGATTAGGCGTGAGGTGGGGCGTCCAATTGCATGTGCACCTAATTGGATGATCCGAGCCATTCGCAGCTGATCTCGCAGTCGAGATCGTGCACGTCCACGTGAGAAGAGCCACTTCACGGCAGCTCAAACACGCGCGCTTCGCATGCATAGCACCTTAACCACTGCGCTACGCAGCGGTTTGAGGCACGGCATTGCTTTTGCGCGCAACTAATCTTGGCCATTGGATCTTCATCCAATGGTCGAGATCTCATGTCGTGAGATCCTTCAAGAGTTGAGCGGAGGGGGGCAACCAGGTGCGGGTGGTTAGGATGGTGCCACGTGGCACTATCCTAACCATCCATCTTCTTTGTGTTGTAGATGGTGCCACAGATGTCAGATTGGATCGATTTTCTCGTCGTTAAGTTGCAATCATCGATTTGAACCCATCCGTGTGATCGGATTTGTAGTCTGAAGTGCGGAGTGACACCATCTTGGTCCTTAATCTCTGAGCTTCCTCGGACTATATCTGGTGCTACGGATGTCCGATCAAGGCGATCTTGGAGTCATTGAACTCCCGTCGTCGCCCTGATCAAATTTGTATGGTTGGATCTTCTGTTTGAAGCCTCAATTAAAGTCGCCTTGTCCCTGGCCATAAAAGGAAGCAATTACTATACAATTTTACCTAAATGCATGATTATGCGTGTTATGCAACATTTACAATGCATGATGCTAATATGGTACTAAGAACATGCATTAATAGACATTTTTGGCTATTTAGATGTATGCACATCAGATAGGATCCTCAGGGGGTGGTGGATTCTGCCTTTGGTTGGCTAGGTTTGTGATAGTCCTAGCTAGTTGCTCAACCATCATGAGTAGTGGATTAGGCAAGGGATTTTGATTTTGTTAATTAGGCAACAAAGAATTTGGAGACATTTCTAGATAAGGGAGGTTAGGTATGGGGATGTCAGAGTGCAAGTTAGAATTGTGTAGATGAGAGGCAGATGTGGAAGGATTTCTGGACGTATTTGCTGGTTTTCCATTTTTTTAGAAGAAGAGGATGAAGAAGAATGCAAAGAAGTCAAACGCTTTGTGTGTGGGATGAAGGTGAAATCAATTGGTCCCTTCAAGTGCAGTTTCTGGGATCGATGCCTGTGCATACACTAGAAGAATTGGGGAGGAGAGAAGGGAAGAGGAGAGAGAATTTTTTTTGTGCACACCCAAGTAATACAAAATCTAAGCCTAGCCTTAAGGTTGACTCCTTAACGCAGTTAGATCGTGTTTCAACAAATATTGCATTGTAATATAGACAAACTTTCCGCGAAAACAAATAAAGATTTATAACTCAAAAATCAGAGTATCCGAGGTCGAACACAGGGAGCAATCTAAGTATTCCAAAACTTGAGAACGCAACTTTTTAAATAAGAAGAAATGACTAGTTCAATAGAAGTGACATGAGAGTGATGTAGAAAGAAATTGCTCGAGAGAAAAAATGGACGTCTGATGTAATATCAGACGTCTTAAAGTATTTCTCAGACTCTTCTTTTGGTGATTTGCTCTGCTGCAGCTCCTTTTCTTTCTCTTCCATAGCTACTTCTGTTTCTCTTCTTTTTCCTTCTCTTCTTGATTTGCAGCCAAGTCCTGGCTTGCCTCTTCTTAGGTTGTCTTCTTTTTCTTCTTCCTCTGCTTCCTTTACTTTCTTGCTTCTTTGTCTGCCCCTTGATCTCTTTCTTCTTCCTTTTTTAGTTCCTTTGGCTTCGCTTCTTCTCTTCCTTGCCTTTCTTTTATCTCTGCCGAGCCTCCTTCCTTCTTCTTTTCCTTCGCTTGCAGCGGATAAGTCCCTACTTCCTGCACACAAGCACCACGCAGCAAAACCTACTCCCCTACCCTTCCCGCACGTCTCTCTCTCTCTCAATCTCTCTCTGATACGCTCTCCCAGAGCTGGGTTATCGGGTCGGATCACGTGCTCGAGTCCAGGCGCTCCGACGTGGGTGTGGTGCGCGAGGAGTGCTCAGGAGTGGGGGTAGTCAGGTCGGGGCACCAGATCCGCGTGATGAGCTCGCGGATGAGGCGCTGTGGATAGGTGAGGAGGGACCTCACCCCAGTGTATTCGAGGCAACAAGGCAATAACACAAAATCAATATAAAGGACTCACGTGCTTTGTGACTTACCGAGGTGGGACTAATGCCCACTGCTCTTTCTCGTGCACCCGCAGCAGACCGTGCCTCCAACTGCCACAACTGCTGGTCTCGCAACGTCACTTGCTGGGATGACTGGATTCGCAAGACCTTCCCAAGTTTGTTGCACCTGGAACCCTGAAGTCTTATAACCTGGAGCAAGCGTGCAGCTTCCTCGAGTCACCACTAATGGCGGTCGGAGATCGAAACTTTCCTGACACAAAAAGGGCCTTGCAGCTCAATCAGATCACAGGGGGACCTTCGCCGTGTCACGGCGAAGGTGAGGTAGTAGGTGGCAGGCCGCGGGGTGGCCTAAGCGTGCGTGCCTAGGTCACTCTGTGGTCGGACGGATGGGTTTAATCGGAGGGTAGTTGTGGTGGCGTAGAGGGTCTGTGGATGAGTGGAGGTTATTCAGTGGAGTATGGCGGAGGTTATGCGGTGGTTGGCGAGACGTGTGGGGCTGCGGAGTGACGGGAGCGTCTCGCCGGAGGGTGGCCAGAGATGAGGAAGGTGGCAGTGGACAGTGACGGTCGAGGGGTGGTTGTGTGAAATAAAGTGAGGGAAATGAAAGAGTGGAAGAGGGGGAACTTATCTGGATTGTTGGGAGTGAAAGGGGGCAGCAGAAACAGACGGCTCGTTTGTGCCCTAGTCAGAGAAGACAACCCTGAGGGAGATAACGGCGACGAGGAGGAGGTCAGGGAGGTGTGCACTTGGTGCGGCGCGACGCAGGAGGATGAGACAGAGTGAACTCTGCTACTGGTATGCAAGCAGAGCGTCGAGAGGGAGGAGAGGTAATCGCCGGAGCTTGCGAGCTTCTTGGCCGGAGAGAGGAGAGATGAATTTCAGAGAGTTCTACGGCCAAAACAAGTCTGAGAGATTCGCAGAGGGTCGGGGGTCCTTTTATAGGTACTGGCCGAGCTTCTGGTGCATGGAGGGCAAGCCTTCAGCCACCGTCGTCTCTCCGGAGAAGGAAGGTAGTTGGGATCCCAAGTCTTTCGTGCGTTCGCATGAGAGATTGGACAGGAATCAGAGATTGTGATCGAGCTCAGATGGAAGGGGATTCCTCAGAGAATCTCCCTTCCAATTCTGGGAGGAGATCTCTGAGGGATCAGGGAGTATCCCCCCTCCCTTCCTCGCTGGAGAAGGATTTCTCCCCATTAATGGCGGAGGGACCTGTTTGTAAGATTGGTGAGGAAGTTAGGCGGGTTTATGTATTAGTTTTCAAAAGATAAGGGTCAAAATATAATTGGGTGTACTAATTTACAAAGTAGGTCAAGATGACCTATCCTTAGGTCCAAATTTTGATGCAAACCTAATTTGGACCCAAGGAATCCAATGGTGGAGTTGGATTTTAGGTTTGCCCACGTTTGACTGGACAGTTTGTGTAAAAACCCAAATTAGGTCAATTAATGAGGTAGAACCCCATCTAGGTCAAACTAGGTTCCAAAGGCCAAATTGAATGTTCTAAACCCTAGGGGATATTTTTCCATGAATTTTAGAGGGTTTACTTGATTTTTATCCTAACCGGAACCTTGTTGAATTAAGCAGGTCTGTTTTAGGGTTACCAGATGTCATTTAATTCCTGGATTACACATGAACCCATTTCTGATTGAATCAACCCACTTTTTATCTTATTTATACCATTTGACCTATGTTTTATCTCTGAGAAATCTCGTTTATGTATTGCAATGGTAAAATTATAGTTTTACCCTTTATTTCATATTTTCTTCTCAGAACACTTATTCTTCCAATTAAGCCTTTTTCTAAGTTATGCAAGAGCTTTTATTCTCTTTCTTGGATCAAAATGAGCTAGTTAGGGATCATGGTGAGGCTCTCATCATACCCCCATGCCTAGCTTTTGCTAGTCCCTTAGCAAAATTTCAAGGTTTTAACTTCTGTTCTAGACCCTGAGTGTCTGTCATCAGTTATGATAAGTGCTTTCTTTTTCTTTTGTGATTAGGTCAGAATGCCGACAAGAGGCCTAGAGGTACTCAAGTATCAACCAAAATCCGGACCTGACCCGCTTTAGCCTCATTCCTCCGCAAAGGTTTTTAAGGCCCACAGAAACTAACCTAGGGTTTGTTGGACTCCGCGGTTAAAGTACCCGTGCTTGAGACATTTTTAGCCTAGGTTCAGTTTACAGTGCATTTTTGTAAGAGAGAGATAGAAGATTTATTTGTTTGGAGAGTTTTCTCTCTTTTCTTTTTATTTCTAGATAAGTGCTTTCTTTTTCTTTTGTGATTAGGTCAGAATGCCGGCAAGAGGCCTAGAGGTACTCAAGTATCAACCAAAATCCGGACCTGACCCACTTTAGCCTCATTCCTCCGCAAAGGTTTTTAAGGCCCACAGAAACTAACCTAGGGTTTGTTGGACTCCGCAGTTAAAGTACCCGTGCTTGAGACATTTTTAGCGTAGGTTCAGTTTACAGTGCATTTTTGTAAGAGAGAGATAGAAGATTTATTTGTTTGGAGAGTTTTCTCTCTCTTTTCTTTTTATTTCTAGCTTCGAATTAGCTTCTCAATGCGGTCTGTATCGGATTCCTCGTCCCCATCATCAATCCTCAAGGGTCCCTGGCTATCGATGCTTCGAGATAGCACCGCCCATGGCAACCCCCAGAACTCTGGCTTTCGAGATTTCGAGATAATCCTGCCCATGACGTTCCATGGCCGAATTCAGACCCTGGCGATCGACATTTCGTGATAATGCCGCCCATGATATCTGAACCTGCAGAGTGCTTACATGCCCCCGGTAGGATATTTAAATATCCTAAGAGACAAGCATCGACGAGATGATGTGTTGTTACGCATCTTCGAGGGGAATTTCCCGCCTCTCCGTGCTGAGAACTCGTCCAAATCAACTTGTGTTGATCGGTCGCTCCTAATCTAGGTGACTTTTTCAGAACATTAAACGCTTTTGAGTGATTTTGATAGTTATGCACACTGAACCAGACTGTGTGTGGATTGGGGTGCTTAGGTTACTGAATCCCGCAAATCGAAGGCCAGTTAACGAGGTCGAATACTTCCTAAGCCTTAGACCTAATACTTCAGCTTCGCATTTTCCCCAACCTCTTGAAGATTATCCCGATTTTAGCGGATATGTGAATTTTTAAGCTAAAGAATCTAGCCCAAGAGGCCTAAGACCAGCGTTCCCGCTAATCTCTTGTTACGTCTCCTTAGCACTTTTCTCTTTTTCTCTTTTCTTGATTTGATCTAGAACTTCATTTAATCCCTTAATCTTTTACTAATGACTATTTCTTTTTCTTTTTCATTTATGCTCCTTTTTTTGGCATTTTACTCTTTTCCTCCTCTCTTTTTTTTTTTTAATTGAAACCTTTTCTTGATATGAATTTTCCTAACATTTTGCACTTTCATACCTCCCCATGCCTAAGATTTGCAATGTCCCCATTGTAAATTAGGTGGGTTCGATTTCAACTTAGTTCATGCATTAGGATAGGTGTTGGGTAAGTGAATGGGTCGAAATGACTTGTTGCGAACAATTTCTAATCTTGGGTAGGGGTACCTGAGGTGAAGTTAGCTATTCTAATGGATGAACTCTAAAGTGCAATATGATTTCCGCATAGAAATGTCAGACAAGGTTTCGGGTTTTTCAAAAAATGACAGGTTGCCTCCTGTTAAGCGCTGAGTTTTACGCCATCGGCTGGGCGCAATGGGCTCAAGGGGAATGGAGGGTAAAGGATGACTCAGCCAAATTTGTATCGGTCATGTCAATGAACAGTTTGAGTCTTTGATCGTTCACAACAAAGGATTCGGAATCGTGGCTGAGTGGGCTAATTTCAATGGCTACATTTCCAAAGATTTGTCGGACTAGGTAGGGTCCTACCCACTTAGATCATAGCTTTCCTAGGAATAATTTGAGTCGGCATCAAAGAGTAAAACCTTTTGACCAGGATGAAAGATCTTTCTAAAAATATGCTTGTCGTGAAAAGTTTTAACCCGTTCTTTGTAAATTTGCGAGTTCTCATACGCGTCGTGGCGTAATTCATCGATCTCGTTTATTTGAAGCCTTCTATGGGTTCCAGCCTTAGAAAGATCTAAATTACAATTCCATACTGCCCAATAGGCTTTATTCTCCAATTTGACGGGGAGGTGACATGCCTTCCCTACACTAGTATGAAGGGAGACATTCCTAATTGGGTCATGTGGGCGGTCCTATAGGCCCACAATGCTTCCGGAAGCCGAGAAGACCAATCTTTTCTGTCAGGTCAAACAGTAACCTGAAGGATTTTCTTGATCTCTCGGTTTGATAGCTCAGCTAGACCATTAGTTTGGGGGTGGTAAGGAGTAGAGATTCGGTGTGACACCCCGTAGTTGGTCATCAGTGACCTGAATTGAGCGTTTGTGAAATGGGTCCCTCAGTCGAAAATTATTGCTCGTGGAATCTCAAACCTTGAGAAGATGTTTTGATGAATGAATTTGATAACAACTTTATGATTGTTGGTTCGGGTCGGAATGGCTTCTATCCACTTGGACACGTAGTCAACTACGAGTAAGATGTATTTGAAGCCATCCGAGATTGGAAAGGGTCCCATGAAATCGATCCCCCAGATGTCAAAAATTTCTCATACCAAGATCAGTTGCAGAGGCATCATGTCTCGATGGCTCATGTTGCCCAAAGTTTGGCAACGGGTACATGCCTTACAGTGATCGTATGCATCCTTGAAAATTGTGGGCTAGTAAAAGCCACACTAGAGGACTTTTGATGCGGTTTTGTGTCTTGAGAAATGTCCACCGCATGCCTGGTCATGGCAAAAGGAGAGTATGTCTTTGATTTCTACTTCCGTGACACACCATCGAATTATCTGATCAGCACCCATGCATAATAGATAGGGTCTTCCCATAGGTAATACTTGGCATCAGAGCGTAATTTGTCCTTCTTGGCTTTTGGCCAATCGGACGAAATCTGATGTGATGCCAGGTAATTCACTATATCTGCGAACCATGGAAGGCCTATATTGATAGTTAGGAGGTGCTCATCAAGAAAGTGTTCTGTGATGGGTCCAGAAGGGTCAATTATTTCAGAAGGAAGGCAGGACAAGTGATCAGCTACCACATTTTGCTTTCCCGCTTTGTTGCGAATCTCGAGGTCAAATTCTTGCAACAGTAAGATCCATCGGATTAATCGAGGTTTCGCATCCTTCTTTGCAAGGAGATGCCTCACAGCTATGTGATTCGAGTATATGATAACACGGGAACCCAGCAAGTATGATCTGAATTTTTCTAGGACAAATACTATAGCTAGCAGCTCTTTCTCAGTAACCGTGTAGTTACACTGAGCCTCATCCAGTATTTTGCTAGCGTAGTAAATGACCACGGGTTTCCCGTCAATTTTCTACCCCAAAACTGCTCCTACAGCGAAGTCAGATGCATCGCACATGATCTCAAAGGGTTGAGACCAATCAGGGGACTGTAGGATCGGGGCATGGGTGACTCGGTCACTAAGGATCTCAAATGCTTGAGTGCATTCCTTGGAAATTTCGAAAGGCACATCCTTGGAGAGAAGAGTAGTCAGGGGGCGCTCGATTTTTGAAAAATCAGGGATAAATCAACGGTAAAAATCGACGTGCCCCAAAAAAGATCGGATGTCCTTAATCGAGCTAGGCATAGGGAGCTTGGAAATCAAGTTAACCTTAGCTCGATCAACTTGGATGCCTTTCTCCAAGATTAGATGTCCCAGGACAATTCCCTCAGGCACCATGAAATGACTCTTTTCCCAGGAAAGAACCAAATTCACATCTTTGCACCGCCTGAGTATTTGGACCAAGTGTTGGAGGCAATCATCAAATGATGCTCCAAAAACTGAAAAGTCATCCATGAAGACTTCCAAATAGTCACCTACCATATCTGAGAATATGGCAAGCATGCACCGCTGAAAGGTTGCAGGTGCATTGCAGAGACCAAAAGGCATCCTTCGAAACACGTACGTCCCAAAGGGGCAGGTGAATGTGGTATTTTCTTGGTCTTCTGGATGGATTGCCACCTGGTTGTAACCGGAGTACCCGTCAAGAAAGTAGAAGAACCTATTTCCCGCTGGTTTCTCAAGGATCTGATCAATAAACGGTAGTGGGAAATGGTCGTTCTTCTTGGAGGAATTGAGTCTTCTGTAATCAATGCAGACTCTCCACGAGTTAGCTATTCGAGTAGGAATGACTTCTCCGATTTCAGTCGTGATGATGGTAAGTCCGGCCTTTTTAGGCACCACTGTATTGGACTCACCCAACGACTGTCGGAGATCGGGTAGATGATCCCTGCATCTAACCACTTTATGATCTCCTTTTTCACGACCTCCTGCAGGTTAGGGTTTAAGTGTCTCTGCATTTCTCTTGAAGGTCGTGTGCCTTCTTCTGTGTAGATTCAATGTGTGCAGTACGAAGGGCTTATGCCAGTCAAATCATCGAGAGTCCATCCAATGTCTCTACGATGTTGCTGGAGAATAGTAATCAAATGGAGTTCCTAGTCAGGTGTGAGTCGAGAGTTGATAATCACAGGAAATGTCTGATTGGAACCAAAAAGACGTACTTCAGATGCTCGGGAAGGGGCTTGAGTTCCATGACAGGATTGTCAGCAGCAGCAGGTGGTTCGAGGTTTGTATCAGGTACAAGGGTCGAAGTCATAGGTGTGTCTAGATCATGTTCTCACTCCTCTGTTGGCGGGTTTTGATCTTCTAGTGGTTGATCAGGGATAATCAGGTTGTCCTCTATATGCGATTCATCAACCACAACTCTGATATCACATATTTGCTCTATAACCCAACAATTAATCCCTTATTGGGCATTAAAAATGTCAATCTTCAGGGTTTGATTCCCAAATTTTAATTCTATCTGGCCCTCTTCGCAATTTATGTTGGCCCTAGCAGTGGCCAAAAAGGGTCTCCCTAATATGATTAGTGTGTCCCTTGGGTTCTCAGGTGCATCCATGTCCAGAACTATGAAGTCCATCAAGAAGTAGAAATCCCGTATCCTAACAATGACATCCTCGAGTATTCCTTTAGGTGACTTGATGGATCGATCGGCTAACTGCAACGTCACCTCAGTTGGTTTAAGTTCAGACTCTTCAAGGTGGTCAACGAGGGATGTACGTATTAGACTATGGAGGCACCTAGATCTAGTAAGGCTCTGTCAAATTGGGTTTCACCAATTTTACAAGAAATCAAGGGGGTTCCTGGGTCTTTAGCCTTGGGTGGGAGTTTACTCAAGATGACAGAGCTGGCTTGCTCTGACAGTACGATCGGATTCGCATCCTTGGTTCGCGGCTTACGTTTAGGTGTACATATGTCTTTCAAGAATCTTGCGTAAGCCGGTACGTGGCGAATTGCATCCATCAAGGGGATGTTTATCTGGACCTATTCAAAGAGCTTGACCAGATCCTCCTCGGGGGCCACGGGTTTGGTTATCCTTTTTCCTTTGGTCAAGGCCTCAGGAAATGAAATCCTAGTTGGTTCCTCTAGAATAAGTCCAGGTTCTTGATCTGGGACAGTGGTGTCCTGGATAACTATCCTAGGGTCTTGGCTACTACCAGGCTTGGAGTGGTTCAGATAATGTGGGTCTTGGGTTGTTTTACCACTACGTGTTGTTACAGAGTTTAATCCGACCTGGTTTTGATTTGGGTTTGGTAAAAAGGGTGGCTGTTGCTAAAATCCCACATAAGATGTCGAAGCTTCCATCCTGTCTAGTGATGGAGCAGCAGGAGCCTGATAAATCAAATGTGCAGGGCCTAAATTTGGGTTCATAATGTGCCTCTGGGTCGGCACGTTATTTGGATTTCGCAGAGGTTGCGAAGGAAGGGTGCCAGGTTGGCGGGAATTTGCCATCTGAGCCAGTTGGTTGCGAACCTCTGTGATCTCGTCCTTGTGCTGTTTTTGCATTGCCGTATTCGTCTTTTGAATGTCAGCCAGTGCTTGAAGGATAAGAGTCATTTGATCCTGGTTTGGCCCGGATTGGTAGGTGGGATTGGGCCGAGGCTGAGGCGACTGATATGGATGAGGGGCTTGTGGATGGGGCTGATACGGTGGTCTTTGAGTCTGAGAATTTCTCGTCCACTGAAAGTTGGGATGATTTCGCCATCCAGGGTTGTAGGTATTGGAGAATGGGTATTCTGGATGGCGTTGAGGTCCTCGCAAGTCTGAGGAACCTCAGGAAAGTCAGAATAGGAGGGTTCAGAGTTCCCCCAACTCGAGTAGAATGGATCGGAGGTCACTCCGGTCCAAGAGTCAGACGGGGGTGGATACGGGTCCATCCCCTTAGCAGATTGGTGGTAGATGTTTTGCACAGTTTCCCTCACCAAAGGTGGTAGTGCAAAAGAGTTCTACGCAAGGTGGCTCGCTGCAGATGCCGAGTTAGCTCATCCACCTTCTTTTCTATGATAAAAACCTTATCCAACCGACTGGCCATCAGTTCCAAGCCGACGAATGTGGACAGGTCCTTCGTCTCATGTGCCCCTCTCAGATTCGTCGATGCGCGGGCATTCGTCCTGTCGAATAAGCCCATGGAGTCATTATTAATGGAGTTCTCGCACATGTTTTCGAGAATCTCCCACACCATGTCCTCATGTTGACCCATCATGTTTCCTCCGCATGTTGCATTGACGAATAATCGAATGTCTTCATGGAGTCCCTGGTAAAAAGACTGGACTTGTTCCCATTTAGGAACTCCGTGATGGGGGCACTTTCGCATGAGATCTAAGAATCGGTCCCATGCTTCGTGAAGAGGTTCTCCCGGTTGTTGAGTGAAATGGGTGATCTGGTGGCGTAAGGCATTCATCCGACCAACGGGGAAGAACTTTTTCAAGAATTCGGACTGAAGTTCCTCCCATGTGTTGATCGGATGGGTCTGAATTTGATACCAATGGGTGGCCTTGTCCAAGAGGGAGAAAGAAAACATTTTCATGAGTAGGATATCCCGATTTTGTGGATCTGACCTGAAGGTCTGGGCCAGATGCTTAAGTTGTTTAATGTGTTGGAATGGATCCTCGGAGTTAAGCCCATGAAACTTTGGTATGGCATGAATCATATTGGGCTTCAGTTCAGAATCAGGACCTCCAATCGGGATTCGGACTCGAGGCTCGATCACCACCGCAGCTGGATTATAGTGATCTCGCATCATTGGTCGCTGCGGTGGGTTTACAAAGTTTTGAAAGAGATCATTCAGGCATTGAAGTTGGTGCTCAAGGTTGTTCTCTTCTTCAATGGGTTGTGCCATGATAGGAGAAGAAGGAGAACTTGGTTCTAAATCGGATGAAAGATTTATGTGGTGGGGTTGCTGCACGAACAAGGGCGTCGAGGCTTGGCCTCGACGAGAATGAATTTCTAAAGGAGGTCTTAAGGATGGTCTTAAGAACCTCCTACCGAACATGCACCAAAGGATGTGATGAGATTAGAAGGTGCTGGACCCAATCGAGACACCCAAAAATTGTTGGATGACTATAGAGGTTCGGGGCGGATGATACCCCTTAGTCAGAAAGGTCGTCCACTTGAGAAGTACCTGGGTAGCCAGAGAGGGAGAGTCCCGCAAATACCCCTACATGGTAGAGCGTCCCCACGAGTTACAGGGTTTCCCCTACCCGACCTCTCTTGTCACTGAGATTCCAGGTAGACCAGAATGGGGACCTTAACCTCTTAAGTCTACCTTTTTTACTTTAAGATCAAGGTGCTTTAAGGTTCCACTTGAACTTTTAGGTCTTTTGAGTAAAATAGTGACCTAATTTTAAGGTTGGTTGACCCAAAGGATCAACTTCACCTCTTGTTCCTTTGAGAGCTTTTGGGTCCTTTCTTTTAGGGTTCAAATGGATTTAAAAGCCTGATTTGCTTAGGGTTTCTCTTGTATAGATCTTTTCAAACAAGGTTTAGGCACACCTCTTTTTGGAAAAACTTTTTTCTTTGTTTAAGAGAAGATGTGTCTCTAAAAACCCTAGCTTTACAATCCTTAAGTTGGCTCTAGTTGGTCCAATTTAGTTGCCTCAAAATTTGGTATCTAAGGCTCAATCGAGAAAGTTTTAGCCCTAGTTACCTTAGTTGGATGAGCAGTTCAAGATGTGTTAAAATGAAAATCAGGCAACTTTGATGAATTACTAAGTATGAAATAGGTAGCCCTAGGTTGATTCTTCTTTGTTCCATTTCAGACTTTGAGGGGGTTAAGAGAGAGGGCTAATGAAAATTACCTGTTCCTTGGTGTGTCTGTTGTGCAGCTGCTCTTCTTTTCTCTGCTTTCCCTGAGACAAGCACAATAAAAGAGAGGAATTAAGTCAATATTGGGTCAGAAGTTGTGATCAAAAGCTTTAGAAGTGCCCGTTGCTCCCTGGCAACGGCGCCAAAATGTTAACGCAGCTAGATCGTGTTTTAACAAATATTGCGTTGTAATATAGAGAAACTTTTTGCGAAAACAAGTAAAGATTTATAACTCGAAAATCAGAGTATCCGAGGTCGAACACAGGGAGCAATCTAAGTATTCCAAAACTTGAGAACACAACTTTTTAAATAAGAAGAAATGACTAGTTCAATAGAAGTGACATGAGAGTGATATAGAAAGAAATTGCTCGAGAAAAAAAATGGATGTCTGATGCAATATCAGACGTCTTAAAGTATTTCTCAGACTCTTCTTTTGGTGATTTGCTCTGCTGCAGCTCCTTTTCTTTCTCTTCCTTAGCTGCTTCTGTTTCTCTTCTTTTTCCTTCTCTTCTTGATTTGCAGCCAAGTCCTGGCTTGCCTCTTCTTAGGTTGTCTTCTTTTTCTTCTTCCTCTGCTTCCTTTACTTTCTTGCTTCTTTGTCTGCCCCTTGATCTCTTTCTTCTTCCTTTTTCATTTCCTTTGGCTTCGCTTCTTCTTCTCTGCCTTGCCTTTCTTTTACCTCTGCGGAGCCTCCTTCCTTCTTTTCCTTCGCTTGCAGCGGCTAAGTCCCTGCTTCCTGCACACAAGCACCACGTAGCAAAACCTACTCCCCTACCCTTCCCGCGCGTCTCTCTCTCTCTCAATCTCTCTCCGATATGCTCTCCCAGAGCTGGGTTATCGGGTCGGATCGCGCGCTCGGGTCCAGGCGCACCGGCGTGGGTGTGGTGCGCGAGGAGTGCTCAGGAGTGGGGGTAGTCAGGTCGGGGCACCAGATCCGCGTGATGAGCTCGCGGACGAGGCACTGTGGATAGGCGAGGAGGGACCTCACCCCAGTGTATTCGAGGCAACAAGGCAATAACACAAAATCAATATAAAGGATTCACGTGCTTTGTGACTTACCGAGGTGGGACTAATGCCCACTGCTCTTTCTCGTGCGCCCGCAGTAGACCGTGCCTCCAATTGCCACAACTGCTGGTCTCACGGCGTCACTTGCTAGGACGACTGGATTCGCAAGACCTTCCCAAGTTTGCTGCACCTGGAACCCTGAAGTCTTGCAACCTGGAGTAAGAGTGCAGCTTCCTCGAGTCACCGCTAATGGCGGCCGGAGCTTGAAACCTGCCTGACACAAAAAGGGCCTTGCAGCTCAATCAGATCACAGGGGGACCTTCGCCGTGTCACGGCGAAGGTGAGGCAGTAGGTGGCAGGCCGTGGGGCGACCTAGGCGTGCGTGCCTAGGTCGCTCTGTGGCCAGACAGAAGTGTTTGATCGGGGGGTAGTTGTGGTGGCGTAGAAAGTCTGTGGATGAGTGGAGGTTATTCAGTGGAGTATGGCGGAGGTTATGCGGTGGTTGGCGAGACGTGTGGGGCTGCGAAGTGATGGGAGCGTCTCGCCGGAGGGTGGCCGGAGATGAGGAAGGTGGCAGTGGATAGTGACGGTCGAGGGGTAGTTGTGTGAAATAAAGTGAGGGAAATGAAAGAGTGGAAGAGGGGGAACTTATCTAGATTGTTGGGAGTGAAAGGGAGCAGCGGAGACAGACGGCTCGTTTGTGCCATCGTCGGAGAAGACAACCTTGAGGGAGATAACAGTAACGAAGAGGAGGTCAGGGAGGCGTGTGCTTAGTGCGGCGCGACGCAGGAGGATGAGACAGAGTGAACTCTGCTGCTGGTATGGCAGCAGAGTGACGAGAGGGAGGAGAGGTAATTGCCGGAGCTTGCGGGCTTCTTGGCCGGAGAGAGGAGAGATGAATTTCAGAGAGTTCTACGGCCAAAATAAGTCTAAGAGATTCGCAGAGGGTCGGGGGTCCTTTTATAGGTGCTGGCCGAGCTTCTGGTGCGTTGAGGGCAAGCCTTCAGCCACCGTTGTCTCGCCGGAGAAGGAAGGTAGTTGGGATCCCAAATCTTTCATGCATTCGCACGAGAGATTGGACAGAAATCAGAGATTGTGATCGAGCTCAGATGGAAGGGGATTCCTCAGAGAATCTCCCTTCCAATTCTGGGAGATCTTTAAGGGATCAGGGAGTATCCCCCCTCCCTTCCTCGTCGGAGAAGGATTTCTCCCCATTAATGGCGGAGGGACCTGTTTGTAATATTGGCGAGGAAGCTAGGGGGTTTATGTAATAGTTTTCAAAAGATAAGGGTCAAAATGTAATTGGGTGTACTAATTTGCAAAGTAGGTCAAGATGACCTCCCCTTAGGTCCAAATTTTGGTACAAACCTAATTTGGACCCAAGGAATCCAATGGTGGAGTTGAATTTTTGGTTTGACCACGTTTGAATGGATATTTTGCGTAAAAATCCAAATTAGGTCAATTAATGAGCTAGGACACCAATCTAGGTCAAACTAGGTTCCAAAAGCCAAATTGAATGTTCTAAACCCTAGGGGATATTTTTGCATGAATTTTAGAGGGTTTACTTGATTTTTATTCTGACCAAAACCTTGTTGAATTAAGCGAGTCTGTTTTAGGGTTACCAGATGTCATTTAATTCCTGGATTGCAGATGAACCCATTTCTAATTGAATCAACCTACTTTTTATCTTATTTAGATCATTTGACCTATGTTTTGTCTCTGAGAAATCTTGTTTATGTACTGCAATGGTAAAATTGTAATTTTACCCTTTATTTCATGTTTTCTTCTCAGAACACTTATTCCTCCAATTAAGCCTTTTTCTAAGTTATGTAGGAGCTTTTATTCTCTTTCTTAGATCAAAATGAGCTAGTTAGGGCTCATGATGAGGCTCTCATCATCTAACCCCCCACTGGGGTTGGATCCATGCTCCACATGGCCTGCCATTGACCAAAGGGGAAAAAGAAGCCGTAGTGATACATCGTTTCATCCATTGGATCCAAAGAGGAGGAAAACCTCTTCTTTTAAATATCTCCCATAGGTACGACCAAGAGATCGAATCATAGGCCTTCTGGAAATCCACTTTCCACATGAAAGCCTTGCATTTTCTTCGATGCCAACCATGTACCATTTCCTGAGCCAAAATGAAGGACCCTTGAAGAGACCTGTTGGGCAAGAAGGCAGCCTGCACTGGATGAATCAGATCCTGTAATACAATCCTCAGCCTATTAGCCAAGGTCTTGCTGATGATAAGATAGATGGAGTTTGAGAGGGAAATCGGCCTGAACTCAGAGAAGTGCTCTGCACCCATAAATTTAGGCAAGAGAAACAGGTAGGACTTGTTAATCCTCTCAAAACCCGCATTCCCCACCTCAAATTCTCTGATAACATCCATCACCTCCTTACCCACCACACCCCACATCTCCTTGTAAAAGAAAACCTGTACTCCATCCGGGCTCGGAGAGCCTTCCACATTTAAATCATTGATTGCTTGTAAGGTCTCCTGTTCAGTAATAGGTGCCATCAGTAGCTTAGCCTATTCACTCGACACCCTAGGACCCTCATTTCCTGCCATTCTCCAATTCCCCCTCTTAGATGCCCGAGATGCCTTTCTAAAGTATTTGATGGCTTCAGATTTAATCTCCTGATCAGAGGAAACTCTATGCCCATCACAAAGAACAGAGGATATAAATTAGCACATCTCCGAGAACTAGCTGCAAGATGAAAAAACTTTGTATTGTCATCCCCCTCCTTAAGCCATAGTTGCCAGATCTCTCCCTCCAATCGATTTCTTGTTTTAGGTCTTCATCAAGAACCACACCCTGCCACATTGTTCTTTCAGCCAACTCATCTACCAACAACTGGTCAGCTTCTTCCTTGGAGTCCAGCTCCTGAATTTTCCCCAAAGCTTCCCTTCTCCTCTGTCCCCTCAGCACACCAACAGTAGATCCATACTCTTTCAAGACCATGCATAAACCAGCCAACTTGGCTGATAACCTAACAGTGGCAGATCCCTAGACCTTTTTAGCTCTCCACCAAGAGCTGATTATCTAGTAAAAACCCGGTTCAAGCAACCACAAGCACTTCATTTTGAAGTAGGATCCAATCTGATTTTCCTCCTCGCTATCCCATACCAGCGGGGTATGATCTGAAAAGGGTTGGCTCAGCCCACTCACATTCGACAACTGAAACCTAACAAGGATGTCCACATTCCCGAAGAATCTATCTAGCCTGGAAGCCAGCCCCTGCCCATTGCACCAAGTAAATTTCACACCAAAGGAGGGATATTCATTCAACTGCAGAGATTGAACCATCATTTGAAACCCAATACCCAAACTGTCCATGTTGCCATTTGGCCTATCAGCCCCTGTCAACACACAATTAAAGTCACCACCCGTCAGCCACATTCCCCCCTGCACCAAGTCAGCCACTACAAACCACTCCTCCCACAACTCTTGCCCGGTAGTTGCATTACAAGGACCATAAACACCAGTAATCCAAATATATTCCTGCCCCTGTTGAATCTGGAATTTACACGGTAGCATATGTCTGGCTTTGTGAACCTCCAAACAGTGAGCCCACCTCTTCCTCCACCAGATTGCAATGCCACCTGACCTCCCATTTGCATCCGTCTGCACACAACCATTCATCCCTGAGGCTATCAAGTCGGACCACAGCCTGTCAGAATTCCCTTCAATGTGTGTCTCTTGAATGAGCGCACAATCAATTCCCCATTCTCTCAAATATCTCATCAAGGATGCCCTCTGGCATTTATCGCGTAACCCACGCACATTCCAAGTGAGGACCCTCATCAGTCCTCACTGGAGCCCTCTCTCCCGAGGGAATGGCATTTGCACACTTGCATGACCTTCGCAACTTGATCTTCATCCATCAACATAATAGCCTTTGATTTTCTCTGCCGCAGACTATACGGTGATCTCCCCTTGCCATTCTTTGCGTGAGATACCCCTTCACATTTATGGTTTTCTTTCTCCTGCAGATCCTGCTGTTCCCTTACAGACTCATGCTGTGCACCCACACTCCCCTGCTCCTCATTCTCCACACCATCAGACAGTAATTCCCTTGCCACTATGGGCAGCGGATCTGCCATTTTCTCCCCGCCCATTTCCTCCTTTTCTTCAATCTGAATCCCCCTCATCTCCCCTCCACTGCAGCCCTTCCCAGCTTCGGCAACTAGAGGTTCATCACCATGAACCGAGCACAGCTCCTGAGCAGTCGCCACCTCATCAGCTTCAGATCCAGACGACTTAAATCGCTCTACCACCGTACCCCCCCACCACAAATTTTAGCCTCAGTATCCAGGAGCTGCCACCACACCTCAAAATCAGATTGTCAGGTATGGAACCAGCGATGAATACAACAACCTTCACACTCATCAGACGTCCATTCCCCTGCAGCACTCCAACGTTCGCGTCCTCTGCCACTGTTGTGAAGCCAGAAATCATCGTCGACACAACCTCCTTTGACCTCAAGTGTAGAGGCAGACCCTCTATCTCTAGCTTTCCCGTCCTGTTCCCCACTCTCTGGGGGGGGTCACTCCGGCAACGCTCCGTCAAAAGGAGAAACTAGTCTCCAGATCACCGTGTAGCCTTCGTTGCAAGATGTTTGAAACCATGTGATTTTGAAAATGATTTTTTTAGGATTTTTCAAAATCATGTGATAATATTTTGGTAATTTTTTAAACAATATTGTCAAAATCAAAAAATGATAGATTCAAAAAATTGATACTGCCAAATCCTCAAATGTCCTTAGAAATTTTTTAACATTTCAAGAAGTCCAGAAATATAAATTTTGTTCAAATCTGATGAGTACAAAAATTTATAAAATTCAAGAATAGTAAGAACATATGAAGAAATTAGGGTTTGACCCCCTTACGATCTCCGAATTTTCTAATTATTTCAACTCAACAAAATCTTCTCAAATTTGGAACTTAAGTGGCTAACTCAAGGGGGCTTCTATTGGTAGAGTTTGATGATTTTAGGAAGCTACCTTGTGCCCAAACTTGATTTTTGAAAGTCAAGATACAAGTCTGGATTTTAAAAAATGAAACATCAATGTAATGAAGGTGGTAGGAAAGTGATGCAAACAAGCAAACAATTCAATTTTAGGATTCCACCACCCTTGAATTTTCTTGTTTTTTTGTAGATTTTGATAATTTGAAATATTTTTTTGGTATTTTCTTAGGATTTTGAGAGGGTTTTCGCAGGGTACTTACCTGATATCCGTAGGAAGAAAACGTATCTTGAAGCTACTGCTCTAAATTAATCCAAATCCCACTTTCACTTCAATTTGCACCTACTTCAAAACCCAAAACAAAGCTAGTGAAGATTCAAATAAGTAAGAGAGACTAAAATAATAACTAAGCCATGCCTCCCCAACAACGGTGCAAAAAAGTGAAGCGAAAAAATGCATGATTTCTAAATGTGAGTTTTGTTGTCATTGTAACATGTAAATTTGCACATCATTTAGAATTTATAACCTAGATGGTGGGAGTATTTCGGGTCGTCCAAGGAGGCAAATGATAGTTATAAAATCCATATTCACTCTCTTACTCTCTCAAATCCTCTTTTCTTTTTTTTTGGGTTTTTGTAAATTTGTGACTTTTATGGTTTTCAAAATCGAGGCAAAAAAATGCAAACTACGCCTAAGTGATATGTAAAAGAAAAAAGTCCTACTTTTCTAAGCTCACCCTAGGCAAGTGCACCTATGATAATTAGAAATGGGGGGTGAGTGCACTAAGGAAAATAACGAAACTTGAGGTTGAAGCACATAAAATGAAAGGCACTAGATATAAAAGAAGAATTATCTACAAATACTTCGAGAAGTCAACTGTGTGGAGGGGTTCCACAAAATTAATCCCCAGGTAGAGGAATGCTTTTACTACAAAAGATAAACAAAAAGATAAAGATAATAGAAGAGTCTCCCGAATGATGAAGTCACCCTCGCTCCAAGCGTGGCTGATCCTAAACTTGAAGAGGGTTTCTCCTTCTTCCTCAAAGTGCTCCTCCTCCCTCGCCCCTCCAGGGTGGTTGATAGGTCCACTTTAGTGAACTAAATTAGAGCCTAAGAATATTGTTATTGGAATAAGAGATTAATTTAAAACATGCATGATATTGACAAAATTATGTGAGATTTAGATTTTTCATTTCATGCATTAATTGCATTAATATTTATATGAGGAGATTAATTATTCATTTTGGAGGCAAGGGCATCACATCAAATCTCAATTTGAGATATCATAGCAATGTTGGGATTTTGTTCTAGCAAAAAAATAGCAAGGGAATCAATTTTAGAGTACATCCTTATATGTCTCTCAATTAATCAACTACATTCCCTTCCTTGTTTATTCTCCCTCAAAATCTTTCTCCCATTAAATTTTCCTCAACGAAATCACCGTTCAACTTCCTCTCTTATCATCTCCCGCTCATAATTTTTCTTTCCTTCTTTAGCTTTCATGTAGGAACAAAAAGAGGTGCCCCCCCTTCCACCGGGGGACCATCTTCTTCCTACATAGGGGAGAACTCCCTCTCCACCAAAACCTCAACCACGACTGCCATCGCGCCATCACAACATCCACCACTGCAACTTCATCCTTGACGTACCTCCTTGCCACCGTGGCCTCCAGCGACACTATAGTCCTCGTTGACAATGACCACCAACCGTGACTGCATCAACTGCTACTACGTTCGCTGACCAAAAGGGAGCACGTGCCCCCTCTCCCTGTCGTTTAAGACGTTCGGAGGCCATCTCAGACGTCCAGAGGTCTCCACCACAGCATCCTCAGCCACCTCTGCCTCCCACGCACAACTAACGTGACCGCCCTCACGTGACCGTGTTTTTCACTCCAGCTTGACCATCGTCTCCTCCACATCAGAACCGCACCACCCCCACCACATGCAGTAGCCATCGGCGCCACAGCCATCAGCTACACACCCCTCAGCACTCACACGAGCACCCATAGCAGTGTGCAACCGCAGGCTACCAATACCCGCGTGCCCTCACTGTGCGGCTACCCTTGCAAGTGGCCTACCCTCACACTGATCGTAGTAGCAGAGCAACTACCAATTCAATGCTAGCTCTTCATCGACTTCGACTTCTTCATCTCCATCTTTCTTTTCCTACTGCAACCAAGGAGGGAACCCAACACCCTCACCGCAGAGCCGCTCCTCCTCAACGTCAATGACAACCTTCGATGCCACCCATCCGCACACGTGACTACTCACGCGCGCCACCAATATCACGTGTGCACAGCACACCTGCAGTACTCCAAGTAGCCGCAATAGAGAACCCTCCACCAATCATCTCTCGCCAAACCGCCACTGCCTACGCGACGTGCTCGGTCCGGATTCCCTTCCTTGACAACCACGCAGCCAGTTGACGTGATCCATGCACATAGTGAGTGAGCAAAGTAATCCTCTATTTTGGGTTTAAATACAATTTACATTTCATGCCATTGAAGGAGAGGATTTTTTTTTATATAATATTTTATATTGTAGCATTTGCTCGTGTGCCCTCCCGATTCTCTCTATCCTGCATTAATGCTCATTCATGCCACCCTTTATCTCATTTGATGCTACAGCTTATTGACAAATTTATCTTGCATCGTATTGGCCTCGTACAAAGTATTCATTGAAAATATTGGTTGGTTTATTGGACTGTTCCTCCCTGTAGATACAACATAACTTTCGTAGTTAGTTTTGACTGTTAAATATTTTTTATCAGGAATGTTTCCACCATGATTCACATTAATGCGATGACGTATTTTTCTGATATATTTTTCTAACAAGAGAAATCCTTGTTCAATGGTGAATGTCCACCGTTCTTCTTACTTATCTGTCCTCCAAAATTCCTCCTTGGTTTAGTTCTAAGGAAGAAGAAACTAGGGTGTTGAGGCTAAAAGGGTATGGTAAGGAGCCCTTCCAATTTGCATGCCTAACCTCTTCCTCCTTGGCCTTGAATGTTGTTTTTGGTGTCAGAAATAATGTATCCAAGGATGGTCCTAATAGAAAAGTGTAGGAGGGTGGTGGTTATGGTATTTTTGGAGGGAAATGAAGGGGTGTATGGATGTTTTTGGAGGGAAATGAAGGAGTGCATGGATGCTTTTGGAGGGAAATGAAGAGGTGCCTATGGGTGGTAGTTATGTGATTTTTGGATGGAAAAAGGTGGCGCTACTTTATGGTGGAGGTGAGTAGAGTAGGGGGCTAGGTGGAGGAGAGTAGGAGGTGGACTTAACTAGCTAAGGTTAGCTAGTAGCTAGGAGGAGTTGACTTGAGCTATTCTTGTGCTTGCATGGAGTTGAGGGAAGCTGGTAGTGAGCTACCTGATGACTCTTTAGCTAGCTTAGCTGGCTAGTTCTCAACTAGTAGCCAAGATTAATGTAGTTGAGCTGCTTTGAGCTGAAGATGAGCTTCATGAGCTGGAGGGGAGCTAAAGATGAGTTGCTTGAAGACTTCCCAGCTATCTCAGCTAGCTCGCTTAGGACTAGTAGCTACGCTCAATTGAGCAGAGCTGAAATGAGTTGCATGAGCTAGAGATGAGCTGCATGAGTTGGAATGCAGCTGATATGAGCTTCTATCTTCTTCTTATTGATGCTTCTGCCTTTCATTTGTCAAGGCTTTTTGAATTCTACTATCTCTTCACTCCCTGACAAGCCATTAAAGTATATAAATACATAAAATGATAAAAAACTTGCTAATGCATGCCTAACCCTAATTATGCATAATATGCTAAATGCAAACTAATGCTGTAATGTAGATGCAGAAACATTAGGAATTAAGTGTAAATTATGCCTAGGAATGATGATAAGGTAGTGTTTATCACACCTCCATGCTTAGCTTTTTGATATTCCCTAGCAAAACTTGTTTCACAAAACAGTATTAAGGAAAACTAGTTTTTGGTTATGAGGAGAAAATTTATACGAGATTTTGGTTGATTTGAAAAATAAGGAAGGTATGAGATTTATCTTCGAATCCAAGAGTTAGCATAATTAAGATCTTCATATCTTCCCAAAGATTCAACTAATTTCCCCCATTTGATTCCAATTATCCTGTCATCCATTGTCATAGTTAGAATCTCCTCAACTTAAGAACCTGATCTAGGACTTACATGATAATGAAAATTCAAGTGTTAGTGCTTTGTCATTGGCCAACTCTTTTTTCTTTTGGTGTTTTTGTTGGTTTTCTCCCTCATGCTTAGCCTCAGATTAGGCTTCAATAGAATTGTGTTAGAATCATCATCCCCATCACCAGTCCTCAAAGAGGCCCTTACTCTGACACTATAGTAGCATCGTCCAAGGCACCTCCTAACAGCCATATGCCTCGACACCACGTGGTATCGTGAGAGGAACTCCCAGCAATTGCAGGCTCTCATTTTGATAATTTAGGATAGTACCATCCAAGACACCTAAACAGCAAGTGGTGCTTATACACTTTGTACAACCAAATAGGGTTCTAGTGACGACCTACAAGGATAGATTTACAAGCTTTGGAGATGGATTTTAAGGCATGTGATGGAAAATCCATCCCTAAAAGTCCATCCCCCAAACGAGGGTCACCAAAACTTTTAGGGACGTATTTTCTGTCACCACAACTCAAGGACAGAAAATTGGTCACAATAGATTGGACACAAAAACACGTTGATGACATGGCATTAAATTTTTTAGGGACGGATTTTCCCATCTTTACAACTTTTGGGGATGGAAAAATTGTCTCTAATTGTCATTTGGAGATGACTTGATTTGTGGATATAATGTTATTATGATAAAATATCCATCCAAATATCATTTTTACTTTTTTACAATAACAACCGGACACAACAATTTGACAAAATTAACCTTTAACATAGGACTTCACTTTTATTGAATTTCAAATATAAAGTATATGTTACATAAATTTGGGGTTTGAGTTATCCCAAATTATTAAATTCAAAATCACGTACAAGTGTTTCCTCCATGGGGTCACAATATTTTTTTTTACAGAAGAAAATTAAAAATATAAGGAAATACAATTGAAAATTGACTAATTGCAACAGCCTCATTAAAAGATGATTTAAAATCCTTGTTGCTGCTGTTATTGTTCCTATGTTGTTGCTGTTGCTCCTATGTTGTTGCTATTGCTATCTTGTTGTTGCTGGTGCTACGTTGTTGCATCAAGGTTTGAACCAGGTGGTGCAATTGTCTCACTGTTGTTTGTTTGGCAAACATTCTTAATATTGTTCCATTTCTAGCTTTGAAAGTACCATGGACTTGTTTCAGTGCTTCCAACTTAATGCAACTAGTAGGTAAGCACCTTGATAGCTGGTTGAAGTTGAATCCATTTTCAACAATAATATCCAATGAGTAGAACCTAGCAACTACTGTAAGTCTCCCAATGCATCTGTGGAATGCTCTACACAAAATACATAATAATATGATAATAGCATAGCCTTAAAAATTATCCTACGTAGGTGAAACTTAATCCCTTTCTTGATAGGACTTGTTTGCAGTAATTAGCGTCTTCATTATAATTTATAAATACACAATAGGAAGCCTAAAAGAACCTGAGAAATAGATTTATAAATACATAATATACATAAGATAACACAAATAACAAACTTCGCATTTTAAACAAGCATATAAATCTGATTTACAACAATCTAAGGCATAGTTGTACAGAGTGGATGGGATTGGCTTAGCTTTTGCGAATGATTGGATTTTGGAAATTTCTTAGTCCATTGGTGCCTATTTGGATTGTGAAAACTATAAATTCATAACATGTAGCAGTTTTGTTGAAATATTACCAATAGTCATTGATTAATATGCAAAAAAAAAATGATAGAATACTAACTCTACTAAAACCATTCCAAAGACCTCAATACCTAGCAAATCTTCAGGGGCCATTAACACCATAATTTTGTTGAATAAGATGCCCTCCAAGAAGTCTTGAAGTGCAATCACATGTCTGTTAAGACATCACAAACTTCTACTCCACATCTAGGGAAGATTGCAAAAGAAGATAAGTGTTTCAAGTAACTAATTCTAAGTGGATAAGACATAATCAACTGAAATAATTAATTTTTCAAATTGACATCTCTTATGCAGGAGAATAAATGAGAATATGTTAAAAGAGTTGCTCAGTTTAGGGATTCCTGTCCTTAGAAGCATTCCCTTATTATTTCCTTATGTTTGTTTGTTTTCCCTATTTTGCTTACGACACTTCAAGTATTTCTGTTTTATACCTCTCTATATAGAGAAAACATATGGATTAATGGAGTTCATCGCCTTACATTATCTTCACGTGGTATTCAAGGAAAGATAAATCCGACATCCTCTTCCTTCACCTCCATCTATCAGGATAATGAGTACTTCATGGATCGTTTGCCTGACATTCCTACCTCATGGAAAAGATCCAACACATGCTTTTCCTACAAGGGAGCATGACCATTAGATGTTTAGGACAACTTGATGTTGAGAAGATAATTACAAGTGCCAAGATTCATAGAAAAAATAAGTGTAAAAGTTTTAGATATGCTATAATTGATCTAATCATGAAACTGAAATCCATTGGACCCTGCTGCTACTTGATCAATGAGATTTCGTACTCGTAAAAGGTTGAGTTTGAAAACTCGTCGTTGTAGTTGCCTAAAAATTCGCTATCAAGTAAAATTTATACCGAAACTCTGGTGAGTCCTGGGTCGAACATAGGGAGGCGAACATTTGATTAAAAATTATGTTTCGAATTATTTTTGGAAAGCAGATTAGCTGTTGAAATTAATCTACACTAGCTATTCTACTTAAAGATTAAATAATGGAAAGAGAGGGAATAATACAGAGGAAAGAGAGAGAAAGAGAACCAATATTTTATACCATATGTTCATTACAACTAATTTCTACAATTACAAAGCTGGAAATCTATACTAGAAAGCGGTAAAAAGAGAGCGATGAGAAAATCCTCCTCGACGGCTACTTGGAGGATGAGCCACGTTGACGAGGTGCTCAGAAAAGGGTGGTGAGATGCTAGACAACGGAGGATGAAACTAGAGGATGGAGAACGAAGCAGGGCAACATCACAGTGAGATCTGCTTCCCGAATGGTGGCGAGAAGATAACCACAGGATGCTCCATGAAGGGGGTGAGAAGATGGCAAATTATTTTACTCTAGCTCTAATGAAGCATCCCAGGTATGGGACTAGCTTGAAGAGCTTTGAAGGAGGTGAGAGGAGAAGAGAAGGGATGAAGAAATGTGTGGTAGGGGTGGTCCTTTTATAGTTGTAGGAATAGGGGCATAAAGGTCTTTTTCAAAGCTTTGAATTTAATATAGAACCTTTAGTGATGTTTATAAGCGACACTGTAGAGTGCATGTCGCTAAAGCTCGCGTGGATCATGAGCCATCCATCGCCGATCGCATAGCCCTCACGTTGCCACGTCGACACCCCCTCACCTTCAACCGTTTCTCAATGAACGAAGAGTTGCTTGCGCTCACTCTTTCGATCATGAATCGACGGCCATGATTCATCCTCATCGCACCTTTAGATTCGCCGCTTGGATCTTCATCAGACGGCAGAGAGTGCATCCAGACTACTTAAAGTTCCACCTGCGCATACGATCGCTTGTGGTAGCCCGTGTCATCATGCACATGCACATGCTTTCGCATCCAGTGCTACCATGTCTCCCCTCCACAACCGCTCAATCATACATCAATGGACAAATTTAGCACACACCTCTTGCATGCTTGATTTGAGGCATACGGGGGTTTGAGCCCGCGCCTCAGTACTTCGCGTAGTGCCTTCAACCACTGTGCTACAAGGCTACTTGTGTCATGTTTTTGCAATTAGTGCCTGTGCGCTCTCGACCGTTGGATCCTGATCCAACAGTTGAGATCTGATGGCACAGATGAAGAAGGAGAGCGACGATGGCTGTGGGTGGCTTGGATGGCGCTATGTGGCGTCATCTGGGCCATCCATTTTCCAATGCTTGTAGATGGTGCCACGAATGTTGGATTGGGTCAATTTTTGCACCATTAGGCTGCGATCGTCGATCCGAGCCCATCGGTATAGTTGGATTTATCATCTGAGGTACACATTTTACACCACCTTTCCCCTTGACCTCTGATCTTTCTCAGGCTGCATCTGATGCTACAGAAGTTCGATCAAGGCGATCTCGGAGGTGTTGAACTCCGGTCATCACCCTGATTAGATCCGTACGGTTGGATTTTGAAATGATATTGCCCTATCCCTTGGCCACAAAAAGGACAAATTAACTTGTAATTTGTACAAACTAATCTAAATGCATAATGATGCATGCTATGCAATATTTATAATGCATAATGCTTCTATGACACTAGGAACATGCATAAATAGATATTTTAGGCCAATTAGATGTGTACCATCACTACTGCTACTGCACCCAGTGCTGGACCAAGCCACCCTACTGCTACGATTGCTCTGTTGGTGGTGGTGGTGCTGCTTTGTTCATGTTGATACTACTATTATGGGGCTGCTACTACAGCTACTATGTTTTTGTTGTTGCTGATGCTGTTGTTGCTGCTACTCTATTATTGTTGTTGTTGATACTATTACTACTATGTTGTTGTTGTCGCTGCTGCTATGACAAATAGAAACTTGATAGACACATCCATAAACATAAGCTAAGCAAACAATAGAGAAATAAGGGAAGGGGCAAGGCACCCAACAAGGAATCTCACAACCCCTCCCCTATTAAAACTTGCAAATCAAGACACTTAGCTAGATAATTCTCTCATTCTTAGATATCTAATGAGATTCCTAAAAATTCTGAAAAATAGGAAGGTAAGTTACAACATCTATGGATGACCAAATCAATGATTCATAAACAACAAGGAGAAAAGTACAGCCAGATGAATTCTTCTTTGTTCCATTTCTTGCTAAATCTAACTTTTCCAATTAGTTAGAGAAAGGTTGGTCAAATTGAACTTATTGTACCATTCATTCATTCACCAGTTCTTCCAATCCCTTTCTCAAACTCTCTATAGTAACAAGCATTATCATTGATAGGACCATATCCATCACCGATCAGACTAGTAGCAATTGTACTCAACATTCCAAGTGCAGTTACTACTATACCATACATTACAGCAAAGCTAGAAGTAACAAATATGCTGACGGCAATCGTAAATATAGGAATTATAACAAAATTTCGAAAATATGCCCAAGTCTGAAAAGACCAAAGGGGTCTAAATATCAATAAAAAAGACCAAAGGGGTCTAAATCAATATAAACCTTTGTTAATCAAAAATGTTTTAAAAAAGACAAGTCTTACGGACTTCTATTCTATGAATTTTATAATGAACTTATAATGAAAGAAAGGAAATCACAAAAGCAAGATGTTTTTCAATTGCTAAATAGGAAAAGTCAAGCTATAGCATTGGCAATATGTACGACACTAAGCAAAAGCCTTAAAATTCTATAAAAAATATCACTAAAAAAAATCATCTTTTGTTCCTTGCATCAACGGTCTTTCATGACATATCAATTCCCTTCTTGTCCCTATAAAAGAATGCACAAATAAAACAACGAGTTAATACTCATAATATGAATGGAGTTATTATTTTATAAGAAACACTATACCTGAGAATGTCTTGGCATCCCAATGAATTTGGCGCTTGTCTTAAATTTTGAAATGGATCGTTGACGATTTGATGACCTTAATTACATCAATAGACAATATGAAGTCTAGTCGTGTGAAAACAATTTTAAAAGGTAAGTACATAAAACTACTTGTGAAGTAGGATGAGTCATAGATGTGGAATATCGGATCCCACCTCCTTGATTGATATAACCAACCTGCAAGTATTAATTATATTACACATAATACAATGCTATAATCCTTATGAAATGGATATTTAGTTATAAACAATAAAATTTAGTTTTTAAAAAAAAGGAAAGAAGGAAAGTAGACCTGTGATGGGAGAAAATAAGAAATAGGATATTATGGATGATTTGAATATTTGTTGGCCATTTGATCATTTGAATTGTTGCCACTACCTAAATCATGATTGTTACTGTTTCTACTAGAATTACCAACCCCTCCATCACCTATTTGAGATGACTTCTGTTTCATTTCATGAAGTTCTTATTTTAGTTGTTCGATCCTTATGTTTTGGGATGAAACAAGATCTCCAAGCTTCTTCCATTTTTCCTATAATAAAGAACACAAGAATATGCATATTTAGTTGTACTTTAGTAAGATGAATAGAATACAATATGATTAATTAAATAGTATGACCTCCCCCTTAGGATGCATCCGATCAGATTCTCGAAGTACTAAATCGATAGATCGACAATGAGATTTATCATGTCCAATACCAAGACTACATATGTAGTCCTGTTTCCTAGGTTTTAGGACATAGTTATATGCTTCATCCTTAATATGTGCACTGGACAAGTTCCCAATACTTTGTTGTGTTTCCTCAACATGATCTTCAATGTCATACTGAATTAAGAAAATAGTGAAAGAAGTAATTAGACATATATTACATAGTAATTATTAATGTACAAAGTGATAAACATCCATAGACTCATCGCTAGTTCTTGGTTACGATAATTTTTTTTCAACTCCACATTGGTTGGTTCCCTTTCCATTTCTTTTGTCTAAAAAAAAAGAACTTATAAAGTCAACGAATATTTTTATTCACCTCACTACTATGAGGTCACCTCACAAGCCAAGTCCTAAGCCTCATAGGAAATAAATTTGAGGTGGGCATACACCTCAGCTGCTTGATAGCCAAGTGCCCAGTCTACATAATCCTTGTATGCCCGCTAATGTGAAAATGCAGCCAATCATTTTTTTTTTTTTTTGAAATCAAAAGGAAAGCTATCGTTATATGATAGCAATCTGAGAGGGCAATTTATTGATAAATGAATAAAAAATTACAAATCAGATCCCCATCTATGTATGAGGGACCAGCACTCATTTACAATTTGCTCACAGCAAACAGGTCTCTCCTGAAAAAGCCTCTCGTTCCTTGCCCTCCACACACACCAGAGAGTTGCGGCCATGCGCAGGTGCAGTCTCTCCAACACTACAAAGTTATGCCACAAAGAGTCCCACAAGGGAAGTGGTTCCTACTTAGTGTTACTTAGCCACCCTTTCTTAAGTGATGGGGTGTTTGTATCTATTGCCCTCATTGTAACTTTGTTACATATTCTGTAGCATTTTACCATCTACAATGACACTAAGGTTTGCTTTTGCTTTATTGTCTGCTTGTCATGTCTCTTTATATTTTAAAATTCACTACGTTCATGAAGAAAATATTTAACACTAAGTCTATGTACTTCTAATACTCTAAGTAAATAAATCAATTTTAATTTTTATTTCAGGAGTAGAAGTTTTTGATTGATCTTGTCCTAATGTTACCCGCTTATGTAGTGGAATCTATAAAATCCCTATTCCTAGCCCAACTCCTATGCAGGCTTAGTACCATTTATTTTACAATGAATGAAAACTAATTTCCTTTATGGAACTTATGTTTGCAGTTAACTTCTATCATTAACCAATTGGATCGCATATTTAATGTTACATTCTCGTTGATCTATATACTTGGAAATTATAACAATCATCATAGAGTGCTTAGGCTTTTGATTCGAGAAGTAATTTGATGGTTATTGCTTTTATTCTAGGACTTTCCGATTCTTATGCGGCACCAGTTGATTTTAATAGAGTTGGGCACACCTTAACATCATTTAAGAGTATAAGTATTTGTGTGTTTACATCATTAAATAAATAAAAGTTTGGACTGGAAATCTAAGAAAATATTGTAATCACATATATTTCAAGCTTGCATCATGTTACAACTAGCTAAAATAGAAAGATCTAGACTTTGGGGTCTTCCCCAAATCAGTGGGGACCAACTGGCCAACAAGGCTTTCAAAAGCTTCTTGACTTCACTGATCCACACTCAGAAAACCTGTACATAGATTATTCTTGTTGATAACAAGAATAGGAAATTTAGGTTACAAATTATTTAATGTAAATTCCTAAAGATCCATCTCGATAACATTAATGTATGTTCATAATCTTAAATAAGAAAATCAATCAAACTCCACCATGGTCTCAAGGCACACAACCTAATACCATAGAAAAAAACAACCACTGTGTTCTCAATGCACACAACCTATTACCATAGAAAAAAAATTATCTGATAAGATCTTACATGTATGGAGACTATGGTGATTTCAATGCACCTCCAAGATTCAAGATCTTGTATTGGAACTTTGACAGCAATGTGGGAGGCAGTCATAGCATGGGGCGTGGAAGGAACTTGCGAGAGAGACACGGCAACACAGGAAAAGCTCATGGGGCACGAGGCAAAGGAGCGGCGGTGTGGGAGGTACTCGCAGGGTAGAGGAGCATGGAACTTGTTGGTCGGGACCCGGATAGGTGTGTTAATATGGTGATTTTATCGTTGAAATGTGTATAGTGGGTAACCTAAATCGGACCTAACCATCTCTTTACAAAATTTTTAACCTGGCCTACTTGATTTTATCTTGGTCACTTTTAGGCCCAGGGTCAAACTTAGGGAAGTGGGATTAGAAGTCAAGTTTCTACGTCTTTCCTACAACGAATCTCTTCCATTTGTTTATTGCATTTTTGGTGTTTTTCTATTTAGATTTTTTTCTGACAATTCTTGTCCTTGAGGCACACCCTCAAAATTAGGTTCTTGGCTTTGAACCAAATCAGGGTTCCAAAACGAGTCTTGCTATTCGCAAGATGGAGTACCTGCAAGTCAAAGATTATTTTTTCTCTTTTATATATTTTTTTATCTTTTTACTAGCAGGAAAGCGAAACAGAAATAAAGTAAATATAATATATATACATAGGTATATATTATATATGTATAAAGGGGTGGGGGTGGAGGTGGAGATGGAGTGTAGCACGGTGTCGAGTCGGTCGTTGTCTAGAAAGACGCAACCAACAGGACGAGGTGCCACATGTAAGGTGGATTGGTGGAAGATGAATGCGAACACGCTTTTTGTACGCGTGTATCGGGGAATATCAGCAACTGGTGCAGATATTCCCGCGATACAACGTATGGTAAGTAATGTGAAAAAATATATATATATGTATATATGTAAATATATCTATATGTATATATGGTTATAAATATATAGGTATATATGTAGTTATATGTATATATATATATATGTATATGTATATATATAGGTATGTAACTATATGTATAGATAGATATATGTATAGATATATACATATATATATGTATATGTATGTATATGATACTATATAGATGTATATATATATATATTTGTATGCATATAGTAATATATGTATGTATATATATGTATGTATATATAGTTATAGATATATATGTATATATGTATGTGTATATATATATATATATAAGTATATGTGTAAATATATGTATATATATATATGTATACGTATATATATATATAAGTATATAGATGTATATATATATGTATGTATGGATATAGACTAGTACATAGTTATATAAGTACAAATATATGTATAGATATATGTATATATATATATATACATATGTACGTATATATATATATGTATAAAGTAGAGTATAGGTGTGTGTGTGTATTTGCAGAGAGAGAGGGAGAGTGTGCTGTGAGAGAGAGAGAGAGAGCACCTGCAGAGGAAGGAAAGGCAGGTTAAGATGTCTGCAGCAGTGGAGCGTCGTCTGGTGTCCACGCGCGCACGCGCAGGCACGTATGCGAACAGAGAGGCGCGGGCTGGAGGGAAGTAGGCGCGAAGAGGATCGTAGCACCCAACGCTGCGCGGAGAGCTGGAGCGGGAGCACGTAGATGTACGCGGGCGAAGACGCGGGCGGGAGCTGGCGCTGGCAGAGGACCGCATGCAGACACTCGGGCGGGGGCTGGAGCAGGACGCGGGGCGAGACGTGAGTGGGGGCGAACAGCGGTTGCAGCGCGTCGGGTGACCGATTAAGTGAGAAACTTATCGGTTACCGCACTGTACCCACAGTGTTCCGCTGACTGGCGTGAACAGTGGCTACAATGCATGGCCGAGCCGCACGACCGGGTACATCCAGTGCCATAAGAGTGGGGAGGTCTGGAGCAGCTGGCACGCGCTGGAGAAGCTACGTTGGCTGCTGGCTTGCGGAGAGCATTTCATGATAGGGCGCACGGAGAGGGGTGAGGTCGCCTGCAGGCGTGCGTGGAAAGGGCTAGCGCGGCTGCTGCAGGGATGCGTAGTGGCCTGCGGGTGTTGGCTGGGGTGCGCGATGAAGCTTGGCCAGCCGCTGCAGGGGCATGCGGTGGCCGGTTGCGGGCGGAAAGATGAGTGCAGCGCGAAGAAGCAGGAGGCGAGGCAACCTGCAGGCACGCGCTGGAGGCGAGGGCGACCTGCAGGCATGTGCTGGAGGGGCTTTGCAGCTATTGCCGCCTTGCTGCTGCTGCTGCGTGTGGAGCTTTGAGCTTCAAAGCTTGAAGCTCCTGCTCCAATGGCTGAAGTGGCTTGGACGTTGAAACAGGGAAAGAACCACCACGCCCACCAGCTCTTTGATGAGCTGGGCGGTGGTGGACTCACGGTGGTGGTTGTGCACCACCGTGAGGTACTCCTGCCCGCAGAGTGTCTCCTCAGAGGAGGAGGGCCTGCATATGGAGGGAGAGAGGAGGGGACGGTAGCATGGAGAAGAGCTGCGTTGGGTTGGCTTTTTTTTGTGAGGACCAGGCTCTCTTTTGCAAGAAGGAGCCGCGCTTGTTTTATAGAGGAAGAAAGCATGCACAGCCATGCCTTGGCTGTACATGGCTGTGCATGGTCTGTAGGGAGAGGCTGTGCAGAGCATGGTGAGCAGGATATGGCGCGAGGAAGAGGCCGCCATGCATTGCAGCCGCGGGAAGAAGTCAAATAAAAATAAAATTAAAAATAAAAAGATGGTGAATTTTGCACAGCAGCACTTGAGGAATATGTGAATTGCGAGGCCATTTTATTCACTCTCCTCCCCTCTCAATTAAATGCGTGCATGCATGTATTTTCACAAATGCGACTATGGAAACCTAATATGCACTGGTAATGCTAGGAAATAGCACAAGACGACACAATTGCAGGTGTATTTTTGCGATGCAATCACTTGTCGGAGGAGCAACCAAACTCACATGGTAGAGGATCGACAGTGAAACTCATGGGGCAAAGGAGGGGCGATGTTAGAGGAACTCGAAGGGAGGAGCAGTGGCGAGGGAGGAACTCACGGGGAGGAGTTGAGTGGGATGAACAGTGATGGCCTGCAAGGAACTCATGTAGAGATCAATGGATTGAATGTGGTTGAGAGGGGGTAAAGGCGTTGCAAGTGGTAATGCTCTTGTACGAGTAGGAAGGCTTTGGTGCGAGCGGGAGTTGAAAAAGTTCAAGCATTTTCAATGTTTAATCGAGGGTGATTGTGATTTGCAAATAAGGAAGAAAAATGAAAATTGTGACCAATTTTTGATAACTATCTTTCGATCCTAACAAATTGGTTTAAATTTTTGGGGACGAATTAACTGTCACCCACTTATTATTGGTCCCTAAAAGAAAATATGTCATTAAAAGTTAGTTGCTAAAGTCCTATTTTGTTGTAGTATAATATATGTAATATAGACATGGAGCAAGCATCAAGGTTGTAATTCCTAGAAGGAAAATTTTCTCCTTTTCCGTGGTAGGAACTCATCCAATCAAAACTATTTTGGGTTTCATCTTAAGCTCAACAAAAGGAATTATTTATTTGGGTGCTTTTGGGCTTTTGTTTTGTTGGATGTGTGTGTGAACAAACTTGACACTTGAGTTTTAAAAGAAATTCAAATTTTTGGATCAAGAATTAAGTCAAGTACTATTCATATCACTAAACAGAAGATGAGACATTTAGTTTCTTCACGAGTTTAAGAGGATTTCTTTGGGAGATGTACTAATCAAATCTAGGTTTTTAGACCTGAAAAGTCTAACCAACGGATCCTTTAATTTGTCCTTTTGTTTATTAAAGATTAAATCCCATGCATACCTTTGAGAAGTAAAGTCACAACCTTAGTCTTGAATGTTTGAAAAGTCCTCAAAATGTTTTGAATATATATATTTTTTTTGCCCTTTTAGTCATGCAAAATATTATCCCAAGTGCAAGAATGCAAAGTAAATGCAAAAAATATTTATTTTTTGGTTCTGAAAATCTTGAGATGACCGTCAAAATTAAAGTCCCCCCCATGCTAAAGCTATGCAATGTCCTCATGCATAAGGAAGATAAAAAGATATCACTTGAGTAGGAAAATGGTCGAGATCAGGGTAGGCAGAACCTAAAAAGAAATGGAAAAAATGGGAAAGCGGGAAAGAGATATAGGACCTCCCAACCAGGGCTATCTCTTATGCCTTTTCAGTTGGGCTTCATGTGTAGCAGGGCCTGAGGAATGTCATGAAGGTAGGTGGACACTTGGATGCCCTCATTAAATAGTTCCTCTAGGTCTCCAAAAAGATGAGAATTGGAAATGAGGGGACAAGTATGATGTTGATCAATGGAAACATGATTTGAGTCTGGCCAAGGTTTTAACTCTGAGTGCATGCCAGAAGGCTTAGGGGGATAAGATGTGAGATCCAAAGTGAAGTGGAGGTTAGAGTAGTCGAGGGTTAAAGTGGGTGGTGGAGTTGAGGTGGGAGGTTGAGGTGAAATCAGAGTAAGGGGATGTGGCGATTTAGGAAGAGGGTGGAGTTATGGCAAGTCCCCAAATGTGAAGTATTCATTGTCTCTTCAACCACTTGTTCAATTCTAACTTTGAATCAATGAAGAAATCTTATTCAATAGTGGTCAAAGCACAATAAGACCCAATAAGTATTATTTCTTCCACAATTCATTTTGTTTTAGGGTATGAGTCATCAAAAAAATAAGGCTCATGGATTCTCCTAGAAGCTTGAAAAATATCTAAAGTAATGGTCCGACCATCGCAAGTAATATCCATTTTTCCTGAATTGCAATCAATATTTGCTTTTGCAATGGCCAAGAAGGGTCTTCAAAGGATGATGGGGACATATTTCAGGACCTCAAGTACGTCGATGTCTAGGAATAGAAAATTAACCAGGAATAAACATTTCTATACTCGAACAATCACATCCTCCATAATTCCTTTGGGTTTAATCACAAATTAGTCTGCCAATTGTAGTGTTACTTCAACTGGCTTCAACCAACCAAACTAGATTTCTTTGAATAACATAGTAGGGATAATATTAATAGAGGCACGAAAATCAAGCAGGACGTGGTCAAAAGTTGGGCCATTGATGACAATAGAAATGAGGGGGTGCCCAGATCTTTCTTCTTAAGAGGCAGCTTGTTCTGGACCACAAAGCTTACTGTCTTAAAAAGGATTACCCCTCATAGGTTTTTAGTCTACCATTTGTGAGTACAAAGATCCTTGAGTAATTTGGCATAGGCAGGAATGTATTTGATTACATCTAGGAGGGGAATATTAATCTCAACTTGTCTAAATATATCCATGAGTTTCTTATGTGTGGGATCAAACTTCTTTTTAGTGTTGGTAGGGTTCAAATCTTGCAGGAAGGGAATAGGGTTTTTGTCTTTTGGATCATTTTCTTTTTCTTCCTGAATTAGGGTGGGAGGAGAGTCAACTTGCATAGGTTTTGGGTGGGTTTCTTGTGCTTGATAAGAAGGCCCAAGATCTTGAGCTATCTTACCGCTCCCTAAAAGAATCAGCAAAGAGCATAACTGGTCGCAATCTTGTGTGAGAGAGAGATGAATGAAGGGGGTGGTTGTAGGTCTGCATTTGTGGTGATTTGGGCATTTTGTGTCAGAGAAGAGAGGAACAAAGGTGGTAGTCTATGTGGGTGCGAGAAGAGATAGAAAGAATGAAAGGGATGTGGGGGGGCGTGTCTGAGATTAATGAGAGGGGTAATGTAAGTGCATGCAGAGATTGAGAGAGAGGGGAAATCATGTGGGCCAAGAGGGAGATAGAGAGGAAAGAGAGGGTGAGAGAAAAAGGTAAGGGTGGTGATGTGCATTGGTTATTGATGTGCATCCAAGGGAGGGAGATCAATCGGAGGGTTCGATGATATGAGATTTACAAGAGAGAGAGAGAGAGAGGGAAAGGAAATAGCGGGGTGCCTACCAAAAATGTGAGGGAAAGATAAGGAAAGAGAGTGGTGGTTTGTCTTGATTGAGAGAATTTTGAGGGCATGTGAAGGTCTTCTGAAAATCTCCTAACTGATTCCTTCCTTCGAAAGAAAAACCTTCCTTTGTAAAATATTTTATGCCTATTTAAAGATCAAGATGGAATTCTTAAATTTGAGGCCTCAATTAATCCTGCAAAAACACATGCATGCAATTAATAAAATACAGTTGTGTATCAAGTGAAGAAATCTATATCTATAGAAGTGCATTAATTTCAAAAAAATGCAGGAATGGAAATTTACGAGCTTAACTAATTTTTCAATGCAATGTAATGCTCAAAATGCACTTCAATTTCTGAATTAAATGTTCTCAAGGATAATTAAAGTCCATTGACAGCTCGATCCCTCGTCGCAAGTTTGAAGAGCGTGGTTCTCAATCTCTACGCTGACGTGAAGGGTGTGGTCCCACAGTCATTGGATCTTGATCCAACAGTTGAGATCTCCACAAGCATCGAACGTTGAGAGTGAAGAGGCAATGGAGCGGGCGACATGGCCATTTGTGGTCGTTGAATGGTGATCCAACAATCAAGATCTCGCAAGAGGCACGCTACTGGAGGGGCGACGAGGCTTCTTTTCGACTATTGGATGAGGACCCAACGATGAAGATCGTGTGTGGTCTCGCCTTTAGAAATGTGAAGCGCGGGCTGAGGCAGCGATGTGGCTTTCTCTCAGATGTTGGATGAAGATCTAACAGTTGGGATGATGCGATGAAGTGGAGCAGGCTACTATGGGCTGCTAAGATGGCCTATGGTGGTGCCACGTGACGCCACCAGGGTTGTCCATCTTTGTTTGCTTGTAGCAGATGTTACGAAGGTCCGATCGAGGTGATTTTGGAAGCGTTGGTCTTCATAAAAGATGGATGACCAAAAACATGAAGAATCCTTGGTTATCCGTATGGTTTGATTCTTCATTTGAGGCCCATTTTTGTGTCACCCCTTATCCTGGCCAGTAAAAGAAATAAATTAATAAACAAATTCCTAAAATTATTCTAAATGCATGAATGTGTTGTTATGCATTATTTACAATACTAAATATCTCTCTCTTTTCCTCTCCTCCGTTGTTGTTGTTGAGAGAGATATCTCTCTCTTTTCCTCCTCCTCCGTTGTTGTTGTTGAGAGAATAGTCCCTAGCAAAGCAAAATGAAATGATATCTACAAAAACAAAGTTAGGGTCTGATTACTAAGACATTAGTCATTTATCAACGACAGGAAATTTATACTTAGGACTTAAACTACAAAGACTCAAAGTGCCTAAGGTGTATGTCAAAATGCAGATTGCCCAAGTTCCTGCCTTTTTATTCTATACATACAATCTTTTTTTCTTTTCCTTTTGGAATTTTTTTGGAATTTTTGTTTAAGGTTTCGAGGCAACTTTCTACGGCTACCCAACCCACCCAAGACTCGAGAAGACCTATGAGCGCTAAGCATCTCACTGTGTGAGAGTTGTTGACTCATTAAACAGGCAATCAAGATGGACCATAGGCATCTATAAACCCTAGGTGACTCTAAGGAAAAGTATTTCTGCCTAAAGCTCTATCTCTTCGATCAGTACCTTTCTCCCTACTCTTATTTTTGGTGGGGTCAACACAAGGGCAAACCAAGTGTATATCTCCCCGGCCTATTGCTACTTCCCCACTTCTTATTCTTGAGATTTGTTCATGCATTTTTATGGGCTGGGTTTTGGACAATCGACAATGGGGGGTTACCTCTGGCAACTTTCCAACCATACATGTGCGATGATGTGTGGCTTATTTCTTTTTCTCTCCTTTTCTATATTTTTCTCTTTGTTTATTTTTCTTTTGGGGTGTTATATTTTTTTCTTTTTCTCTAAGCAAGGGGCTTCCTAATGAGGAGCATTTCGCGAATTAAAATTAGGGTTTAGAGAACCCATTGTCATAGCTCACAAAACATGTCTATCAAATACAATTTATAACCGAAACTCCAGGGGAGTCCTAGGTCGAACACAGGGAGGTGACATTTACTTTGTTTGAAAACCACGCTTCGTTTTGTTTCTTTTTGGTATTTTGAGGTTTTGTTATTTTTGTGTTTTTCTTTTTGAAATAAAAAGACAAGCAAGATAAGTTCACAAAATGAGATAGAACACAACTATGATATATCACACAAATGTTTATTACAATAATCTATGAAAGTATGAAAGAGAAAGGGGTGAGAGGAAATCTACCAAATCGGTTGTTCAGCGAGGCGAAGGCGCCTGGTAGAAGCTTGGATGAAGGAGGTGAGATGCAGGACGACGGAGGTGAGATGAATGAGGACGTCGGGTAGAGGAATGCTTCGTCGAGGCTCTGGAATGGAGGTGAGGAGATGGAGGTGATCTTCTATCGAAATGGAGGTGGGAGGACGGCTCCAAGCTTCTTATGAAGATGGTGGGATGAAGGGCGAATGTTTGGTGGGGCAGAGGATCATTACACTAATAAGAGACCTTTGGAGCATGAGAATAAGCTCTAATGGAGCTTTGGTAGGCTACTAGAGCTTAGGAGTAGGTGGGAGTAGAGTAGGTAGAGATGAAGAGGAATGAGGGGTGTAGGGGTGTTTATATAGTGGTGGAATGGAGGCGGTTTGCTCGCATGGGCCTTTAGTGACATTTAAGACATCACTAAAGACCCACTGGAGCCGTCGTTGTAGCATTCACGTGCCTTTGCTGGTGCTTGGAAAAGCAACTACAACTGTTGTAGGGTGCAGCGACCATCAGTTGTTGGATCGAGCATGGATGGCTGAGATTGTGCGGAGGAAGCATGCGCTCGCTCGTGTTTGAACTCTGCACCGCTGACGCATGTGTTGGTAGCCGTCGGATGAAGCATCGCACTACCAAGAGATTCCCGTAGATCGTGCCTCATTGATTTGAATCACACCGGCCTTGCGTGATTGCAAGGATCGAACGGCGGGTGCGGCTTCTTGTCTTCTTAAATGCATGCTCCAGATGGTGCGCGTGCGATCTGGCATGCATCCTCGAGTCAGAGGGCAACATAAGATGAGGCATGAGGACTCTCGACCTCTCGATCGAGATCGAGTGGCCCTATTTCAGCTGGCATTGTAGCGAGCACAGCGATTTATGGCTTGAACTCGCGCTTGCGATTTGCGAGAGCTTGTCTTCACCATTGCACCAAAGTGGCGCTTTTTCGAGTGGAGGGCGGTGCAGTCGCACGCTCCTTGACCGTTGGATGAAGATTCAACGGTCGAGGCGAATCCTTGCTTGAGGCCGGGTGCAATGGCTCAGGTGGGGTGGGCTGGATGGCGCCATGTGGCACCATCTAGGCCGTCCGTCTTCTTTTTCTTGTAGAAATTGCTATAGAGCTCTGATCAGGGTGATTTTCACATTAACAGACTGCGATCGTCACTCTAGATTCACCCGTAAGGTCAGATTCTTCATTCGAAACCCGTAAAGATGTTGCACTACCTCCTGGCCATAGAAAATGGAAGAATTAATGTACATAATTCACAACTATCCTAAATGTCATGCAATGGATGTTATGCAGTATTTATAACATGATATGCAATGTTAAGCCTAGGAACTATCATAAATAAGCATTTTATCATGAATGCATGTGTGTTTATCATACCCCCATGCTTACTTTTTGCTAGTTCCTAGCAAAATTAACCTAAATGCTATGTATAAAAGTAGAATCAGGATTTGATTACCTAGGCAAATTTATCGATTGCTTTAGAAAATCTCAACCCCAAGACCCAATTACAAAAACTCAACAGTGCCTAGATGTCTACTAGAATGCAGACCGCCCAAGCCCTCGCCTTATTTGAAAAGAGAAGATACACAATTTTTTTGTTTTTCTTCTTTTCTAATTTTTTTTTGTACTTTTGGAGTTTGAGAGTTTCAGGATAACTTTTTATGGCTACTTGACCCGCCCAAGGCTCAAAAAGGACTCTAAGTGCTAAGCATCTAGTGAAAAGAGTGAAAGACTCACTAGGCGACCGATAAAATGGACTTCGGGTTTCTACGACCCTAGGTGACCTTACCTAAAGGTTTATCTTTTTGAATGGTAGCTTTCTCCCTACTTTTATTTATGGGGTCAACACAAGGGCAAACCCAGTATATATCTCCTTGGTTTATTCTACTTCCCTGCTTCTTCCCTAAGTGTTTTGAGAATTATTATGCATTTTTGTGAGCTGGGCTCTAGACAACTAGCCAATGTCATGTTACCCACGGCAACTTGCTAGCCATACTTGTGTGGTGAAGTGTGGTTTTATTTATTTTTTTTATTTTCTCCTTTTTCTTTTTTTTTCCTAGGTAGGTGGCTTCCCTAATCTAAGATTTACCTAAAGGCAGTATGAACAAAATGGTCTTGTGGCTGGGCTCTAGACAACTGGCCAATGGGTTGTTACCCATGACAACTTGCCAGCCATACCACCCTAAATAGTTCATTAGCTACCTAATTTCCATAAAAATTGTCGGAAAGTGAGTCAGTGCGAATAGTGTGTAGATGCTTAGACTTAAAATCCCCTCAAATCAAAGGGTGAGTTGATAAGTTGTGTACTTATCATCCCAATTTATTTACTAGATTAAAGATGAATTTGAATTGGCGAGAACTCGAGACTAAGTCCACATTCGAGTGGACACCCGAGCTAATTAAGCCTGAAGACCTGAAGAGTCTGAGTATTCAGGTCACAAAGTATCAATTCCTAAGGTTTGCAACTCCTAATGCCTAAGTTCTCATCTCCTAATTCTCTTTTTTTTTTAAAAAAAAAAAGGAAATTACTGTTATGGCTAACAAAAAGATTCATAAGATATATCCACCCCCCCATGCTTACCGAATGCAATGTCCTCATTGTTAAAAATGAAAGCATGCAGGAGAGTAAAAGTGGAAGAATAGCACCTAGTTTCCGTGAGATTCTGGTCAACTCGGAACAGTCTTTACACGTGCTAAGTTTAGTGCCTTCAACTAGGCGATGATCAACCTATGGTGGTTAGGGCAAGGTAAGAGCAGCCTTATCCGAAACAGGTTCAGGGAGCACATTGTCAACAAAGGGTTTGAGATGCTGTCTATTGACCTTGAAGGAATTACCCATCTTTGGGTCAGAGATTTTGACAGCCCTGTTAGGAAAAATCCTCTCAATAACGAACGAGCCATCCCACTTAGACCTAAGCTTGCCAAGGAAGAGCTTTAGTTGAGAATCGAAAAGCCAAACCTTCTGGTTCGGCTCAAAGCTCTTACGTGAAATCATCTGGTCATGGAGAGCTTTGGTCCTTGCCTTATAGATCCTGGCATTTTCATAAGCATCATTTCTAAGCTCCTCTAACTTAAATAGTTGGAGTTTCCTGGTCTTCCCGACCAACTCTAGATCAAATTTACATTTCCTGATGGTCTAAAATGGCCGGTGTTCTAGCTCTATGGGTAAGTGGCATGCCTTACCAAACACCAGACGGAATGGAGACATACCGATAGGTGTTTTGTACGTCGTACAGTAGGCCCAAAGAGCATCATCTAGCTTTTGAGTCCAATCCTTCCTATCAGGCCTTATGATTTTCTACAAAATGTTTTTGATCTCCCGATTGGAGACCTCAGCCTGTCCGTTCATCTGAGGGTGGTAGGGTGTGGAAATCCGATGATTCACACCATATTTCCCCAGTAAATTCCAAAACTGGGCATGAGTGAAATGTGTGCCACCATCACTTATAATCGCCCGAGGAATCCCGAACTGACTGAAGATATTCTTCTTCACAAAATCGATGACCACCTTACGATCATTGGTCTGGGTGGGGATTGCCTCAATCCATTTGGACATGTAATCAACAGCGACCAGAATATATTGGTGTTCAAATGAAGGAGGAAAAGGTCCCATGAAGTCAATGCCCAAAATGTCGAAAGTTTCGACGGATAATATTGGGTTTAGGGGCATCATATCTCTCTTAGCCATGTTCCCGAGTGTCTGGCATCGGGTGCACGACTTTGAGAATTCCTGAGCATCCTTAAATAATAACGGCCAATAAAATCCAGATTGCAAGATTTTTGCTGCCATCTTTTTCCCGGAAAAATGTCCACCATACGTAGATGTATGACAGAACTCAAGTATACTATGGAACTCAATTTCCGGGATGCATCGACAAATAATCTGGTCTGTGCCAATGCGGTATAGCTCGAGATCATCCCAAAAATAATATTTGGCCTCACATACAAGTCTGTCCCGTTGTTGTTTGGTCCAATCATGGGGGATTTAACCAACGGCCAAATAATTGACGATATCCGCAAACCAGAGGGTTTGAATACCTGAGATTGTAAGGATAGTCTCATCCGGAAAAGTATCTGAAATAGGGATATCCGGATGAGGAGAATCAATTAGGATTCTCAAGAGGTCACCACTACATTTTGTGACCCAGCTTTATCCCTGATTTCAAGATCAAATTCTTGAAGTAACAAAATCCAGCGAATAAGCCAGGGCTTGGCATCCTTTTTGGCCAAGAGATGTTTCAAAGCCAAGTTGTCAGTATAAATGATTACATGAGAACCTAAAAGATAAGCCCTGAATTTTTCTAAAGTGAAAACTACAGTTAGCAATTCTTTTTCAGTAACGGTGTAGTTCCTCTGGGCCTCGTCCAGAGTCTTGCTAGCATAGCAAATCACTGATAACACTGTACATGGGGGTGATAATTCTATTAAATAGGGCCCATCTTAAGAATAAAAGGTACAACATAAGTAGAATGGGAGCATTGCATGCATCATATACCAAGATTGCTTATAAAACTGTATTAATGGCCATTTGTGTAAGCACTTGTCAAAGCAGGCCTCAGATGAGCAATTGGATCACACGAATGGATTTAGAATGACGAACGGAGTCCAACGGACTCAAGATCAGCCAAATCCGACATCCGAGCTCCTACAATGGGCCAAAGAAGTTCTGACCATTGATCTGATGATCAACGGCCCTCGTTGCGCCACGTCGCCCCCTCTCACCGCACGCCACTTCCTCCTTCAGCTGAGATCAAATCTCGGCCGTCGATCTTCAATCGGACGGCCGAGAATCGCGCGCCCACCCGCGGTCGCCCGACAAATCAGCAAGCGTGGCGCAACGGTTAGCGTGCACGCCCGCACGCACGCGATGCGGGTTTGAGCCGTGCGGTGTGAAGAATTAAAGACGAAGAAGCGTGCGGCGAAATTGGGCCGCCTGATCAGCAGCGGGCAGCCAAGATCGCGTCACGTAGTGCGCCCTCAGACATCGAGCGCCCACGCGGTGCGCATGCCGGGCGACGATGCCCGAGCACATGCGCACCCGAGGTGCGATCCGAGCTCGCCCAAGGGAAGATCTCAGTTGTTCGATCTTCGATCGGACGGCTCTCACGTAGCAGCCGCGGATCAGGCACGAAGAAGAAAGGCGTGGGCGTGTGACCGGCGGGTTGGAGAGCTTCACCGACGCTTTTGGAAGGGTTTTAGCGACGTCCTAGATGTCGCTAAAGCCCCTTCTTCTTTTAGAAAGCCCTTCTCCCTATTTAAAGCCCCTCCAACCACTCATTCAAGGCATTCACTTCCCATGCAACTACTCTACCCCTCTCTTAGCTAGCTTTAGGCCCTCTTGTAATCACCGGAGATGACGACCCGCCGACGGAGCCTCCTCCACCGCCGTGGCTGCCTTGCCGCTCTCCCCCCCTCTCTCTCTCTTCCTCTCTTTTAAGCTTTCCTTTACTTATGTTTAAGCATGTATCTAATGTTGTAATTTGTGAACTAAAGCTGCATGATTAATGAAGTTACTTTCCATTCAGTTGTTTACTTTAATTCTTGTTTAAGTTGCATGATCAAGCAAGAAACAACTCTAACCCTAACCTCTCTCTCTATCTCTCTCCCTCTCACTTTTCAAACCACACCTTTCACAAGCAAAAACTCCGCGCTTTCCGTGACAACAAGTGATAAAAAAAATCTGATTTTCACGCCTCCCTGAGACCGACACTCGAACACACCTCCATTTCCTTACTTTAAAACGAGCGTGGCAAGTGCAACTATAACGACACTTCTTAACACACGCACCAGTGCACGCCAGTTTTTGGCACCGTTGCCGAGGAGGCAACAGATTTGTTTTGTCACTTCCATTCCACATCCATTCTCACATCATCTAATGCCTTGTTTTCCTTTTTACTTCATGGTTGCAGGAATTCGGCGCTTGGACAGCGAAGCAACGCATCCCACGACGGTAACAAGGGAGTAGGCGCAACAAGGACCGATAGTGAGTAATTCTTCACTCATGATTGTTTACTTGCATGAAAAAACTAAAAAATTATAAAAATTGAAAAAAAATTGGCGTGGTGTATAATTGCTTGACCCACATCCTTAACACATCACCCCACAAAAAAATGTACACTCTAATATTCTGAAAAAATTCTTGGAGTGTTCTTTTCTCTTTTTTTGAGTGGTGTTTGCGAAACCACCGTGAGTTGACCTGGGCCGCACCACTCAACCCTAAAACCGACTCATCTAATAGAAGCTGCATGATTATTAGGATGAGTACATTAGGGTTTTAGAGCCTCTACAGAATAAAAGGAAATCTACTTTCACCGAATTGTGTGCAGAACTTGACGTGCCCATTAAAACTTGTCTGAAAACATTAATACACGTCAACCCTAAAAAGCACTAAAGTAAGGATGAAATACTAACAAACACCACATCTTAAAAATCCTTGCTTGAAAATCATGTTTTGATAGAAGCACACACTTTGAAAGTGGAAAATTAAGAGGCACCACCCCAATCAATGCCTCATCACATAACCTTAGCACAAGCACTATCCTAGCCCTTTAAAACTGAGTAGACGTGCCCTAGGTAGGACAGAGTTAAGTCTCGAAAGGCGAGGTTTTGTTCGCTGGGCACTTGGCTTTCATTCCCTTAGTAGAATCTGGTGACTAGGCTGCAGGGCAGTGTTAAACGACCGCGGTTGTGGGGTCTACGTAACTGGAGGCACAAGCCAAAGGAAGAACCTTCCCTGCAATCCCCTCGTAATCAACCTGGCCAGATTAGCCTTGGGAATGGGAGTCCAGTGCTTACAGACGTAATCACCCTTTGTGAGATTTCTAGGTCTCCTAACGAATACATCATAAGGACTAGGCTTGTGTGCTTGATTGAAACACATTTCTCGCATCTGTCGACCTCTGCATCCCCTCCTGTTCTTCTCTAGTGTATGCACAGGAGACGCTCACTGCATCCCGAGTTGTGTGTTTTGGGGCAGGAATCTAGGCGACGTGATTCTGTTAGGAACATCATGGAACCTAGGGTAGATAAGGCTGAGGATCAACCCCCACCAAACACAATGGCCATCATCTAAGCCCAAATTAATGCAAACCACCAGCTTCAGCAACAACAAATCCACACCATATGCAAGCCATACAACGGTTACAGAACCCACAAGAACAACCACCACCACCTTTCCAAGGCATACAAGGGCAACCACCACTCGATATACCACCATTTCAGGATCAGCTGAGGCCCCTCTGCGATTTCTATAATCCCTCCGCTATTAGAATCGAGCCACACCTTAGGATCCTCGAAGGGGGAGATGATTTTGAGCTGAAATCGAATGTCTTAAGTCTGATCCAGATCCACTTTCATGGAAGCTTAAATGAGGACCCCTTTCAGCACCTAGAGGATCTCGACCGCATAGCACGAACTGTGAAACCTAGGAACATTAGCCTTGACATTATTCTAATCAAGATGTTTCCCTTCTCATTAAGAGACAAGGCTTCTCATTGGCTTAGAACCCTAGATAGACCCATCATCACCTGGGAAGAACTGAGGCATGCATTTTTAAAGAAATTCTTCCCCATAGGAAAGACCAATGCCCTCAAAAGAGCTATTACTACCTTTACACTCCAGGGTGGGGAACAGTTTCATGAGGCGTGGGAAAGATTCAATGAACTCTGAAGGAAATGCCCACACCACGAAGTACCAAGGTGGCAATTGGCCTAGATTTTCTACCACGGTCTGGACAGCAACCTACGGAACTTCGTCGATACCTCATGCGGGGGGAACTTCCTGAACAAGGACGAGGAGAGCGTGTTTGACCTCTTTAAGTCTATGAGCGAGAATTCGCTCAACAATGCCTCCATGACCCAGTTCAACAGGTCCAGTCAACCCTGTGGTGGGATTTATGAGGTACAAGCAAATTCTAGAATGGTTGACATGGACATCATTGCCAAGAAACTGGATCGAGTGGAATTGGTGGACAAAAAGATTGATGAGCTACTGAACCAGACTAGGAACCCCTTACAGACTTTCTCCCTAGCAAAGGGAGCACATAATGTTGACCTGGTCCAGCCCTTAACCCAATTGAACCTGGAACAACCCCTGACCACGTTCCAGGGAGGGACCTTTGCTCCCTCAACCCTTGATTACTCTCTTCCCTCTTCATCAACATCGGCTATCCTTGAAGATGTATAAGCTGTCCAAGGTTATGCGAAACCTGACCCTTTCTCCAACACTTACAACACTGGCTAGCATAACCACCCCAACTTTGGTTGGACAAACCAGAAACCATCGCAATTCCAAAACCAGCCCAGGCCAAACCAGCAGCCACACTTGCCCCCTATCAGCAAGGACTACCAGTTAGACCCCAATATAATCAGAATAGGGCGACCCCTCCCCCACAAAACCAAATGGACACCCTAATAAAGATGATTGCTGACATGAACCAGAAACATCAGGAGGAAATGGCCTTGGTAAAGGGACAGTTAAGCCAACTCTTGGACTGTAAACAAGGATCCCTACCTTTCCAGCCACAACCGAACTCGCGAAACATTATTAACAGAGGCCCCAATTCGCAAGGGTTCCAAGGAAACCTCGGATAGGCTCACATGGTCCATCCAACCCCACAAACACCCCCTGGGTTTGGTGCTTCTTCGTCCTCATCTTCTCAAGGATCAAGCCATGGCCCCAATGCCTCTGCGAATGCGGTGACCTTGAGAAGCAGCACAAAAACCCAAGACCCCAAATGGCCGACTCTCCCCGAGACTTCACACACTGAAATACCTGACTCAGAAGAGGCACCAACCAAGGACCCAGAAATAGACCCGATCCACATTCAGACACCTTACCCTGAGGCCTTGGAAACAATCAAGAAAAAGAAAAATGTTGTGGAAATTGAGGAGCTTTTGGAGATCTTTAAGTAAGTAAAGATTAATATTCCGCTCCTCGAAGCTGTCAAACACATCCCGTCTTACACCAAGTTTTTAAAGGATGCTTGTACACCTAAACGTAAGCCAAGACCTCAAGCACCTAGGAAGGTTGTACTCTCCGAACAAGCAAGTTCCGTAATATCAAGCAACCTTCCACTCAAGCGAACTGTCCTAGGAGCGCCCCTGATTTCCTACAATATTGGGGACATGACATTTGATAGAGCACTCCTGGACTTAGGTGCTTCTATCAATCTGATTCCAACAACCCTGTACCACCAATTTGGTTTCGGAGAGTTGACACCAACCCCTGTCACCATCCAACTGGCTGATAAATCAGTGAAAACCCCGAAGGGGGTTGTCGAGGATGTGATTGTACGGGTCAAGGACTTCTATTTCCCGGTCGACTTTTCGGTGCTCGACATGGAAGTCCCTGAAAAATTACAGAATGCACCCATAATCTTAGGCAGACCTTTCTTAGCTATGGGTAAGGCAAACATTGATTGTGACATGGGATGTATGGAAATCACTTTCGGGGACAGGAAAATGCAATTGGATATCTTCCGGGTGACAAATTCTTTTGATTGCGATTGCGTTGAGGAACATGATCCCGTGGAAACTCTGATCGAGGAATGCCTCACCCTTAGTTCTGTATCAGACCACCAAACCCGTAATGACTGTTCTGACCCGTCACCATCACTACCCGTGGACCTCTGTAAGGCTGAGTACCATCACGAAACACCATTTGAGGAGATCAATGTTGATCAACTCCCGCCCTTTCCCTTTCCATCAATTGTGGTTCCACCCACACCTGAACTTAAGCCATTGTCCGAGAATCTCAAGTATGTTTTCCTGGGACCTGACCAGACCTTCCCAGTGATTATTAATTCTCATCTAACCAAGGATCAGGAACTCAGGTTGACTGCGACCCTTTCAGAACATCGGGCCGCCATTGGTTGGACCATTTCTGACTTAAGAGAAATTAGCCCCACCTATTGCACCCATAAGATTTACCTGGAAGACGGGGCACGACCCTCCCGCCAGATGCAGAGACGTTTAAACCCGAACATGCGGGAGGTTGTTAAGAAAGAAATTATCAAGTGGCTTGACGCCGACATCATCTATCCTATCTCCGATAGCCCCTGGGTGAGCCCCACTCAAGTGGTTCCCAAGAAAGCTGGGCTCACCGTTGTCACCAATGATCATGGTGAATCCATCCCCACCCACACCACCACCGCATGGCGGGTGTGCATTGATTATAGGAAGCTTAATGAAGCCACTAAGAAGGATCATTTCCCCTTGCCATTCATTGACCAAATCCTTGAAAGATTGGCAGGGCAGAAGTATTTTTGCTTCCTGGATGGATATTCAGGATATAACCAAGTCGCAATTGCTCCAGAGGATCAAGAAAAGACCACATTCACTTGCCCATATGGCACATTTGCATTCCGTTCAATGCCGTTCGGGTTATGCAACGCACCTGCGACCTTCCAACGTTGCATGCTAGCCATTTTTTCAGAAATGGTGGGTGAATACTTAGAGGTCTTTATGGATGATTTCTCTATATTCGGGAATTCATTCGACCATTGTCTGAACAACTTGGAGAAAATCCTGAAACGATGTATCGAGGTTAATCTGGTGTTATGTTGGGAAAAGAGCTATTTTATGGTTCAAGAAGGAATTATCCTCGGTCACATCGTATTGCATAGGGCATCGAGGTAGACCGGGCTAAGGTTGATTTGATTTCCAAACTCCCTCCACCTAGCTCGGTCCAACAGATTTGCTCATTTCTGAGACATGTTGGCTTCTACCGAAGGTTCATTAAAGACTTTTCCAAGCTTTCCAAACCCTTGACCAACCTTCTAGCCAATGACGCCATATTCCACATGTCTTCTGATTGCATCCAGGCTTATCACACCCTCCGAGACTTAGTTTCCATAGCACCTGTACTTCAGCCTCTGGACTGGTCCCAGGACTTTGAGATTATGTGTGATGCATTAAACTTTGCCATAGGCACTGTCCTGGGACAAAGGCAAGACAAGAAGCCCGTGGTGATCTACTACGCGACCAAAACGTTGGACGAGGCCCAACGAAATTATACAGTTACAGAGAAAGAGTTGCTCACTATAGTCTTTGGACTTGAAAAGTTTCGATCGTACTTGCTGGGATCCCACATGACTATTTACACTGACCATTCAACCATCCGGCACCTGTTGGCCAAGAAGGACGCAAAGCCTAGGCTCATCAGATGGATCCTACTTTTACAAGAATTTGACCTGGAAATCCGAGACAAGGCCGGATCGAAGAATGTGGTGGCTGACCACTTATCTAGACTTCATCCAAACCGCATTGGACCCTCCCTACCTCTATCTGACGCCTTCCCTGATGAACACATCCTAGCTGTGCAAGACAAGAGAATGCCATGGTATGCTGACTACGTCAACTACCTAGTTGTAGGTCAAACCCCGCACAGTTGGTCCAGACAGCAACGGGACAGGTTCTTAACTGAGGCCAAGCACTATTTCTGGGATGATCCCATGCTGTTTCGCCTCTGTGCTGACCAGATCATCAGGAGGTGTATCCCCGAGAACAAAGTTCAGAGTGTGCTTTCCTTCTATCATGACCAGCTTGTGGTGGCCACTTCTCTGGAAAGAAAATGACTGAAAAGGTTCTGCAGTCTAGATTTTACTGGCCGTCCCTATTTAAGGATGCACACAACTTTTCCAAGACTTGCTCAAGATGCCAAACACTGGGGACCATGACCAAGAAAGATATGATGCCCCTCCAGCCCATTTTGATTGTCGAAATCTTCGACGTTTGGGGTATCGATTTTATGGGCCCCTTTCCACCATCCAACGGCTTCGAGTACATCTTAGTCTCATTAGACTATGTTTCCAAATGGATTGAAGCCATTGCCACCCACCGATGCGATCATAGGACTATCACGGACTTTGTTAAGCAGAACATCTTTTCCCGATTTGGAATACCCAAGGCCATGATCAGTGATGGTGGAAGCCATTTTATCCATTCCCAATTCCGTGCCCTACTTAGAAAATACGGGGTGAACCACCACATTACTACCCCGTATCATCCACAAACAAATGGGCAGACCGAGGTCTCAAATAGACAAATCAAGAACATTTTACAGAAGACTGTGAGACCTGACAGAAAGGACTGGTCCACACAACTACCAGTCCTTATCGCCTAATAGGCATGTCGCCTTATCGCCTGGTCTTTGGCAAAGCCTACCATCTTCCTGTCGAATTGGAACACCAGGCTTACTGGGCTGTCAAGCAATGTAACATGGATTCCCAGTAAGCCGGTGCGCAGAGGATGCTCCAATTATATGAGCTCGAAGAAATTCGTTGGGACGCCTTTGACAATAGTCGACTGTATAAGGAGAAAATATAAGCCGTCCACGACCGACTCATTCATAAAAAAACCTTTGAGCCTAACCAGCAAGTCTGGTTGTTTAACGCCCGCCTAAAACTCTTCCCAGGGAAACTCAGGTCCAAATGGACAGGACCATTTTGGGTGGTTAAGCCTTACTCTAATGGGGAGGTTGAAATCGCTGATCCTAACACTGGGCACACTTTTACAGTTAATGGTCAAAGATTAAAACACTTCCTCGCCAAGGTTCCCCTAAAGGAGAGTGTCACCCTCGTTGAGGGATGACACAAAGCACCGCCCAGCTAGAAGCGTTAAACTCAGTGCTTCCTGGGAGGCAACCCAGAGGATTCAGACTGATCCGGTATTTTACGTCACTCAGGTACTATCTTTTTAAACCCTTATGCATCCATGTATTTGCCAATGAGGACATTGTCCAACTTAAGCATGGGGGGTGGTAAATTACACAATCCTGAGCTCATTTAATCAGTCTAAATAAATAAAAAATAAAAAAAAAATTGAATTTAAGAAGAAAACTTAGGCATTAGAAACTTGTCAATAGTGGGAAATAATACAAAAAGAACTTATACACTTAGACTTTTCAAGCCGTCAGGCTTAATCAGCCCTGGTGTCCATTAAAATATGAATTTAGCTTCTAATCCTTGCAACCTTAAGCTATTCTAATCCACCTACTAAATAAGGTGATAAGTATACGACTTATCAACTCACCCTCTAACTCAGAAAAACTTTAAGTCTAAGCATCTGCACACATTTTTGCACAGACTCACTCCTCGGAGATTTTGACAGAAATTGGGTAGCTAATGAACTCTCTAGGGTGGTATGGCTGGCAAGTTGTCAGGTGTAACAGCCCATTGGCAGGTTGTCCAGAACCCAGCCACGGGACCATTTCTTCTTCATTGCCTCTAGGTACATTTGAGATCAAGGTAGCCACTTACGAAAAAAAAAAAAAGAAGAAGAAAAAATAAACCACACATCACCGCACGAGTATGGCTGGCAAGTGATCGTGGGTAACAGCCCATTAGTCGATTGTCCAGAGCCCAGCTCAATACCTGCACAAAAAGAACCAAAACACTTAAGGAAGAAGCGGGGAAGTAGTACAAGCCAGGAAGATATAACTGGAAAAATCCTTGTGTTGACCCCAATTAAAACAAACGTAGGGAGAAAGCTACCAATCGAATAAATGCACCTTCAGGCAAATATATTTCCTCTCCCGGTCACCTAGGGGCGTAGAAACCCGAAGTCTGTCTAAATTATCGTTGACTAAGTCTATCACGATCTTCACACCAAGATGCTTAGCACTTAGGATTTTGACCGAGTTTTGGTGGGTTGGGTAGCTGTAAAAAGTTACCAACCCACGCTGAATTCCGAAAAAATTCTAAAAATATATATACATATACATATGTATAGTTATATACATTAAAGCAAGGATTCGGGCGATTCATATTTTGGCAGACACCCGGACGCTGCTTAGTCTTTGTAGATTAAGATCTTAGTATATTCCTCCTATTGACAAGTGACGAAGTGTCTAAGCAATTACTTCTTAAATTCTGAAAGAAAATGAACTCTAGAATAAACCTTGCTAGGGACTAGCAAGGAGTAAGCATGCAGGTATGATAACACTGCACATGGGGGTGATAATTCTGTTAAATAGGGCCCATCTTAAGAATAAAAGGCAAAACATAAGTAGAATGTGAGCATTGCATGCATCATATATTAAGATTGCTTATAGAACTATATTAATGGTCATTTATGTAAGCACTTGTCAAAGCAAACCTCAGATGAGCAATCGGACCGCACGGATGGATTCAGAACGACGAACGGAGTCCAACGGATTCAAGATCGGCCAAATCCGACATCCGGAGCTCCTACAATGGGCCCAAGAAGTTCTGACCGTTGATCTGATGATCAACGACCCTCGTTGCGCCACGTCGCCCCCACTCACCGCACGCCACTTCCTCCTTCAGCTGAGATCAAATCTTGGTCGTCGATCTTCGATCGAACGACTGAGAACCGCGCGCCCGCCCGCAGTCGCCGCAACAAAGCAGTGGGCGTGGCACAATGGTTAGCATGCACGCCTGCACGCATGCAACGCTGGTTCGAGCTGCGCGGTGCGAAGAATTAAAGACGAAGAAGCGCGTGGTAAAATTGAGCCGCCTGATCAGCAGCGGGCGGCTGAGATCGTGCCACGCGGCGTGCCCTCAGACATTGAGCGCCCACGCACGCCGGGCGACGACGCCCGCGCACACGCGCGCCCGAGGCACAATCCGAGCTCACCCAAGGGAAGATCTTAGCTCACACAGCGGCCGCGGATCAGGTGCGAAGAAGAATGGCGCAGGCGTGTGACCGGCGGGTTGGAGGGCTTCACCGACGCTTTTGGAAGGGTTTTAGCGATGTCCTGGATGTCGCTAAAGCCCCTTCTTCCTATTTAAACCCCCTCCAACCACTCATTCAAAGCATTCACTTCCCATGCAACTACTCTACCCCCCTCTTAGCTAGCTTTAGGCCCTCTTGTAATCGCCAAAAATGACGAGCCGCCGACGGAGCCTCCTCCACCGCCGTGGCTGCCTCGCCGCTCTCCCCCCTCTCTCTCTCTTCCTCTCTTTTAAGCTTTCCTTTACTTATTTTAAGCATGTATCTAATGTTGTAATCTGTGAACTAAAGCTGCATGATTAATGAAGTTACTTTCTATTCAGTTGTTTACTTTAATTTCTGTTTAAGTTGCATGATCAAGCAAGAAACAACTCTAACCCTAACCTCTGTCTCTCTCTATCTCTCTCCCTCTCGCTTTTCAAACCACACCTTTCGCAAGCAAAAACTTCGTGCTTTCCGTGACAACAAGTGATAAGAAAAATCCGATTTTCACGCCTCCCTGAGACCGACACTCGGACTCACCTCCGTTTCCTTACTTTAAAACTGACGTGGCAAGTGTAACTATAACGACACTTCTTAACACACACGCACAAGCGCACGTCAATCACAGAGGGCTTTTTCTCAATCATTTGACCCAAGACAGCCCTGATGGCATAATCAGATGCATCAGCCATAATCTCAAATGGGGCAGTCCAGATCGGTGGTTGCAACATCGGGGCACAAGTGACTACCACTTTTAACAAATCAAATGCCTTACAGCATGAATCAATGTTAACAACCACTTGATCTTCCCCGCATTACATTGCCAAAATGTTGACAGGCGCTCGCTCAGGGGTTTTAAAGGATAAAAAGCTGTTGCGTCGTAGTATAGGGGATCAAGCGTTGAAAACAAATAAGAAGTTTTTATTACTCGAAAACCTAACTATCCGAGGTCGAACACAGGGAGCAAATGGAATTTATTCACTAATCTCAATAATGTAATTTGATCACTTAAATCTACTCAAACTCTAACGTAGAATATAATGCAAGAGTTTATGAATTAAAATGTAGCAAAAATAGAAGAGAAATTGAGAAGATTTGGATAAAAATGTTTTGACTCTTCTTTGTTTGACTTTGTTCTTTAGCTTCTCTTTTCTTCTTCTATGGTTCTTCTCTTCTTCCTTTCTTGCCTTAGCTTTCTCGGCCCTTGCCTTAGCCTTGCCTCTTGCTTTCCTTCTTCCTTCTCTTCTTCTTTTGCCTTGCTTTCTACCTTTGCCACACCTTCTCTTGGCTACAGTGCTTTCTCTTTCCTTGTCTTCTTCTTCTGCCTTCAACTTCTTCCTTCTTTCCTTCTTTTTTTCTTCAGCCTCTACCTTCTCAAGTCCTCAGCTACTTTCCTTAGCTTCCCTGTAGCCACAGCTTCCTTCCTGCATAGTGCCTTCTTCCTTCCTTCCTTATCTTCAGTTGCACTCGCCTTCCTTCAGCTCTGCCTCAGCTTCTTCTTCTTTTCCTTCTTGGCTTCAGCCCTTCTTTCCTTGGTGGCACCTTCCTCTTCCTTTCTTCTTTTCCCTGCACACAGTGGAGCAAAACCTACCCCTACCCTCCCCACGTACACCTCTCTCCATTTCTCTCTTGGGTTCGCTCTCCCAGAGCCAAGCCAGGTAATCAGGTCAGGTTTTGCGTGCCCAAGTCTAGGTGCACCGGCGTGAGTGTGGTGCGTGAGGAGTGCGAGGGTTAATCGGGTCGGTCAGCCAGGTCCGCAGGGGCATAGGTCGTGGACGAGGCATGTGTGCGTGGGTGAGGGGACCTCATCCCGTGTCTTGAGGCGAACAGCTAGAAACACAAAAATAATTTATCCTACGCACCTGCACTGAGCATTTCCGAGGTGGGACTAAAGTCCCACCCGCTTCGCTTGCGCCCGCAGGTGAGGCTTTCGCCCAATTGCCGCAGCTGGGATCTCCTTCAAGGCCAATTGCCTGGATGGATGTGTTTGCACACTCAACGTGCGTCACTTGGAGCACAGCACCTGGAGCACGTGACCTGGATTGAAGCTTGCGAGCTCCTTGCTCGTTTGTCAATGGCGGAAAGGGTGCGTGACATAAAACTCACGAATACGGCCTTGCGGCTTCACTAGAGCACAAGGGAAGCTTCGCTGTGTCACAGCGAAGGTGAGGCGGTGGGTGGCTGGCCGCGGGGCGGCCTAGGCATGCGTGCCTAGGTCGCTCTGTGGCTGTGAAGGTGGGTTAGGTCGGGAGGCGTTTAGGGAAGTGATGGCAGTCAATGGAAGGGCGGATGACGATCATTGGGTAATGGCAGAGGTGATGAGGTGTCTGGCGATGCGTGTGGAGGCGTGGAGCGGTGGAAGCGCCTTCACCGATGTCGGCCAAAGATGGAGAAGGTGGTGGTGGTCTGCAGCGTCGTGGGGTTTAAAGTAGAAATAAAAATAAGGGAAATAAAGAGGGGAGAGAGAGGAAGAGATTTGACCTATTTAAGTGGATGTAGGGGGGTAGGAGAGCGGCTGGCTGTACCTGCCGCTGCCGGGGAAGAAGCGTGCAAAGGAGGGAGAACGGCGACGACGACAGGGCTGGAGACACGCGCATCGGTATGGCATGACATGGAGGAAGGAGACGAAGTTGGCTCTGCCACTGGTATTGTGGAAGAGCGACGAGAAGGAGTGATATAGGTCGTCGGAGCCTGCTGGTTACTTGGCCGAAGGAGAAGGGAAGAATTGGAGGTGGTTCTTCGGCCAAGTCAAGCTGATTTTGTGCGGCTGGAGATGGTGGTCCTTTTATAGGCACTGGCAAGGGCTCTTGTGCTTGGAATACAAGCTTCCAAATGCAGGAGTCCTCGCCGGAGTAGAGAACAGTGGGATACCCAAATCTCTTGAGCTTTCGCACAAGAGATTGGGTGCAAATCAGATCCTGAAATTATGTTTAGATGGAAGGGAATTCCTTACAGAATCTCCCTTCTAAATCTGGGAGGAGATCTCTGAGGAATCAGGGAGCAATCCTCCTTGGATCCTCGCCGAAGTAGGATTCTTCCGCTTTAATGGTGGAGGGACCTAATTGTAAGAGTGGCGAGGAAGATAGGGGGTCTACGCAATGAATTTCAAAAGCTAGGGGTCAAAATGTAATTGGGTAGATTATTTTGCAAAGTAGGTCAAGGTGACCTCCCCTTTGGCCTAAATTTTGGTACAAACCTAATTTGGACCTAAGGAATCCAATGGTGAAGTTGGATTTTAGGTTTGACCACGTTTGACTAGACATTTTACACAAGAACCCAAATTAGGTCAAATAATGAGCTAGGACCCCAAGCTAGGTCAAAATAGGTTCCAAAGGCCAATTTGAAGGTTCTAAACCATAGGCGATATTTTTCCATGAATTTCATAGGATTTAATTGATTTTTATCCTGTCCAGAACCTTGTTGAATTAAGCAGGTCTGTTTTAGGGTTAGAAGATGTCATTTAATTCTTAGATTGCACATGAACCCATTTCTTACTGAACCAACCCATTTTTCATCTTGTTAAGACCATTTGACCTATGTTTATCCTCTGATAAATCCCGTTGATGTACTGCAATGGTAAAATTATAGTTTTACCTTTTATTTCATATTTTCTTCTCAGAACACTTATTCCTTGAATTAGGCCCTTCGCTAGGTTATGTAGGAGCTTTTATTCTCTTTCTTAGGTCAAAATGAGCTAGTTAGGGCTCATGATGAGGTTCTCATCATACCCTCATGCCTAGCTTTCGCTAGTCCCTTAGCAAAATTTCAAGGTTTTAACTTCTGTTCTAGACCATGAGTTTCTTTCTTCAATTATGATAAGTGCTTTTCTTTTTCTTTTGATTAGGTTAGAATGTCGACAATAGGCCTAGAGGTACTCATGTACCAACAAAGATCCAGACCTGACCAGCTCTAGCCTCGATCTTCCGCAAAGGTTTTTAAGGCCCACAGAAACTATACTAAGGTTCATTGGACTCCACGGTTAAAGCACTCGTGCTTGAGACATATTTTAGGCTTGGTTCAGTTTGTAGTGCGTTTTTGTAAGAGAAAGATAGAGGATTTATTTGTTTGGAGAGTTTTCTCTCTTTTCTTTTTATTTCTAGCTTCGGATTGTCTTCTCAACACGATCTGTATCGGATTCCTCGTCCCCATCATCAATCATCAGAGGTCCTTGGAAATCTATGCTTCATGGTAGCACCGCCCATGGCAACCCCCAAAACCCTGGCTTTCAAGATTTCGAGATAATCTCGCCCATGGCGTTCTATGGCTAAATCCAGACTCTAGCAATCGACATTTCGTGATAATGCCATCCATGGTATCTGAACAAACATAGTACTTACATGCCTCTGGTAGGATATTTAAATATCCTAAGAGACAAGCACCGAGGAGACGATATGTTACGCATCTTCGAGGAAAATTTTTCTCCTCTCCGTGTTGGGAACTCATCCAAATCAACTTGTGTTGATTGGCTGCTCCTAATCTAGGCAACTTTTTTCAAAACATTTAAACGCTTTTGCATGATTTTGATAGTTATGCTCACTGAACCAGACTGTGTGTGGATTGGGGTGCTTAGGTTACCGAGTCCCGCAAACCAAAGGTCAGTTAACGAGGTCAAATACTCCCTAAGCCTTAGACCTAATACTTAAGCTTCGCATTTTCCCCAACCTCTTAAGGATTATCCAGATCTTAGCAGGTACCTGAATTTTTAAGCCTAAAAGTCTATCCCAAAAGGCCTAAGATCAACGTTCCTACTAATCTCTTTTTGTGTCTCATTAGCACTTTTCTTCATTCTTTATCTTCTTGATGTGGTCTAGAACTTTGATTATTCCCTTAATCTTTTACTAATGGCTATCTCTTTTTCTTTTTCATTTGTGCTCCTTTTTGGCATTTTGCTCTTTTCCTCATGATTTATATGGCTTACAAAAATTTTCCTTCCTCCTCCATTTTTTTGTTCTTTTTTTATAATTTTTATTTTTTTGGTATTTTTAGACATATGTGATTTTTTTGTGAGAGTCCTTCTGACTTTTCTTAATTTCTGTATGTATGCACTTTACTACCCCCCCATGCCTAAGTTTTGCAATGTCCTCATTGTAAACGAAGGGTGTGAAATAGTATTGAGTTCAGGGACTTAGAACAGGATCTATCGGTTGGGTGAATGGGTCGAGAAGTGACTAATGTAGACGATTTCAAGCTCTGGTACGTGTACCAGAGGTGGGATCGACTGGTCTAAGGCTGAACTAAAGGTGCAATAGACGTGGAGTACAGACGGATAATCAGATGGATCTTGGGTTTGGAATGATGGGTTGCCTCCCATTAAGCGCTAAATTCAACGCTTTTAGCCGAGCGGAACATGGGATGGAGAGGGAGTAGTCAAATCAGCAAAGTTTTGTAAAATAAGCACCTTGATTAAAAGCCCGGTTGGTCCAACCAGGTGCTTGTTAAGATCAACAGGCTAATGATGCAACCCAAACCCAATCAGTCTAGTGGGTTGATAGATATAGATCAATAGATGTAGAACCCACCAAATGCTATACGGCTCAGATGGATACGGAAGTGAAAACTCAAGTTTTGGCTGGGTCGAATCAGCCTAGTCAGAGTGGGGATCCGAAAAATGATCAGTGAATAAAGTGGATACCCTACAGGGGTGATCAAAGAATGATGGATCATGTTTTTCAGTCTGATCAATGTTTGATACCTGGTGTATGTGTGGAGTTGAATCATCTGCAAACGGCTCAGTGAGAGGTGAATCAGAATAGAAATTGAGTCTGGTTGCGGGTCAGGGTTGAAAATGGGTTTTGATCGGTTCTGTATATGTGGAAGAGGTGGCTTCAATGAGAATTGTGTATGAGGACTCTTCTAAAAAGAAGTGACAGGTGGTATCATGTAGAGAGTCCTCATACTAACTTTCAAAATCAAAAATGAATGCCTGGAGAGTGTCTATAGGATACTGGAAATCTGAGTCGCAAAAAGATTCGAACTCTGGGTTGCAATTGCTCTCGGCATTTTCTGGTTTTGGTTCCTGAAGATCAAAAAGAAATGATTCCATGTCACTAGAACCTGAACGTAAATCAGTGATCTCGGGAATCGGGACCTCAGAGTCGGAGTCGGAGAATGAATCATGTGAGTTGAGGTCGTAGATTGACTTGTTGTAATCAGGAAGCAGATTGTCTCCGAAATTATGGTCAGATTTGAAATCATCAGAGATATTGCGAAAATCACCTTCTGAATGAAATTCGAGATCAAAGGTTCCACCATAGAATAAATCACATGATGTGGATTCAGCAGCCTGACTGGGGTCTAACCTAGATGTCAATTCTAAGCTTAAAAAGGTGTTCGTATTTGGTCTAGGTTCAAATCTAGGCTTGTAGGAAAGACCCAATCGAAACCCCACTCGTCCAACTCCTCGGTTTCTGTATTATAAATTGGCATGACTTCCGAAATATCAATTTGATTCTTTGAGGATGTTGGAGAGGGATATTCATCAAAAAGAGGCCCAAAATCATATTCTTCTTTGAAACTTTGATCTTCATACAGGGCCTCGTAATCTTCCCAAGATGTTTCAGATCCAGATTCTAGGCTTGGGATGTGGGTTAAATCACTAGGATCTAGGTCTAAATTTCCTTCGAGGGTCACCTTATCAGAATAAGGGGCGGGATTTACACCCTCAAGAGGTTCAGTTCTAATCTCATTATTGCAGGAGTTTTGGATTCTAAGCTTGGTGATCTAGGGTCTAGGGTTGGCTCAACATTATGTTCTTTTGCAATTTCCCAACCTAATTCAATATCAAGCATGTTGTATTCTATCTGGGTTGGGAATTCACAACCACTTTGTGCCTCAAACCCGAGATCTGGGAAATCAGATTGATCCTCAATATGACTCCAAGATGGTTCATCATCTGTTTGGGGTATGTACGGGTATTGCTGGACGATAATTTGTTTTAATAATCTCATTATCTCTTCCCATTTTTCAAGATCATCTTGGTGTTGTTCCCAAAGTACCTGATTTGTCATGCATTGGATGTATTCAAAGTTGTGTAATTTTTCTATCTCAATGTATCCTGTGATGAGAATATCTTGGGTTGATCCTTTTGTAGCTTCTGCCAATAACACTTGGGCACAAATTATGATGAAAGTTGTGGTTGTTGGTACACTAACCTGAATGTCTTCTATTGGTGTTGAGGTTTTGTATTCATTTTCATAGAATTCAAGGGCATCCTCAAACATTCTATCTTTCATGGTTCTTCGGGATTTAGGTTTCTTGAAAGGTAGTCCTAAGTAGTTCGGCTGCATGTTTGGATCAAATGGTGGAATCCATATGTGCAATCAGAATTTGATGTAGAATCAAGTTGTGAAGCGATTAAATCTGAATAAAGAGTCTCACTGAATTTTTATGTGTGTGCTCTAACGAGAAAAGATGAGGGGCTGGAGGTGTTTTTGACCCAATCGAGGCACCCAAAGACATTTGGATGACTATGGAGGTTTGGGGCAAATGATACCCCTGGATCAGAAGTTCGTCCACCTGAGAATTACCTGTGTAGCTAGGGAGGGAAAGTCCCGCAAAGACCCCTACATGGTAGAGCATCCCCACGGGTTACAGGGTTTCCCTACCTGACCTTTCTTGTCACTGAGATTCCAGGTAGACTAGAATGGGGACCTTGACCACTTAAGTCTACCACTTTTAAGATTAAAGGTGCTTTAGGGTTTTCACTTGAACTTTAGATTTTTTGGTGTTGGTGACCTAATTTGGAGGTTGGTTGACCCAAGGGGTCAACTTCACCTGACCTGCCCTACAGATGGTAGAATGATTCTAGGTCAAGACCTAGAAATCACCCTGATTTGACTCCCAGGTTATTAGGTCCAATGTTTTTAAGATTCAAGTGATTTTAGAGCTCAATTTTAGGGTTTATCTTGTTTAGATCTCTTCAATCAAGGGCTTGGGTTACACACAAATGCGAGTGGGTTTGTTTCCTTTTATGCAAGTATGTGTGAACTAGCACTCCAAAAACCCCTACTATTGAAACCTTAATTTGGTTCTATTTCCAATCCTCTTTTCTTTTCACAAAAGTTCTCTTTGGACTCAAAACAAGAAGTGTATTGTCCGCGGAGATTAAGCGTGATTTCTACTAGGCACAGGAATTTGTGGGGTAAGCTCTTTAAAAATCGCTTCTTCAATTTTGAAAAATTTATCTCGCAAATCAGGAAACTAGCCTTTTAAGTGATAATTACTATAAAGAGAAGGCAAGTAATTCCTATTTTGATTGCTTCCTTTTGTCTTTCAAGGATTAGGAGATGGATTAGGGAAGAAAAGAGATTAACTGCCCTAGAGTGGTTGACTTGCGGGAGGGATCTTCTCGTGAAATACCTTGCAAGATCACAACAAAGCAAAGTAGGGCAAGTTAGTGTTCAATATAATCAAAAACAATGCAGAGATTAGTGATAAATTGCGCGTTGCTCCCCGGCAACGGCGCCAAAATGTTAACAACCACTTGATCTTCCCCACGTTACGGCGCCAAAATGTTGATAGGCGCTCGCTCAGGGATTTTAGAGGATAAAAGCTGTTGCATCATAGTATAGGGGATCAAGCGTTGAAAACAAATAAGAAGCTTTTATTACTCGAAACCTAACTATCCGAGGTCAAACACAGGGAGCAAATGGAATTTATTCACTAATCTCAATAATGTAATTTGATCACTTAAGTCTACTCAAACTCTAACATAGAATATAATGCAAGAGTTTATGAATTAAAATGTAGCAAAAATAGAAGAGAAATTGAGAAGATTTGGATAAAAATGTTTTGACTCTTCTTTCTTTGACTTTTTTCTTCAGCTTCTTCTCTTTTCTTCTTCTTTTATGGTTCTTCTCTTCTTCCTTTCTTGCCTTAGCTTTCTCAGCCCTTGCCTTAGCCTTGCCGCTTGCTTTCCTTCTTCTTCCTTCTCTTCTTCTTTTGCCTTGCTTTCTGCCTTTTTCGCACCTTCTCTTGGCTACAGTGCTTTCTCTTTCCTTGTCTTCTTCTTCTGCCTTCAAGTTCTTCTTTCTTTCCTTCTTTTTTTCTTCAGCCTCTGCCTTCTCAAGTCCTCAACTACTTTCCTTAGCTTCTCTGCAACCACAGCTTCCTTCCTACATGGTGCCTTCTTCCTTCCTTCCTTGTCTTCAGCTGCGCTCCCCTTCCTTGAGCTCTGCCTCAGCTTCTTCTTTTCCTTCTTGACTTCAGCCCTTCTTGCCTTGGCAGCGCCTTCCTCTTCCTTTCTTCCTTTCCCTGCACACAATGGAGAAAAACCTACCCCTACCCTCCCCGCGTACACTCTCTCTCTATTTCTCTCTTGGGTTCGCTCTCCCAGAGCTAGGCCAGGTAATCGGGTCGGGTTTCGCATGCCCGGGTCCAGATGCACCGGCGTAGGTGTGGTGCACGAGCAGTGCGAGGGTTAATCGGGTTGGTCAGCCAGGTCCACAGGGGCATAGGTCACGGACGAGGCGTGTGTGCGTGGGCGAGGGTACCTCATCCCGTGTCTTGAGGCGAACAGCTAGAAACACAAAAATAATTTATCCTACGCACCTGCACTGAGCATTTCCGAGGTGGGACTAAAGTCCCACCTGCTTCGCTTGTGCCCGCAGGTGAGGCTTTCGCCCAATTGCCGTAGCTGGGATCTCCTTCAAGGCCAATTGCCTAGCTGGATGTGTTTGCGCACTCAACGCGCATCACTTGGAGCGTAGCACCTGGAGCACATGACCTGGACTGAAGCTTGCGAGCTCCTTGCTCGTTCGTTAATGGTGGAAAGGGTGTGTGACCTAAAACTCATGAATACGGCCTTACGGCCTCACTAGAGCACATGGGAAGCTTCACCGTGTCACGACGAAGGTGAGGCGGTGAGTGGATGGCCGCGAGGTGGCCTAGGCATGCGTGCCTAGGTTGCTCTGTAGTCGTAAAGGTGGGTTAGGTTGGGAGGCATTTAGGGAAGTGATGGCGGTCAATGGAAGGGCGGATGATGATCAGTGGGTGATGGCAGAGGTGATGAGGGGTCTAGCGAGGCATGTGGAGGCGTGGAGCAGTGGAAGCGCCTTCACCGGTGGTCAGCCGGAGATGGAGAAGGTGGTGGTGGTCTGCGGCGTCGAGGGATTTAAAGTAGAAATAAAAATAGAGGAAATAAAGAGGGGAGAGAGAGGAAGAGATTTGACCTATTTAAGTGGATGAAGGGGGGTAGGAGAGCGGCTGGCCGTACCTACCGCTACCGGAGAAGTGTGCAGAGGAGGGAGAACGGTGATGACGATGGGGCTGGAGATGCGCACGCAGGTATGGCGCGAGGCGGAGGAAGGAGACGAAGATGGCTCTGCCACTGGTATTGTGGAAGAGTGACGAGAAGGAGGGAGATAGGTCGCCGGAGCCTACTGGACACATGGCAAGAGGAGAAGGGAAGAATTGGAGGTGGTTCTCCGGCCAAGTCAAGCTGATTTTGTGCGACCGAAGATGGTGGTCCATTTATAGGCACTGGCAGGGGCTCTTGTGCTTGGAAGACAAGCTTCCAATGCAAGAGTCCTCGTCGGAGTAGAAAACAGTGGGATACCCAAATCTCTTGAGCTTTCGCACGAGAGATTGGGTGCAAATCAGATCTTGAAATTATGTTTAGATGGAAGGGAATTCCTTAGAGAATCTCCCTTCCAAATCTGGGAGGAGATCTCTGAAGAATCAGAGAGCATCCTCCTTGGATCCTTGCCAGAGTAGGATTCCTCCGCTTTAATGGTGGAGGGACCCAATTGTAAGAGTGGCGAGGAAGATAGGGGGGTCTACGTAATGAATTTCAAAAGCTAGGAGTCAAAATGTAATTGGGTGGATTATTTTGCAAAGTAGGTCAAGGTGACCTCCCCTTTGGTCCAAATTTTGGTACAAACCTAATTTGGACGTAAGGAATCCAATGGTGAAGTTGGATTTTAGGTTTGACCACGTTTTACTGAACATTTTACACAAGAACCCAAATTAGGTCAAATAATGAGCTAGGACCCCAAGCTAGGTCAAAATAAGTTCCAAAGGCCAATTTGAAGGTTCTAAACCATAGGAGATATTTTTCCATGAATTTTATAGGATTTAATTGATTTTTATTCTGACCAGAACCTTGTTGAATTAAGCAGGTCAATTTTAAGGTTATAAGATGTCATTTAATTCTTAGATTGCACATTGATAGCGATTTTACGCGGTTTGTTAAAATACGTCGTTGTAACGCGTAAATCCGCTTTCGCTCTTAAATTTATAATCCTAGATAGGGGGGTATCTAGGGTCGTCCAAGGAGGCCAAATGTTTGCAATAGTGATTCTCTTGCTAGGAATATAAATCTCAACTTTCTTTTTGGTATTTTTCAATATATCATTTTTTTTATTTTTAAACTAAGGCAACATGCGAACTGATGGCGGGAAAAGTGTTTACGCTTCGAATTAAAATACTATTTTTAGATGACAAGCAGAACCTCTCCCTAATCTCACTCTAGGCAAGTGGAGGCCTAGAATAATTAGGGAGAGGGAGTGAAGAATGCTGAAAATAAGCTAATAGAAATGCAAACAAAAAAATTGCAAAGAAGGCAACTAGATAATTGATAAAATGTTTAACAAAAATGCCTAGTAGAGGAATGCTTCTACTACTAGATAATTGAAATAAAGAAAGAAAACACAAATCCTCTAAATAGATGGTGAAGAAGAGGGCTTCTTGCTCCAAGGTTGGTGGCTCCCAAACTTGAAAAGAATCCTTCAACTCCTTCCTTACAGAACTCCGCCAAGGTGATGACCTCCAAGGCAAGCCCTAAGGGGGCGTGCCCTAAGTTTCTCTCCAAGGGTGGACGTCCACCCTAAGCTTTTCTCCTTTGCCTGGCCGTCCTCCTTGAAGTGGGAGAGTCCTCCTCCTTGGCGTGGCTCAAGTTGAAGAGAGTGGGGAGAAGAAGGCACCAAAAGGGCTGGTGATGTGCCCCTTTAATCTCCTTCTCTACTCCTTCTTCTTGGCCGTAGGTATAGGTGGTTTAGGTAGAAAATATACTAAGGGAGGATGCTCCAAAATGGTGGTAGGTGGTGGCTTTTTATAGAATAGGATGGGGGGTTAAGGTGCCCCTTGAAATGGAGGGCTAGGATGGAAGGATGAGGGTGGTTGGTGATCCTATGGCTAGGGTGAGTTGGCGCCAACCCAAGGGGTGTTAAAGGGGGTGGTTATGGTGGTGTTGGTGTCTTTTGGTGGTGGAGAGACACCACCATGTTGGCGCCAACATGGGGTCTTCTAGAAGGGGGGTTAGGTGGATGGTGGAGATGGGTTCAAGGGAGATTGTGTGGTGGAGATGAGGGGAGATTTTGGAGGGAAAAGTGGCGCCATTAAGGGGTGGTTATGGGTAGTTTTTGGCGCCACTTTTAGGTGTCTTTTGGAGGTGGTGGGTAGGTTAGGTTGGTGCCAAGTAGGTTAGCTTATGTGGAGCTTAGGTGGAGCTAGTTGGGTGGAGTTGGTAGGTGGGTTTTTGGGGTGGTATAAGCCAAGGAAGTTGGAGCATAGCTAAGCTAAGCTAAGCTAAGCTAAGCTAAGCTAAGCTAGCTTAGCTAATGGAGGAGTAGAGGAGAAGGTGTTGGAGCTAGGGTTTGGAGGAGGGACCTGAGGAGAAGAAGTCTGGAGCTGGAGCTGGAGCTGGCTGCTGCTGAAGAGGCTGGCATGGGGCTACTCTAGCTGGCTTAGCTTGCTAGTTCTTTGCTAGTTGCTAAGCCAAGCTAAAGTGAGCTAGCTTCTACCAAAATGAGCTAAGGTGAGCTGGGTCTCGTGCTCCCGGGGAGAATCAAGCTGGTTGAGGCAGCTAAGGTAGCTTAGCTCAACTGAGTTGAGCTAAGCTGAGTCCCTGTGAGCTGGACTTGAGCTTCCTGAGCTGGGATGAATTCTTCTTCAGCTGGTTGGAGCTGAGTGGAGCTGGATGTAGCTGGATCTGAGCTGGGGTGAACTCCTGTCAACTCAGCTGAGCTAGCTAGAGCTCCCTGTGAACTAGTGGGAGCTGAGGTGAGCTAGACTCAGCTAAGTTGAGCTGGATCTGAGCTGACTTGAGCTAGGGTGAGCTAAGGTGAACTCTCTTGAGCTGCCATCTAGCTGAGATTAGCTGAATGGAGCTGGGATGAGCTAACCCTAGTTCAAGTAAGCTAGGTTCCAGCTGCGGTGAGCTAGATCAAGCTGAGGTGAGCTGGATTAGGCTGAGTTCCAGCTAGTCTGGGCTTCTCCTTCACCAATTGCCTTCTTGAGTGCTAGGGTTTTAGGGATCTGTGCATCTGTACATCCCTAACACTCACAAAAACTCATTAAAATGACAATAAAAAATGCAATGCATGCCTATACTAATTTATGCCTAAATGCAGCCCAAAAACCCGTTTGCAGAGTAAAATCCTAAGAGCTAGGTTAGTTTTAAAGCATAAAAATGATGATAAACTGGCGTTTATCACACATGAACCCATTTCTTACTGAACCAACCCATTTTTCATCTTGTTAAGACCATTTGACCTATGTTTAGCCTCTAAGAAATCCCGTTGATGTACTGCAATGGTAAAATTGTAGTTTTACCCTTTATTTCATATTTTCTTCTCAGAACACTTATTCCTTGAATTAGGCCCTTCTCTAGGTTATGTAGGAGCTTTTATTCTCTTTCTTAGGTCAAAATGAGCTAGTTAGGGCTCATGATGAGGTTCTCATCAATCATCCAACTCGAACGGCGTGTCTTTGGCCAGAAGGTTACTCAAGGGTCGAGCAACCTCCGAGAAGTCCTTGATGAATCTTCTATAAAATCCCACATGCCCAAGGAAAGAGAGGATCTGTTTTACAGATGTGGATAGAGGAAGTCTAGAGATAGCATCCACCTTAGCCTTATCAATCTCAATACCCCGATTAGAAACCACATGACCCAGGACAATGCCTTCCCGAGTCATAAAATGGCTCTTTTCCCAGCTAAAGACCAGCCATGTCTTAATGCATCTCTGGAGTATCAATTCCAAGTTAGCTAGGCAGGACTCAAAAGAATCTCCGAAAAGGGAGAAATCATCCATGAACACCTCAAGACAATCTCCCACCATGTCAGAAAAGATGGCCAGCATGCAGCTTTGAAAAGTCGCAGGTGCATTGCAAAGCTCGAACAGCATTCTACGGAATGCAAAGGTTCCATAGGGTCGTGTGAAATTTGTCTTTTCCTGATCTTTGGGATGGATAGGGAATTGGTTATATCCCGAAAAATCATCCAGGAAGCAAAAGTATTTTTTCCTAGCTAACCTTTCTAGGATTTGATCGACGAATGGCAAGGGAAAGTGATCCTTTTTGGTGGTTGTGTTAAGCTTCCTATAGTATACAGACTCTCCAAGAAGAAGCTGAATAAGTGGTGAAGGTTTCCCCTTTCTCGTTAGTCGTAACGGTTATTGTCGCCTTCTTGGGTACAATCTAAACGGGGCTAACCCACAAACTATCTGAGATTGGGTATATAATTCTAGCATCGAACCACTTGATTATCCCCTTCTTGACCACTTCTCGCATATTTGGGTTTAGTCTTCTTTGCATTTCGCAAGAAGGTAGGGATCCATCTTCCATAAAAATATGGTGATTACAATAAGATGGCTTGATCCCCCTAAGGTCGTGGATGGTCCAACCAATTGCCTCCTTATTATTCTTAGGACCTTAATCAACCTCAATTCTTGCTCCTTAGTTAAATCAACACTAATAATCACAGGGAGCATATTCTCAAGTCCTAAGAATTCGTATTTCAAATTTTTAGGCAATGGTTTCAATTCAAGCTGAGGTGGGTTTAGTAAAGAAGGTAGGGAGGATGCTGATAAAGATTCATCAGGACGATCCAGTGGAAGAGGCTGGGAATGAACAAAATCAACTGCATCTTTGGGATGTGGCAGGTCTGCCACGGAGGGTTGTGGGTTGGGCTTGCTAAAGTTGGTGGAGTCCTCGAGTGCACTAATCATCATACAAGTCTCAAAATCATGATCCTCGAGCTCCCCAATTAATCTACAATCCTCAAATCCTCTTATCGCCTTAAAAATATCAAGAGTTAGCTTCCTATCCCCAAAGGCGATCTCTATACTACCGCTCTCACAATTTATGTTGGCCTTGATGGTAGCTAGAAACGGGTGCCCCAAAATGATGGGCATGTTCCTCAAATCATTTGGTACATCCCTGTCTGGGAAGAATGGGTTTCTGGCATGTTCCTCAAAGAAAGTTCCAAATGATGGGCATGTTCCATCTTATCAAGATTATTACAAATCAATTCCATGTCAAATGAATGAGAATCCTTGATCTCATTAGCATTTGACCTAGTTTGTTGGGACCAGTTGAATGCATCCATGGAGGCATGATTAATTGAGTTCTCACTCGTTTCTTCAAAAAGGTCGTATGCACTATCTACATCCTTGTTGAGGAAATTACCTCCATAGGAGGTGTCCACGTAATTACAGAGTTCAACCAACTCGTGATAGAAAATCTGCACGAGTTGCCATTTCGGCACCTCATGGTGTGGACACTTCCTCAAAAGTTCCTAGAATCGCTCCCAAGCACTATGAAACGGTTCTCCTAGCCACTGGGCGAAAGTGGTAACCGCCCATCGCAAGGCATTGATCTGTCCAATTAGGAAGAATTTCTTCAAGAAAGCCGACTTAAGAGCAACCCATGTTTCTATCGGCCTTTCGATGGTACGGTACCAATGTGCGGCCTTATCCCTGAGAGATGGGGAAAGAGCCTCATGATCATTTGCTCTTCGTTCACATTCCTTGCTCTGGTGGTCTGAACCAAAGTGGTCAAATCCTCCAAGTGCTGGAATGGGTCCTCCGAGCCAAGCCCATGGAAATGCTTAATCAAACTTAAGACTTGGGGCTTGATTTCTATGTCTCCGGTGAGAATCATGACGCTGGGACATTCCCCATAGTTTGAAGGATCATAGAAATCCTTCAAGGACCAAGCGCCCTGACCATTCATTCATTGGAACCATTGCTGCATCTGCTGCAATTCTTCCAACTGCCTCTAAATCAGCTCCTGCTGATTCAAGGGCAGGGGAGGCAGTTTTTGATCAGGCATGGGATCTGCTTGGCTATAGCTCAACCTCCACCTCCAGGAATGGTCTAAAGGTCCTTCCAATCTAGGGTTCAATGACCTCCTTCCAAGCATACACTGGAAGGAAGTCGGAAGGATGGGGAAGAGAAGGAGCCCTACAACATAAAATGACAAGCCTGTCCATAGGTTGGGTAGCCTAAAGGTTTATAGACTCTCAGAATCCGTCCTAAGATTATGGACGATTTACTCTACTTGCATCCAGGCAATCCGACCAATTAGGAGGGACTAGGGAGAAGGTTCTTCCTTTAGCTTGCGCCTCCGGTTCCTAGCATATCCTCCAGCCACGATCGTTTCATGCTACTCCTCTATCTAGACATCCGATTGACTAGTATAAGCAGGTTAATCATGAACAATCTCAATCTGGATCCCGACGAGCGAACCAGTCCTTAGGGCCAACATTTAATCAATTTTAGTTAGGCTTGGGATATTTATGTTTATGGAATGTGATGGGCCCTTAATGATTTGTTTGAGAGCGTGTGTATGTGCACAACCAAGAAGTTTTCAAGCAAGATTATTAAGAATGAAGTGAGTTTTAAGATTCAGATCTTGCTTAGTAATTTTTAGGATTCAAATATTATGTGTATTCAACCAAGTTTCTAGGAGGAAAACCAAATTTAAAATCATGAGTTCAAGTGTTTTTCCTTTATAAATCAAGAAGAAATATGAAGCACCAGGCTTGACCTAAATATTGAATCCTATGGGGCAGCTACAAAATGAATCAGTTTTAAATTAGGTGGTGCGATCCAAACAATTCAATCAAGTGACCCAAATGCACCACCAATTAGGCACACGGAGATGATTAACCTAGACTGATTTCTACTCCTTTATGTGTTGATTTGTGTGTACCGGTTCCACAGGTCAGAATCCCGGGTGAGTAGATAAAAATCAAGTTAGGTTATGTGCCATAAATGTGGGTGTATGTAATGTGTATGTTGATTTGTCCCACAAGAAGTATCATTTTGTTTTTCTTATAATATGCAAGGGTGAGATGAGTGGAGGTGACAAACACGACAAACAAATTCTATCCTAGGGTTTATGCAAACACCTAAGTAGATTAGGTCTTGTTTATGAATGTGGCGAAATGAAACTAGTAGGGGGAATGTAGGGGACACTTACAAATTACTTTACCCGCACTTTACTCCGATCTATTGCACTTGGATTTCCATGCTAGGGTAACTGCAAGATAGTAGATCAGAGACAAGCGAGGTTAATAATATGTAAATGCAAAGAAGCGTAGAAAACAAGAAAGTAAATTCCGTTGCTTCCCCGACAATGGCGCCAAAATGATGAGGTACATTTCGCGAATTAAAATTAGGGTTTGGAGAACCCGTCATCATAGTTTGCAAAATGTATCTATCAAATATAATTTATAACCAAAACTCAAGGGGAGTCCCGGGTCGAACACAAGGAGGTGACATTTACTTTGTTTGAACCTACGCTTCGTTTTGTTTCTTTTTGGCATTTTGAGGTTTTGTTATTTCTGTGTTTTTTTTATAAATAAAAAGACAAGCAAGACAAGTTCACAAAATGAAATAGAATGCAACTATGATATATCACACAAATGTTTATTACAATAATCTATGAAAGCATAAAAGAGATAGGGGTGAGAGGAAATTGTGAGCACTTCTGTCTTGATGCACCAAAATTATGTTTATTACTAAGACTGACATTTTAGAACTATCTTGGATTGAAGCCTCTGTTCAAGACACAAGTTTAGATAGTTGCTGATGTGCGCCTTTTTCATTTATTTGAGTCTAGGACTTTATTGTAAGGAACCTTAAATAAAACTCAAAAATGATTTTTTCTCATATCTTTTCAAATCCAAATTTTAGGGTTATTAATCGACCAAACTTATTAATTGATCGACCAACCTACTTACTTGACTGATCAAATCAGTCCATTTTACGAAGTTGAAAAAGATCCTCTTGATCGACCAACCAAGCTAATTGATCGACCAACATTCTTAATTGATCGACCAAAGTACTTTTTGATCGACCAGTTAACCTTAATTGATAGACCAATTTTGTTTCCTATTCATGCAAAACCTTTTGTATAAATAGAGATCGTACGCAGCCCATTCATATGCAACTTTTAAAAGAGAGAAACACCATTAAAAAACAGAGCTTCTTGTGCTTATTGCAAAAGGCTTTCATGTTTTGTTCTTCACACTCTTCGAAAGCACGACGCCTTGAACCTCTACGAAAAATCAGTTTGATCATTTATTGAGGTTCCATAGAATTCATTTTATTGTCATTCTATTTTGTTACTTTTGATTTACAGATCCCAAGCCTGTTTGGAAGATCCGTGGTTGTTGTTTTTGCTTCTCTTCAGGATAAAAGAGAAGGGTTTGTAAGAGGTTGTGCCACCCTCATTCAAGTGGTGCAAATAGTGGATTGACTAGCTTGTACTAGTCGGAAAAATCCTAAGCTGGGAGGTTTATGTAGTGGTTTTTACTCGGATTGTGTTTCCACTATAAATCAAGTGTACTCTGTGCATAAATTTCTGTTGTCTTATTTTTTTAATCTAATTTATATTTTTAAAGCAATACTATTCACCCCTCTCTAGTATTTAGTTGCAATCCACAGGTTATTCTCCAACCCTCATTTGGTATCAGAGCCTAGTTATCCAAAAGATATCAAAATCGTTTGTCAACACATATGCTGAAGGGGCAATCTGCTGTTCATCCTCCTCTCTTTAATGGGATGAACTATGGATATTGGAAGACAAGGATTCAAATCTTCCTAGAGTCCATGGATTTCAAGGTGTGGGACGTCATTGCCTCCAAGTATACTCGCCCTGAGATCAAGGAAGGAGTGGCTGTGACACCAGATCAAAAGAAGATGGCAACTCACAATGAAAAAGCCATGAATGTAATCTTCTGCGGACTTTCGAGAGCAAAATTCAACCACATTTCTACTTGCAAGACAGCGTACGAGATCTGGAACATCCTCGAAGTGACCCATGAAGGCACGACAAAGGTAAAGGAAACTAGAGTGAATTTATTAACGCAAAATTACGAGCTTTTCAGGATGAAGAAAAGCAAGTCGATCAAGGAAATGTTCACAAGGTTTATGGACATCATAAACTCTCTAAAGAACCTAGATCAGGAGATCAAGAATGAAGCACTGGTGAGAAAGATACTCCGATCTCTCACAAGCAATTGGGAAACCAAGACCACAGTGATACAGGAGTCGAAAGATTTGTCTAGCCTCAAATTAGATGATCTTATCAGAAGCTTGATGGCCTATGAAGTTCAACTTCAACACATGAAGGAGCATGAAGGTGAAGGAGTAAAGAAGAAAGCCATAGCCCTTGAAGCCACTCAAGAATCTGAAGAAACTTCAAGTGGAGAAGAAGAGGAAGACATAGCACTCCTATCTAGAAAATTCAGAAAGTTTCTTAAGGACAAGAAGAACTGGAGGAGGAAGAACGAAGGAAGACACAGTCGTCTGTTACAACTACAAGAGAAAGGGTCACATCGAGAAGGATTGTCCACTTCTCAGGAAGGATTCTGAAAAGAAGAAGCACTTCAGTAAAGATGGAAAGAAGAAAGCCTTTACTGCAACTTGGGATGAGTCAAACTCAAGTTCAGAAGAAGAAGAAACATCAGGAGAGGAAGCTCTTCTCGGTTTGATGGCACTAGAAGATGAGGCAACCTCCTTTACTCAAGATGAACTATTAGAAGCATTCTTCGAATTGCATGATATAGCCACATCATTAAAATTAGAAAACAAAAACCTAGTAAAGATACTAGACAAAGAGAAAGCACAAAAAGAAGCACTTGACAATCAAAACAAAGAGCTATTGATGAGGGCGTCGGTTTCTACCGGTTTGTGTTATATCGTTGTAGTAAAGCCGGTTGTTACCAACGTATCATATAAAATTTTATTACTCGGAAAACTGAAAGAGTTCCCGAGGTCGAACTCAGGGAGCAAGTTGTATTCTAGAGATATACAAGTTCTATTACAAAAATAAAGAGAGAGAGAGAGATGAAAAATTGGCTTCTTCTTCTTTTCTTCTTTCTTCCTCTTTGTCTTTGGTTCTTCCTGTTCTTCTTCTTCTTCTTCTTCTTCTTTTTCTTCTGCTTTCTTCAGATTTTTCCCCTCGTGCTCTTCTTCTTGTTTCCTTTCTTTCTTTTTCGTCAGATCATCTTCTTCTTTTCTTGCTTCTTGCTTCTCTTCATTCCTTCTTCTTCTTTGTCTTCACCTGCCTTGACTTCTCTTTTTCTTCTTTCGCGATGGCCGTTGCTCTTCCTTCTTCTTCAGCCTGTCTTCTTTGGCTGCTGACCTTCCGTCGTCTGCGCCAGTGCTGAGACGACTTAACAATGCCTTCGCTACAGTGCAGCAGCTCCTTCTTCTTCAGCGGGTCTGCTTCTTCTTCTTTGGCCTGCACACTTCAGAGTTTATTCGTCAAGGCAAAAACCTACTCTACCCCCCTCCCCCGCGTATCTCTCTCTCTGAAATCACTCCTCGGAAGCTCTCCCAGAGCGCTATCGGGTAATCGGGTTCGGGTCAGGCCCGGGTCCAGGCCCACCGGCGTGCGTGGTGGGCGAGGAGTGCAGGTCAGTCTAATCGGGTCGGGCCAGGTCCGCGGAGCGTGGTCACGGACGAGGCCGAGTCGGGTCGGGTCGGGTGAGAGGGACCTCACCCCGTGGTAACTGAGGCAAACAGCATACGGCAGTTTTTCAATTTATGTGTCCGCGCGCCTTTGAGAGATTCCGAGGTGGGACTAAATGTCCCACCCCAATTCTCCTACGCCTGCAGCAGGGATGGTGCTCCCAATTGCATCGGCTGTTGAGGCGTACAGCTCCAATCGAGGGCCAGGGTGTGTGCGTGAGACTCTTCCGCGCTGGCCGTGGCTATTCAATCTGGGATATCTCGGCTTGGAGCAACCTCGAGCAGGCTTCGAGCTTCCTCGACAATGGCGGCCAAGGCCTGGAACCTGAAACCAATGGCACGGCCTCTCGGCCAAATCAGACAGGCGGAGGACCTTCGCCGTGGCACGGCGAAGGTGGTCAGGGGGTCTGCAGGGGGCGAGATGGAGCTGTCGGGTCGTCCTAGGTCAAACTGTGAGCGAGGGAGTGGGTGTGTTCGGTGGGTCTGCAGAGGGTGTTTGGTGGGAAGTGGAGGGGCGGAAGAGGATCAGGGTGAGGAGGCGGAAGTTCTGCGGTGGTCGGCGAGCCGTGTGGGTCGCTGAGGTGATGGGAGCGGCTCGCCGGAGGGTGGTCGGAGGCGGAGAGGATGAGGGTGAACAGGGTCGGTAGAGGGCTCAATTGACTAAATCGAAAGCGGGGAAAGAAAGAGGAGGAGAAGGGGAGTAAGTCTAACTTAACTGCAGGGACGAAGGGGGAGGAACAGGGCGACAGTCGTATCGACTGTCGCCGGAGAAGACGATGCCCAGTGGGGGGAGGACGGCGGTGACGACGGGGCAGAGGCAGCGCGCGCCGGTATTGCGCGACGCGGAAAGAGCAGGGGAAGAAATCTCTGCTGCTGGTATTGCGGCAGAGCGAAGAGGAGGAGGAGGAAGAACCGCCGGAGCTGGTGGGCGTCTGCCGGAGTGAGAAGAGAGGAAAATTGGGGGTTTTCTCCGTCAGGTCCAGGCTGCCTTGGTCGGTGGAGCGGCGGGGGGTATTTATAGGGTTGAAGCAGGGAGGAAGGCGGAGGGAGACGACGTGTCTCCCTCGCCGGAGCATGGTCGGAATTCGAACCCATACCGTCCGTGCGTTCGCACGGCCGGTATGGGGGGCTACAGTGACCATGGGGGTGCTCCTGCGACGGCTGACGACGCAGGGCACCCCCGGTACACTTGCCAGGTCCTCCACCTCACCCTGCGCGGCGCCATGCTCCGCGCAAGGTCGCCGGAGCATGGTGCTGGCAGGGTTTTGCAGGAGGGACCTGTTTGCAAAGAACGAAGGAGAGTTAGGGGCCTAAATGCGAGGGTTCAAAAGTTGAGGGCCAAAGAGTAAATATATGAGGACCAAAGTGTAAAGTCGGTCAAGGAGGTTTCTTCTTAGGCTCAAGTTTTTATACATGACTAATTAGAACCTAAGGAATCTGATGGTAAATTTCATTTTCATATTAAACCTTGTTTGACCGGTCAATTTGCGTAAAGACCCAAATTAAGTTATTAATTGGGCATGGTTCTCAATGTAGGTCAAAATGGGTTCTAAAGGCCAAATTGAAGGTTCTAAACCCTAGAGAATATTTTTCTATGAATTTTAGAGGGTTTATTCTATTTTTACTTTGCCTCGAACCTTGTGAATTGAAGTGGGTTGTTTTAGGGTTACAGATTATCATTTGGTTCCTTGAAAGTGCTGTAGCCCTTGCTAGATCATCTCATCCCACTTTTATTCTTATTAAGCTGTTCTGACCTGTGTTTGGGCCCTGAATTACCCTGTATGCAGATTATACTGGTAAAATTGCACTTTTACCCCTTATGACTGGTTTTCCTCTCAAACTCAGAATTCTCTGAGTTAAGCCTTTCCTTGAGATATTTAGGAGCTTTTATCCTTTGTATTGGGTCAAAATGAGCTAGTTATGGCTCATGATGAGGTTCTCATCATACCCCCATGCCTAGCTTTTGCTAGTCCCTTAGCAAACAACTTAAGGTTTCAACCCTTGTTCTAGACCATGAAGTTTTCAATGGTTTTAGATAAGTGCCTTTTTATTTGAGCATAGATTAGGTTAGAATGCTGACCATAGGCCTAAAAGATACTCTAGTACCAATCAAGATCCAAATCTGTCTAGCCTTAGCCTCAGTCTTTTAGCAAAGGTTTTTAAGGCCCGCAAGAACTAACCTAAGGTTTATTGGACTTCGTGGTTAAAGCACCCGTGCTTAAAATGATTTTAGCCCTGGCCCAGTTCGCAGTGCGTTTTGTAAGAGAGAGATAGAAAGTTTTTTCTGTTTGGAGAGTTTTCTCTCTCTATTTCTTTTTAGTTCTAGCCTAGGATTAGCTTTTCAACACGATCTGTATCAGATTCCTTGCTCCCATCATCAATCCTCAAGGGTTCCTGGCGATCGATGCTTCGAGATAGCACCGCCCATGGCAACCCCCGGAACCCTGGCTATTGAGATTTCGAGATAATCCCATCCATGGTATTCCGTGGCCGAATCCAGACCCTGGCAATTGACACTTCGAGATAATGCCATCCATGGAATCTGAACCAGCAGAGTGCTTACATGCCCCCCGTAGGATATGTAAATATCCTAAGAGACAAGCACCGAGGAGATGATATTTTGTTACGCATCTTCGAGGGGATTTCCCGCCTCTCCGCGCTGGGAACTCGTCCAAATCAACTTGTGTTGATCGGCCATTCCTATTCTAGGTGTTCTTTTCAGATTTTTGCGACGCTTCTGCGTGATTCTGATTTTTACGCTTACTGAACCAGGCTGTGTGTGAGATTAGGGTGCTTAGGTTACTGAGTCCCGTAAACCAAAAATTAGTTAACGAGGCCGAATACTCCCTAAGCCTTAGACCTAATACTTCAGCTTTTCATTTTCCTCAACCTCTTGAGGAGTGTCCAGATCTTAATGAGTACTAAGAGTCTATTCAAGAATGCCTAAGGTTTGCATTCTTACTAATCTTATTGTGCACTTTTCAGTTATTTTCTTGAATGAGGTCTAGAACTTAGGTTAATTCCTTAGTTCCTTACTAATGACTATCAACTTTTCTTATAATTTTGTGCTCCTTTTTCATTTTGTTTCTTCTCTCCTTCACAAAATTTTCCTTCTCCTCTTTTCCTCTTATTCTTTTTCAAAAATTTTTTAATTTTTATGGTATTTTTGGCATATGTGAATTTTTTTGTTTGAAACCTTTTCTTACGAGTTTTTGCACTTTCATACCCCCCCATGCCTAAGATTTGCAATGTCCTCATTGTAACCTAGGGGTTTCTATTCGACTAAGTTCATACATTAGGATAGCTGTTTTGATGAGTGAATGGGTCGGGGTGACTGTTGCGGACGATTTCTAATCTCAGATGCAAGCACCTGAGGTGGAGTCGGCTGTCCTAAAGTGTGAACTTCAAGTGCAAAAAGCTGTCAGAACAAGTTTCAGGTTTTCAAAGAGAATGACGGGCTGCCTCCCGTTGAGCGCTAAATTTGATGCCTTCAGCCAAGCGGGAAATGCGATGGAGAGGGGATGGTCAACTCAGCAGAGTTTTGTAAGACAAGCACCTTGATTAAGAGCCTGGTTGGTCCAACCAGGTGCTTGTTCAGATCAACAGGCTGATGATGCAGCCCAAACCCAATCAATCTGGTGGGTTGATAGATGTGGATAAAAAGGTGTGGAGCCCACCAGAAATTATGAAGCTCAGATGGATGTGGAAGTGTAAACGCAGGGTTTGGCTGTGCCGAATCAGCCTGGTCAGAGTAGGGACCCGTAGGATAATCAGTGGTTGATGCAGGAACCCTACAGGGGTGATCAGACAATGATAGAGCATGGTATGTAGTCTGATCAATGTTCGAAACCCGATGTGGAAATGCAATCGGCTCGGTGAGAGGTGAATCAGCATAGAAATTGAGTCCGGTTGCGGGTCGGGGTTTGGAAGAGGTTTTGATCCGTTCTGTGTGTGCGGATGAGGTGGCCATTGTGTACGAGGGCTCTTCTAGAAACAGATGATAGGTGATTTTCTGCAGAGAGTCCTCTGGGTAACTATCAAATGCCGGAAGAGTGTTTGTAGGATGAAAGAAATCGGATTCGAGAAAAAATTTGGATTCTGGGTTGCAATCACTCTTGGCATTTTCTGTTTTTGGTTCCTGAGGATCGAAAAGGAATGATTCTGTGTTATCGGTGATCTCGGGAATCAGGACCTCAGAGTCAGAGTCAGAGTCAGAATCATGTGAACTGAGGTCGTAGATAGGCCTGGCACGTTCAGGAAGGGGAATCTCTCCGCAATTATAGTCAGATCTGAAATTGTCGGAGAGTTGGCGAAAATGATCATGAATTCCACCACAGCAGAAATCATCAGATGTGGAATCAGCAGCCTGATTGGGTTCTAGCCTATATGTCAATTCTGGGTTCAAAAAGATGTTCTGTTCAAGCTCTAAGCTGGTAGGATAGACCCTATTAAAACCTTGCTCATCCAACTCCTCAGTTTCTGTATCATAAATTGGCATGTTTTCTGAGAAATCGATCAGATTTCCTGAGGATGTTGGAGAGGGATACTCATTAAATAGAGGCCCGGAATCATATCCTGTAAAAATTTGATCTTCCTCATAAGGGGCCTCATAATCTTCCCAATAAGTTTCAGATCTAGGTTCTAGGCTTAGGATGTGGGTAGAATTATTAGAACCTAAGTCTGAATAACCTTCGAGGGTTACCTTATCAAAACAAGGGGCGGAATTTATACCCTCCAGAGGTTCAATTCTAATCTTGTTATTGCAGGAGTCTTGGAGTTCTAAGCTTGGTGATTTATGGCCTAGGGTTGGCTCAGCATTGTGTTCTCCTGCAACTTCCCAACCTATTTTAATGCTATCTTCTACCTGGGTTGGGATTTTACAACCACTTTGTGCCTCAATCCCGGGATCTGGGAAACTGAATGGTTCCTTAATACTGTTCCAAGATGGTTCATCCTCTGTTTCTGGTTTATACGGGTATTTCTGGTTGATAATTTGTTCTACTGATTTCATCATTTCTACCCGTTTTATAAGGGCATCTTGGTGTTGTTCCCAAAGTACAGGATTTGTCAAGCATTGAAGGTATTCAGATTGGTGTAATTTTTCCATCTCAATGTATCCTGTCATGAGCATATCTCGGGTTGATCCTTTTGAAATTCCAGTCAATAGAATTTGGGCACAGTTCATGATGAAGGATGTGGTTGTTGGGACATCAACCTGAATATCTCCTCTTGGTGTTGAGGTTTTTTCTTCTTTTTCATAGAATCTTATGGCATTCTCGATCATTTTATCTTTCATAGATCTCCGATATTCAGGTTTCTTGAATGGTAGTCTTGCTAGGTAATTAGGCTGCATAATTGGATCAGGTGGTGGAATCAAAGTTTGAATCAAGATGGAAGAAGGGGATTTTGTTCAGAATCAGAGGAAAGAGGGGCTATGTGAATGATTTCTGCAAAAACAAAGGAGCCGAGGCTTAGCCTCGGGAAGAGTGAACTTCTATTGGAGGTTTCAAGGACCTCCTGAAAAATACTGAAGGGCTGGATGAGATAAGCAGGTGCTGGACCCAATCAAGACACCCAAAAATTGTTGGGTGACTATAGAGGTTCGGGGCAGATGGACCCCTTGATCAGAAAGATCGTCCACCTGAGAATTACCTGGGCAGCCAGAGAGGGAGAGTCCCGCGAAGACCCCTACACGGTAGAGCGTCCCCACGGGTTACAGGGTTTCCCCCACCCGACCTCTCTTGTCACTGCGGTTCCAGGTAGACCAGAATGGGGATCTTGACCTCTTAAGTCTACCAATTTTAAGATCAGGGTGCTTAAGGTTTCACTTGAACTTTAGTCTTTTAAGTGCAAAGAGTGACCTAATTTAAGGTTGGTTGACCCAAGGGGTCAACTTTACCTCTTGTTTTCTTTGAGAGCTTTTAGGTCCTGTCTTTTAGGGTTCAAGTGTTTAGAGAGAGCCAATTGTTTTAGATTTTCTTTGAATAGGTATTTTCAGACAAGGGCTTGGGCACACTTCATTTGGTTTTCTCAATTCTTGCTTAAGGAGTGTGTCTCTAAATCCCTAGTGTTGGATCCTAGGTTGGCTCTACTTGGTCCAGTTAATTCTTTGTTGGGTAATTAGGGCTCAAGCAAGAATGTGTTAGCCCTTAAATACCCTTAATAGTGTGCAGAAATAATGAGTTGAAAACATGCAACTTTTATGGTTACTAAATATGGAAGACAGGTTAACCCTATATTGCTTGTTCTTTTCTTTTCTTCCTCTTTAGAGCTTAGGGGTTAATAGTGAGAGGAAAAATTTACCTGTCTTTGGTGTGGTTGCTTGTCTTCTTGCGTTCCTGTAGCTGCACAAAAGAGAGGAGATTATCAGAACTTAAAAGAAACAGGAATGTTTACCTCTAGAATAGCCGTTGCTCCCCGGCAACGGCGCCAAAATGATGAGGGCGTCGGTTTCTACCGGTTTGTGTTATATCGTTGTAGTAAAGCCGGTTGTTACCAACGTATCATATAAAATTTTATTACTCGGAAAACTGAAAGAGTTCCCGAGGTCGAACTCAGGGAGCAAGTTGTATTCTAGAGATATACAAGTTCTATTACAAAAATAAAGAGAGAGAGAGAGATGAAAAATTGGCTTCTTCTTCTTTTCTTCTTTCTTCCTCTTTGTCTTTGGTTCTTCCTGTTCTTCTTCTTCTTCTTCTTCTTCTTTTTCTTCTGCTTTCTTCAGATTTTTCCCCTCGTGCTCTTCTTCTTGTTTCCTTTCTTTCTTTTTCGTCAGATCATCTTCTTCTTTTCTTGCTTCTTGCTTCTCTTCATTCCTTCTTCTTCTTTGTCTTCACCTGCCTTGACTTCTCTTTTTCTTCTTTCGCGATGGCCGTTGCTCTTCCTTCTTCTTCAGCCTGTCTTCTTTGGCTGCTGACCTTCCGTCGTCTGCGCCAGTGCTGAGACGACTTAACAATGCCTTCGCTACAGTGCAGCAGCTCCTTCTTCTTCAGCGGGTCTGCTTCTTCTTCTTTGGCCTGCACACTTCAGAGTTTATTCGTCAAGGCAAAAACCTACTCTACCCCCCTCCCCCGCGTATCTCTCTCTCTGAAATCACTCCTCGGAAGCTCTCCCAGAGCGCTATCGGGTAATCGGGTTCGGGTCAGGCCCGGGTCCAGGCCCACCGGCGTGCGTGGTGGGCGAGGAGTGCAGGTCAGTCTAATCGGGTCGGGCCAGGTCCGCGGAGCGTGGTCACGGACGAGGCCGAGTCGGGTCGGGTCGGGTGAGAGGAACCTCACCCCGTGGTAACTGAGGCAAACAGCATACGGCAGTTTTTCAATTTATGTGTCCGCGCGCCTTTGAGAGATTCCGAGGTGGGACTAAATGTCCCACCCCAATTCTCCTACGCCTGCAGCAGGGATGGTGCTCCCAATTGCATCGGCTGTTGAGGCGTACAGCTCCAATCGAGGGCCAGGGTGTGTGCGTGAGACTCTTCCGCGCTGGCCGTGGCTATTCAATCTGGGATATCTCGGCTTGGAGCAACCTCGAGCAGGCTTCGAGCTTCCTCGACAATGGTGGCCAAGGCCTGGAACCTGAAACCAATGGCACGGCCTCTCGGCCAAATCAGACAGGCGGAGGACCTTCGCCGTGGCACGGCGAAGGTGGTCAGGGGGTCTGCAGGGGGCGAGATGGAGCTGTCGGGTCGTCCTAGGTCAAACTGTGAGCGAGGGAGTGGGTGTGTTCGGTGGGTCTGCAGAGGGTGTTTGGTGGGAAGTGGAGGGGCGGAAGAGGATCAGGGTGAGGAGGCGGAAGTTCTGCGGTGGTCGGCGAGCCGTGTGGGTCGCTGAGGTGATGGGAGCGGCTCGCCGGAGGGTGGTCGGAGGCGGAGAGGATGAGGGTGAACAGGGTCGGTAGAGGGCTCAATTGACTAAATCGAAAGCGGGGAAAGAAAGAGGAGGAGAAGGGGAGTAAGTCTAACTTAACTGCAGGGACGAAGGGGGAGGAACAGGGCGACAGTCGTATCGACTGTCGCCGGAGAAGACGATGCCCAGTGGGGGGAGGACGGCGGTGACGACGGGGCAGAGGCAGCGCGCGCCGGTATTGCGCGACGCGGAAAGAGCAGGGGAAGAAATCTCTGCTGCTGGTATTGCGGCAGAGCGAAGAGGAGGAGGAGGAAGAACCGCCGGAGCTGGTGGGCGTCTGCCGGAGTGAGAAGAGAGGAAAATTGGGGGTTTTCTCCGTCAGGTCCAGGCTGCCTTGGTCGGTGGAGCGGCGGGGGGTATTTATAGGGTTGAAGCAGGGAGGAAGGCGGAGGGAGACGACGTGTCTCCCTCGCCGGAGCATGGTCGGAATTCGAACCCATACCGTCCGTGCGTTCGCACGGCCGGTATGGGGGGCTACAGTGACCATGGGGGTGCTCCTGCGACGGCTGACGACGCAGGGCACCCCCGGTACACTTGCCAGGTCCTCCACCTCACCCTGCGCGGCGCCATGCTCCGCGCAAGGTCGCCGGAGCATGGTGCTGGCAGGGTTTTGCAGGAGGGACCTGTTTGCAAAGAACGAAGGAGAGTTAGGGGCCTAAATGCGAGGGTTCAAAAGTTGAGGGCCAAAGAGTAAATATATGAGGACCAAAGTGTAAAGTCGGTCAAGGAGGTTTCTTCTTAGGCTCAAGTTTTTATACATGACTAATTAGAACCTAAGGAATCTGATGGTAAATTTCATTTTCATATTAAACCTTGTTTGACCGGTCAATTTGCGTAAAGACCCAAATTAAGTTATTAATTGGGCATGGTTCTCAATGTAGGTCAAAATGGGTTCTAAAGGCCAAATTGAAGGTTCTAAACCCTAGAGAATATTTTTCTATGAATTTTAGAGGGTTTATTCTATTTTTACTTTGCCTCGAACCTTGTGAATTGAAGTGGGTTGTTTTAGGGTTACAGATTATCATTTGGTTCCTTGAAAGTGCTGTAGCCCTTGCTAGATCATCTCATCCCACTTTTATTCTTATTAAGCTGTTCTGACCTGTGTTTGGGCCCTGAATTACCCTGTATGCAGATTATACTGGTAAAATTGCACTTTTACCCCTTATGACTGGTTTTCCTCTCAAACTCAGAATTCTCTGAGTTAAGCCTTTCCTTGAGATATTTAGGAGCTTTTATCCTTTGTATTGGGTCAAAATGAGCTAGTTATGGCTCATGATGAGGTTCTCATCAGCTATCTACTGAAATTACAACACTAAAATCTCAAATAAACCACTTAGAAATAGACATAGATAAATTGAAAGAAAACTCTGCTGTTCTACTAAATGACCTGACGAAATTCACAAATGGAAGTAGAAATCTGCACAAATTGTTAGGAATACAAACCAAAAGCACCACAAAGTTTGGGTTAGGCTATATACCAAAGAATAGCCATGAAGCATCTAGTTCCAGTCAAAACAAAGAGAAAGGTAGCTTGCCAAAACAGGCAATGAAAACTAACCATTGTGGACCCAAGCAAAAATGGATACCAAAAAGCATTTTGCAACCTTGTTTTGTACACTCATTAGATTATAAGAAGTGAACTTTCCAACAAATTAATGGAACATTGAAGCCACTGTACAAAACGAAGCCTCACAATCACAAATTAATGACAAGAAAGAGAAGAAAAAAGATGGATTATGGACAGCGGCTGTTCCAAGCACATGACCTGCGAGGAAGACCTATTCCTACAACTCAACATTCAGGAAGGTGGTAAGGTCATGTTTGGGAACAACCACAAGGGTTGTATTATTGGTACTGGCCAAATTGGTAATTCTTCTACCTCCATTGAAAATGTGCACTTAGTTAAAGGTTTAAAACACAATCTATTAAGTATAAGCCAAATATGTGATAAGGGGAACAGAATTACATTTACATCAAAAGGTTTTAAAATTCATGATGAAGAAACAAATTGAGTTATTCTTAAAGGAAATAGATACAAAGATATTTACACCATAAGCTTCGACAAATACGACAGTCTTGAATGTCTAGTCGTATCTGACGAAGAAGCAACTCTTTGGCATAAAAGACTAGGTCATGCTCACATGGGAAACATTAGTAAGCTTGTGAAACATGAACTTATCAAAGGTCTGCCAAGGATCAACTTCAAGAAAAGAAAAGTCTGCGATTCTTGTCAAGTTGGCAAACAAACCAAAAACCCTTTTAAACCAAAAAGGATGGTTAGCACTTCTCAACCCCTGGAGCTACTTCACGTAGACTTATTCGGACCAACCAAATCTGAAAGCCTAAGTGGGTGCAGATATTATTTAGTCATAATTGACGACTTCTCTAGATTTACCTGGGTATCTTTCTTAAAGAGCAAGGACTTAACTTTAGATGCCTTTAGCAAACTAATTAGAAGATTACAGAATGAAAAAGGATCTGAAGTAATCAAAATCAGAAGTGATCATGGTGGAGAATTTGAAAATGAATCTTTCTCAAATTTTTGTGATCAATATGGAATTAAACATGAGTTTTCCTTCCCTAGAGATGCACCACAGAATGGTGTAGTTAAGAGGAAAAATAGGACCTTACAAGAGTGTGCCCACACAATACTGTGCGAGTCAAAGCTGCCTCGATATTTTTGGGCTGAGGTTGTAAACATTACTTGTTTTATCCAAAATAGAACCCTAATCAGACCAATTGTAAAGATGACACCCTTTGAAATCTATCATGGAAGAACACCTAGAATTTCCTACTTCAAGATTTTTGGATGTCAATGTTTTATACTTAACACTAAAGATAATCTTTATAAGTTTGATGCAAAAAGCTCAAAAGGGATTTTCCTAGGTTATTCAACTAGAAGTAAAGCCTATAGGGTCTTTAATAAGAAGAATTCTGTTGTTGAAGAAACCATGCATGTATCACTTGATGAAACATTAGTTCAACCTAAATCTTCCATGATTGATGATTATGATACAATAGTTGATCCTTCAAACATTCCAGAAGATATTATTTCTAATGAACTACCCAAAGATATCTCTTTTGTAAAAGATCATCCTAAAGACTAGTAATAGGAGAATTATCAAAAGGAGTTCAGACCATATCCTCCCTTAACACATTATCATTTACAGCTTGTGTATCTCAATTAGAACCTAAAGATATTAAGGAAGCCTTCTTAGATAATTATTGGATTATTGCCATGGAAGATGAGCTAAACCAATTCAGGAAAAATCGAGTATGGGAACTTGTTCCAAAACCTAAGCGACAAACTATTATTGGAACCAAGTGGATTTTTAGGAACAAACTTGATGAATCAAGACATGTAGTTAGAAATAAAGCTAGACTTGTGGCTCAAGGATATAATCAAGAGGAAGGAATAGATTTTGATGAAACATATGCACCTGTTGCCCGACTTGAATCTATTAGAATGTTGCTAGCTTTTGCAGCCCATATGGAATTCAAGCTTTTCCAAATGGATGTCAAAAGTGCCTTTTTAAATGGATTCATTAAGGAGGAAGTCTTTATTAAGCAACCTATAGGATTTGAAGATCCAAACCATCTAGAAAACGTATACAAATTAAATAAAGCATTGTATGGATTAAAAGAAGCTCCACGAGCCTGATATGAAAGATTAAAAACATACTTAATTAACAATGAGTTTAAAATTGGTCAAATTGATCCAACTTTATTTACAAAAAGAAAACCAAATGACCTCCTAATAATTCAAATATATGTAGATGATATTATTTTCCGTGCTACTAATGATCTACTTTGCCGAAAATTTGCAAAGGTTATGCAGGATCAATTTGAAATGAGTAAGATGGGAGAACTTAAGTTCTTCCTAGGTCTTCAAATTGATCAACTATCCTCCAGAATCTTCATATCTCAAACAAAAACACAGTAGAGATATTGAAGAAACTCTCAATGGACAAAGTTAAAGGCAAAGAAACACCGATGGTAGCTTTTACCCAATTAAAAACTGACGACATAGCATACGTGAGTTTATCTGCTGGTCAAACACCTTTTTTTGGGTCTGAGGTCTTTTGGTTGACCAAACCCTTTGGTTGATCAACCAATTGTTCAGTTCTTTTTTGGTCGACCAACCAACATTCTTGATCAACCAACCGCATTTTTTTTTGCACCTCATGATGGCACCCAAACGTCCTCGAGGCTCTTTTAGTCATCATGATGATACTTTCGATTGCTTTTTTATTACTGAGGCTGCTCATGATCGATTTTCTTTATTTGCTAAGTTCTCTCCGCACGGTGGACAACCTATTGATTTCACCTATTTTGAGTCAATCCTCCCTGGGATCTGTGAAAAATTTGCATACCATCAGATTTTACATTTATTTGAGTGGAACTTTTATGCAGGTTCCAAGCATAGCTGCATTCCCAATGTTGATCCCATGGCCTGTCACCTATTTTATGCCAATCTCAAAGATATAGGTGAAGGCTCCAACATCGAGTTGACCTCGAACATCTACGGGATAGAAGTTCTGGTCAATGTGGATGTTTTGACAAAGATTCTTGGTTGTCCTTCTATTGGACTTACGTTTCTTGAGTTGCGTTAGCAGACTCAGTCTGATACTATTAGGGAGACCCTGCTCACTCCCTCTCATTTTGACTTGGGCCATCCTACCAAGTCACCCTTTTTCCGTCATTTGCCTCAATTTCTGAATCGTGTTTTCTTGTGGAACTTTATGTCCAAGTCCACATCTTTTGAAAACTGCCCTGGTATAATGCTGATCACCCTCTATGCCTTTATGAAGAACAAACGATTCAATTGGAACCATTTGATTCTTTATCTCATGAGTAAACCACCTAGCAGCTCCTTCTAGTTTGGGACACCTCTGTCTCATATGTTTCTCCATTTCAGTGTACACATGGACATCAATCATAAATAGTTTATCACTCGTGTCTCCATTTTTAATAAACTCATTTATGCGAAGATGGAGCAAGCACAGGGAGCTCGCAATGAGGGTGCACCACAGGAGCAGCAGCAGTAGGAGCATACCACTGTACCTCCTCCGTTCCCGCCTTATGAGCACTTCACTGCAACATGTCCACCTCCAGTGAGACCATCACCACCTTTCTACGACCAGGACTAGAGTCTCTTGGACAGACAAATTTTAGGCAGGGACTTTGTCACTATTCAGGATGTGATCGTTGGTATTTCTTTGATGATACATAGGTAGAGAGAGACAGACATGGTTATGATGAGGCACGGGCATCAAGTATCAGATTACCTGAATGCTCAGAGTCAGTTTTTGGACAAACTTGGAGAGTTTGTTCATAGCATTCAGCAGCAGCTTCACCGACCTCTTCGACCTCGTCGTTCGACTACCATGCCTTCTGCAGCACCTCCTCCTCCTCTTCCTACTTCGTCAGCTTCACCAGCAGCACCACCAGCTAACCAGCAGATCATTCCTCCTCGCAGGACATCCAGGCATTCGACACCACGTTTATCAGCTCAGCAACGCCTTTGCCTTGGTCAGCCTGCATCTTCTGAGAGATCAGACTCACTGAATCTCGAGCTTGATACTAATCTTCAAAGCACCGTGGATGCATTTATGGCATCTTTAGATGATTAATTGTTATATTTGCTTTCATTTTGTCATGTATCAATTTATTCCAGACACTTTTATATGTTATATTTTCTAGACATTTTGTTATGATGTTGCATGAATATTATCTCCTTTAGCTTTATATTACTAGCTCTCTCAATGCATGTTCTTATATTGATGCTTATATTACTTGTTTAAGGGGGAGTTAATTGTGAAATAACCAGCAGCATGTTTACTTTTCGCTGAAACAAAAAAGGGGAGATATTGTGCAAAGTTATTTTCAAATTCATAATTATAATTTTGTCCTCATCAAAAAGGGGGAGAATGTAAGCATCTCTGTTTTGATGCACCAAAATTATGTTTATTGCTAAGACTGACATTTCAAAACTATCTTGGATTGAAGCCTCTGTTCAAGACATAAGTTCAGATAGTTGCTGATGTGCATCTTTTTTGTTTATTTGTGTCTAAGACTCTATTGTAAGAAACCTCAAATAAAACTCAAAAATGATTTTTTCGCGTATCTTTTCAAATCCAAATTTTAGGGTTATTTATCGACCAAACTTATTAATTGATCGACTAAAATACTTTGATCGACCAACTTACTTACTTGACTGATCAAATCAATTCATTTTACAAAGTTGAGAAAGATCCGCTTGATCGACCAACCAAGCTAATTGATCAACCAACATTCTTAATTGATTGACCAAACTTCTTTTTGATCAACCAATTAACCTTAATTGATCGACCAATTTTGTTTACTATTCAAGCAAAACTTTTTGTATAAATAGAGATCGTACGCAACCCATTCATATACAACTTTTAAAAGAGAGACACCATTCAAAAATAGAGCTTCTCGTGCTTATTGCAAAAGGCTTTCACGTTTTTTTCTTCACGCTCTTCGAAAGCACGATGCCTCAAACCTCTGCAAAAAATCGATTTGATCATTTATTCAGGTTCCATAGAATTCATTTTATTGTTATTCTATTTTGTTGCTTTTGATTTACGGATCCCAAGCCTGTTTGGAAGATCTGTGGTTATTGTTTTTGCTTCTCTTCAGGATAAAATAGAATGGTTTGTAAGAGGTTGTGCCACCCTCGTTCAAGTGGAGCGAATAGTGGATTGACTAGCTTGTACTAGTCAGAAAAATCCTAAGCTGGGAGGCTTAGGTTGTGATTTTTACCCGGATTGGGTTTCCCCTATAAATCAGGTGTACTCTATGCATGAATCTCTCTTATCTTATTTTTTAAATCTGATTTATATTTTTAAAGCAATAATATTCACCCCTCCCCTCTAGCATTTAGTTGCGATCCACAAGATATTCTCCAACCCTCAGAAATCTCCTGAATCAGCTGTTCAACGAGACGACGACACCTGCCGGAAGCTCGGATGAAGGAGGTGAGATGCAGGAGGATGCCAAGTAGAGGAATGCTTTGCTGAGGCTCTGGAATGGAGGTGAGGAGATGGAGATGATCTTCTACCGGAATGGAGGTGGGAGGACGGCTCCAAGGCTTCTTATGAAGGTGGTGGGATGAAGGACGGTTTGGTGGGGCAGAGGATCATTACACTAATAAGAGGCCTTTGGAGCTTGAGAGTAAGCTCTAATAGAGCTTTGGTAGGCTACTAGAGCTTAGGAGTAGGTGGGAGTAGAGTAGGTAGAGATGAAGAGGAATGGGGAGTGTAGGGGTATTTATATAGTGGTGGAATGGAGGTGGTTTGCGTGCACAGGCCTTTAGTGACATTTAAGAAATTGCTAAAGACCCACCAGAGTCGTCGCTGTAGCATTCACGTGCCTTGGCTGACACTTGGAAATGCAACTACAACTGTTGTAGGGCACGGCGACCATTAGCTATTGGATCGAGCATGGATGGCTAAGATCGCGCAGAGGAAGCGCGTGCTCGCTCGCATTTGAACTCCGCATCGCTGGCACGTGTGTTGGCAGTCGTTGGATGTAGCATCGCATGGTTGAGAGATGCCCATAGATCGTGCCTCATTGATTTGAATCACGTGCACCTTGCGCGATTGCGAGGATTGAACGGCGGGCACGACTCCTGATCGTCTTAAATGCTTTCTTCAGATGGCGTGCGTGCAATCTGGCATGCGTCCTCACGTCAGAGGCCAACGTCAGATGGGGCGTGAGGAATCTCAACCGCTTGATCAAGATCGAGTGGCCCTATTTCAGCTGGAGCTGTAGCGGGCGTGGCGGATTGCGGCTCGAACTCGTGCTCGCAGTTTGCGAGTGCTTGTCTTCACCATTGCGCCAAAGCGGCACTTTGTCGAGTGGAGGGTGGTACGGTCGCGCATTCCTTGACCGTTGGATGAAGATCCAACAGTCAAGGCAAATCCTTGCTTGAGGCCAGGAGCGATGGCTCAGGAGGGGCAGCCTGGATGGCGCCACATGGTGCCATCTGGGCCGTCTGTCTCCTTTTCCTTGTAGAAAGTGCTACAGAGCTCTGATCGGGGTGATTTTCACATTGACGGACTGCGATCGTCGCTCTGGATTCATCTGTACGGTTGGATTCTTCATCTGAAACCGTAAAGATGTTGCACTACCTTCTGGTCATAGAAAATGGAAGAATTAATGTACATAATACACAACTATCCTAAATGCCATGCAATGGATGTTATGTAGTATTTATAAGATGATATGTAATGCTAAGCCTAGGAACTATCATAAATAAGCATTTTATCATAAATTCATGTGTGTTTATCACTTCCCTAATCTAAGATATATGTAAAGGTAGTAGCGAAGAAGATTAGGTCAAGTGGTTGGGCTCTGGACACCAAGAAATGGGGGGTTACACACATCAACGTGCCAGCCATACCATCCTAGTTTGTTTATTAGCTACCTAATTTCCTCTACGGTCGCCCATAAAATCAGTCAATGCTAAAGTGTGTAGATGTTTGGACTTCTAGGGACCTTCGAATTACAGGGCAGGTTGATAAGTCTCATACTCTAGAATGGCAAGGTCTCAAGAGATAGGTCCACATTTTAGCAGACACCTAGGTTAATTACGTAAGGAGACCTAAAGAGTCTAAGCGTTTAGATCCTACTATATTATTTCCTATGATTGATAACTTCTAATGCCTAGGTTCTTGTTTCCTAGCTCTATATATTTTTTATTTTTTTGTTTTAATTTTTTTCTTTAAATAAGTAGAAAATACATGCACAGATTCAAAGGAGCTGACAAAAATAATTCAGAAATAAATATATCCACCCCCTATGCCTATCGAATGCAATGTCTTCATTGTTACGACATAAGCATGTGAGAGTAAGGTAAACAAGATAATACCTGAATTACATGATGAAGCTAGTTAGCTCCTAAGCTAGAAAATAAAAGTATATACAAACTATATAGACACTGGGTTGCCTCCCAGGAAGCATTGAATTTAGTGCCTTCAATTGGGCACAGTTTCCAATCATAGAGAAGAGATTAGAATCTTACTTCGATGGGTCAAATTAAGAACAAGAAGATTAAACTTCGAACCCACAAGTGTACATCCACCAAAGTGGACCAGATTTTGGTGAAGACCCATGCCCCAGGGTCAGATGATTTTAAGGTTCTAATTGAGAATTACCAATAATCGAATATCTCTCCATTTATGGGCACGGGTGTGATTCCCTTTGGGAAGGGGTGAGATTTGCATGATACTAAAAATAAAGTGGAAATAATAAAATCAATCACACAAAATGATGTGGAAATGCTAATGCTTGGTGTATCTAGCAAAGGAGGGCTCCCCTTCTATTTATAGATGACTTAGGAAGGCTTTGGAAGGCCTTGGAAGGTTTCTATAGCTGTTGGGAACAATCCCAAGGCAGATTAGGCTGAAATCAGGGTCATTAATGATTCTGACAGGATCATCAGACATCTGGGAAAAGTATCTGACATCTGGAAATTACTTTTAAGACATCTGGAAACTAAATCAGACGTCTAATCCTAGATGGGTTTCCTACTGACTTGAGTCAGACCTAAATAGGCTTCTTGTGTAAGTCGGTCAGACAACTTATTGGATGTCTAGCACTAGGTCTGGATGTCTAGAAACCTAGATTACTGCGGGAATGTATTTTCTGAGGCACGAACAGCTAGATTACTGATGAGAGGTGATTTTGGCTTGATCGACAACTAACGTCTATATATCAGATGTCTAAGGTCCTCTACGGACGTCTGATAGGAGATTAAGGGTCAATCCTCAACGATTATATTTCTAAGCCAACGTTGCACTAAGTGGACGTCTGGCAATGTCATTAGATGCCTACTAGGGCGTCTGGACTAAAGGCTAGACGTCTAAACAAGGCAAACAAAGAGTGGTTTCCAACCTAAGTGTTTTTTGACATCTGATCAAATAGTCAGACGTCTTAAAAGTCAAGATCAGACGTCTGAAGTCCAAATTAGACATTTGATCAGGTTGTCTGATGCCTACTTTAATTTTCTAAGTTCTCTAAGAGTTGTCTAAGTGTCCTAGGGTTTAGTAGGCGATGCTAGGACTTAAGGTAGGCTACTTTGAGACTCTTTAACATATGATCTAAGAAATAGAAAGCCAAAAACAAAGTACATGAATAGAATAAACATTTATCCTATTCTTCATGTCTATCTACAAGCTCTCGCCCCAACCGAAGCTTCTCTTCCAACAAGCTCCTCCAATCCACCATGGACGCAAGCTCTGAGGTCCTTCACACTTCTATCCATTGCAATTGACCTGAAATCTTGGACTCAAATGCAAATGTTAAATAAGTGTTTTGTTATCATCAAAATTAATGATCGCGGTGCCCTTGCACCAACAATGGGTTCCAATCTGCAATTTAGGAGCAAGTAACCCAAATCTATAATTTCAAACACAAGATAGATCTAATTCAATAGATGTGTCTGTCCATTTTGTATTCCGCTCAACATGATAATCCATTATCCTACAATTGGATTTCATGTTCTCAATATCATAAGGGTCCTCGTAAAATGTTGGTAGTTTAAGGGGGGAGATGGGGCATTGGGGCTCTAGCGACAGGAGGGAGAACAAGGGCTAGGAGGATGGAGATTGAAGAGGTGGAGGCACAAGGCAGATCGCAGAGAAGGGGGGGCCACCATGAAGGCTAGGCGATGGGCAAATGCGGGGGAGGTCCTTTGCTTCAGATGTAGGGCAAGAGGACATATGGCAACAGTGTGCAGGGGGCCTCTAATCTATGTAGCCTGTGGCAGAGAAGGCCATAAACGTGATATGTGTAAGAGAGGAGGGACACAATAGGGAGGAGGAAAGGTCTGAAAAGGGATGTGGTCGGGACCTGGTTAGGTGTGTTAATATGGTGATTTTATCGTTGAAGTGTGTATAGTGGTTAACCTAAATTGGACCTAACCATCTCTTTACAAAATTTTTAACCTGGCCTACTTGATTTTATCTTGGTCACTTTTAGGTCCAAAGTCGAACATAGGGAAGTGGGGTTAGAAGTTAAGTTTCTATACCTTTCCTACAACGAATCTCTTCTGTTCGTTTATTGTGTTATGGTGTTTTTCTATTTAGATTTTTTTCTGATAATTCTTGTCCTTGAGGCACACCCTCAAAATTAGGTTCTTGGCTTTGAGCCAAATTAGGGTTCCAAAATGGGTCTTGCTATTTGCAAGACGAAGTACCTGCGAGTCAAGGATTATCTTTTCTCTTTTATATATTTTTTTTGTTTATCTTTTTTATTGGCTGGAAAGAGAAGCAGAAATAAAGTAAATATAGTATATATATATATGTATATATTATATTTGTATAAAGGGGTGGGGGTGGAGGTGGAGATGGAGTGTAGCACGGTGTCGAGTCGATCGTCGTCTAGAAAGACACAACCAACAGGACGAGGTGCTACGTGGAGTGTAAGGTGGATTGATGGAAGATGAGTGTGACCACGCTTTTTGTATGCGTGTATCGAGGAATATCAGCAACTGGTGCAGATATTCTCGCGATACCACGTATAGTAAGTAATGTGAAAATATATATATATGTATATATGTAAATATATTTATATGTATATATATATATGTGGTTATAAATATATAGGTATATATATGTAGTTATATATGTGTATATATATGTGTATATATATATATAAGTATATGTATAGATAGATATATATATAGATATATATATATATGTATAAGTATGTATATATAACTATATAGATGTAAAATATATATATATATAGTAATATATGTATATAGATATATGTAGATAGATATGTGTATATATATATATATGTATATATAGTTATATAGATAGATATGTATATATGTATGTATATTTATATATATATATATATATATATATACATATATATGTATGTATGTATGTATGTATAAGTATATGTGTATATATATGTATATATATATATAAGTATATAGATGTATATATATATATCTATATGTGTATATAGATTAATACATGGTTATATAAGTACTAATATATGTATATATATATATGTACATAGATATAGATATATATGTATGTATGTATACTAATACTTAAGTATATAGGTACTACTATATGTATAAATATAAGTATATATATATGTATATCTATAAGTATATAATAATATATAAGTGAGAGTGTGTGCGTGTGAGAGTGTGAGTGTGTGTGTATGAGTGTGTGCAGAGAGAGAGTGAGAGAGTACTGTGAGAGAGAGAGAGAGAGAGCTGGAGTTGAATAAATGCGGGTTAAGTCATCTGAGGCAGCCAGGAGTCGTCTAATGGTTCCACACGAGCGCGCAGGTGTGTAGGCGTGCGGAGAGGCGCACTCTGGAGGGAAGTGGGCGCGGAGAGGACCGCAGCGCACAACGTTGCGCGAAGAGGCTGGAGCGGGCAGACGCAAGCACTGGGAGAGGGTGAGCATATGCGGGCGAAGACGCTGAAGCGAACGGGCGCTGGCAGAGGACCGCACGCAGATGCACGGGCAAGCGCTGAAGCGGGACGCGGGGCGGGACGCACGCGCGGGCAAAGGCTGGTTGCGGCACGTCGGGTGACCGGATAAGTGAGAAACTTACCGGTCACCCCACTGTAGCCACAGTGTTCCGCAGAAATGCGTGAACAGTGGCTACAGTGGCCAGGCGAGCCGCGCAACCGGGTGCTGTAGGTGCTGTGAGTGCTGGCGGCTTGCGACTGGCGCGTGCGGGCTGGCGCTCGCGTGGAAGGGTTGCGCTGGACGGTGGCTTATGGGCGGGACTTCGTGACAGAGCGCGCAGAGAGGGCTGGGTCGCGGGCGAAGGACGCGACAAGGCGCGCGGTGGCCTGCAGGTGTTGGCTAATGTGTGCGGTGAAGCTTGGCGGTGGCCTGCAGGGGCGCACGGTGGTCAGTTGCGGGCGGAAAGGTGAGTGCAGCGCGAAGAAGTGGGAGGCGAGGGCGCCTGCAGGCGCGCGCTGGAGGTGAGGGCGGCCTGCAGGCGCGCGCTGGAGGGCCTTGCGGCTGCTGCCGCCCTACTGCTGCTGCTGCGTGTGGAGCTTTGAGCTTCAAAGCTTGAAGCTCTTGCTCCAATGGCTGAAGTGGCTTGGATGTTGAAACAGGGAAAGAACCACCACGCCCATCGACTCTTTGATGAGCTGGGCGGTGGTTGACTCACGGTGGTGGTTGTGCACCACTGTGAGGTGCTCCTGCCCGCAGAGTGTCTCCTCAGAGGAGGAGGGCCTGCGTATGGAGGGAGAGGGGAGGGGACGGCCTGGAGAAGAAGAGCTGTAGTGTGTTTTATTGGCTGGACCAGGCTCCCTTTTGCAAGAAGGAGCCGCGCCTGTTTTATAGAGGAAGGCATGCACAGCCATGCCCTGGCTGTGCATGCGGCTGTGCATGGCTTGGCAGGGAGAGGCTGCAACAGGGCAAGCTTAGCAGGGAATGGCACGAGGAAGAGGCTGCCATGCATGGCAGTCGCGGAGAAGAAAGTCAAAAATCAAATAGAAATAAAATTAAAGATGGAGATTAAAGCAGCACTTGAAGAAAATGTGAATTGCGAGGCCATTTTATTCACTCTCCTCCCCTCTCAATTAAATGCATGCATTCATGTATTTTCACAAATGCGACTATGGAAACCTAATATGCACTGGTAATGCTAGGAAATAGCACAAGACGACACAATTGCAGGTGAATTTTTGCGGTGCAATCAAGGTCCCACACCATCATCCTCCCTCGGGGCAGAGGGGACCAAGGGCTCTGTCTCATCCACCCCCAACTTTGGCTGGACACTTCCTTATGTGGAGGTCCCATACTCAGAAGACATTCATGCGACAGAGTTGGTTCTAAGGGGTGCACTGATTGGGGAGGTGATGACAGGGGCTCCATCTTTGGATCGGCTTCAACAGTTGGTAAGATCCCTAACACTATGCTCACCGAATTGGAAGGTTGCAACCTTGGGTCCTTCTCGCTTCCTTTTATATGGCTTGGGTATGATGGACACTGAGTCCCTCCGATTTCAATCGAGCAAGTTTGAGAACATTAATGTGATGTGGAGGTATGTTTCGCCTTTTGATGGTGCATTGAAGGAGCAACCCCCATAGAAGGTGGCATCCAAACAGAGGAGATTGGAGATTAGCGATCTACCTTGGCATTTGAAAACCACAACGGTTGTGGCAAAGATGATTGATAGCTTCACAATGATGAAGGAGGATTCAAAAGTTGTGATTGGGGAAGGGAATGGGAGGGTGGTTTGGGTGAATGTGGTGTTTGCATGCAGTGGTTCTTTACCAAAAAAAATCATCCTCAGATGTAGGGGAAGCTCGTGGTTGATCCGGCTTCGAATTTACTTGGATATTGTGGAAGTACATGAGCAGTCAAGGGCAAAGACCTTCGCAGAGGTGGTCCAGAACCAATCTGTCCAGGAGAATCGAGATTGATTTTCTGCAGAGGAGAGACCGACGATAAAGAAGAGAAAGGAGCGCCATGTTGAGGAACGAGAAGGGGGCCTGATGTCTAAAGCAACTAAATCAATGCCGAATGAGGAAAGTATGCATGAGAGAGGCTTGCAAATGATTGTATCAGTGGAGGAGAATGCTAGAACTGGACCTAGTAAGTTGGGGGTGGAAGCTCCATTCACCTTTGATACACTTAAAGACTTTCAATACGATGTTGGGACCAAAGGCAAAGGGAAAGGTGTACTGATTAGATCCCCATACAAACTGCAGAGGAGGCGAGGTGATGACAAGATGGGGATGGAATTGAGCACAGTGGCAAGAGCGCTTGGAGTGATGAGGACTGATGAGGGGGCAAGGAAGGGGAAACTTGACACAAGATGAGAGTTCTATCATGGAACGTGCGTGGGCTATGCTACAGAGTGAGAAGAGTTTCCCTTGCTAGATATATGAGAGAGTGGGATGTTGATTGTGCACTTCTGCAAGAAACGCACATTGAAGAGGATTGATGTGCATACATCTGAATAGCCAAAAATGTCTATTAATGCATATTCTTAATATCATATTAGCATCATGCATTGTAAATATTGCATAGCATGCATCATCATGCATTTAGATCAAATTATACAAATTGTATAGTAATTTCTTCTTTTTGGTGGCCAGGGACAGGGAGACTTTTAATCGGGGCCTCGAATCAAAGATCCAACCGTACAGATCTAATCAGGGTGACAATTGGAGTTTGACTCCAAGATCGCCCCGATCGGACCTCCATAGCATCAGATATAATCTAAGGAAGGTCAAAGATCAAGGGCCAAGATGGTGTAAATCCACACCTCAAACGACAAATCCGACCGCATGGATAGGTTCGGATCGACGACCGCAGCCCAGTAGCGTGAAAATCAGTCCAACTCAAAATCTGTGGCACCATCTACAACTCAATGAAGATGGACAACCATGATGGCACCACGTGGCGCCATCACAGCCACCCAAACCGGCCGCAGCACCTCTTCTCAACCTCTGATGGCGCAGGCAAGGCAAGATCTGGGCCATTGGATCTTAATCCAACGGCCATGGGGGCGCACGCTTAAAACATAAGCACGACAAAGCGGCAGCCATAGCGTAGTGGTCGAGTGCCTCTTCGCAAGCGCGAGGCGCGAGTTCAATCCCCGTTGAGCCTCAAATCGAGGCACACGAGCGGGAGCGACTAAATCAGGCTATTGGATGGCGAGCGGATGGTACGGATGCGAGCGATGTGGTACGCCCAGATGCGAGGAGCGTGAATGCGTCATCAGACACGCTCTTATGAAGGTGGGCGAGCATGCATCCTGAGCCCTTGATCTTCGATCCAATGGCGTGGAAGGAAGCCGCGTCGCTTCTTAACAAGCGTTGAAGGAGATCAGGCGTGGCGCATTTAAGCCATCCGATCTTGAGATCGGACGGTTGAGTATCAAAGACATGTGCATGCATTGAGGAGGCGAAGAGGAAGGGGCGCGCGGGCGGGCGCACACGTAAGGCCACGATCAGGGCTTTAGTGATGCTTTTAATCTGTCACGAAAGGCCCTTACATTAATGTTCTTAACATAAAATTACCTTTTTGCCCCCAACCTCTACACCTTTAAAAAGGCCGACGCCCCCCACATTTCAATCATCCCTTCCTCTCTTCTCTCACCCCCTCCAAAGCTCTAAGAGCTTGTCCCAAACCCGGGATGCTCCACTAGAGTTAAAATTAGAATTTTTCCACCTTCTCCCCCCTTCGTAGAGCATCCTGCGGTTGTCCTCTCACTCCATGCAGGAACTGGATCCTGCGACAATGACGTCCTGTCTCGCCGCCAGTTCTTCCCGCTTCGTTCTCCTTCTTCCCGCTTTGTCCTTCATCTTCCAGGCGTCACCCCGTCTGGCTCATCCTCCAAGAAACCGTCATCAGATCTTGCCTCACTTACACCTTCAGAGGTTGAGAAGAGGTGCTGCGGCCGGTTTGGGCGGCTGTGATGGTGCCACATGGCACCATCATGGTCGTCCATCTTCATTAAGTTGTAGATGGTGCCACGGATGTCAGATTGGACCGATATTCACGCTGCTAGGCTGCGATCGTCGATCTGAACCCATCCATGTGGTCAGATTTATTGTCTAAGGTGCGGATTTACACCATCTTGGCCCTTAATCTCTGACCTTCCTCGAATTGTATCTGATGCTACAGAAGTCCGATTGAGGCGATCTTGGAGTCGTTGAACTCCAATCGTCACCCTGATCAGATCCGTACAGTTGGATCTTTGATTCGAGACCCTAATTAAAAGTAGCCCTGTCCCTGGCCACCAAAAAGAAGAAATTACTATACAATTTGTACAATTTGATCTAAATGCATGATAATGCATGTTATGGAATATTTACAATGCATGATGCTAATATAATACTAAGAACATGCTTTAATAGACATTTTTTGCTATTTAGATGTATGCACATCAAGGACGGACAAAATTTGTGGAAGCCGTTAATACAAGAGGGGAGATCTAAAATCACTATTGTGAGCGCCCAAGGCAAGTCGGGAGGCATGGTCATATGGTGGAAGCTCGCAAGGTTGCAGTTGACTGAGGTGCTACAGGCTGAATTCCATATAACCTGTAGATTTCAGGCAGTCCACACGAGATGTTGTTTGTATATCACTTGCGTTTATGGACTAAGTAATGCGACCAGGAAGACTGCACTATGGTCTGAGCTTACCGAGAGAGCAGAGGGGATTGGGGACAGTCCATGGCTCATAGGGGGCGACTTCAATTGCACACTATCCAGTCAGGACAAAGTGAGTGGGTGCACTAACCAATCTGTGCTTGGTTTTGAGCTTGCAGTCCAGAACATGGGTTTGAATGAGTATGCCTCTTCAAGTGTGGAATACACTTGGCGCAGTGGCAATGGGCAGATGTCGAAACTTTATCGTTTCTTTGGGAACTCGAGTCTTCTGGATAGGTACCATCTTTCTAGTGTGGTCAGGTAGGAGAGGCCATTCTCCGACCACACTCTGCTGATTTAGGATTGTGGTGAAGGCAGTTCAGTGGGCTCCTACTTTAAATTCAGAAAGTCGTGGTTGAGGGAGCCAGGTTGCAAGGATATGATTGCAAACTGGTGGGAGATGAAACAGGTGTCTGGGTTAGCGACCTCGAGGCTTGCTGTGAGTTAGCGGGGCTGAAAATTATGTTGAATGAGTGTGGACAGATTGTGGGGGTGTTGCGCGAACAAAGGAGGGTAGATGCTCTTTCTTGGTTGTGCACATTTGATGAGAAAGAGGCTTTAGGTCCACTGGCTGAAAGAGAGTTGCAGCAATAGAAACGGATGCAAGAGGTGGTTCTAGAAGAGGATTTGAAGAGGGAAATGAACTGGTGGGAAAAGTTGAGGCAACTCTAGTTGCATGAGGGCGATGCCAATACCAAGTTTTTCCACATGGTTGCTAGTTCAAGGAGACGCATCAACCATATCTCATCCATCCTCTAAGGAGCCCAATGGCTCACCTCCATGGCAGACATTCAGGCTGTAGCGGTTGCCTATTTCCGTGACCTCTCTGCTGCCCCCTCCAAAAGTGCTTTGAAAGTGATGACAATGGAGTACCCAAGGGTGGAAGATATGCAAGCCGAAAGATTGGTAGCCCCTTTTTCTGAATAGGAAGTGATTGATGCCATCAATGGCCTCAACCTAGAAGGATCTCTGGATCCAGATGGGTTTCAAGTATTATTCTACAAGGAGTTTTGGAGGGTGATGAGAGGGGAAGTTATGGAGGTGGTCCACGAGTTCCAACAAGGGAATAGAGGGTTTGAGAAGTTGAACAAGTCATATTTATTTTTGCTCCCTAAGAAGCCAGGGGCGGAGAGGTTCAGTGAGTTCAGACCCATAGCATTATCTAACTCCATTTATTTAATTATAAGCAAAGTATTGGCAAATAGATTGAGAGGGGTACTCCAAGGAATGATATCGCCTGTTCAGTCGGATTTCTTACCGGATAGATCATTCAAGAGTCCTTTATTGTAGCCCAAGAGATGGTGGCTGGATGGAGTAGGAGAAAGACAAAGGCCTTCATGTGGAAGGTTGACTTCAGTAAGGCCTACAACTTGGTTTCCTGGCCTTATCTGTGGGAAATACTCAGACGTAGAGGATTTCCTATTCTATGGATTAGATAGATGAAGAGATGCATTACTACCTCGGCTTTCTCTCCCTTGATTAATGGGAGACCATGTAGTGCATGGATTCAACCCAGATGTGGGGTCAGACAGGGGTGTCCCTTAGCCCCATTGTTATTCAACCTGGCAGTGGATACCTTGGCTCGCTTCACTCTCAAGCTCTCGAAACTGAGGATGATCAAGGGGTATACTCTATCGAGCAATCAGGCCTTGGCTCCTGTGCTCCAATATGCGGATGACAGTATTTTTTGTAGAAGGGGGTACACGGGAGGCGTGCACTATACATCATTTGGTGACTATTTTTGGAGAGATTTCAGGGCTGAAACTGAATGGGGAAAAATCTTCTCTTATTTGTTTTGGAACGAATAAAGATGTGGGCCACCAACTTTCTGAAATTCTACACACGTCGATCATCTCATTGTCGACTGCCTATCTTGGGTTGCCACTGAAGAGCTGGAAGATGAAGAAGAGTGATTGGAACTACTTGTTCAAAAAAATTTCAGCAAAGCTGGAATGTTGGAGCAGTAAATTTCTCTCAAAGGGGGGAAGGTTGATTCTCTTGAACCCTGTTATCACAGCAATGCCAGTCTTTATGTTTTTAGTTTTTGGAGCTCTAAAAGCAATTTGGAAATGAGTAGATATAATGAGAAAATGTTTCTTTTGGAAGGGGGAGAAACATGAGGGACGCTTCCTCCAACCAGTAAAATGGGATAGTATGTGTGCACCAAAGAAGCAGGGGGGTGTGGAATTAGATCCTTGAAGGAGTTTAATGATTCTCTATTATTGAAGTGGGCAATAAAAATTTTCCAAGGGGAAAATAAATCATGGGCGGAAGTGATTAGAGGAACATATGGTGCTTCGCATTCTGTGGCAAATAGACTTTCCCCCATCAAAGCATCACCTTTTTGGAGCTCGGTGGTGGCAGCTATGAAGAAAAATTGGGACCTTTTCCAACCAGCCTGTGGGGACAAAAAATTCTTTCTCTTCTAGTTGGAAAAGTGGTCATCTTTGGGTGTATTACATACTCACTACCCATGGGTATATGGCCTAGTGGGTGATAAAGAGGCTAAGGTTGCAGATCTCTAAGATGAAGAAGCAAATAGATGGGAGATACAGGAAATGGACTGCAGGGAGGGGAGTGATATAAACATGTTTACACTACTTAAGATGTCTGTTTATGCATGTTCTTAAGCACAGGATTGCATTGCATACTATAAATATTGCATAACATGCATCATCTTGCATTTAGATTAGTTTAAATAAAATTGAGGTTAATTGTCTCCTTTTATGTTCATGGACAGGGCAAACTTTTTATCGGGACCTCAGATCGAGGATCCAACTGTACAAATGTGATCAGGGCTACGATTGGAGTTCAACGACTCCAAGATCGCCCTAATCAGACATCTGTAGCATCAGATAGAGATCGGGGAACCCTAGAAGATTAAGGGCCAAGATGGTGTGAAACTACACTTCAAATGACAAATCCGACCACACAAATGGATTCGGATCGACGATCGCAGCCTAACGGTGCGAAAATCGACTCAATCCGACAACCGTGGCACCATCTACATCATCCAGAAGATGGACGGCCAAGATGGCGCCACATGGTGCCATTTCAGCTGCCCAATCTGCCGCTACACCCGATGCGTCCTCTCTTCTTCGACGATTCTCCACCGTTGGATGCACATCCAACGGCTGTAAGCGCGCGCACACAAAACTCAGAGCGCGACACAAACACGCTTACACCAGCGGGCGAGGCATGTTCGAATTGCAAGGAGCGTCGAGCGGGCAGAGGCAAGCGGGCGCGTGTGACCGTGCGATGAGGATCGAGCGGTTGTGGGCGCTCGATAGCGCCCACGCGCTATTGCACGCCCGCACCTCACGTGAGATTGCACGTGGGCGGGCACGCGCTGAGGAGCAAGCAGAGGCGCGAGATAAGCCATCCGATCTCACGATCGAACGGCTGAGATCGGCAGTAGATGGACACGCATTACACGTGCGAGTAGGCGAGCGGGCGCATGCTCTCCGCCACACGTCGCCCACGATGGGGCTTTAGCGACAGTTTTATCTGTCACTAATGACCCCTGATTTAATGATTTTCAAATTAAAATGACCAAATTGCCCTCACTCCTTGCAACTATAAAAGGAGACCCCCTCCACATGAAATTCTGATCCCTTCCTTCTCTTCTCTCCTTTTCCAAAGCTCAAGAGAAGCTTGTCCCACACCTAGGATGCTTCTCGCGAGATAAAGTCAATTTTTCGTTCCCCTTTCGGAAGCAGATCCCACCACGACGACGACGTGCTGCCCCGTTCCCGTTCTTCCTGCTTTGTCCTCCTTCATCCTGCTCCGTCCTCCTTCATCCAGGTGTCGTCCGTTTGGCTCATCCTTTAAGCGACCGTCGAGGAGGATATCTCTCTCCCCATTCTTTTTACTGCTTTCTAGAATAGATTTACTACTTTCTAGTGTAATCATTTTCCCGCTTTCTAGTCGTAATGTTTAGTGTAATAAACAATCCTTCTGATAATGAATTCCTTGTTCATTCTACATCTCTTTTTGGTTTTTGTTTGTAATATTCTCTCTCTCTTACTCTCTCTCTCTTCTATTTATTGTAAATAGTTAGATAGTTCTAATCAATTAATTTACTTCAAGATAAATAAATCAAACGCATGTTTTTAAATCAAACGTCCGCCTCCCTTTGTTCGACTCGGGATTTCCATTCCGGTATAAATTTTATTTGTTGAACATGAGTTCTTCGCTTTCAAACTACAACAACAGGTTTTCAAAATCAAACACGTTAGCGTAGCAACTCGAGCGTTCAACAGGGAGTCACACATGGGGGGAAAGAGCAAGACTGATGCAAGACTTGCAAGCTTTCAAGCCAACAGCGGGTGTTGACACATACAGATGGATGGGGAATTTTTCCACTGCCAAGGCCTATGAAGATATGGTTTCAAGGAGACAAAGTGAAGATGCTGACATCATTTGTGCAAGTTTATGGAAGCTGAAAATCCTGTTGAAGATATAAATTTTTCTATGGCTTTGCAGGAGGGATGGACTCATCACTAGTGACTTGAGGCATAGAAGGATGGGAGTGGCTGCTCATACGTGTTATCTATGCAGCTTCCATACCGATAGCGTGTGCCATATTTTTTCCTTATGTGTGATCACTGATTGTGTGTGGAATAGGGTGTGTGGTGGTGGGATACTTGTATGGGAGGACATGTGGGGAGATTTTATTTGAAGTGGGAGGCCCCATTGTTCCATCGCAGCTGTTCTGTGGTGTGTTTGGCGTGTACGTAATGAGTGCCCTTTTCAGGGGAGACCTGTCAATTCAACACAAATTGTACACGAGTGTCAAGCTCTCATACATCATTGGAGAAGTTGATGTAATATTTTTTATCATTGATTCTATCAATAAAATCCCCGGATGGCTATCTCCTTAGCATTCCTTATTTTCTCAAAAAAAAAAAAATGTTGGTAGTTTAAGACATATAGGAATCTTAAGATCCAAAATTTTGTCCTCCTTGGAATTATCTTCCCAAATTTTTATTTCCAGGCTCTTATCCTCCTAGCTCAATGTTTCAGTTTCCAGGATCTTCAGAGTGTTAATGACCCCATCTAAAATGTCCAAGTCCAAACATTTTGGCTGAATGAAAATTGGCCTGGGTTTATTAATTTAAAAAGCAAAATCTTCATTATGCTCTTCGGGGTGTGTTTGAGTAGTGGGGCTACTGATTAAATTATCCATAATTTCAAGAATTGGGCCTTCAGTTTACCCCCAATTGAATCACAATCCTTAGTCAGAGGGCTATCAACTAATTCATCAAGTTCCTCGATCCCGTTCATCTCACTAAGATTCTCCTCAAACTCAACTATTTCTAGTGAGACTTCTTCACTTATGGATCCTTCACCCTCCGCATCAAAGAATTGTTGATCCTCGTAAATATATGTCTCATGATCATGTACAATACTAAAGTTCGTGGAGACATCATTCTCTAGTTCTGAGTTTTTAAGTGAAGGAACTGGATCCTCTTTAATGGTGATTGGGTGCTCTATATCCACAAAATCAACCTTGTCATCCAAGGTCTCACAAAACATGTCCCCCCTTATAGGTGATTGAAAGATTTTTAGCATTATTTCAACCAAAGGGGCCTCATTCTGAGTATCATCCCAAGATTGGACTAGAGCCACCACATATTTCATCCTCAATCTTGATAACCTCCCAAGTAACACCTTACCCAAGTCCTTATCCTCATCCTCTTAGAGCCAATCTAATAGGGAACTATTACGATCATCAATCATTTTAATTAGAGGCTCCAATGCTTCATTACAGGGTGTTAGCTGAGGTTCTAAAGATTGTATGGTCATTCTCAAGTTAGCTAGCACCCTATCTTGAACCTAAGTCACCTTGGCTGAATGATTCGACTCAGGGTTGGGTGGGTTCGAGTTCATTACATGATGGTCAAGATATTGAGGTTCTTGGGGTCCTCCCTGATAATAGATCACTTTAGGTTGCTCATCAAGGGATGGTGACCTATATTAAGTGTAATCCTTGGGGGGGTAGCAGTTGTAATCAACATATCCTTCTTGATTATAGATCGTACTAGGTCATTCATAAGAGGGTGAAGATCTATATTTAGTGTAGCTATGAGAAGGATAATAATCAAAGTCTTGATATCTACAGTTTGACCTTGGATATTGAGGTTCTGAATTATATCCCCATTCACAATTATCCTAACTAGTGGATGGGTAGGTGTTGGTCGAGTCAGGATAGTGATCATATGTTGGGGATAGGGTATGCTTAGAGAGTAGGAATGGAAGTGTATGTTTGAAACAAAAGAATACATGGAGATGTGTGGGAAACAACATGCAAGAGAAAGGTGCCCTGCAATACAAACAAGCCAAACCTACCCTTAAGTTGGTTATCCTAGGAACCTAAAAACTTAGATATTCCAAGCTAGTTAGACAAGTCGGGTGAGTTTATCTTTCCAAAGGGAACCCAACTAGGTTGATTACGAGGGGGCTATAGGGGAAGGTTCTTCCTTAGCTTTCATTGAGGTTCCTTTGTACCCCTGAGACGTAACCGTTTGACACTACCTCGCAGCCTAGAAACTAGGTTCTGCTAAGGAAATCTAAATCACCTACTTATATAACAAGAATGAAACATCAAGTTTAAGTGGTGAAGACTTAGGGCCAACGTCTACTCGCTTTAGCTTAGGTTTGTGTTGTGCTTTGCAATGTGGTGGGCCCTTTAAATAGGCTGTGCCCTTAAAAATCAATTAATATGTGTGCATATGTGCACAATCAAGGGTTTCAAGCAAGATTATTATTGAGGTGAGGTGTATTTTAGGATTCAAATCTTGGTTAAGTAGCTTTTAGGATTCAAGTTTCAGGTATTTTCTTTCAAGTTTCGTAGGCACACCAGCTTGTGAAGGCACGAGTGTAAGTATTTTCTTTTAAAATTAGAAAAAAATGTGGATTGCCTAGCTCAGACCTTAAAATTCAATCCTATGGGGCATCTACTTGATTTTATCTTAAGTGGTGCAGCCCAAACAAATCAACTATTTGGCTGTTTGCACTATTGAATTAAGGCACACCAAGATATTTAACCTATTCTAATTTCTAATCAGCTATGTGTGTATTGAGTTTAGGTGTACCGGGTCCACAGGTCAGAGTCCTGATTAACTGACAGAATCAGGAAAGAGTGGTACACCATAAGTTGAAAAATGTAGGGTGTTTAAGTGGATAGCTTTTAATTTAATCCCACTATCAGAGAAAAGAAATTTTTTTTATTTTATATTTTTTTAGGTGGGTGAGGTGGGTGGAGGTGACAAACAGCACAACCAATTCAAACCTAGGGTTTATGCAAACACCTAAGTTGATTCGGGTCTTAGTTATTAAGTGGAATGAAATCTAATGAATCGGTAAAAGTGCACATACAAATTTATCTATCCATACTTTACTCTGATCTATTACCTTTGGCTCACCTTGATCAAGTACCTGCAAAATAGTAGATTAAAGAAAAGATAGGTTAGAAAATAAGTAAATGCAGGAGAAAGTGGAAAATCAAAGTCTGTTGCCACTCGGCAATGACGCCAAAATGATGCACGGAAAATTCATGAGGGAACTTGGTTTGAAAAAAAACTGTCGTTGTATGTGTGAAAACCTGCATTCAAATAAAATTTATAATCGAGATGGTGAGTCCTAGGTTGAACATAAGGAGGCAAACGTTTGATTTTAGAAATCCGCATTGAGTTTATTTATTTTTTGGTATTTTTGGGTTTTGTAATTTTTATGTGATTTTATATATCAAGAACAAGAGTGAGGAGTAAGAGTAACTCTAACAAGCTTATGAATAAAATAGAGAAAACTGATATTATAAATAAACAATGTTTTATTATAGCTAAAATGAAGAAAGTACAGTAATAAAAGAGAGAGATAGGTGAGAAAAATCTCCCAAGACGATTTCCCGATGAGACGACTGGCTTGGCAGTAGTCAGACGATGGAGGTGCACAGGTTGGATGACGAGGGTGAGATATAGGAAGAGGACAGGTAGAGGAAGGCTTAGGCCAAGATAAGTGGGAATGTAAGATGAGGGACGAAGGTTCTATACTAAGGGAATGGGGGTGAGGAGGTGGAGGTGAATGTCTACCTGGAATGGGGGTGAGGACAGCCTTAGGGTACCCTATGAAGGTGATGAGGTATGGGAGGAATATAGGGGTAGGAGGGAATTTTTCTACACTAATAGAGAACCTTAGGACTTGAGAGCAGAGGGTGGAGCTTTAGGGAGGCCATCTAAGCTCTAGAGAGGGTGTAATTGAAGTAGGTAGAGATGGGTAGCAAAGGGAGGGGTGGTAGCCCTTTTATAGTGGAGAATAGAGGGCATGGCCAGCCTTGTGCATGCAGGAGGCACGTGGTTTCCCCACCTAAGGTAGTTTGAGCGCATCTCTCATGCATGCATCGAGCGCTGCACGTGGCTTGAAGAGCGTCCGGGTACATTAACACATGAGGAGCTGGTGGAGAGCAGCTGGAGGGCGTGCTTTGCGCGTGCTACACTGTCTAACGAGGGGGAATGCCGACCATTGGATCTTCATTGCACGGCTACAATCATGTGAAGATCGCACTTTTGGAATCTCATTGAGGGCGCCATTGCTCGTCCTCTTCAACACATGCCTGCATCACTGCCATCGATCATTCTTGTAATTGGATAGGGCACACAGGCCTCGTGATGTAGCCTTATCATCACCATCCATTTGACATTGAACGGTTGTAATTGATTGTGCATGCTTGATAAATCATCATTCTTATGTCTTAAAACAAACCTAGCTCTTAGGATTTTAACTCTGTAAATAGGTTTTTGGGTTGCATTTAGGTATTCACATAGAATAAGCATTCGTTGCATACTTTTTGTCTTCTTAATGTATTCATTTGAGTGTTAGGGATAAGCAGATAATCAGATCCCACAAACCCTATGTTCGGTTTGTGAAATCACATTGTTAAATATTTTCGCCATAGTATAATGTGAAAACACGTCGACAAATAATTTTAATGAAACTTGGTAAATCTCGGTCGAACTCAGGGAGGTGAAAATGTGACTTGACTTGATTTCAATATGTGCGATGTGTTGAAAATAATGATTGATTGCACAACAATTATAAGTCTTAAATGGCCTAAATTAAGTTAAAACTTAGCTTAACTTAGTGTAATCCATGCATTCATAAGCATACTTTACATCTTTACCGCTTTATTTTAGCTATGCATAGAATAATGTTATAATGTGCTAATTAAGTGCATTATATGGTTTGTAGGTAATAAGAAGATCTAAAGCTGGATTTGAAGCTGGATCTGAAGAATAAAGAGAAGTTATTGCTACAGTAGAGTTGGAGTAGAAGACTTAGGAATAAAGTAGAAAAATAATGTAGGGTTAAGGTATGCTACTCTACTTAGTAGAATTTAGTGTATACTTAAATTATGAAGAACTTAGGACCAATCCTAGCCCTAGGATAGCCCTAGAGACCATCCTAAGCCTTAGCCACACTTAGATTAGGTCACCTTAGCCTAGGATACCTCAAAACCCTAGTTCCAGCCCTTATCTGGACATCCAGATAAGTTACTAGACATCCAGAACCCTTAGGCACAACCCGTAGACCTAGAACCCAAGTCTGCAGTGTTATTGGACGTCCAGACAAGTTATCAAACATCCAATTTCTGCAGAATTCCAAGACAGAACCTTGAATCCACCCTGATCTCTGATTGGACGTCCAGACAAGAGGTCTGAACTTCTAATTGTTGAGTATAAGTCGTCTGACACTCTAATTAGACGTCTGATACCCCTCTCCAGACCCTGTTTTGGAAATCAAGCTTGGATCTTGATTTCCTAGGTCCCTAAACCTAACTCCAAACCATAGGGAACCTAAATTAAGGTACCCTAGGCCTAGTACACTATCCCTAAACCCTCCTAAGAACCTAATTAGGTTCTCACTAAGCCCAATTGACTTGGATCTTAGTCAATTACAATTGCCTAGTCAATTGGACTCTATGAGTCCAATTGATCTAAGATCTCAACCCACACAAGTCCAATTGGATTCAGTGAGAGTCCAATTGACCTAGGCCCAACCTAATTGAGTAACCTCACTCTCAATTAGGTTCAATTAGGTTTGTACTCTTTCAATTAAACTTATTAGGGCTCACTCTTAACCTCACTCTTCCAATTGACCTAGGCCCAATTGAAAGGTTTGCACTCTTTCAATTAAACTTATTACAAGTTTAATTGCACATCAACCTTAGTAATTAGGGTTTCTAACCCTAATTCTATGACCTAACCTAACCTAACCCAAACCAAACCCTTAGGACCTAACCTAGATCACTAGACCACTTAGCCATTCACCCACACATGTCCACGAGCACCCACACACACCCTCACCTAGCCGTGCACACACTAGAGTTCTCTAGAACTCTCTCCATGTGTTGTTACCTTGGTTGCCAAAAATAGCAACCAAGATGAATTCAAATTTTTAGATCCACATTTTGTGGATCTAAAAACCACTTCTTCGACCACTTAGTTGGCCACCTAGAGAGGTTGCCAAGGGTCTATAAAAGAACCCTTGGATGGCCATGAAGAGGCATCTAGGCATTCATTAGCTTGGCTCCATCGTCATTCCACCTTCACCCATCACCTCCACCTCCACGACCACCATGGCTACTCCACCACCAAGCCAAGTCTAGATCACTTTCCCTTCCTCTCTCCAAGGGTCAGCCTAATCACCATTGGTCGCCCCTCTTTCTTCTCCCTACCACCTCCATCTCAAAGGCCATTAGAGACCACCTCCAAATGCCTTTCCTTCTACTAGCATAGATAAGTAGCTCATAGTTCTTAATAGTTTTCTCTACTTATTTTCTGCTTAGTAGTGTAGCTCTCTCTTCCCCCTCAATGATGCATGAGTAATCTCCCCATAGATCCATGCATACAATCATTTTCTGATAGCTAGTTTTATTGTTTAAGCTTTCATGTACAAGCTTTCCTCGAGCTTCGCTCTGTAGCAACCATTCTGGATTCAATAAAAATCATCTGATTATATATGTATATATGTGTGTTGCAAAAGTCACCATGAGCTTCATTGTCATATTTTATTGTGATAAAAGTTGCCTATTTTAATCTCTCATTTTTTTAGCAACAACATGTCGTGCATGAAGACGTAAATAATTATAAATCAACATGAGTTTTAGCAAGTAGAGAGAGAGATCGAAATCATATTTTGCATTTCCATAACGCCTCCCTGAGTTCGACCGGGACTCACCGTCTCGAAATTTACAAATTTTTTTATCAAGGGTTTCGCGCAACTATACTATGAACTACGACATATTTCAAACCTTGCACGTAAATGATTTGCCAACGATCTAATCTAACTAGAACTAAAAGCAATAAGCAAGATAAATATGAAAGAAATCAACTTTACTCAAATAATAATCACGCAAGTTTTCCATATAGTTGAATGCTTGACAAGAAAATTAACTAGAATAACTAGAACAACTAGAACAAAAACTACTAGAAGAATTAAAGAGATGACTAGTTATTCTACTAGAACAAGGGCACCAAGGAGTGGTCCTTGGTGGCCTTTGGAGAGCTGTGGAGGAGTAGTAATAGTACGCCAAGGGTGGCCTTGGTGGACGTCTTAGCAAGCTAGAGAGAGGATAGGATGAAAAGTTTGGAGAGGGAGATTGTTGAAATGATGGAGGACTATGCTATCAAATTTGGTTTTGAAAGCCTGTCGTTGTAGTTTGAATAACGAAGAACTCGTGTTCAACAAATAAAATTTATACTGAAATAGAAATCTCGGGTCGAACTCAAAGAGGTGGACGTTTGATTAAAAATATGCGTTTATTTTATTTGTCATGAAGCAGAATAGCTGGTTGGAAACTATCTATCTATTTAACAAATAATAAATAGAAGAGAGAGAAAGAGAATATTACAAATAAAAGTAAAAGGGATGTAGAATAAACATGGATTTCATTATCAAAAATTATTCATTACACTACTCATTATGACTAGAAAGCCGGAAATGATTACACTAGAAAGTAGTAAATCTATTCTAGAAAGCAGTAAAAAGAATGGAAAGAGAGATATCCTCCTCGATGATGGCTTGGAGGACGAGCCGGACGGAATGATGCCTGGAAGACGGGGAACGGAGCAAGAAGAAGAAGGACGAAGTGGGAAGAACGGGAACGAAGCAGCACATCGTCATCATCGCAAGATCCACTTCTTGAATGCAGAGAGAGGACAACCACAGGATGCTCCACGAAGGGGGACGAAGGTGGAAAACTTAAGATTTTTACTCTAGAGGAGCATCCTGGGTTTGGGACAAGCTATTAGAGCTTTGGAAGGGATGAGAGAAGAGAAGGGATGAGAGAAGAGAAGAAGGGATGAAAATTTCATATGGAAGGGGTCTCCTTTTATAGTTGCAAGGAGTGAGGGCATTTTGGTCATTACATGTTGAAAATCATTGCGCACACGCGCCCGCTCGCCTCCCCGCACCTCAACTCACGCTCACGTCCTTTAAATCTCGATCGTTCGATCGTGAGATCGAACAATTGAGAGCGCCTCTCGTCGTGCCTCAACGCGTGAGATCCCGCGTCACGTGGGGGCGTGGAATGGGGCGTGGATGTTATCGGGTGCACACAGCCGCTCGATCTCCACTGTGCGGTCGATCGTGCCCACGCGCCTGCTCCAATTGAGGCATCTCGTACTTGATCTCACGCCTCTCTGCCTTGTTAAGGCGCTCGACCAACGTGCTACGGGCGTGTTTGTGTCAAGCACTTAACTTAAGCGCATGCACCTCACAGCCGTTGGATATTGATCCAACGGCAGAGAAGCGTTAGCGCGAAGGGCTTCAGCGGAGCGTACGGTCGATTGGGCGGCCGAGATGGCACCACGTGGCGCCATCTTGGCCATCCATCTTCTGGGTGATGTAGATGGTGCCACAAGTATCGAATTGAGTCGATTTTCACGTCGTTAGACTGCGATTGTCAATCCAAACCCATCCGTATGGTCAGATTTGTTGTCTGAAGTGTGGATTCACACCATCTTGGCCCTTGATCTTCTAGGGTTCCTCAATCTCTATCTGATGCTACAGATATCCAGGCCGATCTTGGAGTCGTTGAACTCTAGTCGTCACCCTGACTAGATCTGTACAGTTAGATCTTCGATCTGAGGCCCCGATAAAAAGTCGCCCTGTCCCTGACCATAAAAGGAGACAATTAACCTCTATTTTATTCAAACTAATCTAAATACAAGATGATGCATGTTATACAATATTTATAGTTTGTAATGCAATTCTATGCTTAAGAACATGCATAAATAGATTTTTATGTAATATAAACATGTTTACATGAGAGATGCTCGAAGGTGGAATTGCCTCCCAAATGGGTGGTCTGGGGTCCCTTTTATAGCTAATGTGAGGGACAAAAAGGGTTTTTTAGAGCCCCAAATTGTGCAAACGAGTTGGATCAACAAGAGCCATCCATTTGGAGATCTACTGCTCAGATCACATCCAAATCGTATGCTCACTCACCTTCATCATGCGCCCAACGTGTGCTTTCACTTGATCACGCCACATGGCGCTCTCTACGCCGCTCGATCCACCGCTTGATTGCTTATCGCGTGCGTGCACACGTTCAAATTCGATCATCCAATCTTGACAATCAACGGTTGAGATAAGCCTACGTCACACTTTCAACATTGCCTCTCTGCGCCCGTGGTTACCAGTGTGTCATCGCATGCGTGTTGATCCAATGTGCCTTCGCTTGCCACGCGTCTCCTCTAGTGCCACTTGATAAAGATCTGACGGGCGAATTCCAGCACCTCACGCTAAGCGCCAATTTACCCTATCCTCGCAATTCGATCGGGTGGCTTTAACTCTCATTTAAAGGCATTGACCAATGTGCTATGGCTGCAGATGGTCGCGTTTATGTTTTAGCGCACGCTCGCCCTTAGCTGTTGGATGAAGATCCAACGGCTAGGATCATGTCTCATCTTGATGAAGTGCAGGGAGGCTAATGACGTGGCACGATCATGGCCGCTGGATTGAGATCCAACGACCCACAGAGCTCCTGCATTTTGTTTCAGAGGCTGAGGGCATAGTGGAGGGCCATTGGGATGGTGCCACATGACACCATCCTGACCATCCATCTTCCTGCCTTTGTTGATGGTGCTACGACGCTCCGATTGAGGTGATTCTTACGTCGTTGGATTGCGATTTTCGCTCTGAGTCCATCCATGTGGTCAGATCTATCATCTGCAACCCTGACTCATCTACAATTATTATTGCATCTCAATTAGAATATAAACATAGCATTATTATTTACATAACTAGCCAAATCAACTACAATGCAAAATATGTTGCTAATCATGCATTATTCCTAAGTTAAGTTAGGATCTAACTTAACTTAGGTAGATTAGGTCCTATGATTGTTGCGCAATCATACCCTATGCCTATATCTTGCTAGTTCCTAGCAAATGCAAGACTAAATGCATTTTATCAAGAGTTTGACTAGATATCCATTTCTTTCGTTTTCATCAAGAAATTTAAAAATCCAGATAATCGTGAAAGTGTAGTGTTGTAGCCTATGCAACGGATTCAAGTGAAAAGCTAATCCACAACTAAAGCTCGTACTCGACCCCTAGTAAAACTCTATTGGGATAGGCAAACTTCTTCCTTCGGGGGTATAACAAAATAATTTGTAATTTCATCCCCATATTTTGTCTTAGGTAGAAGATGTCTGAGTTAAGTAGATTTGTATTTGGTGGATCACACTCAGAGAGAGGCAGAGAGACTATGCTCTCTTTAGTTCCTTTGTACTCACTCTCTCTCTCTTTTTCCTTCACTTTTTCTTTTCCTTTTCTTTTTGTTTCCTTTTCTTTTCGAGCTCACAACCTTACTAAATTTGTAAATATATTTGGTGGTCTCACATAACATTAACACTTCAATTAAGTTCTGATAACCTTCTAACTAAATCAGAAATCCTCAGCCAGCATTTGGGTAGTCTGAAATATGGAAAAGTAGGTCAAGGTTGTATTTGGTGGATCGCCATGGTAGTAAGTATTGTTGCCACAATGTACTTGACACAAAATAAACATAACTCAACACTTTTTTTTTCAGTCTTTTCCTCTTTTTCTTTTCTTTTTTTTTCTTTTTATATTTTTTTCTCTCTTTTTTTTCCTTTTTTTCTTTTCATATCTACCAACACAATGCAATACACACATATGCAATTTTTTATTCACGAGGCATTATTGGGGATTGGTGATATTCAAGTGGATATCGAGTGGCTTATTTGGTGAAGTGCCTACTTTCAGTACTGGGAAAGGAATGGATGGGACACCGTATTTTTTGACCTTTGACACTAACACCCTCCTTCAATAGAGGATTCCATAAAAGACGGTCGTAACCATCCACCTTAGTCCTAGTTTTATTAGAACCTGCTCTTTGCATATTTGCCTAATTTGGTGGCTTTCAAAAATTCACACAAAGAATTCGTATGCAAGAACCAAGAGCAAAATCTATGCCTAACTCCAAATATCCAAAACTAAGATTCCTTGCACTAGACTTAGAGCACCAGTAGACACTCTAATTTCACCTCACGATTGTTTGGTGGATCTAATAGAAGATGGTTTGCCTGACTCCTGAATTACTGTCAAAGGGTTTAGGAAAATTAGCAATGCTTCTTCTCGACAAACTAAAGATGTTTATCGATCTTCACAATAGATCCATTGTAAATTCTACGTGTAAGTGTGAAATTGTATTGAATTCTAAATTCAGGAATCAATTAAAGAATAAAATCCCTAATAAAACCTCTTGGTAAAAATCTTTATGTACAATTAACCTCATATGATTACACTTCAATAATTTCCCACTATTGGGTTGTTCTTAAATTGAAGACCCTAAAGTGCAATTAACGTGCTGCTTAGAGGTTTTTTAAGGTGTTGGCAGGAAAATTTTCAATTTATGTGTACTATCCCCCCATGGCTAACTTCTTGCATGTCTTCATGCATGAATTAATGAAAAATAAAGTAAGACATGAGGTAAGTGGATAGAAATCACTTAGAATTTCTTCTGATTCTTCATTCAGCATGCCAACCAAATGATAGAAAGCACAATATGCAGAAATATATGCCAAAAGAGAAAGATGCTATGCATAAAAGGTATCTACATATGTATAAGTGCTGAGTTTAATGCCTCCAGTTGGGCGAAACTTCGACTACACGTCCTTGATAAAATTAATACTTTCATCAGCAGGAGGAGGTTCCTGAGCCATAAATGGCTTGAGGTGCTAGCCATTTACCATAGAAACATGCCCAGATTTTAGGTCTATAATTTGAACCACGCCATTAGAATATGGGTGAATCACAAGATACGTGCCAGTCCACCTAGACTTAAGCTTACCCGCAAAGAATTTGAAGCAAGAATCAAGACCTGCTGGTTAAGCGTGAATTCATTCCTCCGGATGTGGCGGAAGTGAAAAGCCTTAGTCTTACCTTTGTATATCATTGCATTCTCATAGACTTCCCACCAAATTTCCTCTAATTCACTGAGTTGGAGATTCCTCTCATAACCTCCTACATTGAGGTTAAAATTACATTTCTGCACTGCCCAAAAGGCGCAGTGCTTTAACTCGACAAGAAGGTGACAGGCCTTTCCATACCCCATAAGGTATGGCAACATTCTGAGTGGGGCCTTGTACATGGTCCGATATGCCCATAGTGCAATGATCAACCGATCAAACCAATCCTTCCTTTCTAGTCTAACCGTCTTCTGGAGCATAAGCTTGATTTGACAGTTAGAAACTTTAACCTGCCCATTGGTCTGCGGATGATACGGGGTAGTAATGCAGTGATGTACTTCGTACTTTTTCAATAGTGACCTAAAGTGAGCATGGATGAAGTGACTACCCTCGTCACTAATTAGAGCTTGGGGAATACTGAATCTCACAAAAATGAATTCCCGAACGAAAGAGATGAAGGTCTTATGATCAGCCTGTCTCGTCGAGATAGCTTCATCCCACTTCAAGAAATAGTCAACTACAAGAAGTATGTATTTAAAGCCGTGAGAGTTTGGAAAAGGGCCCATAAAATTAATGTCCCAAGCGTCGAACACTTCTATGACCAGAATGGGTTGGAGAGGCATCATATCTCTCCTAGTCATAGAACCCACCGACTGACATCGCTTGTAGCATTTGGCAAATTCGTGTGTACCTTTGAAAATAGTTGGTCAGAAAAAACCCGACTGCAAAATCTTCGCAGCGGTTTTCTGACTAGAAAAATGACCACCATAAGCATTGCTGTGGTAAAAAGATAACACACTCAATTTTTGAGTCAGGGTAGATCTCAGGTGAGCCTGTATGTTACAGGGGGACTAAGAGGAAGGTTGTTCCTTTGGATTTTATCTCTGGGTCCTTAATACCCCTTAGCCGTTGTCGTTTGACACTACCCCATAGGCTAGACACTTGATTTTGCCAAAGAGGTTGAGACCCTCCCAGTAGTTAAAAGATGAATGTAGGTTAATTGATATAATTTTACAAAGTTTTTTCTTAACTTTTTCTTCAATCTGGGTGTTTGGTGAGTGGTCCACAAGGTACTCGACACACTGACTAGTCACTGGACTTGATTAAGTCCAGGCTAGTCCAATGTGGTCTCTAAATTTGACCCTAAAGGTTAAACCTAGGGTTCATCTATATTGACCACAAATCAGGCAACAGAACACAAATCAAATTCTAAATACTTTCTGAGATGCAATTGGAATCCAAATGATATAAAGATTGGTTGGAAGATTCCTTTTTCAATAAGCTTTTCAGAGAATATTTTTTTCAGAATTTTTACCATCCCAAATAAATAAATATGAATTTTTAACTAACAAGGGGTTAGATTTGGGATTTTGACCCCTTGTTGGTTTTTCTTTTTGAAATAGTATCAAACGTGATCAAAAAATTTGGAAAAAATATGGAAGTGAAAGATAGCTTGATTATCTTTCAAACCACACCTTTTTTGGGTTAATCAAATTCATGTGCTATTCGAAATTGGTTTTTAAAGAATAGAAAAATCAAGATTTCAGTCTATTTGACCCCTGTACACTCCGCAATGTTTTTAAAATTCCACAAATTGAATTTTTTCAAGGGAGCAGTGGAGTTGGAAAGATAATTTGAAAATCTAGTACTTGCCTAAATTTAAAAATTTTTGGATCACTAGAAACTCGCTAAATGAATTTTTAAACCCTTATCAAAACTCTAACCAAATTTCTAAAAATAGCAATAAGGCTTTTTAAGGCCTTTTCACCCAAAATCATTTTTTTTATTTCAAATTTTTGTGAATTTTTTTTTCAAAAGAAAATGCTAACCTAAGTGATGTTCTGTACCTGAATTTCTTCAACTGCACTCGATGCGTGCGTAGAATCCACATTTCATACTTGCATACCAAAGACAACATAATAAATCAGATATCAAATCAGGAATCGCCTTGCCTCTCTGGTAACGGTGCCATTTTGTTCGGTAAGTGAAATCACGTTTTCAAATATTTTCTTCGTAGTATTGCGCGAAAACACATTGACAAATAATTTTAACGAAACTTGATAAGTCCCAGTCAAACTCAGGGAGGCGAAAATGCAATGTGATTTGATTTCAATATGTGTGATGTGTTGAAAATAATGATTTAATCTAACTAGAACTAAAAGCACTAAGCAAGATGAATGTGAAGCAAATCAACTTAAATAATAATCATGCAAGTTCTCCATATAGTTGAATGCTTGACAAGAAAATTAACTAGAATAATGAGAATAACTTGAACAAAAGCTACTAGAACTACTAAAAGAATTAAAGAGACGACTAGTTAGAACAAGGGCACCAAGGAGTGGTCCTTGGAGGCCTTTGGAGAAGCATGGAGGAGCAGCAGTAGTACGCCAAGGGTGGCCTTGGTGGATGTCTTGGTGAGCTGGAGAGAGGAAAGGATGAGGAGTCTGGAGAGGGAGATGCTCGGAGGTGGAATTACCTCTAAAATGGGGGGTCTGGGGTACTTTATATAGCCAAAGTGAGGGACGAAAGGGGTTTTTAAAGCCCTAATCCATGCAAAAGAGTTGAATCGACAAGAGCCATCAATTTAAAGATCTACGGCTTAGATATTGTCCAAACTACATGCTCTCGTGTCTTCATCGTGCGCCCAGCGAGCACTTCCTCCTAATTGCACCACGTGGCGCTCTCTGGGCCGCCCAATTCACCTTCTGATCGTTCATCACTCGCGCGTTCAAATTCGACTGTCCGATCTTGATGATCAATGGCTAAGATCAGCCCACATCGCGCGTTCAGCACTGCCTCTTCGCTCCCGCATGTATCCATGCATCATCGCACGCGTGTTGATCCAACGTGCCCCCGCACACCTCATGTCTCCTCCAGCGTCTCTTGATCGAGATCTGATGGGTGAATTTTAGTGCCTCATGCTGAGCGTGAATTTTCCCTACCCTCGTGATTCGATCAGGTGGTTTTGGCTCTCGTTTGAAGGCACTGACCAACGCGCTATGGCTGCAGATGGTCGCATTTATGTTTTAGCGCATGCCCACCCTCAACCGTTGGATGAAGATCCAACGGCTAAGATTGTGTCTCATCTTAATGAAGCATGAGGAGGCTGATGGTAACACCATCATGAGCCATAACTAGCTTTAATTAGTTAGGATTAATTGCCAAATGCTCCTACATAATTGCATGAGAATCATAATTCCTTTCATATCCATTCTGAGAGTAAAACACTAAATCAGGGTTAATTCTGCACTTTTAACATCATATCATGAAAGAAAAGTAACCACAGGATTTGCCAGGGGTTAATCTAAGGTCAAATGAGTATTAAAGTTTAATAAGAGGGTCCACATAGATAGAAACAGGATTTCACACGTTTCGAGAACCAATACAACACCCAAAACCTTAATTTCAGATCCGCTTAAATTATAGAGGTTCTGGTCAAGATAAAATTCATATAAACCTCTTAAAATTCATTGACAAATATTCCTTGAGATTTGGTATCCTTGATTTGGCCATCTGAACATATTTTGACCTTGAATAGAGTCTCAGACATATTTTTGCTCTAATTTGGATTTCTATGCAAATTCCTAGTCAAAATTGGTCAAAACTCAAATCCTACTTTACCACTAGATTCCTTAGGTCCAAATTAGGTTTTTACCAAAATTTGGGCCCAATCAAAGTTCATCATAACCTAGTTTGCATTTTAGTCCCCATACCTCTATTCCTTACATTTAACCCCTTAGTTTTCATCTTTTCTTTTCAAAGATGCCCCTAGATTCTCGCCTCTCTTGCAAATAGGTCCAATCGCCATCGTCTTCCTCACGAAGCAGAGAAGGAAACTTGCAGCTCCTAAACCCAAACTGCTTCATTTAATCCTGCAAATTGATTGATGAAATCTCAACCAAAAATCGCCAAACTTGGCGAAATTGATCTTCAGATCATTCCACGTCGACCAAGATCTTCTTTGAGGCCAATCATGGCTGGAAATTGCGCTGGCGAGCTCGAGAAAACCAAGCTCTGCAGACGGTTCAGGACACCTTCCTTTTGGGCACTTCAGGGGAGAGAAACCTCACCTATAAAAGCGGCCGCACCTGCTCAATCCGTCCTTGTCTAGTTTTTGGCACGCTACCCCTCTCTTCTCCTTTGTCTTCAGTCGCCATTAATGAAGGCCTGGAGCTTCACCAATACCCTTCGTCGGCCGCTCCCACATACCATAGGGAGAGGGCTTTTTCTCTACTCCTCTTCGCTGTGCTTCCAAACAAAGTAGGCGACCCAATTACCCCATCGTCGACTCCATCTCCACCTCCTTCGTCCATAACTCCGATGTACCTTCGGCAAGCTTCCCTAAACTTCCATTCATCTAATTACCTTAGAGCTTCTCTCTCTCTACCCTCCAATTAGGTTTAGGCTAAACCTTAGGTCCTAATCCTTCTCCTTCTCCTTCTCCGACTCCGGCAACCACCTCCACGACTGCCTTCATCGCCGGAACTCCCCCGCCCCATTCCACCCAAATTGGGTTGGGCAAGAGTTCATGCACACCTCCACTATACTTTTGCCCAACCTAATTTAGCACTTCAACACCGCCACCTCCTTCCCCGACTCCATTTGCCCGAGCTCCACTCACCTTCATGCTCCAGCTACTCCATTACACCTCACACCAAATCACAATCACCATTGTCTTCACCACACCACAACGAAGGTTTCCAGCCATTTAATTGGGCTCTAGGCCATATTATTTTGCAGGTCACCGTCGCCTTCGCCGTCGCCGGTCGTCTTCCCCAATGCCATTAGTTGCCATCTATCACCCATAGGCTTCACTTCCATCGTCAATCAACGTGGCTTGGCAACATGATGAAGACCAGACCCTCAATTGAGTGAGGGAGGATCAGTAGCAGCTGCAATCAAGGGAACAACCTCGACTGCTGCTACGTGAAGAAGTCCCCAACAAATAGTTCCACATCGTGTGGGACAAACTCATTGCAGCACATAAATTGCCTTTGTGAACTGAGCTGTTTGCCCAAGAACAGCAAGGGTCGGGTCCCCGCTCATGCACCTCCTCACGCCTTCACGTCTCGACTGCAATACATGCACGCGTGTCTGGCCACTATTCACGACCCAATTACCTGCCTTACCCGAGTATACACCCGATTATCTGAGTGAGAAGAAAGCGGAGATCTATGAGAGGAGGGGGAGGGTTTTGCTCTGCAACCCTTGGGAACGTGCTGAAAGAGAGGCTTATACTTAGCCTCCGAAAAGTGGTAGCCATGTCCTGTGCTTGAAGGAAGGAGAACCCTGTGCTTGTGAAAGTTGTGGTTGAGAAAAGCCTTGGTCTTAAAGGTTTGCTGAAAAAGAGAAGGCTCTTGAGAGAACCTTGTGCTTTGTTGATGCTATGCTTCTGTTAAGGCATCTGATGCCTTGATTCTATCATTTGAGGCTTGAGTATAATTCTGCTGATACTGTTGGATCATTTAAGTACCTAAGTTGATTGATTGAAGTTACTGTTGATTTATTTGAATGATATAAATGTTTGGGATATATGTTTAATTAGGATGAATAATTGGTGATTCAGATCACCATTGTTTTATCTTTCTATTTATTTTTACCCCATAATCTTTTGAGAAACATTGATCTATGTTTGAATGCTAATCAGATAAGTTTTATTCATTGCATATCTGTTATTGTGCTTGATTTACAGTGCTCATTTATTCTAAATGAAGATTAATGTGTGAATTCCATATTTGTTCCCTGCGAATGACCTTAGACTCCAATTAGAATCTAAATTTATAAATTTAAATGTTTTGAGCGATTTTGTCCTATACTACAATGTATTACTTGAACAACAACAATTTCGCTTAAACAGAGGCTAATGACGTGGCGCAATCATGGCCGTTGGATGACAATCCAACGGCCCACAGAGCTCTTGTGTTTTGCTTTAGAGGTTGAGGGGCCGATGTAGGGTTGCTAGGATGGTGCCACGTGGCTCCATTCTAATCGTCCATCTTCCTACCTTTGAAGATGGTGCTATGGGGCTTCGATTGAGGGGATTCTCGTATTATTGGACTGCGATTGTCACTCTGAGTCCGTGCCTGCGGTCAGATTTATTATCTGCGGCCCTGAATCATCTGCAATGATTATTGCATACCAATTAGAATATAAACGTAGCATTATTATTTACATAGCTAACCAAATCAACTACAATGCAAAATATGCTGCTTATGTATGCATTATTCCTAAGTTAAGCTAGGATCTAACTGAATTTATGTTGATTAGGTCCTATGCTTACTACGCAATCACCTTAGCACTCAGAAACGTAGAAGATGAAGGAGAAGCTCAAATCAACTGGGTCTCAGCTTGATCCAGCTCATCCCAGTTGGATCCTAGCTTTTCTAGTTGGATCAACCTATCCTTAGCTCCATTCACCTCACCTTAGCTGAACGGTAGCTCAAGCTAGTTCACCTTAGCTTGATTTAGCTCACCTCAGCTTAATGGTAGCTCAAACTAGCTCAAGTCAGTTGATTTTAGATCCATTCCAGCTCCTCCTAGCTCAAGACAGTTCACTAGAAGCTCTACCTGACTAGGATTAGCTACTGCTTTCAGCTAGCTAAGCCTAGTCAACTGAAGAAGTTCTCAACCAGCTCGGGTCAGCTCATCTCCAGCTCCTGAAGACTCAAATCAACTCAACTTAGTTGAGCTAAGCTACTAAACCTAAGCTAGCTACCCCAGCTAGCTGAGTAGTCTTCGAGAAGACTAGCTCCAGCTCACCACAGCTCAGAACAGAAGAAGCCAGCTCAGATTAGCTTGGTTTAGCTACTAGCAAAGAACTAGCTAGCTAAGCTAGCTACTGAGCTCCACTTCAGCTATCTTCAGCAGCCATCTACTCTAGTTAGCTCCAATGTAGCTCCTCTTGGCTCCTCCTCTAAAACCCTAGCTCTCCTACCTACTCCCTACTAGCTAAGCTAGCTTAGCTAACCTAAGCTCCACTTCACCTCCATGGCCATACAAACCTAACCCAAATTCCCACCTACTTAGCTCCACCAAATAGTCCACCTAAGCTACCACCTACTCCACCTTATTTTGGCGCCAACATACCCACATCCTTTCAACCCATCACTAAAAGAGAGATTTTCGCTTAGTTAAGATAGTACCAACAAAATGATTCGTTGTTGTAATCACGTGGTGGAAAATCTCTCAATCAAAACATCAAATAATTCAAATCTAACCACAGTGGATTTGGTCGTTTCCACAGGGAGGCATAAGCTCCAATAAACTCACATATAAATTTCATTCATATCCAATTCTAACAATAATGGAGAGATTTTCCTTTCAAAAAAAAATTTAAAAACCTTTCAAAAACAATAATGGAGAGATTTTTTTACACAACTATCTCATTTTATGCTCCCAAATCTAAGAAGATATTCTATAAAAATATTTCCTACAAGATATATAGCAATCCAGTTAATGGTGAGATAGTGTTGAGAGAAGAGAGATAAAAACTATCTGAGGGGGAGTGATGAGCAAAATTCAATAAATAATATATTAATCAAAATTCACATCTTCAATCATCGATCATTCAAACTAATGCTACCGCTACTGTAGCAAAACAAGGGAGGCACTTTGTGGGGCTGCACACATGCAAGGAAGGAATGACTGGCTGCGTGGCGACGTGGCTGCTGACGGGAGTGCTCCAGAACAAGGGCTTTGCGACGACGGTGTTGGCGTCGAGAGTGAAGGCCGGTCGAAGCAGAAGGCAGTGGCAGCGATGGGTTCCGTGGGTGTGAGATTGGGGTTGCCGATTAGGGGGGTGTGTGACGGTGGACTGCGGAGGCAGTGATGGTGGGGTCAGCGTCGAGGATGGCAGCTAGGAAGTGCTCCTGCAGGTGGCGGAGGTGATGGGAATGTTGGGTTCTTTTGTTAAAGGGAGCGGAACAGGGAAGATGAAGAAGATGAAGAGGAACTCGGAGGAGAAGGAGATGAAGGAGAAGATGGAGATGGAGATGGAGATGGATTGGTCTATGTGTGCGTGCGTGTGTTAACAGTGAGGGCCGAGAGAGGGATGTGCGTGGGTTGTGCAAGGAGAAACAGAGGGGGAGGGCAAGGAAGGTGATAGGAAGGTAGTTGATGGTATTGGAGGCGGTGATGGTGTGCGCGCTGTCACCGCGTACACCACGGTAGTGGAAGGGTGACAGAGATGTTGGCTTCAATAACGGTGCAAGCTTGATACCATGGTGTATGCTTTGGCCATGGTGCCAGTGGTAGAGAGGGAAAAGGTGGATCCCCGTAGGGGGAGAGGTTGATCCACCCTCTGCAGGTGGTTTCTTTTCCTTTTTAACGTATCCTCTGTTGTGATTCTCTCTCTCTCATTCTATTCTCTCTCTAAATCTTTGCCCTTCTCCAACTGCAGCAGTGAGGCGGTGTGTTGTGGCGGTGAGTCCATTTGAGATCTGTCAGCATCATTAGACATCCAGACTAAGCTCTGGACGTCTTAAAAATCAAACTTGGGTATCCTTGAATTCCTGTAATCCAATAAATGCATTTATTTATAATATAATATAAACTATGTAAATCTAAACTATAATGCATGCATTTATTTTATAATCAAATGCAAATATTAGTACATTGTAAAATGTAGGAACTAACCAACTTAGGCTAAAAATTAGTCCACTAATGTGAACTTAGCAATCACCACCTCCAAAAGCCACCTACAATGTGGCGCCAACCGCCCCCATAACCACCCAAGTTGGCGCTAAGAATTTCCCTCCAAAACCCATTTCATCACCACCCTACATCTACCCTTTAATCCCATCCTAACCCTTGATTAGTGGCGTCACCTAAGCCCTTCTAAAAGCCCCATTTTTGGCACCAACTCTTGGTGTCTCTCCACCACCAAGAGGCACCACAACCACCCATAACCACCGCCTCCAACACCCTTTGGGTTGGCACCAATAATTCCTTCCATTGGATCCCTTAACCACCCACCAAACCTAATCCTAGCCCTCCACATATGCCCCACGCCAACTGCCACCTTTCTAACCCTTCTAATCACCACTTAAAGGCCATCCTTGGTTACTACATCTCCACCTATACCCACCATACCCACGGCCAAAGAAGGAGAAGAGAAGAAGATCAAGGGGGCAACCTACCCGCCCCCTTGGTGCCTTCTTCCTCTTCTCTCTTCCTCCTTGTGCCACACCAAGGAGCAAGCATTCATCTAGGGAGGATGGCCAGGCAAGGGGAGGAACAAGGGTGTTGGACATCCACCCTAGGAGGAGGCTTAGAGGAGGACCACTTGAAGGAAGGAGCCAACGAGAAGCCCTTTTTAACTATGGGAGCAGTCGCAGTTGGAGCAAGGACTTCTCAAAGCTTCAATCGGAGGATTATCTTTATCTTTTTCTTCATCTTTATCTCTCTTTGTCTTAGCTAGTGTTTTTCACATTCTTGTAAGAAGCATTTAGCTACTTGTCTTCTACTTCGCTAGTAATACAAAGATTTTACTTGCCTTTCAATTTCCTGCTTTCCATTTAGTGTGTTTTCTTGTTTCTAGTAGTTTTAGTGCACCACATCTCTTCCAATTACCCTAGGCGCACTTGCCTAGGATGAGCGTAGAAGAGAAAAAGTTTCTTATCACTTAGGTTTAGTTGATAGGCGTAGTCTTTAGCATAATCATTCTCGCATTTCATGTGCCCGTTATTTGAAAACCTAAAAACAACAAAAAACAAAAGTACAAAAGAAGTACGGATTTGAGGGGAAAAAGAGAGAACCATCTTATTTACTAACAAATTGGCCTCCTTAAACAAGCCTATATACTCCATTATCTATGTATTATAAATTTTAAGAGTTGATTGCAAAGATACGAATCTCAATGATAAAACTCACTTTTTACAAAACTATGTATTATCATATCAACGCTCTAAGTGACCGCAAATCGCGGCTTGATCCCTCGTCATGAGTTTGAAGAGCGCAGTTGATTGGCGAGATTTTGCCTAAGAAAAATTGAGTTGGGAAAATCTGGTCGTTGCAACTGTGAAAATCCACTTATTAAATAAAAATATCCAAGACTCGATGAGTCCTAGGTCGAACACGGGTAGGTGAACTCTTGATTTCCTAGAGAAAATCACATTTGTTTTATTTATTTTTGGTGTTTTTATCTTTTGTAATTTTTTTGGTATTTTAAATAAGGTAGAAGATCAGGTTAGGAAACTATATCGCTAACTAATCTACTTACAGATAATTAAAGCAACAAAGAGAGAGAGATGGAATAATTCTGACTAAATGATTAAGCAAGTGTCTGATTACAGAATATAATGCAGGAAAATAAATCTAACTATGAAAACAATAAAAGATAGAGAGAGGTGAGAAAAATCCTCCTCGTCGACTGCTTGGAGGATGAGTTGCTTGGACGATGCCCTGTATGAAGGTGGTGATGAGCTAGAGGAATAAGAACAGAGTCAGACGAAGGAGGATGGGCAGGGCTATGTCGCAGTGGCAATCCACTTCCGGAACGGGGGTGAGAGGACGGCCACGGGAGCTCCACAAATGGAGGTGAGAAACATAACTAAAAATTATTTTCTAGCTCTAGTGGAGCATCTTAGGATTGGGACAAGCTCATAAAGCTTTGGAGGGGTTGAGGAGATATTAGGAAGGACGCTTTGGTGAAAGGGTGTGTAGGGGGTATTTATAGGGTTAAGAAAGGGCAAAAAGAGGCCTTTGCACATATGGAGCATTCGAATCACGCATGGGACATGGCCACCATGCATACAGTTGTGTGCACAGCTACCTTCTGCATAGTGCACCGCACACAGTGTTGGCATCGCATAGGCACGATGAGGAGTAGTCACGACCTACGAATGGCAAATGGAGGGTCTGAATTGTACGTGGATTGATGACTCTATAGTTATTAACGCTAATTACATTATTTAGAGTCAATTCTGAGGACCTTTGTATGTAAATATAACAATATAGTGGGTCTGGGAGCAATACATGCATATAGTACATTCTTTATGTTAAGATTGCTTGAAATTAATGTTTAATGGCCAAGTTGTACAAGTGCATATTGAAATAGGTCTCAGATGAGCAATCCAGCCGTACGGATGATTTGAATCGATGATTGCAGCTCAACGAGGTGAAAGTCATGCCAAGCCTACCTCTGTAGCTCCCACAACAAGCTCGAGAAGTTCTGACCATTCATCTGATGATCAACGGTCCACAATGTGCCATGTGGCACCTGCTTAAGCATCCATTACGCACCAGCGACACCACTTACAGTCCTTAGCACGCGGTCCATGCAAGATCTCCACCGTGTGATCGCCATTCGTTGATCCTCATCACACCATGTCATCCTCTCCCTCAAGCACACGATTGGCCATTGACGGTCAAGATCAGACCATCCACAGCCGCAGCGCAACGATTGTGCATGTGATCCCTCAGTGTGCGCGATTAAAATTCAAAACACAATCTCCAAACCTCCCTTTAGCACTTGCGATTAAAATTTGGTCATGCGATATAGATCCAGTGGCAGGGCTGAAGCCACGTCATGCGAGCACTCGAGCGGGCACGAGTTATCTCAACAGCTCGATTTGTGATGAACAGCAGTGATAGAGCCACAATGTCAAGGCATGGATGAGGAGTGGAGTTGCTGCATGATGAACGGCGGTGATAACTTCGCATGGACACTTGGATGCAGTGTGTGCGATACGTACGATTGTACGCGCTTGATGCATGATTTGTGAAGCGTACGTGGGGCGCCTCAGCCATTAGATGCAGATTCGACGCCCACCATTCATCCTTGCAAGCACCATGTGCATGCGCGCGCACGTTGTGCGTGTGCTGCGTGTACCTACGCATCGAGCATCGTGCATGACGCGTGTGATGTGTGGTCATGAATGCACTGCAGGCCAAATAACTCACCCACGAAGCCTATAAAAGGCCATGCACACCCCCCTTCCTACACATCTCTTCTCTAAGCATTCCACCACCACCAAGAGCTTCAACACAAGTCCCTAGAGCCACTGAGCTGCCGACGGAGCGTCCTCCACCACCATGGCTGCCTCAACTCACTTCTAGTACTTAGCTTTTATTACACATTTTATTCAAGCATGTCTCTAGTCTTTATATTAGTGTTTGCAAGACAATTTTTATAATTCATAGAAGTAACTCTTATGTTTGATTTTCTTTTCATGCATGTTGAATTCGGCCTCTATTTCCCATGCTTGTGTTACAATAGCTATGCTTTGTGCTTATCTTCGTTGATATATAACTAGAACTCATATTCTACCCTGGCTTTTTACTCTCTCTTTCTCTCTCTCTCTCTTTTTACACAAGCAAGAAAATAAAATAGAGCATCCTGTTGCAATAAAATTAAACGATAAAAAAATTTGATTTCCACCACTTTGTGTTCAGCTCTTAGACTCACCTTCCATATTCTTTTAAAATTGATGTCGTAAGTGCACGCTACAATGAACAAATTATCTCATCGCACTTTCCGACAACGTTTTTTGGTATCATTGCAGGGAAGACAATGTAAGGGCTTGGATTTGTAATACATGTAATTAGTTAATTAAATCTCTAATTAGATGATTAGTGATAGGTTAAGAAGTAAAAAGTTGAGGGGCTACTTGTTAAGAAACATGTTTGGTGGACCTTCTTGGAAGGCAAGAAAGGAAGTGGAAGGGCTTTGGTTGTAATATTCCACCCCTAATGTAAGTAACCCACATAAAAAAATTGGAAAGAAAGAAACCCCCCTTTTCCTCACTAGCAAGCCAATCCCCTCTCCGGTGTACCCTCCCCTCCTCTATCCACTCCCTCCATCGGCCAGCCGCGAGCCACCACCGCCACCACCGTTGTTGCTGCTGCGCCTTGCCACCGCAGCGGCCACTGCCCTAGCACGCGCTACGATGCATGTGGCTGCTTGCTGCGGCTGCTACTGTTACTGCGGCTGCGGTTGCGGCTGCCCTTGCTGCAGCGGTTGCTGCTGTTGTTGAGGCCGCTGCGAGAAGAAAAGGAAGAAGAGGACTTGTTGCTGCTAGTGAGGAGAAGAGTTGTGCTGCTGTCGCTGCTGTTGGTTCGCTCGAGAAGGAGGGGGTACCCTCCCTCCTCTCCTACTTTCCAGCTGTTGCTGTTGCTGTGCTTGGTGTTGTCGTTGTTGTAGCTAAAGAATGAAGTGAAGAGGAAAGGAAGAGGGGTTCCCCTCACCTGGCTGTGGTGGAGTTGACGGCAGTGGTGATCATATGGTGGTTGCAGCCGTAGGTAAAGGAAGGCATGCCCGGACAGGTAGGGACTTCCACTCCTTTTTGGATTCCCTCTTGATCTTCCCTGATTAGATTGTGACTTGGAAGCATGGACTTGCTTAGTTTGTCGTTGCATGTGGAAATAATTGGGTTATGTTTCAGATTTGGGCTAAAACCTTTGTGAGGGTGAGATTAGGGGTTTCACGTGGGATTTGAGTTTGAGGATGGCGTCTATGAAATCTAGGTGGGTTTAGGTGTTTACAGAGTAGAATTATGCCCTAAGCAATGGTTTGTACGGATTGGGTTTTGATCCAAAGTGTTCCTTGCATGTGTTGTAACTTGTAGTCAAATTTTTATGTTATTTAAATGAGTTAAGTGTGGCTTTATCGGATATTTTATTAGTTCTTGAAATTTTAGGTATTAATTTGTTGTGATGTGTTAAACATCTAATTCTCTGTAGGAAATTGCTTATTAAAAGAGTGGAACAAGAACCTCCTTGGCAAGGGAAGGTCAGAAATTAAAAAATGAGATAAATAGAACAAGCTCCAGCTGCTCTACAAGCCTATTCCATTTCATAATTGGCTTGTCATTAATGAGAATGAATGAGGTGTTGGTGAGGACACCTCCTTGTCCATGCAGTTGAAAGATTAGGAAATTGATACTTACTTATGAAGAAAGATTATGTGAAGTCAAATTTCTAAGGAAACTAGTATGAGATATTCACTTACAGTTACACAGGAATAGCTATGCAGGAATAAGAACACACAAGACAGGGTTGCAAAAGCAAGCATAGGGTGTGTCTTGTGTGAAATTACAATGTCTAGTTTGTAGATTATCCTTATTATTAGGAATTTGCTTGGCATTGGATATGGCTGGAACTTGGATCAAAGTGGAAGATAATTTTAAAACACATGCATCTATTCTACAGCTCCTTGTCCATAGTGCCCTTTTCAGTTAACTCTAGATCAACTTCTTGCTCCTGCAGGTTGACCATCCTTTATAAATTCGTAAGTTCTTTAGCATTTCCCGTGATTGCTCTTGTAATGTGATCTGGCTTGTAAGGTGGCTGCAGTAAGGGCTCCAACTTGTAATGACTTAGTCAAGAAAAGATATGATACAAGGGCTTGTGGGTTGTCAGATATCCTCATGGGGTAGAATTGCAAACTGTGGGATATTCCATAAGCTTTGTGGTTTCCCAGGAAACATTGGAAATCTCTCCAATCTTCTTTTTATTCGAAAATGTTGTGTAACATTGATAGCAAATAAAATATGAGACACTAATAAGGTGGTTTTTGCTTATATAGATTTTAGTCGGTAGTTCAGTCTAAATGTAAGATGAGCATTAAGTCTTGTAAGAGGGATAGAAAGGAGAAAACCAAAACTACATTAAGATATCTACTTCTTTATATATATATAACTGGAGTTAGATATGAAGGTACACAAATAATTCATGTAGCCAATGTTACTGCAAAGTAGCAATTAACCCAAATTTTGATGTTATATAGAATATAAAGTTATTTTATGTGTGTTGAGATGCTTGCAGTTTAGGTAAATCATCATTCTAAAGCATTACTTGTTTGAATAGATTACAAACATTTTATGAGTTATATGATTGAAACATCATATTTCAAGAGGCCCAATTTGATCAAGGAGATGGCTAAGAAGATCAAGCTACATCAACATTAACATCTTCAAGGAGATTATCAAAGACTAAGTTTAGCTTTTGTATTATTTTATTTTCATAGATCTTATGTAAAGAGCTACTTAATTAAATTAACACACAAAATACCTTCTAGTATGTAGGGCACTTTAGTCATTTAATCTTTCGTCTAGAAGAGTAGCTATTTAGATTAGAAAATGTGTTAACAATGTTTAAAAATTCATAATTAATTAGTTACCAGCGTTGAAAGGGTTAGTTATTCAAGAGGAAGCAACCCTTGGCCAAGAGATGCAAGTTTTCAAACGTTTTAATTATTTTAACTGCCTCTTAATCGATTAATAACTTGTCTTAATCGAAGAAGGAAGGCAGCAAGTTCTCTTTCAGGAATTTTTCTTAATTGATTAATGCTTTTTTCTTAATCGATTAACTCATTTTATTAAGGTAGTTGAAGAGGTTTCGAGGGACTTTTTCTAATCGCTTAACATATTCTTTTAATCAGTTAATCGACTGAGAATAAGACTGTTGAGGGTCCAGCAGCCTCAATTAAACGGTTAAGGGGTTTTCTTAACCGTTTAATTTTGATCAAAATTAAACTGTCGCATCTTTTCAAAGTGTTGGTTATTGGAAGTTGTTTCAAATGGCTAGTGCATGATTTTAAAGGAGTTTTTAAGGCTTCAAATGGTTATATAAATATACTATGAAGTTTCTAAAGCAACATACAAGCTACCCATCATTTGCAAATACTCTTAAAAAGATCTCTAAAGATCATTATACTTGAAGTGCTTCTATTGCTTCCAATTGTGTTTTAAGGCTTTCTACTCCGCTTCCTTCACGTCGAAAATTCATTTTTCCTTAAAGGGAAGTTAAGGGCATATTTCTTACATCTTATAGCACATTGAATTACACATTCATATATTTAGTGTGACTGTATAGGATTGTTATTGTATATTTTCTTTTTATTTGGTCTTGTACTTGGGTGCCTTGGTGTAGGTTTCCCGTTCTTGAAGAGAACAAAAGGTCTACCTTGTGGTTTGTACAAGGAGACAAGCTTGGTGTAATTGAGGCTTACCACCCTCATTTTGAAGTGGTAAACTAGTGGATTATCTTGCTTGGATAGCAAGAGAGAAATCCTAGTTGGGGACAACTAGGTAGAGGGTTTTACCCTTTGGGTTTCCTCTCTAAATTTGGCATCTATCTTGTGGTGTGATTTGAATATTATAATTTTTATATATTGCAAAAATCACCCTCCTTCCTGTGCCATTTTCAATTGGTATCAGAGCAGATTTTACCATTTGTTGTGAAGTCATTTTTAGGTAATAAGATCCTATGGCTACAAGACCTGTTGCCACCTCTAGTAACAATGGACACTTGACCACAAAACCTCCCTACTTTGATGGGTCCAATTACACATATTGGAGGCAACGCATGGATATCTTCCTTAAATCGGGAGATTACACATTATGGGATATGGTGGGGAACACATTCACCAAACCTATGAAGCTAGAAAGTGGTTCATATACAGAGGACCCAAAGCATCAAATCATGATGAACTCCAAGGCGATGGATGCACTCTATTGTACATTAAGTCCAGAGGAATTTAATAGAATCTCCCAATGCACAACCGTGAATGGGACATGGAAGACACTTCAAGTGACCCATGAGGGGACTACCAAGTTGAAAAACTCCAAGATTGTTATGCATACACATGATTTTGAAAAATTTGAAATGCAGGAAGGAGAGTCTATGAAGGAGATGTACACGTGCTTCACCAACGTTGTTAACAATCTTAATGCGCTTGGAAAAAGCTTCATTCAAGGAGAACTTGAAGGTAAGATTTTAAGATCACTAACAAGTTCTTTTGAGCCTAAAGTTACAGCTATCGAGGAAGTAAATGTGATTGAAGAGCTAAATATGGAGAACCTCATCAAAAATCTTATGGCATATGAGAGCAAGATGTCACAAAGGAAGAAAAGTGAAGAGACTAACAAGAAATCACTTGCTTTTAAGTCAAAAAGCGAGTGATGATTTGTCCTTTGATGAAGATAAAGACATTTCCCTACTCTCTAGGAAGTTCAAGAAATTTTTGAGAAATAGAAGATTTCAAAAGAAGAAGAGAGAAGAAAAGAGAGATGATCCAATTACTTGGTACAATTGTAAGAAAGTTGGGTACATGCAAAAAGATTGTCCTTTTCTCAAGAAGGAGAAATTCAAGAAGCAGAAAAAGCGGTCGACTATGAAGAAGCCAAAGAAAAATTTCTCCAAGAAGAAAGCCTTGAATGTCACTTGGGATGGTGCTGATTCAAGCTCAACCGAAGAGGACTCTTCAAGTGAATCAATCCAAGAGAAGAATGCTTGTCTTGGACTAATGGCTATCGACAATGAGGTAAATGATTGTTCACATGAAGAGTTATTAGATGCATCAATGAATTATTTGATTCTTATAAGAAATTGAAACTTGCTAACAAAGTAGTGATTTCATCTCTTGTGGATAAAAATGATTACTTATCTAAAGAGAATGAACACCTCAAATATGAAATTTCTTCTTTGAAAGACAAATTTTCATATTTGTAAGGAAAAATAGAAGAATTAAAGCATATAAATCCAATCAATTAGTTAAAGATCTTTGTAAATTTACTAAAGGCAAAGAAAATTTGGAGAAGTTGCTTGCAAATCAAAGAAATTATGGTAGTAAGGATGGAATTGGTTATTCTCATTTTTCCCAACCTTTAAAGTTAGTTAAGAAAGATTTTTCTCTTGGTTTAAAGGTTAAGAAGGGATCTTCTTCCACTTATGCAAATAAATGGAAGACCACTAACCCACGTGGACCCAAGAAGAAATGGGTACCAAAGAATAAGTTGAAAACTTATTTTGTTGGAAAGGAAAATGTGGATTACAAGAATTGGACATATCTAATTACCAAAGATGGAAGCATGGTCATAATAAAGTTTCCTACTCAATAACAACAAAATCTTGTAGGAAAACCAAGGAAGATGGGTGATGGACAGTGGTGCTCAAAACATATGACGGGAGATCAAGAGTTCATACATTTGGAGCATAAGAATGGAGGAATGTTTACCTTCGGCAACAACCACAAAGGAAAAATAATTGGCATTGGTACTATTGGTAGAGGTAACACTTCCTTTAGTCATGTAAGCTTGATTAAAGGACTCACGCACAATCTCTTGAGTGTTAGCCAAGTTTGTGACAAAGGATTCAATGTTTTATTTGCTTCTGCAATTTTTAGAATCATTAATAAAGTTCGTGATGAAGTCTTGTTAGAAGGAAAAAGATTTAAAAACATCTATGTTGTTATTGATAAAAATACATATGATTGTTTAATTGCTTCGGATAATGAAATTACATTATGACATAGAAGATTAGGTCATCTTCATTGTAGATACTTGAATAAATTAGTGAAATATGATCTTGTTAAGGGTTTGCCCCATAAAAAATTTAAAACCCATTCCTTATGTGATAGGTAAAATTCATAAGAGTACTTTCAAAAATAAAACTATTGTTTCTATTGCAAGACCATTGCAATTAATTCTCTTAAATTTATTTGGTCCTACTAGATCTAAAAGCTTAAATGGTTGCAAATTTTGTTTTGTATTTTCTAGATTTACTTGTGTTTTCTTCTTAAAGCAAAAAGACCAAGTATTTGATTGCTTTAAGGTTTTCACTAAGAGAGTACAAAATGAGAAGAGATAATTGATTACCTGAATCTACTCCAATCATGGTGGTAAATTTGAGAATTAATTATTCTCATCTTTTTGTGAAAAGCATGGGATCATCAATGAATTTTCATTTCCTAGTGCACCTCAATAAAATGGTATAGTGGATTGGAAAAATTGAACATTACAAGAATGTACTCGTACTTTTCTTATTGAATTTGGGTTACCAAAATATTTTTGTGTCGAAGCTACCAGTACAACTTGCTATGTGTTAAATTGGGTTCTTATTAGGCCTTTAATTAATAAAACCTCTTATGAACTTTGTTATGAAAAGAAACCTAAAATTAGATACTTTAAAGTATTTGGTAGTAAATGTTACATTCTTAATACCAAATAAAACTTAGATAAATTTGAGGCTAAGGGTGAAGAGTACATCTTTATAGGATACTCTACTCATAGCAAAGCATATCAGGTGTTTAATAAAAACACTCTTGTTGTAGAAGAAACCTTATATGTCAAATTTAATGAGGAGCAGGGGATGTTGAAGAAGATAATGAAGATGATGGATAACATTTTCTTGATATTTCAAATATTAAAGATAATAATGTTCATAATCTTCCTAAAAATTGAAAATTTGATAAAAATTATCCAAAAGACCTAGTAATTTGGAAGGTTCAAGATAATGTTAAAGTTCGATCACAGTCAATTAACAATTTTGCCTTCAATGTTTTTGTTTCACTTGTTGAACCCAAAAGTGTTGATGAAGCCTTAAAAGGATAATTCTTGGATAATAGCAAAGCAAGAAGTACTAACCCAATTTGAAAGAAATCAAGTTTGGGATCTAGTTCCTAAGTCGGAAAATCATTCAATTATTGGTACAAAATGGGTTTTTAAGAATAAGACAAATGAAGATGGGTATATAATAAATCTAGATTAGGGCACAAGGTTATAATCAACAAGAAGATATTGACTATGACGAAATTTATGCTCTAGTTGTAAGGCTTGAGTCAATATGGGTACCTCTAGCATTCGCATATCACTTTAGTCTTAAGCTTTACCAAATGGATGTAAAAGCACCATTCTTTAATGGAATAATAAAAGAGGAAGTATATGTTTAGCAACCCCCTTGGTTCGTAAATGAAGAATTTTTGAATCATGTATTTAAGCTTAAAAGGGCTTTATATGGACTTAAGCAAATACCTCGGGCTTGGTATGAGAGATTATGGGATTACCTAATTAAATCAAATTTTAAAATGGGTAAAATTGGTACAACTCTTTTTATACAAAGAAATGGTTTTGATTTATTAGTTGTACAAATATATGTGTATGATATCATTTTTGATGCAATTAATGAAATTTTATGTCAAGAATTTTCAAAAGTCAAGCGGAATTTGAAATGAGTTTAATGGGTGAGTTAAAGTATTTCCTTGGATTGCAAATACATCAACTAGAAGATGGAGTTTTTATCAACCAATGCAAGTATACCTTGGATATCTTGAAAAAATTCCCGATGGATAGCTTTAAAGGTAATGTAACGACCCGTTTTCCGAGTCCCTACGAGACACGAGAATCGGACCGACTCGACTAATCCCAAGACCTAGTTGTCCAACGAGGAAGTAACCAAAAGACAGTAAAATAAACCACATTCAGCATGAATATAACTAACAGTAAGAAAGTACAGCAGTAAGGAAAGAAACTAGTACAGTAGGTACCACCACAAGAGTAAAACAACATTTATCGTATAACAAAAATTGCAGGTAAAGAAGGTACAGCGGAAACCAAAAACTACTCACTAGAACAGAAACAAAAGAGGTACAAAAGGCTGTGGTAACTCTACTGGACCCTATTCGGCCCAGCGTCCTCTGCAGCCGCCGACGCTGGCTGCTCAACACTTGGTCCTGAAAAAGGTAACGAGTGTAACACGTCAGCAAAACGCTGAGTAGAGTGGCAAACTAACTAAAGGCAACAGTAGAGTGTACAGTAGCTGTTAAGTTCTATTACTTCCTTTATTCACATCTTTCAATTTTTCTCACTATTTCATTTATTTCTCAGATCCTTTACTTGATCTCGAATGTCCTCGTGGGAACGATCTTGATTGCAGTATTTTCCAAAAGTAGAAGTAGCACGTGGTGCTCTCCTGGCCGGGGGAGTCCCCCGTGGTGATCCTACCCTCAGTCAACCACCCCAAGGTCACTGACAGACGTAACGGTGACTACGGCACGCGTGATAAACGCACAGGTAGCTAGCCCGCACTGGCACGCGGTCAGTCGTTTCCGTTAACGGGTGCGTCCAAAGCACAGCACGGAACCAGGGCAGAGCCCTCTCAGTAACAGGGGTCCAACCCCTCCACAGTAATCAAATCGGGGCCTTGCCCCTCCACAGTCCGCGCACCCTCGCCTGACTACCCTGGTTTGCCCTAGTGGGCCTAACAAGTCGGTGAAGGAGGCTAGCAGAACCTCGGGGCCCGTGGGGTAGCTAGTACTCTCCTAACACTAGTAGCTCTCCTCGGTACTACGTACACAAGGGCCAGCAAGTCGGTACAGAGCGGCCAATCCTAACCCCGGGTCCCTGGGGTGGCTGGTCCCACTCTACACTAAACAGGTACAGGTACTTCCCTTGGTACTGCGTACCCAAGAGACAGTACGAACAACATCTCAGTTCCATTCCTTTCTCTTTCCAGGAACTCTACTCCTAATTCCCCGTAGGGTTCCATCCTTTAATCTCAGAACATCTTATGTTTCACTTTCCAGTTTCACGTTCTTACAAACCATGATTTCAGTCATGTTCCTTATTCATAACAGGCAGCTGTTAATTCAATTTACAGGCAGCTTTATATATTCCTTTCCATTTTTCCAAGACTGTAGTAATATACATTTCACTAGTTTTTCCATCGTAGGATTCATGCCATATCCTAGGATCATCATACAATCTAGTTTTTCGGTCCTAGGATTCATGCAACACCTAGGAGCTATCATTCCATATATTTCTTATTCCTAGGATTCATGCAATGCCCTAGGTTCTAGTTATGGTTCCATACTTTAACAGATTTTATTAATACTTAAAGCTACTCTACCAGGTACAACGGGAGTAATGGGGGCGCGATCGGTAATCCCGCGTGCCTCCGTGACTCTCAAGACTGCAACCGAACGAGGTCCTATCACAAGGATCAACACAAGGAGTGTCTCAAAACAGTGTATAGTTACTGTAGGAGGGTAGAGGAATTAATTCTGAAAAGAACGCAACTCGAATCGCGGAAAACGGAGCCCGAACGGGCCCTAAACGGGTCGTAAAAGACGATACTGTGCAAAATCAGACGTCTGGAACTTCTTCCAGACGTCTTAAAAAGTGGATCAGAGAATTACCTGTTCAGCGTGGTTTCCCAGACGTCCAGAAGTCTGCGGGGACGTCTGGCCTAGATCCCAGACGTCCGATGGTCACCCCGAACGTCTGGAGGTCACTCCCGCCGTCTGGTAAAACTTTCAGACGTCTGATTCGCAAAGGATGGCGAATCAGCAAGCCTGCGCACAGCCAACTCCCTCCCTTAGTACGGTCAGTCGACAGGAAGGAAGGAGAAGGCGGTAAACTCACCTTTCAGACGTCTGTAAGGGCTTAAAGACGTCTATCTCGCCGTCTGGCTGTCAACCCAGACGTCTGATTCTGGAAATTTTTCCAGAATCAGGGCGCTGCTCGGCCTCCGCTTGCGACGCCGCCCGCGTCGCACCTCGCGCGTCTGCTGCTCAGACCGCAGCAGGTCCCTCTCCGCGTCACTCCGCGCCCCCTGCGCCCTCCGCCGGCCGGCCAAGCCGCTCCGGCGAGCTCGCCCTCACGGCAGAGCTCCGCCCTCGCACGCCGCACCTCCGCGCTCACTGCGGCCGTCGCTGCCGCCCTCGCGTCCGCTCGCTCTCGCGCACAGGAAGGAGAAGAAGGAGGAGGCTGTGGAGACGGGAGGGGAGGTGTGGCCCTTTTAAGGCCGCGCGAGGAGAGAGGGGGTGGCAGGCCGCCTGTAGCCGCAGAGAGAGAGAGGGAAAAAGAGGGAGAGAGAGAGGAATCGCGGGTCTGCGCGCACAGGTGCGTAGACGACTCTCCCGTGCGAAAAAAAACTGTTTTCCAGACGTCTGGATGTGATCCCTGACGTCTGTATCGACGTCTGGGTCACCTCCCAGACGTCTTAAAAGATGTCTGGGGCACGCGTTCGTTACAATATAACAAACTCAAAGGAAGTTTCGTCCCCGAAACTTGCGTCAACTAGGGTGCGGAGAAAAAAGATGTCCAGATAACCATAACAAACTCAAAGAGGACCGAAGCCGGTCCGAAAAGACGTACCCGCGAAAAGCTCCGGGTACCGCTCTCGCATTGCTGCCTCAGGCTCCCAGGTAGCCTCCTCGTACCGCTGGCTCCCCCACAAAACCTTTACCAGGGGTACTTGCTTTCGTCTCAACCTGCGGATGGCTCGGTCTAGGATCTGCACTGGCCGCTCGGGGTAGGCCAGGTCGTCGCTCACCTCGACGCTCTCGTGACTCAGTACGTGACTGGAATCGGCCACGTACTTCCTGAGGTTGGACACGTAGAACACGTCGTGCACACCAGAAAGCTGCAGGGGAAGGGCAAGTCTGTAAGCAACGGGTCCAACCCGCTCCAGGACCTCAAAGGGCCCCACGAACCTCGGCGCGAGCTTCTCTCTCACCCCAAACCGCTGTAAGCCCTTCATGGGCGAAACACGAAGGAAGACGTCCCCAACCTCGAACTGCACCTCTCTGCGTCTGCGATCCGCGTAGCTCTTCTGTCTGCTCCTGACAGTGCGGAGTCGTCTGTGGATCTGCTCAACTACCTCCTGACTCTGCCGGATCAACCTGGGGCCAACCTCCCACTTGGTCCCCACCTCAACCCAACTCAAGGGTGCCGTGCATTTCCGTTCGTACAGAGCCTCGTAGGGAGCCATGCCGATGCTCGAGTGATAACTGTTGTATGCAAACTCTGCCAGGGGCAGGTGCTCCTCCCAAGAGCTCCTCCAGTCCAGTACACAGGCACGCAAAAGGTCCTCAAGTGTCTGTATCGTGCGCTCAGACTGTCCGTCCGTCTGGGGGTGGTAAGCCGTGCTAAACCGCAACCTCGTCCCCAAAGCCTGCTGAAACTCAGCCCAAAACTGGGACGTAAAGCGGGTATCCCGGTCGGATACGATCTCCCGCGGAACTCCGTGTAGTCGCACCACATCACGGATATACCTCTCTGCCAACTGTGCTGGTCCCAAAGTGACTCGGATCGGCAAGAAACGCGCCGTCTTCGTCAATCTATCCACTATTACCCAGCCTGCGTCATGTCCCCGCTGGGTAACAGGTAAGCCCACCACCAAGTCCATGGTGATGCTCTCCCACTTCCACTCTGGCACTGGAAGCGGCTGAAGCGGCCCTGCAGGCCTCTGATGCTCAGCTTTCACCTGCTGGCACACTAAGCACTGCTGCACGAACTCACCCACATCCCGCTTCATCCCGCTTCATCCCTCTCCACCAAAACTCGCGTCTCAAGTCATGGTACATTTTCGTGTTTCCGGGATGTATGGTGAATCTGGAACCGTGTGCCTCAGGAGCTCTCTCAACAGCTCCTCGTCTCTGGGAACGCACAACCGTCCCCTCAAGCGTAGCACCTGGTCTGTGAAAGAGAAGTCCCCTGGGTCCCCTGATAGTACTCTGTCGCGCAAAGACTGCAAGTACGGATCGGCCATCTGTCCCGTGATGATGCGGTCTATCAACTCTGGCCTGGTCTGCCGTGTCACCGTCACTGCCCCACAGTACCCTCGTAACTCTAGAAGTCGCCAACTGCCCACCTCCTCCAAAAGGCTCCAACTCTATAACTGTAGACTGGCTAAGCGTGCGGGCGCCTTACGGCTCAAGGCGTCAGCCACCACATTGGCCTTTCCCGGGTGGTAGGAGATGCTGCAATCGTAGTCCTTCAGGAGCTCCAACCAACGTCTCTGTCTCATGTTGAGCTCCTTCTGGTCAAAAAGATATCTGAGGCTCTTGTGATCTGTAAAAATCTCGAAGGTCTCACTGTACAAGTAGTGCCTCCATGTCTTCAGCGCGAAGACAACAGCTGCCAACTCTAGGTCGTGGGTAGGGTAGGTATGCTCATGGGGCTTCAGTTGCCGCGAAGCGTAAGCGATCACGTGACCCCTCTGCATGAGCACACCTCCTAACCCCTGCAAGGAAGCGTCCGTGTACACAACGAACCCGCCACTACTGTCAGGGATGGTGAGCACGGGAGCCGAGGTCAACCTCTCCTTCAGCTCCAGAAAACGCGCCTCACAGGCGTCTGTCCAAGCGAAAGGCACGTCCTTCCGGGTCAACTGTGTCATAGGACGCGCAATCTGTGAAAATCCTCTGATGAATCGTCTGTAGTAACCTGCCAGTCCCAGGAAACTGCGAATCTCAGTGACTGAACGCGGTCTCTCCCACCTGAGCACTGCCTCGACCTTGGCGGGGTCCACCGCCAGGCCGTTACCAAAGATCACATGACCCAAGAAGGTCACCTCCCTCAACCAGAACTCGCACTTGCTGTATTTGGCGTACAGCCTGCGTCGTCTCAGAGTGTCCAGAACCATCCGCAAGTGCTGTCCGTGCTGCGTCCGATCTCTAGAATAGATGAGCACATCATCTATGAAAACCACACGAACTGATCCAAGTACGGTCTAAACACCCTGTTCATCAGTTCCATGAAAGCAGCGGGGGCATTGGTCAGCCCAAACGGCATGACAAAAAACTCGTAGTGTCCGTACCGGGTGCGGAAAGCTGTCTTGGAGACGTCGGTCTCCCTGATCCTCAACTGGTGGTATCCAGACCTCAAGTCTATCTTGGAAAACACCGTGGCACCCCGCAACTGGTCAAACAAATCGTCGATCCTCGGCAGCGGATATCTGTTCTTGATGGTGACCCTATTCAGCTGTCGGTAGTCCACACAAAGGCGTAGGGTCCCATCCTTCTTCTTCACAAACAGTACCGGGGCTCCCCAGGGAGACGCACTGGGCCTCACGAAACCTTTCTCCAAAAGGTCCTGCAACTGGGACTTGAGCTCTCGCAGCTCAAGCGGTGCCATCCTGTATGGCGCGGTGGAGATGGGGCTGGTCCCTGGTACTAGTGAGATCTCAAACTCGATCTCACGCTTGGGCGGTAGTCCTGGTAACTCGTCTGGAAACACGTCGGGGAACTCTCTGACCACCGGGATGCTCTGGAAGTCTGCCACAGGGCTGGGCTCTGCCACCACACAGGCTAGGAAGCCCTCACACCCTTGGCTCAAAAGTCTCGCCGCCCGAAGTGCCGAAATGCACCTGAAACCTCCGTCCACTAGCTGCCCGTGAAACTCGAAAGAAGGCAACTCCGGAATGGAGAAGACAATCTTCCTCTCAAAACAGTCTACCAAGGCGTGGTAAGCGGACAGCCAATCCATCCCCAGAATCACTCCAAAGTCCTCCATCTGTATCATAATCAGGTCAGCTGGCAGGCTATGTCCTTCAACGCTGACCTTGCAATCCGTGTATACCTCCTCAGCTACAAATAGCTGACCACTCGGACCTCTGATTACTAACGGATTCTCTAACAGTGTATAATCCTGGTCCAAACTAACTGCGAAACTGGCTGCGACAAACGAGTGCGTAGCGTCGGAATCGAAAAGCGTGTAAACGAGTCTGCCAGAAACTGAAATCACACCAGCTACCACGGATCCCGATGCTCTGGCGTCCCTGTGTGTTAGGGCGTTGATACGCCCCTTAGCTCTAGGTGCGGACGAAGCAGCCACACTCTGCGTCGGACGGGTAGGTGCTGGCCGGTACCCTCCTCGCAACTGCTGTCCTCCTCCTCGTGCCTGGGAACCGCGGCCTCCTGCGCGCCCTCCAGTGCTCTGCACGGGAAGTATCTGCTGACCTCCTGCCCTAGATGGGCAGTCCCTCCTGACGTGGCCCGGCTGGCCACACTGGTAGCAGAGGGGAACCCGACTCCCGCCCTCAGTGAGTGCCTGCTGTCGGCTAGGCGGGGGTCCGGTGCTGGCGATTGGCCCCCTGTCGAGGGCCCCCAAAGGCCACTGATGGCCCTACACAACGTGACGGCTCTCCTGCGGACGCCACGTGTCTCCGTTGAGTTCTCCTAACACGTCTAGTGTGGCGGCGGAAATCTCGTTCCACCACTAACTCCCCTGTCGTGCGCTCGGAAGGGGGAGGGGATGGCGACGTGGGTGGAAGCTGAAATTCTTCTCGAACCACCTCTCGAATCAGTTGGACGAGGTCCGGAGACGGTATGCTCAGGAGAAGAGGAGGGGTAGTAAGTACTCCAAGTCTGACACATCTGTCCCTCGGGCCCCGACCTCGGCCGCGGCCCACCCTCCTAGCTCCACGACGAGGCATCTCCTACAATGGAGATGCGAAACAAAACGAAAAAAGTCAAAACAGACGGTACCTAACAAAACTTCTAAGAGCTCATGTCAAGAGATATGTTGTGGTGGCTACTCTAGCTATAAACATGTGAATTTGTTATTTTCCAATCAGTTGATTCACTTCTCGGGACGACCTTGCTCTGATACCATCTTGTAACGACCCGTTTCCCGAGTCCCTACGAGACACGAGAACCGGACCGACTCGACTAATCCCAAGACCTAGTCGTCCAACGAGGAAGTAACCAAAAGACAGTAAAATAAACCACATTCAGCATGAATATAACTAACAGTAAGAAAGTACAGCAGTAAGGAAAGAAACTACTACAGTAGGTACCACCACAACAGTAAAACAACATTTATCGTATAACAAAAACTGCAGGTAAAGAAGGTACAGCGGAAACAAAAAATTACTCACTAGAACAGAAACAAAAGAGGTACAAAAGGCTGTGGTAACTCTACTGGACCCTACTCGGCCCAGCGTCCTCTGCAGCCGCCGACCCTGGCTGCTCAACACCTGGTCCTGAAAAAGGTAACGAGTGTAACACGTCAGCAAAACGCTGAGTAGAGTGGCAAACTAACTAAAGGCAACAGTAGAGTGTACAGTAGCTGTTAAGTTCTATTACTTCCTTTATTCACATCTTTCAATTTTTCTCACTATTTCATTTATTTCTCAGATCCTTTACTTGATCTCGAATGTCCTCGTGGGAACGATCTTGATTGCAGTCTTTTCCAAAAGTAGAAGTAGCACGTGGTGCTCTCCTGGCCGGGAGAGTCCCCCGTGGTGATCCTACCCTCAGTCAACCACCCCAAGGTCACTGACAGACGTAACGGTGACTACGGTACGCGCGATAAACGCACAGGTAGCTAGCCCGCACTGGCACGCGGTCAGTCGTTTCCGTTAACGGGTGCGCCCAAAGCACAGCACGGAACCAGGGCAGAGCCCTCTCAGTAACAGGGGTCCAACCCCTCCACAGTAACCAAACCGGGGCCTTGCCCCTCCACAGTCCGCGCACCCTCGCCTGACTACCCTGGTTTGCCCTAGTGGGCCTAACAAGTCGGTGAAGGAGGCTAGCAGAACCCCGGGGCCCGTGGGGTAGCTAGTACTCTCCTAACACTAGTAGCTCTCCTCGGTACTACGTACACGAGGGCCAGCAAGTCGGTACAGACTGGCCAATCCTAACCCCGGGTCCCTGGGGTGGCTGGCCCCACTCTGCACTAAACAGGTACAGGTACTTCCCTTGGTATTGCGTACCCAAGAGACAGTACGAACAACATCTCAGTTCCATTCCTTTCTCTTTCCAGGAGTTCCACTCCTAATTCCCCGTAGGGTTCCATCATTTAATCTCAGAACATCTTATGTTTCACTTTCCAGTTTCACGTTCTTACAAACCATGATTTCAGTCATGTTCCTTATTCATAATAGGAAGCTTTATATATTCCTTTCCATTTTTCCAAGACTGCAGTAATATACATTCCACTAGTTTTTCCATCCTAGGATTCATGCCATATCCTAGGATCTATCATACAATCTAGTTTTCCGGCCCTAGGATTAATGCAACACCTAGGAGCTATCATTCCATATATTTCTCATTCCTAGGATTCATGCAATGCCCTAGATTCTAGTTATGGTTCCATACTTTAACAGATTTTATTAATACTTAAAGCCACTCTACCAGGTACAACGGGAGTAATGGGGGTGCGATCGGGAATCCCGCGTGCCTCCGTGACTCTCAAGACTGCAACCGAACGAGGTCCTATCACAAGGATCAACACAAGGAGTGTCTCAAAACAGTGTATAGCTACTGTAGACGGGTAGATGAATTAATTCTTAAAAGAACGCAACTCGAATCGCGGAAAACGGAGCCCGAACGGGCCCTAAACGGGTCGTAAAAGACGATACTGTGCAAAATCAGACGTCTCCAGACGTCTTAAAAAGTGGATCAGAGAATTACCTGTTCAACGTGGTTTCCCAGACGTCCAGAAGTCTGCGGGGACGTCTGGCCTAGATCCCAGACGTCCGATGGTCACCCCGGACGTCTGGAGGTCACTCCCGCCGTCTGGTAAAACTTCCAGACGTCTGATTCACAAAGGATGGCGAATCAGCGAGCCTGCGCACAGCCAACTCCCTCCCTTAGTACGGTCAGTCGACAGGAAGGAAGGAGAAGGCGGTAAACTCACCTTTCAGACGTCTGTAAGGGCTTAAAGACGTCTATCTCGCCGTCTGGCTGTCAACCCAGACGTCTGATTCTGGAAAATTTTCCAAAATCAGGGCGCTGCTCGGCCTCCGCTCGCGACGCCGCCCGCGTCGCACCTCGCGCGTCTGCTGCTCAGACCGCAGTAGGTCCCTCTCCGCGTCACTCCGCGCCCCCTGCGCCCTCCGCTGGCCGGCCAAGCCGCTCCGGCGAGCTCGCCCTCACGGCAGAGCTCCGCCCTCGCACGCCGCACCTCCGCGCTCACTGCGGCCGTCGCTGCCGCCCTCGCGTCCGCTCGCTCTCGCGCACAGGAAGGAGAAGGAGGAGGCTGTGGAGACGGGAGGGGAGGCGTGGCCCTTTTAAGGCCGCGCGAGGAGGAGAGAGGGGGTGGCAGGCCGCCTGCAGCCGCAGAGAGAGAGAGGGAAAAAGAGGGAGAGAGAGAGAGGAATCGCGGGTCTGCGCGCACAGGTGCGCAGACGACTCTCCCGTGCGAAAAAAAAACTGTTTTCCAGACGTCTGGATGTGATCCCAGACGTCTGTACCGACGTCTGGGCCACCTCCCAGACGTCTTAAAAGACGTCTGGGGCACGCGTTCGTTACAGGTAAAAAGACTCCCATGTGAATACATACAAGTTTAGATTTGGATGAAAAAGGTAACTCCGTTGAGCAAATTAAATTTAGAGGCATGATTGGTTTATTATTATACCTAACTGCGAGTAGACCTGACATTATGCTTGCTACTTGTTTATGTGCTTGTTTTCAAGTTGATCCGAAAGAATTACATTTAAATGGCGTAAAGCTTATTTTTCGATATCTTAAGGATACAAGCAATTATGGTTTATTTTATCCAAAATCTTCGACCCTTGAACTATTCGCATGTAGTGGTGCTGACTATGTTGGTAGCAAAACTGATCGGAAAAGTATAAGTGGTACTTGTCACTTTCTTGGAAATAGTCTTGTCTCTTGGTTTTCCAAGAAACAAAACTGTGTTGCTCTTTCAACTACTAAAGCCAAATATATTTCTGCTGCTTTGGCATGTTCACAAGTATTGTGGATGAAGCAAACCTTAAATGACTTAGGATTAATATTTTTTGGAATTAAAATATATTGTGATAATACTAGTGTAATATATCTTTTGAGAAATCCGATTCATCAGGCTCGTACTAAACATATCGACGTTCGTCATCATCTTTTAAGAGGTAATGTCTTGATCAATTGATAGATATACTTACTAAGTCTTTGCAATTAGATCATTTTATTACTATTAGAAGAAAGTTTGGTTTTTGTACCATGAATGATTTATAATATTCTTATTATTTGATGTGTGTAATGTATATTTTTGGGTGTTTGATCGAGGAAACTAACTCTATGAGCTGATTTCTATTGTTTGATTGATTGATCAAGAATTATTAAATATTATTTGGGTACACTTGATGTATGTTTTACAACATTTATTCTTTGCTGAACCTTGTTTATTTACTGTTTATCACTTAGAAGCAAGCTAGGTTGATCATTTATTGCCTTAGGTCTCATTTGTCTGCGGGATAACCCTTTTTGCGGGATAACTCAAGGGTTATCCCTCGGTCAAAGGATTATAAAAATAAGATAAAGGAATTATTTTGGAAGTCAAAGAATACAACTTATTACACTCTAACAATCAACATCAATGTCAAACTATCCTATTACATCACATCAACATCAATATACAATAAAAATATCTATTTCAATATAATATATACATTAAAATATATTTATTATATCACATTAATTCACTCACACCTCTATCATAATATTAAAAAATTATCTACAAACATCACATCACAGTACCAATCATTTTTTCCCATTACTTTCTTATACTATCAATTAAATATCCCTCAATTTATCCTTAGTATTTTATCACGATATAAATCTTATCTTCCTACCAAACACAACCTTAGATTTAAGATTCTCTCGTATCAGGTCAAATTTTGCCAAAATTAATTGATTAATTGAGTCGATGAATCATTTAATTTTTAGTGTTCAAAACCTACTATATTGTTTGTTTGATTTGCTTGAACTTCTTGTGGGTGAGGTGACCTAGGGATGGTTCCACATGCCTTTGATCGATTTCCTAGGATGGAAACACATCCTTTTGACCAATGGAAAGTTGGTTGCCTTTTAGCCAAGCACCTTTTCCCTCTCTTTTCCCTCTTTCCACTTTCATTTCCTCTCCATATCCATGAAGCCCTTTCTTGCCTCTTTCTTCAACCTTTGGATGCTGGCCATTATTGGAGGAGGAGCACCTCCATGTGGCGACCTGCTCTTGAAGCACCTAAATCTAAGGTACTTCCTCTTATTTGTTTTCGTTTTGTTGATTAGAATGTTTACTCTAGTTAACAACATGATTTGTTGTTCATTTTGTTTCCTTCTTTTCGTATTTTTGTTCTTTGTAGTGTTCTATACCTTCTTGATTTGCTTTACACGATTTTCATGTTGTTGACCACAATCTCTTTATTACTCCCACTCTCTTTGTTTCATGTTTTACATTTTGTTTTGTGTAACCATCCATCCTAAATGATTAAGATTATAGTTATTCGTCTTTCATGGCTCCTAAATGTCTTTTTAAAAGTTGCTCTAGTAGGCCATCTAAACCTAGTGCTCAACCTTCACATGTTCCATCGCCAACTCCATCTCATTTTGTTCCACCTTCGTCAGAACAATCTTCTCCGGCTTCTCCTTATCTCTTTTCGGAAAATGCCAAAAGCAGATTTCTCTCTAAACATGGGAATGCCACTGTTAAACCATCTCACCCTCTTCGATTTTTTGACCTAAGAGATGATGGGTATAATATTGAAGAGATATTTGGTTTTCAAAACATGAGAGTATTTTGGAACTTGGTTTTGTCCTGATAGTGAACACTCTTGTTTAACTGATTTATGCAAATATTTATGAAATTGGAAAAGGATCCAATATTGTTCTTGAGTCTACTGTCATGAATGCCTATATCAAGTTGGATATTGGCCTCATTACTCAAATCTATCATACCGATGTTAATGGACAGATTTAGGAGGATGTTGCCAAGGAAGTGTCTTTTGATGAAGCCTATTGTACTTTGATGCTACCTAATGAAATTGATAATTGAAAGGACTTGTCTACCAAGAAACTCACTTTTAGTGCTTGAGTCCTCACTCGTGTCTCGATTAAGATGCAGTTACAAGAATGAAAATATTTGAAAACTTGCATCTCTTGGCCAAGGGTTACTTCTTCTTGAATAACTAATCCTTTACATGTTGGTAACTAATTAATTATGAATTTTTGAATATTTTGAACACATTTTCTAATCTAAATAACTACTCTTCTAGAAGAAAGATTAAATGACTAAAGTGCCCTACATACTAGAAGGTATTTTGTGTGTTAATTTTATTAAGCGGCTCTTTACATAAGATCTATGAAAATAAAATAATACAAGAGTTAAACTTAGCCTTTGATAATCTCCTTGATGTTAATGTTGATGTAGCTTGATTTTCTTAGCCATCACCTTGATCAAATTGAACTTCTTGAAATATGATACTTCAATCATATAACTCATAAAATGTTTGTAATCCATTCAAACAAGTGATGCTTTAGTATAATGATTTACCTAAGCGGTAATCATCTCAACACACATAAAATAACTTTATATTTTGTATGATATCAAAGTTAGGATTAATTGCTACTTTACACTAATAATCTCCCCCTTTTTGATGTTTTACAAAATATTGCATAGATAAATAAAATTTGCATGAAATACATGAATAAAATAATTCAAGATACTTGGAACTAGAACTCTCCCTAAGTAAAATTCGATGATAGTTATGCAATTCCAGAATAGCTAACGGGCCTGCTACAGTTAAAAGTGATGCATGCTCATGCAACAATTGGGTTTTGATTTCCTAGTGAAAGAGATTATTGCAAGGATTTATTTGAATCCTCATATTTGGGCTTAAGTTAGTTATGAAGTACAACGTGAGCTTTATATGTATCTCATTCAGCATTTTAAAAATGACTCCAATCAATTGACATCATTTTGTTGCGGTCTACTTAGAATTATTGATATTATAAGGAAATTTTATGGGTTAAAGCTGAGCCTTCGCTAGCTGTTGGTGCTAAGCCCCTTTTACATCCAACAACTTGACAAGCAATTGCACAAAGGCTATCATGATGTGTGATGATACTTAACTTTGTTTTCTCACCATTTTTTTTTGTGTTTTTACCACTTTTAGATGGGGGGTGTGCCCATCAATTTTCTGTCGCTTATTGTTGTTCTATGGTGTGGTGGTGGGGAGTTTCTACCTCTTTAAATTATGGTATGCATGCATAGTACAGGTTGTAGGTACAGGTTTTTGGGAAGAATATCGAATAAACAGAGGAAACTTTGCTGGATTTTCGACACGTTTCGACCTTGCAATTTATTGGTGCCCAATATCTATGTTAGAGCCAAGTGCTAGTACTGGCACGCTATGGTCTGGTGGGGATAATGGGTGCCCAGCAACAGTACCTAGGATTAGGACTAGTACTTGTATACTTATTCCACCCCGCTTGAACTCTAAAAGAGGATTAAAAGGTTGATTGAATCTGGGTAAGTAAAGGATTGAACCCAAAATGTTGAACATGTTTGGACTTGGTTAGAGTCTAATAAATGGAATGCTTGGATCCTAAGGTCTTGAGTAAGACCCTAGGTGATCCACTAGGTCTTTAGGGCTTCGTTCTGGACACAAAACCCAATGGAATTAAATGATGGTAGATCGACTAGGGAGCTCGTAAGGTTGCACCCTTAGACTTGGTGAACCACGGGTTCATTGCACGGGTAAAGGACCTGAGTTGTTGTAGTAGCAAGAAGCTATTCAGGAATTTGCTTCGGAACTTAAAAGGGTTCCTAGGTTCAGTGACAAACCTTAGGTTGTCATCGATGTTTGATACTTGGATGTACCTGAATTCAACTTGATGCAGAGATATTCGTGGCTCTAAGCTCTAACGGCTCCTGCATGCGTAGTGGGGGACGCCGGGGTACGTGGTGCTCGTAGTTAGAGGCTCATTGGGCACCCATATGTACGAAAGTGCCAGGGTACTATGATGGATTGGTTGAAACCTCGTCTGATGCTAGATTGAGAGGGCATACCTACAGTCTACGCTCCTACAAGGAGATACTCCTAACGGGAGCATTAGTGTGGCTCGACAGTTCTAGTCAATCCTGCGATGATGATGTGGTTTATCTATGATTGGTCTTTGTTGGACATGAACTGAGCTTGCGCTTCGTGGTCCAGTGTATAGGCCTAGGTAGCTCCTAAGAGGCTTGACTCTTCTGGTTGAAATCTGCAACGTACTCGATACGTCGAGAACAGGCATGCCTTTCTGGAGGATCAACAGACTACTAGCCTCTCTCTTGGCCAAGGCGAGACTATCAGGTTGGAATCCAAACAAAAGGATGCATCTCAAGCTCTTCTAGTAGAGAGGGATGATTCCCAGAATCTTATCATCGAGGCGAGTAAGAGAATAAATATTACTACGAAATCATGGGAAGAATTTAGGGTGATTTGATTAATGGGTTTTGGGACCACGGTGGTTGGTCAGGTTGGACTGGGTTCAGGAGTTAGAACCTAGTGTGTTGTGTTGGGCTAGGGACCTAGCTAGTAAATGAAACTGTATACTATCATGTTCTGTTGCAATACAATAGTTGTTTGTTCCCTACTGAGCTGATTGGCTCATCTGTACTTTGTGATCAACTTTCAGGTTGTCGTGATTTGTTGCTACATGAGGTTTTGTCGAGATTTCTGGCAGGTAATCTTTTATGTGTGGTTTCCTTTTTAACTTCTTGTCTGGCGCTTGTTTAAGTTTTATTTTTATTTATCAGTTGTGTGCCATCCTTCTCATAATTTCTTCCTTTTGATTAAATGGAGCTCTTTTATAGCTCGACTTAGTAGGTACAATCTGAATTAAATAAATCAGTACCTCTTCTGTTGTCATTCCTCGGAACTCTAACTCTCATTTAGGGGCCTGGGTTTTGGGGCATGACAGGCAACGAATCTTTTAGTCGCTTTCATATTTACATTGGTGGTATTCATGAGATATCTTACTCTCTCTTTCTCCCTTTAGATTAGTTGCAAGAATCCGATGCATAGGTGATAGGAGAAGCGTACTCGAAGATGGTATATTGGGAGTACAGTGCTGTGAAGACTTTAGTGAGTATCACTTTACCTAGTGTATTCCATCTTTCCTTTATCTTAAAAAAAAAGAAATTTGCATTTAGGCTCATGCCTGATTCTTACGATAAATTGTCTGCTTGTTTGCTAAAAATGAATCTAAAAAAAATATATAAAAATCTCAAAAAATTAACGTGGCTAATTCTTGCTTGATCCGGATCTTAAATCTACCACCTATATATATATATATATAAAATTTCCACAAAATCTTTTTGAGTGTCCTGCTCTTTGAGTGGTACTTGCGAAGTTGACCATATTTTGTATTAGGCTGCATCACTCACCAAAAATTAAAATTAATTCACTTGATAGAATCGCATAAACTCTAGAGGTAAATACATTGGTGTTGGTTATTTCTAGGGTCACTCTATTCTTAAAGGAAATTTATCATCACCTATTGTGTGTAAAACTCTATGTGCTCACTAGAAATATCGCTTGAATATGTTAAGAAATCTCAACCTTAAAAATTTGTTAAAGTAAGGATAAATCATTAAAAGATATCACATTCTAAAAACCTTGCTTAAAAATCATGTTTGTTGAGTGTACACACAAGCTCAATATGATTAATTAAGAAGCACAAACCCCCAATGACGCCTCATCACTTACCTCGAGCATAAGTACTGTCCTAGCCCTAAATTAAAATTGAGTAGATGTGCCTTAGGCAGAAGCAATTTAAGTCTTAAGAGCGTAATTGGGTTTGTTATGTAGTTAGCCATAATTCGCATTGTTAAATCTGGTGTTTAGGCTGTGGGGCAGGGTCAAACGACCGCAGTTGGGTCTATTAAAGGAACGTCAGGTGAAAGCTTTGGGAAGTACCTTCCCGTCAATCCCATCGTATTTAACCTGGCCAGATTGATTTTGGGAAGGGGTCTAAGTGCTTGCAAGCTTAATTATTCTCTGTAAGGCTTTAGGTCACAAAGGTTAACACTACAGGACTTAGTTTTGTTTGTTCGATTGTGCGCACATAATTCTCTCTTCTATTCTTCCTTTATCCCTCCACTTCTTCCAATCTATGGATTTCAATGCCTATCCCTCTTATCTAGACTATCTCCAACATAATCTAAATGATTGTGGTGATTTTTCTTCTAGTTGGGGATATAACCCAGGACCTGAGTACCCAAGATATCCCTCTTATCTCAACTATCCCAATTTTACCCAACCCACACCAACCTCCTATTGGGGATACACCTAGCCCATCCACTTAGGGGTATGATCCAAACCATAGGTAATCTGATCTTGATGATGATTCTCCTTATGATGACTCCCCTTTTAGGTCCTACCCACCCACAAGCTAATTTAATGGAACCTACACTCTAGGAGAACACCAAGACCCCTACCCTTCCCAGGACAATAACCAAGATAGGTCATTTGAATTCGAGGATCGCTCCTAGTTGACCTATGGATTGGAAGGGATGTAAGAAAAATGGAAATCAAATGATTCTAACTACCATAATGCTGATTATAAACCTAGGTAAACCAAGTATGATCGACCCCTACTTTGGACCTCCAATGAAGAATCCAACTGGAAGGAGGACTTAGAACCTCAATTATTTTGGAGTAGGACTAAATAGAAAATGGTGCCTCTTGAGCAATTGGACTTTGAAAATGATAGAATAGAGGACCTACCTAAGAACTTAAACCCCAGTACAGACACTGATACACATCCTCACCAATTCTTTCCCAACACTGATTTGAATGTTAAGTACAATATGGAAGAAATCCAAGGGAAACCCAATGACACTCAGTCAACTCTTTACGGTATTCATTTGGATTTGTATAACCAGAACCAAAGATTGGTTGAGATTAAAGAAAGAATGTTTAACATGTTCCAACAATTGGATGAAGAGGGTCAATGAAAAGTGATGAAAGAGACTTCTTTCTTAAAGACAATGGAACAAGGCCTTGTGATAATTGATTAGACCACACTCAGTTGCCCAAAATTGCCCAAAATTGGTGCAATCCAATATCAATACTCCCCTAATGTTGGAAAGCATTGAGGATCCTTTGGAACATAAACAGGTGGAAAATGAGGATGAAACACTCCAAAGAAATGAGGATGAATATGAAAATTTGGAGGATAAGATTGGGGTCAATGCCCCTGAGTTTAATGATAATGATGTGGTAATAGGGACATCAAGATTTGAGGATGGGTAATCTGACTCTGACCACATTGATCACAAAATACTTGAGGGCCCCATCATAGATTCAAAGGAAAGGCAACAGAAAGAGTTGGAGCATGAAATGAATGATGAAATTAGCTCCATCACAAGTTCCTCCCTGATGGTTGACTATGATTTGGAAGAAACGGATAACAAGATTTCAAGCTCCAATGGTTCTGAGGAATTAGACAGAGAAATCATGATTGAGGATTGGGAGGATCTTCACTTGGAATCGCCCGAATCAATCATGATCGATCAGATGCATTCCTTCATAGCTGACTTAAGTCTCAAAGATGTTGAGGCAAGTAATGTGGAGTTGGCTCAACCTTTGGATTTTAAACTTCTGACGGAAGAGAACATTTTGTTGGAATCAAATTTTTGGATGGATAAAGAAATAATCCCCCCAGAGGATAATAAAATCAAATAAGGAAATGTTGACTACATGGGTCTTATTTTGATCTAGCCACCGACCTATTATCAAGACCCCTATGACCTTTATGACTTAGATTCAGGGAGGAATAAAAACCCTAAATCAATAGAAATGCTTCATCATCACCTCGGACCTAATTTTCTAAGCACAAAAGCTACTTATTCCGACAATCTAAATGTTCTGCCTTACAGATTAGGGTTTCATTTGTCCAAGCAAACATCTGGTCTGCATGCCCAAAGGAAAAGAGACGATTGGACTAGGGCATGCATGACCAATGACTTTTTGAGTTCTTGTCCCTCTGGGATGGGACTACACCATAACCTCGTTCGCATCTGTGGACTTTTGACTTTGGGTCCAGTCAATTATTTCTTCCCCTTCTTGACTTAGACCATTCAATTGATTGATCCTTTATAGGTTGCACTCCATGTCTAGTCGGAGGTAATAAACTCAGTGCTTCCTGGGAGATAACTTAGAGGATTCAAGTTGGCCTGTTACAAATTTGATGCTTAGGTGATTTCTTTCCTTATTCCCTTACATGCATTCATTTTTGCAATGAGGGCATTATGCTAGGTAGGCATTGGGCGGTGACAATTCATATTTTCTAGGCACAGAAGTGTCAGCTTGAGTTAATTGTTGTTATTTTTGCTAGGAAAAAAGAGAAGAAAAAATTGTAATAAAGATAAGTAAGAGCTAGGAAATTTAGGGTCAAATTTTACCCACCTTAGGAAATAATACAGTTAGGATCTTTTCACTAGGACTCTTCACGCCGAGTGACTTAATTAGTCCTAATGTTTATTAAGATATAGATTCATTCCCCTGATCCTTGCCAACTTAATTTAACCACAGTGAAGTAAATAAAGTAGGGGTGATAAATGGGCGACTTATCAACTCACCCTTCGATTTAGAGCAATCTAGAAGTCTAAGCATCTATACAGATTGCACACTAACTTGCTATATAGGCGATCATAACAGAAATTAGGGAGTCAATAAGACTAGTGGTGGTATGGCTGGCACGTTGCAGTGGGTAACCCCCCATTGCTAGGTGTCCAAAGCCCAATCATCGAACATATCTTTCTTTGGCCACCACCTTTAGGTATGTCTTAGATTAAGGAAGCCACTTGCTTGAAAAAAAAGGAGAAAAGTACCATAAAAAAATAAAAAAAAGATAAAAAGACAAAAAAGGAGAAAAGGAAGAAAATGCAATAAACCACACTTCACTGCACAGGTATGGTTGTCAAGTTGCTGTGGGTAACCTTTCATTGCCGGTTGTCTATAGCCCATCCTACGAAAAGCATGAATAAATCTCTAATTAAGGAGAAGTGGAGAAGTAAAAATAGAAGCCCCAGGGAGGTATACACTTGGTGCGCCTGGTGTTGATCCCAAAAAAAGTAGCAGGGAGAAAGTTATGATCGAAAAGACAAACTTTTAGGTGGCAATAACTTCAATTTTGGGTTACCTAGAGCATATGGATACCTAAGGTCCTCTTTAGTTGCCTGTATAGCGAGTCAATCACCTACACAATAAGATGCTTAGCACTTTTTGATTGTTTCGAGTGCTGGGCAGGTTGGTTAGCCGTAGAACGTCGCTCCAAACCTTGAACACGATAAAAGAGAAAAAAATAATAATATATACATATATGAATATCAATAAGGCAATGACTAAGGCGATTCATATGTTGGTCGGCATCATGACATTGTTGAGTCTTAGTAGTTAAGACCCTAAGTATTGAATTTCCTTTGGTCGATAGATAACTGTGCCTCGGCAGTCGCTCTTTGGCTCTGGTTCTTTATGACTAACATTGCTAGGGATTAGCAAGAGTTATGCATGGGATGATCGACAAGAAATCTAGTGTGGAAAATACGTGTCGTAGTAAATAAAATTTATAACCGAAACTCGAGGTGAGCTCCCGGTTGAACATGGGGAGGCGAACGTTTGACTTATAGAAATCCGCACTTTGATTTATTTGTTTTTGGATTTTTTTGTTTTGTAATTATTTTAGTATTTTTATAAGACAGAATATCAAGTCGAAATACTTCTATCTAATCTACTCTACTCTAGTAGAATGAGAGAAAGAGAGAGAAAATATCAATATTTATCTAACCAAAGTTTACTACAAAAAATCAAGGAAGAAATTACAATTAAACTAGAAAAGCGATAAAAGAAAACGAGAGGTGAGGAAATCTCTCTCAACAGCTGCTTGGAGGATAACTTGCTTTGACGGTGCTTGGATGATAATGGTGAGAGGCTAGATGAAGAACAAAGTCAGAGGATGGAGGGTGGGTAGGATGACGTTGAAAAATGCGTTGATTAATTTATACATTGTAGCGTGTGCTTATGACATCAATTTTAAAAGAAAATTGAATGTGAGTACGAGTATCGAACACAAAGAGGCGTGGAATCAGACCAGTTAGTCGTTTTATGGCACAAAATATTTCATTTCGTTTACTTAAGTGGAGAGAGAGAGAGAGAGAGAGAGAGAAAATATGGTTAGAAATCTGAAATCGAATGGGGATCACTAACTATGCATGAAACTAAGATATGATGAATCAAGATAATACATTGCATAAGTGAAATCATTTTACAATAATGCTAGATGAATGCTTAGAGAAACATGAACATTAAACTAAAGCATAAATGCATAAAATGGAGAGGTGAGGTAGCCATGACGGTGTAAGGACTTCCGTCGGTGGCTCGGCAATCTCTGGGATGGTACTTACAACTCTATGGGCGTGGAAATAAGCTTGGTAGTAGATGTTGAGAGGTGCCTTACAATGTAGGTCCATAGGGCTATTTATAATAGAGAGGTGGCCAAAATAGGTTTCGCACCATTAGTGACAGCAAGGACGTCACTGTAGCCCCGTTGTAAGCATTGGTGTAGCCAGCTCACCCGCTCGCTGTCGTCCATGCATACACAAGTGTCATTGCACACCTGTCGTCGAAAGCAAGCCGTTGATCGCCATCAAATGGTTAGGATCACGCGTGAGCATGCGCTTCAGATCGTGTGTGTATAATCGGGCGTCAGAGCAAGCGTCAGATCGCATGTGGATGAATCACGTTCTTTCGGAGGTGCCACATAGCTGCTATCCCTGTTGTCTGATTGCGATCGAGTAGCTCCAATTGATCAAGGCACGCGATTACGTGGATTGGGAATTGCGGCGGGTTTCAAACTCGTGCCTTTGTGCGTGGATTGAGGGCACTACCACTGCGCCATCCATGCGGATTGTCACGTGGATGGTTTTGGGTCCCCACGGTGTCGTCCATTGGATGGAAATCCTACGGTGGAGGGCGAAGCGCGATGTGGCGCGACGTGGTGAGTCCGATGAAGATCGAACAGTGGTGGTGGCGTGATGAAGAACTGAGCGGTGGATGGTGGTTCGCGAATGAGGGCGGAGCGGGCGCCATGTGGCCGATTTTGGGCTGTTGATCATCAGATCAATGGCCAAACTTCTTTGACTCATTGAGGGAGCTACGGAGGTCGGATTGAAATGATTTTCAATCCGTTGGACTCCGTTCATAGATTTGGATCCATCCCTACAGTCCGATTGCTCATCTGCAATTTGTTTCAATATGCACTTGTATAACAAGTTATTAAATCTTAATTTTAAGCAATCTTAACATAAAATAATTCAGAGTGCATGTAATGTGCCTAAACCCACTGTATCGTGATATTAATGTGCGTGTACCCTCAAAATTGACTCTAATTGATATAATTAATACTAATAATTGTAGAGTCATCATACCCCCATACTCACGCCTTGGTAGTTCCTAGCAAGGTTAACCTAAATGCTATTTACAAATTAAGAATTGATCGCTTAGGCACAAGTTACTTATCCATGAGGAAATTTCTACCAAGAACCTAACCTACAGAGACTTAACAACACCTAGGTGCCTGCCAAAATGCAAACCGCCCAAGTCCTCGCCTTATTCTACTTAGAACCAAAATTTTTTGCTTTTTCATCTTTTCTATTTTTTTTGGATTTTAGAGTTATGAGGTTCGGGGTAACTTTTTATGGCTATCCAACCCACTCAAGACTCAAAAATGAAGTGTTAATCATCTTGTTGTGAAAATTCTAATAGACTTACTCAACGACAATTAAAATGGACTTCGGGTTTCTACTCCCGTAGATGATCCGAAAAAGAAAGTGCTGTTTAAAGGTATATCTATCTGACTGGGAACTTTTTCCCTACTTTTATTTTTATAGGGTCTACACAAGGACGAATGCAGTGTATATCTCCTCGGATTATTCTACTTCCCCACTTCTTCCTTAAGTATTTTGAACTTTTGTGCATTTTATGAGTTGGGATTTGGACAAATGGCCAATGGACTGTTACCCGCGATAACTTGCCAGCCATACTCGTGTGGTGAAATATGGCTTATTTCTTTTTTTTCTTTTTCTCCTTTTTTATTTTTCCTTATCTTTTTTTCATTTTTTTAAAGTATGTGGCTTTCCTGATCTAATATTTACCTAAAGGTAATAGTAAAAGAGAATGGTCTTGTGGCTGGACTCTGGACAACCGACCAATGGGCTGTTATTCATGACAACTTGCTAGCCATACCATCTTAGAAGGTTCATTAGCCACCCAATTTTTGTTAGAACCGCTGATGGGTGAGTTAGTGTAAAATGTGTGCAGATGCTTAGACTATAAGTCCTCCCAAATTAGAGGGTGGGTTGGTAAGTCATATACTTATCACCCAACTTTATTAACTGAACTAATATAAATTAAGGTGACGAGGATTCGAGAACAAGTCCACGTTTTAGTGAACACTCGGGTTGATTAAGTTCGAAGACCTGAAGAGTAAGCGTTTAGGCTCTTACATATTATTTTCTAAAGTTTACAAGCTCCTAATGCCTAAGTTTTCTTTTCCTAATTCTTTTCTTTTAATAAAATAAAAACTAGTTCAAGCTGAAAACTCAGAAAATGAGAAATACCACCCTCCCATGCCTATATATGATGGACATTATCCTCATTTGAAAATAAATGTATGCAAGGGTGTAAGGAAAGAAATCACTTGAGTTTCAATAGTGAATCTGGTTAGTTTGAATCCTTTGGGTTGCATTTCAGGAAGCGCTGAGTTTATTGCCTCCAGCTGGGTAAAGCTCTAGTTTAACCCTCAATGAGGGTTACAACTTCCTTCGGGAGAACCTGGGCAAGAAAATGTTTTAATCTTTGACCATTAACTGTAAAGGCTTGCCCAGTCTTAGGATCAGTAATTTTTATTGCCCTGTTGGAAAAATGTTTGACCACTCGATGCAGTCCCATCCACCTAGACCGTAACTTCCTAGGAAAGAGTTTGAGTCTTGCATCAAAAAGCCAGACTTGCTAATTTGGTTTGAAGGTTTTTCTATTAATGTGTTTGTCGTGGACAACTTTCATTTTCTCCTTATAAAGTCTACTATTCTCATAAAAGTTCCGACAAATCTCTTCGAGCTCGGAGGGTTGGAGCTTCCTTTGAGTTCCGGCCATATGAGAATCCATATTAGATTGCTTGATAGCCTAGTATGCCTAATGCTCCAACTCAATCGGAAGGTGGCAAGCTTTGCAAAAGACCAATCGATATGGTGATATGCCTATCGAGGTCATATAAGCAATCCTGTATGCCCAAACGGCATCATCCAATCATGTGGACTAATCCTTCCAGTCAGGTCTCATAGTCTTTTGTAGGATATTCTTATTCTGCCTATTTGAGACCTCAGTTTGCCCGTTCGTTTGTGGGTGATACGGGTGACAATGCAATGAGTGACCCTGTATTTCTTAAGGCACGAATCTAGGCATAGATGAAGTGACTCCCACCATCGCTGATCATGGCCTTAGGTATTTTAAATCGAGAAAAGATATTCTTCTTAACAAAGTCCATGACACCCTTATGATCACATTTCCTGGTAGGCATGGCTTCGATCCATTTCGAGATGTAGTCCACTAAGACTAGTATATATTCGAAGCCGTTTGGTGGTGGGAAGGGACCCATGAAATTGATGCCCCAGACGTCGAATATTTCGATAATAAGAATGGGTTGTAGAGGCATCATATCTTTCTTGGTCATGGTCCCTATGGTCTGGCATCTAGTGCAAGATTTAGCGAAATTATGTGCGTCCTTGAATAGTGATGGCCAGTAAAAACTAGATTGCAAAACATGCATGTTGTGTGATTTCTACAGTTAGATTGCTAAGAATTAATGTTTATGACCCTATGTACAAGTGCATATTGAAATAGTTCTCAGATGAGTAATCGGGTCGTATGGATAAATCTAGATTGACGATCGCAGCATAATGGCACGAAAGTCGACCCAATTCAACGTCTGTGGCGTCACCTACATTACAAAGAAGATGGACGACCCCGATGATGCCACGTGGGGCCATCTAGGCTGCCCAACGGCCAACAGCATTCCACCGCTCCCCGCAGTCAAGCCTTCATCAAGCAATCTCCACCGTTGGATCTTGATCCAGTGGCTGAGAATGCGTGCGTGTTAAATCACAAACTCGTCAAAGCAGAAGGCATAGCACAATGGTTCGCGCCTTTGCCCATGCGCGAAGGATGCACGATTGAAACCTAGTGCAATGCAAATTCGACGTGCGTGAGTTGCTGGTGAAATTGGACTGTTGAATCCTCATCAAACGGCTCTGAAGCAGCGACGTGGCGTGATCTCGCGTGCTGAATGCGCACAACCACCAATGCGCGATTTGACACTGCAGCGTACGCGGGGTCATACATGCGCGAGTAGCGCGATTTGAAGGGTGCAGCGAGGCGCGATCTTGGCCATTGATCCTTAATTGGACGGTTGAGAATGTGAGCACACGGATCACCATCGCACGGCACTGTGCGCGCGCGTGAGACCGGCAGGAAAAGGAGAGGATCTTCACCGACACTTATGGAATAGACATAGCTATGTTTTAGATGTCGCTAAAGCTCCTTACATGTTTTAGAAGCCCCATCTGCATTGTAAACACCCCCACACACCCCTTCATTCATGATCATCACTTCCTCATTTCTTCGTACCCTCTACCAAGCATAGTTCTACACCCTTAGGAGTGTAAGCACCATCCTAGAGAATACCGAGCCACTGACGGAAGTCCCTCTACTATCGTGGCTGCCTCGCCTATCCATTTTGCATATTTATACTTTAGTTTCATGTTCATGTTTATCTAAGCATTCACTAGCATTATTGTAGAACGATTTCCCTTATGGAATGTATTAATTTATGTTATCATCTTACTTCATCATATCTTGGTTTCATGCATAGCTAGTGACTTCAATTCTACTTACATTTCTTAACCCTACTCTCTCTCTCTCTCATTCTCTTTTCGTAAGCAAAGTAGACAAATATCATGTGACAACTAAGCGACTAATTGGTCCAATTTCATGCCTCATATTTGACACTTGAACTCACTTAATCATTTTCTCATTAAAATTGATGTCGTAATGCACGTTACAACGAACGAATTACTTTTATGTGTTTTTTGACATCAGTTTTTAGCGTCGTTGCCGATGAGGCAACGAATCTTATTGTCGCTTTTATCCTTGCATTATTACTCACATTTTTTAACCCTCTTTTCTCTTTATTCATTGGTTGTAGGAACTCGGTGCGTTGGCGACGGGAAGAGAGCGAACCACATTGGTAGAGTCGGAGTAGAATGTGGAGAACTTTTGTAAATGCCACTTGGCCTAGCGTAGCCTCATCTTTCCATTATCTAAAAAAAAGAAAAAAAAGTGCATTTAGGCACATGCATAAATCCTAGGTTGGTTGTTTGCTTGCTAAAAAAAGAGAGAAAAATATCCAAAAAAAGTAAAAAAATTCAAAAAAATGGCATGTTGAATGATTATTAGATCCACATCTCAAATCTATCACCCAAACAACAAAAAGAAAAAAAAAAGAATTCTCTGTACACTCTAATATCTTTTGAAAATCCTTTTGAGTATTTCTTGATTTGAGTGGTGTTTGTGAAGTCACTTGTACTTTGTATTTTGTCGCATCACTCCAATTAAAATCAATCCACCTAATAGAATCACATAAACTTTAAGGTGAATACATTATTAGGGTTATTTATTTCTAGAGCCACTTCATTTTCTCTAAAGGAAATTGACTATCATCCATTGTGTGCAAAACATTATGTGCCCATTGCAAATATTGCTTGAATCTATTTAGAAATTTGAACCCTAAAAAGTACTAAAGAAATGACGAATTAATAAAAGACACCACATCCTAAAAACTTTGCTTGAAAATCATGTTTTGTGTGCACACACATGCTTAATTGGACTAATTAAGAGGTATTACCCAAACAACGCTTCATCACATATCTTGAGCACAAGCATTAACCTAGCTCCACACTAAAACTGAGCATACATGCCTTAGGTTGGACTAATATAAGTTCTGGAAGTATAATTGAGTTTGTTAAACACTTAGCCTTAATTCCCATTGTAAAATCTAGTATTTAGGTTGCAGGGAAGTGTTAAACGACTGCTGTTGGGGGTATCAAGGAACCGGCAGCACAAGCCAAAGGTCAAACTTCCCTTCAATCCCCTCGTATTCAACATGGCCAAGATTAACCTTGGGAAAAGGGGCTTAAGTGCTTACAGATTTGGTTATTCCATCCAAGGCTTTTAGGTCACCTAGGTTTATATTATAGGGCTTAGTTTTGTTTGCTTAATTGTGCACACACTATTCTCTCACCTGTCTCCCTTCGCATCCCTCCTTGTTTTTCTCTAGTGTTTGCATGGAAGATGATCACTTCATTCTGAATTGATTGCTTTAGAGAGAGATCAGGAGGAGGCTTGATTTTTCAAGGGATAGGACTGAGGAAATGGCTGACCCAAGAATTGAGAAGATTGAGGACCAACCTTAACTCTATGCTTTGGCCAATATTCAGGCTCAAATCACTGCTAACCACCAACTCCAATAACAATAGATCCAAACCATTATGCAGGCCATACACCGATTACAGAACCCTTAAGGGTCACCCCTACCAAACCCACCTAACCCCCCACAACCCCCTGAGGACCAACCAAGGCCTCTCTATGATTTTTATGATTCGTTTGCTATTTGGATTGAGCCACATCTTAAGGTCCTTGAAGGGGGAGATGATTTTGAGCTAAAACCCAATGTCCTTAGCTTAATTCAAAGCTACTTTCATGGGAGTTCAAATGAGGACCCTTTCCAACACTTGGAGGACCTAAACCGGATCGCCCAGACTGTGAAATCGAGGAACATCAGCTTGGATATTGTTTTGATCAAGATGTTCCCTTTTTCCCTAAAAGACAAATCTTCTCATTGGCTTAGAACCTTAAGGAGACCCATCTCCACTTGGGAGGAACTGAGGCAAGCCTTCTTGAAGAAAATTTTCCCTATAAGAAAAACCAATGCCCTCAGAAGAGTCACTAGCAAATTCACCTTACAAAGTGGGGAACAATTTCATGAGGCGGGGGAAAGATTTAACGAATTATTGAGGAAATGCCCATACCACGAGGTTCCGAGGTGGCAATTGTACTACATCTTCTACCATGGTCTGGACAACAACCTTAGAAATTTTGTTGACGCCTCATGTGAAGGCAATTTTCTGAACAAAGACGAGGAAAGCACATTCGAACACTTTCAGTCCATGAGTGAGAACTCAGTAACGCCTCCATGACACAATTCAACAGGTCCAGTTAACCCTATGGTTGGATTTACGAAGTACAAATTAATTCAGGGACGGATGACATGAACATCATAGCAAAGAAGTTGGATCGAGTTGAGATGGTGGACAAAAAAATTGATGAGCTTATGAATCAATCCTGAACCCACTGCAAACCTTCTCCTTAGCAAAGGGGGCTCACAATGTTGACTTGGTTCAGTTTATGAACCAAGCGCACTTAACCCATGATTATGTTTCAGGGAGAGACTTTTGATCCCTCATACCTTGACTATTCCTTCCCCTCCCATTCAGCACCTTTTACCTTTGAAGATGCCAATGCCATCCAGGGTTACTTTAAGCTTGACCCTTTCTCTAACACTTACAACTTCGGATGACGTAACCCCCCAAATTTTGCCTTGTCGAAACAAAAATCAAACAAATTCTAGAACCAACCTATAGGCCAAACCCTCCCCCCTATCAACAAGGTCCACCTGCTAGACCACCCTATACTCAGAATATGGCAGCTCCTATATAACAAAACCAAATGGACACCTTGATCAAGATGATGGTTGATATGAATCAGGAACATCAGGAGGAGATGGCTTTAGTGAATGGACAATTGAGTCAGCTGTTGAATAACAAACAAGAGGGGTCCCTTCCATCTCAGCCACTACTGAACCTTAGGAATGTAATGAACAGACCACAATCCTCAAGGGTTTCAACAAAATCAGGGTCTAGCCCATATGATTTTACAAGCCCCACAGACACCCTCTGGATTTGCTGCTTCCTTTTCTCAAGGATCTAACCCTGGTTTCAATGCCTCAGCTAATGCGGTTACCTTAAAAAGTGACACCCAAACCTAGGATCCCAAATGGCCAACCCCTCTTGTGACCACACTGCCTGAGATAATTGATTCTGAGGATGAGCAGGAGGAGCCTAAGAATTAGGAACCTAACTCGGTTCAAACCCAAATCCCATACCATAAAGCTTTGGATAAGGTAAAGAGAAGAGAAATGTGGTTGAGAACGAGTTAGAAATTTTTAAACAAGTACAAATTAATATTCCCCTCCTCGAAGCAATCAAACATATCCCGGCTTACGCAAGGTTTTTGAAGGATGTTTGCACACCCAAGCGTAAGCCAAGAAACCAAGCACCTAGGAGGGTAGTGTTATCTGAGCTGGCTAGTTCAGTGATATTGATTAGCCTACCTCCTAAAAGGACTGACCCTAGAGCACCTCTAATCTTGTGTAATATCGATGATTTGACTTTTGATAGAGCACTCTTAGACTTTGTTGTTTCAATAAACTTGATCCCGACTACTCTTTATCACCAGTTTGGGTTCGGAGAATCAAAGCCAACACCTGTTACCATCCAACTGGCTGATCGATCTGTGAAAACCTTGACAAGGGTAGTCGAGGATGTAATTGTTCAGGTTAAGGACTTCTACTTCCAAGTTGACTTCTTAGTCCTTGACATGGAAGTCCCTGAATAATTACAAACACATCCATCATTCTAGGCAGACCCTTTTTGGCTACGGCCAAGGCTAACATTGATTGAGACACGGGATGTGTGGAAATTGCCTTTGGAGATAAGAAGATGCAATTGGATATCTTCAAGGCAACTAAGTCTTTTGATTGCGGTTGGGTCGAGGAACGAGATCCCGTGGAAATCCTGGTTGAAGAATGCTTGACAGTAAGCTTTTTATAGGATCATCTGACTCAACCAGCTTTAGACTACCCTGACCCATCCCAATCTCTAGAGGTTGCAGAACTTTGCAGAACTGATTACCACTGGCAACCTCCATTTGAGGAGATTGATGTCACTCAACTCCTTCCCTTCCCTTACCCGTTAAACATTGTACCACCTACACCTGAACTGAAAGCTCTGCCCAATAACCTGAAGTACGTCTTCCTAGGACCTAATCATACATTCCCTGTGATTATCAATGGATACCTGACCAGGGATCAAGATCTTAGGTTGACTACGACTCTTTCTGAACATCGGGCAACAATTGGGTGGACAATTTCGGACTTAAGGAGAATTAGCTCTAGCTATTGTACACATAAGATCTATTTGGAAGATGGGGTTCAACCTTCTCGCCAGATGCAAAGGCGATTGAACATGACTATGTGATAGATCATTAAAAGATAGATAATCAAATGGCTCGATGTGGGAATCATCTACCCGATTTTCGACAGCCCCTAGGTGAGCCTTACTCAAGTGGTACTAAAGAAGGTTGGGCTTACCGTTGTTGCAAATGACCAAGGCGAATTCATCCCCACTTGCACCATCACTACGTGGCGAGTATGTATTGATTATAGGATGCTTAATGAAGCTACTAAGAAGGATCATTTCCCCCTGCCATTCATTGACTAGATTCTTGAATGATTGGCAGGGAGGAAATATTTTTGCTTCCTGGATGGATATTTAGGATATAACTAGGTTACTATTGCATCCGAGGACCAAGAGAATCACATTCACTTGCCCATATGGCACGTTTGCATTTCACCGTATGCCATACGGATTATGTAACGTACTTGCTACCTTTCAGTGTTGAATGTTAGCCATCTTTTTGGAGATGGTGGGTGAATATTTAGAGAGCTTTATGGATGATTTCTCCATTTTTAGAGACTAATTCGACCATTACCTTATTAACTTGGAGAAAAGCCTGAAATGATGTATCAAGTTCAATCTTGTTTTAAGCTGGGAAAAGAGCCATTTTATGGTTCAAAGAGGGATTGTCCTTGGTCACATCATCTTGCATAGGGGCATAGAGGTCAACCAAGCTAAAGTTGACTTAATTTCCAAACTCCCACCTCCTAGCTCAGTCAAACAAATCAAATCTTTCCTAGGACATGTTAGCTTCTACAGAAGGTTCATAAAAGATTTCTCCATGATATCCAAGCCCTTAACTGACATTCTAGCCAACAATGTGTGCTTTGACATGGCACCTAATTGCATCAACGCCTACTCCACTCTAAGGGACACACTTTTGACCGCACCTATTTTACAAACCCCAGACTAGTCCCAAGAGTTTGAAATAATGTGTGATGCATCAGACTTTGCCATTGGGGTAGTCCTAGCACAAAGACAAGAAAATAAACCCATGGTGATCTACTACGTGAGCAAAACCTTAGATGAGGCTCAATGGAACTACATTTTAATAGAAAAGGAGCTGCTCGCCGTAGTTTTCGGATTAGAAAAGTTTAGATCATACCTGCTAGGATCTCACGTCATCATTTATACAGACCACTCGGCTATGCGGCACTTAGCCAAAAAGGATGCTAAACCCAGGCTAATTAGATGGATCCTTCTCCTGCAAGAATTTAACCTGGAAATACGTGACAAGGTCGGATCCAAGATTGTTGTAGTCGACCACCTATCCAGATTTCACCCGGAGCATATTGGACCTTCACTACCTTTGACTGATACATTCCTTGATGAACAAATTCTGGCTGTATAAGAAAAGTCTCCCTTGGCATGCAGACTTTGTAAATTACTTAGTGGTAAGGTAGATTCTGCATGACTGGTCTAGACAATAGCAGGACAAGTTCTTGGCTAAGGCTAAACATTATCTCTGAGATGATTCCATGCTATTTAGACTTTGTGCTGATTAGATCATTAAAAGATGTATACCCGAAGAGGAAGTTCAAATTGTGCTGTCCTTCTGTCTTGACCAAGCATGTGGTAGTCACTTCTCTGGGAAACAGACGGCTACAAAGTTTTTGCAGTCTAGTTTCTACTGACCATCACTATTCAAGGATGCACACAACTTTGCTAAAACCTGCGATAGATGTCAGGCTTTAAGGATCATGGCTAGGAAAGATATGATGCCTCTACTACCCATTCTTGTCATCGAAATATTTTGTCTAGGGCATTAATTTTATGGGTCCCTTCGCACCATCAAATGGCTTCAAATATATACTAATCTCAGTAGACTACGTCTCAAGATGGATCAAAGCCGTGCTTACTCAGAAATGTGGTCATAAGGTCGTCATGGACTTTGTGAAGAGGAACATATTTTTCTGGTTTGGGATACCCAAGGCCATGATCAGCAATGGTGGGAGTCACTTCATCAATGCCTAGTTTCGTACTTTACTCAAGAATACAGGGTTACTCATCGCATTGCCACCCCGTATCACCCACAAACGAATGGGCAAACTAAGGTCTCAAATAGTCAGGTCAATAATATTATACAAAAGATCATGAGACCTGACCGAAAGGATTAGTTCATATGATTGGATGATGCCCATTAGGCATATAGGACCACTTTTAAGACCCCGATCCGCATGTCGCCATACCAATTGATCTTTGTCAAAGCTTGCCACCTTTTGGTTGAGTTAGAGCACCAGGCATATTGGACTATCAATAATGCAATATGGATTCCCATATGCTGGAATTGAAAGGAAGCTTCAATTCTCCGAGCTTGAAGAGATTTGTCAGGATGCTTATGAGAATAATAGACTTTATAAGGAGAAGATGAAAGTTGTCCACGATCGACATATCAATAGAAAAACTTTTGAGCCAAATCAACAAGTCTGGCTATTTGATGCAAGACTCAAACTCTTCCCTAGGAAGTTACGATCTAAGTGGACGAGACCTTACTAGGTTGTCAAACCATTTTAAAATGAGTCGATAGAAATTGTTGATCCCAAAATCGGGCAAAACTTTATGGTAAATGGTCAAAGATTAAAACATTTTTTTGCCCCCCAAAGGAAGTTGTAACCCTCATTGAGGGTTAAACTGGAGCTTCACCCAGCTGGAGGCAATAAATTCAGCGCTTCCTGGGAGGCAACTCAGGTGATTTCTTTCCTTACTCCCTTGCACATATTTATCTTCCAATGAGGACATTGTCCAACTTAGGCATGGGGGGGTGGTAATTCATATTTTCTGAGTGCATACTGTTAGCTTGAATTATCTTGTGTAAAAAAAAATGAATTAGGAAAAGAAAACTTAGGCATTAAGAGCTTGTCAACTGTAGGAAATGATACGTTAAGGATCTAAACACTTGACTTTTCAAGTCTTCAGGCTTAATCAGTTCAGGTGTCCACTAAAATGTGGATTTATTCTCGAGTCCTCGTCACCTTAATTTATATTAATCGAGTTAATAAAGTAGGGTAATAAGTCTACGATTTATCAACTCGTCCTCTGATTTAGGGGACTTATAGTCTACGTATCTGCACACATTTTGCACTGACTCACTCCTCGGTGGTTCTAATAGAAATTAGGTAACTAACGAACCTTCTAGGGTGGTATGACTAGCAAGTTATCATAGGTAATAACCCATCTCCATTGTTAGATTTTGATCCCATGGTTGAGAATGTGTGCGCGTTAAATCACAAACTCGTTAAAGCAACAGGCATAGCAGATTGGTTCGTGCCTCGACCCACGTGTGGATGTGCAATTGAAACCCAGTGTAGCGCAAATTCGATGTGCGTGAGTTGCGAGTGAAATTGAATCATCGGATCCTCATCGAACGTCTCTGAAGCGGCGATGTGGAGTGATCTCGCTTGTCGGATGTGCGCAACAACCAACGCGCGATTCGACACTGCAGCATACGTGTGATCATACGCGTGCGCAGAGCGCGATCTGAAGGGTGTGGTGAGGCGTGATCTCAGTCGTCGATCCTTGATCAGGCAGTTGAGAATGCGAGCACACGGATCACCATCGCGTAGCACTATACACGCATGTGAGACGGTAGGGAAAGGAGAGGATCTTCACCGACACTTATGGAATGGATATAGCAACGTTCTAGATGTCGCCAAAGCTCCGTACTCGTTTTAGAAGTCGCTTCTCCACTATAAAAACCCCCACACACCCCTCCATTCATGATCATCTCTTCCTCATTTCTTCCTAGTCTCTACCAAGCACACTTCCACACCCTTAGGAGTGCAAGCACCATTCCAGAGAATACCGAGCCGACGGAAGTCCCTCCACCATCGTGGCTGCCTCGCCTCTCCATTTTGCGCATTTATACTTTAGTTTCATGTTCATGTTTATCTAAGCATTCATCTAGTATTATTGTAAAATGATTTCTCTTATGGAATGTATTAGCTTATGTTATCTTGCTTCATCATATTGTGGTTTCATGCATAGCTAGTGACTTCAATTCTACTTACATTTTCTAACCCTACTCTCTCTTTCTCATTCTCTTTTCGCAAGCAAACCAAACAAATATCATGTGACAACTGAGCGACTAATTAATTTGATTTCATGCCTCATTGTGTTCGACACTTGGACTCACCTAATCATCTTATTAAAATTAATGTCGTAACGCATGCTACAACGAAGGAATTACACTTGTGTTTTTCAATGTCAAAAGTTTGGATAGGTGGTTGGTTACAACATTCTTGGATTCGACCTTGTCATGCTTTTCCAGGTTAAATTCCTATAGGAGCAAGATCCATCTAATCAGCCTATGTTTAGTGTCCTTTTTGACTAACAAATGCTGGATATCCGAGTGGTCAGTATAAATGATAACGTGGGATCCTAACAGGTATGATCTAAACTTTTTTCAATCTAAAAACCACGGCGAGCAGCTCCTTTTCCGTTACAGTGTAGTTCCGTTGCGCCTCATCTAAGATTTTGCTTGCATAGTAGATCACCACGGGTTTCTTCTCCTGTCATTGTCCTAGGACTGCTCTAATAGCAAAGTCTGATGCATCACACATTATTTAAAATTCTTGGGATGAGTCTAGGGGTTAAAAAATAGGTGCTGCTAAGATTGTATCCCTTCGAGTGGTGTAGGCTTTGATGCAATCAGGTGTCATGTTGAAATGCACATCATTGGCTAGAAGTTCAGTCAGGGGCTTGGATAGCTTGGAAAAATCTTTTATGAACCTTCTATAGAAGCCAATGTGTCTTAAGAAAGATCCGATTTGTTTGATCGAGCTAAGAGGTGGTAGTTTGGAAGTTAGTCAACTTTAGCTCAGTCAACTTCTATTCTCCTATGCGAGACAATGTGACTAAGGACAATCCCTTCTTGAACCATAAAATGACTTTTTTCCTTGCTTAAAACCAGGTTGACCTGGATACATCGTTTCAAGATTTTCTCCAAGTTACTAAGAAAATGGTCAAATGAGTCTCCAAAAATGGAGAAATCATCCATAAAGACCTTTAAGTATTCACCGACCATCTCCGAAAAGATGGCTAACATGCAACGTTGAAAGGTAGCGGGGGCGTTGCATAACCCAAATAGCATACGACAGAATGCAAATGTGTCATATGGACAGGTGAACGTGGTCTTCTCTTGATCTTCGAGTGCAATAGCAACCTGGTTATATCCTGAATATTCATCCAGTAAGCAAACATATTTTCGCCCTGTAAATCGTTCGAGAATTTGGTCAATGAATGGCAAGGGAAAGTAGTCCTTAGTAGCTTCATTCAGCTTCCTATAGTCGATACACACTTGTCACGCGGTAGTGGTGTGGGTAAAGATCGATTCGCCTTGGTCATTTATGACCACGATGAGCTCGACCTTCTTTTGTACCACTTGAGTAGGGCTCACCAAGGGGCTGTCGGAAATCGGATAGATGATTTTGAGTCATTTAATTATCTCTTTTTTAACTACCTCTCGCATGTTCGGGTTCAATCGCCTTTGCATCTGGAGAGAAGGTTGAGCCCCATCTTCCAGATATATCTTGTGTGTACAATAACTAGGGCTAATTCCTCTTAAGTCAGAAATTGTCCACCCAATTGCTGCTCGATGTTCAGAAAGAGTCATAGTCAACCTAAGCTCTTGGTCCCTAGTCAGATGTGCATTTATAATCACAGGGAAAGTATGATCAGGCCCTAAGAAGACATTCTTGAGGTTATTGGGTAAAGGTTTTAATTCAGGTGCAGATCGTAAAATGTTTGATGGGTAAAGGAAGGGAAGGAGATGAGTGACATCAATCTCCTCAAATGGAGGTTGCCGGTGGTAATCAGTTCTGCAAAGTTCTGCAACCTCCAGAGATTGGGATGGGTTAGGGTAGTTTAAAGCTGGTTGAGTCAGATGGTCCTCTAAAGACCTTACTGCCAATCATTCTTCAACCAGGGTTTCCACGGGATCGCATTCCTTGACCCAACCGCAATCAAAAGACTTAGTTGCCTTGAAGATATCTGAGTCCATTTTAAGGGACTAATATTAAGCATAAGTATCTTTAATCGTGTCTTGTAGGTGTGTTAATAATTGCAATTAAGTTGTATAAGATTTGTACGCATCATGATTTAAATTTATAACATTCTATAACTTAATATGTAATGATTTTGTTGTTTTTATGATTGTAGGAATAATATTCGGAAAGAACAAGGGTGGGGGGATAAATTTCCCCAACACATATCTGATAACAGCCGCAACTCCCCCCCCCCGCACATTGGGTTAATCTTTCGCCGCCCTTCCTCAACAAATGAGGCTAGAAATAGTTAAGGGATTTGAAAATCCCTTAACTCACGCACGCGCAAAGGAGAGGAGTTAAAGAGAGGAGGCGGCGTGCACTGGAGAGCCATCTTCCCCCTCGCGGGGAAAAACTCCACCGCATGCACTGTGCCCCCGCACCGCTCCTTCACCACCGCCTCCAAGCCTGCACCGCACGCCTCTCTCCCTAGCACCACCTGGCACCCACATTTGTAGACCGCACAGCACTCGTGCCCATCCCCCTGCAAGCGCCTGCAGCCACGCCCTATGCCCGCAAGCGCACATCGCCCACACCACCAGACGGCTGCGCCATCTGCAGGCGTGCGTGCAAGCCACCTCAAGCTCCAGCCATGCCTCTTTCCCGATCCTGCTCCGCTCCCGCACCTTCCAGCACCTATAGGCGCTACCTCCCTTCAGCCTGCACCGCGCCCTAGCGCAGCACCGCTCACCCGCGCCCATCTCCCTTCTCCAGCACCTCCCTGCAGTCGCTCCAACCTTTAGCGCGCCTCAGCACGCCCATCTGCAGGTGCCCGCATGCCTCACCGTAGCCGCTCCAACCTTCAGCAGCGCCTCTACCCGCAAGTGCGTGCACGCCCATCGGCAGGCTCCGCATCGCCACTCACGCCCGCAGGCGTGTGCCGCAACCGCCAGCACCTTCACAGCAGGCGCGCGGCTACAGCAGTAGCCTTCTCCAGTCCTCATCTCCTTCGTCGGTCGGCCGCCTCTGGCCGTCTCCGTCGACGCCACTGCCTCCATCGGATAGTCATCATCCTCGCCAACATTCCTTGCTCGCGACTACCCCGCCGGTGCTCTCTCTCTCGTGCGAGGAAGAGAGAGCAAATGCTTTGATTTGGTTGGGATTAAAAATTACAACAAATGCCATTGTGAGGTTTACTATTCATTTATTTTAGGCATTACATTATTGTGGTGAAATTGCATAGTCCTCCTACTTGATCTGAATTATTTGCATATATATATATATCACATGAAGGATTGAATGCATGGATTATGGAGAACAAGTTATGTTTTAGAAATTAGTATTTACAGTGCTTACCAGTATAGAGATCACTATTTTACATGATATTATATTATGGTGAATTTGTATCATAATACCTACATTCTTGATTAATTGGTTAAAATGAGCATTTATGTGAGAAAAATAAAAGCACGAAGTAGCATGCATATCCATTGAGTTTCCTGAATAAACGAGACACTATTTATTAATTTAAATAGGCTAATTCCTCCCTGTGGAGACGACCTAACTATTCGTGGTTAGATTCTGACAATTAAAATTTTTTGAAAAGCGATTTTCTACCACGCGATTAAATACAACAACATATCATTTTATGTTAAAGTTTTCAACAAAAACGAAGATCGCTCTTTCAATACCCAATTGCATCTTCTTATCTCCAAAGGTAATTTCCATATATCCCATGTCGTAGTCAATGTTAGCCTTGGTTGTAACCAAAAAGGATCTACCTAAGATGATGGGTGTGTTTTGTATTTGTTCGGAGACTTCCATGTTAAGGACTAAGAAGTCAACCGAGAAGTAGAAGTTTTTAACCTGAACAATTACATCCTTAACTACTCCTTTTAAGGTTTTGACAGATCGGTCGGCTAGTTGGATGGTCACAGGTGTAAGATTTAATTCTCCAAATCCAAGCTGGTGATAAAGGGTAGTCCAGATCAAGTTTATTGAAGCACCTATGTCAAGGAGCAATCTGTCAAAAGTGAAATTACCAATATTACATGAGATCAAAGGCGATCTAGGGTCAATCCTTTTAGGAGGTAGGCTACTCAGAATTACTAAACTAGCCTGCTCAGATAGCTCTACCTTCCTAGGTGTCTGGATTCTTGGCTTACGCTTGGGTGTGCAAACATGTTTTAGAAACTTCGCATAAGCTGGGATATGTTTGATTACCTCGAGGAGGGGTATATTGATCTGTACTTGCTTGAATATTTCTAACAACTCGATTTCAGCTACATTTTTCTTCTTTTTGACCTTATCCAAGGCTTCAGGGTATAGGATTTGGATTTGAATTGCGTCAAGTTCCTAATCCTTGGGTTCCTCCCACTCATCCTCAGAGTCATCAATTATCTCATGTAGTGTGGTCATGGGAGGGGTTGGCCATTTGGGGTCCTGGGTTTGAGTGCTACTTCTCAAGGTAACCGCATTGGTTGATGCATTGGAACCAGGGTTGGGTCCTTAAGAAGAAGCAGCAAACCCAGGTGCTGTTTGTGGGGCTTGTAAAATCATATGGGCTTGCCCCTGATTTTGTTGGAACATTTGAGGATTGTGGCCTTTGTTCATTACATTCCTCGGGTTTGGTTGTGGCTAAGATGGAAGGAGCCCCTGTTTGTTATCCAATAGCTAGCTCAATTGTCCCTTCACTAAAGCCATGTCCTCTTGATGTTTCTGATTCATATCAGCCATCATGTTAATTAGCTGCCCTATTCTGGTTATAGGGTGATATACTAGGTGGGCATTGTTGATAGGAGGGAGGGTTTGGCTTGGGTTGGTTCTAGAATTGGTTTGGTTTTTTTGTTTGTCCAGAAAAAATTTTAGTGGTTGCACCATCTAGGGTTGTAAGTGTTGGAGAAAGGATCGAGCTTAGAGTATCCCTAGATGGTATGGGCATCTTCAAAGGTAGAAGGTGCTAAAGGGGAGGGGAAAGAATAATTTGGGTTTGAGGGAGCAAATGTCCCTCCTTAGAACATGGTCAGGGGTTGTTCTAGGTGTGCTTGGTTCATATACTGAACTAGGTCAACATTGTGGGCTTCCTTTGCTTGGGAGAAGGTTTGCAGTGGGGCTCGGGATTGATTCAAAAGCTCATCAATATTCCTTGTCCACCAACTCAACCCGATCCAGCGTCTTCACTATGATGTCCATGTCAACCATCCCCGAATTAGTTTGTACTTTGTAAATCCCACCACGGGGTTGGCTGGACCTATTGAATTGGGTCATGGAGGTATTATTAAGCGAGTTCTCACTCATTGACTCAAAGAGTTTGAACATGCTTTTCTCATCCTTATTCAAAAAATTGCCTCAACATTAGGCATCAACGAAATTCCTATGGTTGCTATCCAGACCATGGTAAAAGATCTAGGCCAATTGACACCTCGAAACTTTGTAGTGTTGGCATTTCCTCAATAACTCGTTAAGTCGTTCCCACACCTCATGGAATTGCTCTCCACTTTGTAAGGTGAATGTGGTAATGGCTCTTCTAAGGGCATTAATCTTTCCTATGGGGAAAAACTTCTTCAGGAATGCATCAATTCTTCCCAAGTGGAGATGGGTCTCCCTAAGTTTCTAAGCTAATGAGAAGCTTTATCTCTTAGGGAGAACAGGAACATCTTAATTAAAATAATGCCCAAATAGATGTTCATTGGTTTCACGGTCCGAGCAATTCGATCTAGGTCCTTCAGGTGTTGGAAAGGGTCTTCATTTGAGCTCCCATGGAAATGGCTTTGAATCAAGCTAAGGACATTAAGTTTTAGCTCAAAATCATCTTCCCCTTTGGGGATCTTAACGTATGGCTCAACACAGATGGTAGACGGATCGTAGAAATCACAGAGAGGCCTTGGTTGGTCCTCAGGGGGTTGTGGTGGGTTTGGTGGATTTGGTGGAGGTGGTCCTTGAGGGTTCTGCAGTCGGTGTTTGGTCCGCATGATAGTTTGGATCTGTTATTGTTGGAGTTGGTGGTTGGCAGTGATTTGAGCTTGAATAATGGCCATAGCATCAGATTGAGGTTGGTCCTCAATCTCCTCAGCTCTTGGATCGGCTATTTCCTCAGCCCTATCCCTTGAAGAATCAAGTCTTCTCTTAATCTCTCTCCCTAAAGCGACCACTTCATCTTTCGTGCATACACTAGAGAAGACCAGGGAGGGATGCGAAGGGAGACAGGTGCGAGAAAAGTGTGTGCACAATCAAGCAAACAAATCTTGGCCCTATAGTATAGATATAGCTGACCTATGCTTTAGAAATAAGCTCCGACCCGATGAAAAATTTGTTTTTGTCCTTACTCCCAAAGGTGGTAAAGTTGGGTAGGCAAAGCAGGAGCGTGTCCCGAGAGTTGCTAATTATGACAAATTCCTGCTTAAGTCGTTTGACAATCGGGCCTCCAACTTAGCACCTTTTGATGCAAGCAGATGTCACTAATTCAAAATGCATTTAGGAGAATACCCTGAAACAGACTCAATGAATCTTAGGGCCAATGTCTACTCAATTTTAATTTGGGTTGGGTCAGTGCTTGTGCTCAAGGTATATGATGAGGTGTTGTTGGGGGTTGTGCCTCTTAATTAATCCAATTAGATGTCTTTTAATGATTTGTCCTTACTTTAGTAATTTTTAGAGTTGAAATTTCTTAATATTTTCAAGCAATGTTTGTAGTTGGTACACAGTTTTGTACACGTGTGATTGTAAATTTCTATTTTGAGAAAAATATGTGGCCCTAGAAAAACAATCCTAATGTATTCACCCTAAAGTTCATACAATTCTATTAGGTGAATTGATTTTAATTGGAAAGGTGAGACCCAATACAAGACAAGGGTGGCTTCGAAAACACTACTTAAATGAAAAAACTTAAAAGATTTTCTAAGAATATTATTTTTTTTTTGAGTGGGTGATGAATTTGAGATATTGGACAAGTAATCATTCACTATGTCATTTTTTTTAATTTTTTTTTTAAAGCATGCAAACAATCAAACTATCCTAGGGCTCATGCACAAGCCTAAATGCAATTTTTTTTTGCAAAATGATCAAGCAAAAATGAGACTACGCTAGGTAGAGTGATACCATGATCTTCACTGTACTTTGCTCCTAATCTATCGACTTGGGTCACGCTCCTCCCGTCGTCGAGGCACCGAGTTCCTGCAACCAATGAATAGAGAAAGAAGACAGGATTAGATAGAAATATCACTAATGCAAGAATGAAAAATGCGTGTGATTAATTTATATGTTGTAGCGTATGCTTACGACATCAATTTTAAAACAAAATTGAATGTGAGTACGAGTGTCGAACACGAGGAGGCGTGGAATCGGATCAGTTAGTCGCTTAATGTCACAAAACATTTTATTTCATTTGCTTGCGTGAAAAGAGAGAAAAAGAGAGAAAATAGGGTTAGAAATCTGAAATCGAATGGGAATCACTAACTATGCATGAAACCAAAATATGATGAATCATGATAATACATTGCGTAAGTGAAATCGTTTTACAATAATGCTAGATGAATGCTTAGAGAAACATGAACATTAAACTAAAGGATAAATGCACAAAATGGAGAGGCGAGGTAGCTACGGCGGTGGAGGGACTTCCACCGGTAGGTCGGCAATCTCCGGGATGGTATTTGCAACTATATGGGAATGGAAATATACTTGGTAGTAGATGTTAAGAGATGCCTTGCAATGGAGGTCCATAAGGCTATTCATAATGGAGGAGAGGTGTCCAAAATAGGTATTGCACCATTAGCGACAGCAAGGACATCATTGTAGCCCCGCTATAACCGTTGTTGTAGTCCAGCTCACCCACTCGCTGTCGTCCGTGCATGCACAGGTGTCGTCGCACACTTGCCGTCGGATGAGAGCCACAGAACGCCATAGGATGGTTGGGATCACACGTGAGCATGCGCTTCAGGTCGAGTGCATATGATTAGGAGTCAGAGCAAGCGTCAGACTGTGTGGATGAATTGCGCACTTCCAGAGGTGCCACGTACCCATTATCCCTGCCATTTGATCACAATTGAGTGGCTCCAATTGATCAAGGTGTGCAGTTGCGTGGATTGGGAAATGTGGCGGGTTTCGAACTCGCCCCTCTGTGTGTGGGTCGAGGGTGCTAAATGCTGCGCCATCCATGCGATTTATCGTGTGGATGGTTTTGGGTCCCGCAGCGTCAACCATTGGATGGAGATCCTGTGGTGGAGGGCGAAGTGCGATGTGGCTCGACGTGGTGAGTCTAGTGAAGACCGAATAGTGGTGGCTGCACAATGAAGAATTGAGCGGTGGATGGTAGTGCACGATGGAGGGCGGAGCGGGCACCACGTGGCTAGTTTTGGGCTGTTGATCATCAGATCAACGGCTAAAACTTCTTTGGCTCACCGAGAGAGCTACGGAGGTCGGATTGAGGTGATTGAGCTTGTTGGATTCCGTTCGTCGATCTGGATCCATCTATATGGTTCGATTGCTTATCTAAGGCTAGTTTCAATATGCATTTGTATAATAGGCCATTAAATCTTAATTCTAAGCAATCTTAACATAAAATAATGTAGAGTGCAACAATGCTCCCAAACCCACTATATCATGATATTAATTCACATGTGCCCTCGAAATTAACTTTAATTGATATAATTAACACTAATAATTGTAGAGTCATCATAGGACGGCATCACGGTGAGGATGTATTTCCTGAATGTGGTGAGAGGACGGCTATGGGATGCTTCATGAAGGAGGGTGAGAAGCAGGAAAATATTTTACTTGTCTACTCTAAGGAGCATCATGGACTTTGGACCAGCGACGTAGAGCTTTCGAGGAGGTGAGGGAAGAAGAGGAAGAGATGGTTTGCAAATGGGGGTGAAGGGGGGGTATTTATAGGGTGAAGGAGGCCTTTATCAAATCATTTGGCACCCAAGGCAATGAAGGCAATGTGCATAACATGCCTCCATGTGCACCGAACACGCGCATAGCCGTGCATCCCCCTGGCCACAGTGCGCTACGCATGTGCGCTCATGTAGCACTGCGCTATCATCGATAGAAGCTCCTACAGTCGTCCATTCAAGGTCGAAGGGTTGTGATTGTGTGCCTCGGCACCTTCAAATTGCGCAAGACCCATGTATAATTGCATGTCTCGCGATTCCTTCCATCCATCGTGCCACGTGGCATGTTTGTGAGCTCTTAATCACCATCAGATGGTCTAGATTGCGCCCCTTGCGCACGCTAAGGTTGAGAAGCCAGTGCTAGGGTGACTTGGCTCAATCCCCTCTGTTTACGGCTGATTAGATGGTTCTAATTTCAATTGAGCAGCATTGTGGGGAGCGGAGGATTGGGCATCGAACTCGCACCATTTGTTGCGTGATAGAGCCTTAACCACTATGCTATGGGCATGGGATGGTTGCATTTTTGTTTTGACGCCCATGTGCTCTCAACTGTAGGATGCAAACACGATGGTGGAGATTGATTACCTGGACGAAGAGGGACTGCTGCAGCAGCCCATGGGCTGTGGAGATGGCACCACGTGGCGCCATCTCCACCGCCATCCGCAGCAGCCATTGCCCATGGGCATCCACAGTAGTCATCTGTACTGTCTAACTTCAGATGCTTGTAGGTGGCACCACAGACATTGGATTGGGTTGATTTTCACACCATTGGGTTGCAATCGTCGATCCGAACCCATTTGTGTGGTTGGATTTTTCGTAAAGTTTCAAGTTGTCACCTTGCCCCTTGGTCGTTGATCTTTCTTGGACTGCATATAGTGCTACGAGATTTCGATTAAGGCAATTTCGGAGGCGGTAGACTCTAATCGTCCCCTGATTAGATCTGTATGCTTGGGTCTTCAATCCGAGGCCCAAAAATATATATCTTCTCTCCTAGCTACAAAAAGAAGTGAATAAACTTGTAATTTATACATTTATTCTAAATGCAGAATGGTGCATGTTATGCAATATTTACAATGTCAAATGCAATGTTAAGGTTAGGAACTCGCACAAATAGACATTTTATCTTAAATAAATGTGTATTTATCATACTCTCATACATATCTTTTGCTAATACCTAACAAAATTAAACTAAATGTTATATATAGAATAGATTCATGATTTTGTCACTTAGGCAAAATTTCTTGATTAAAACTGGAAAAATTTAACTAAGGACCTGATTACAAAAACTCAGTAACGCATGGGTGTCTGCCAAAATGCAAACCACCCATGTCCACTCCTTATTTTTGAAAGGGACGATACATTTTTTTATGTTTTTTCTTTTTTTACTACGTTTTTTGGATTTTTGAGTTTTGAGTTTTGGGGCAGTTTTCTATGGCTACTTAACTCACTAAAGACTAAAAAAGAGCTTTAAATTTTAAGCATCTCGTGAAAAGTGATAAACTCACAAGGTGGCATTTAAAACGGACTTCAGGTTTTTACGATCCTAAGTGACTTAAAAGTTTTTGCCTAAAGGTTTATCTTTCCTATTGGTAGCTTTCTCTCTACTTTTAATTTCTTTTGGGGTCAACACAAGGACGAACCTAGTATATATCTCCTCGATTTATTCTACTTGCCCACTTCTTCCCTAAGTGTTTAGGAATTATTTATGCCTTTTGTGAATTGGGCTCTGGACAAACGGCCAATGGAGCATTCAACCCACGGCAACTTGCCAGTCATATTCATGCGGTGAAGTGTGACTTATTTAGTTTTCTCTTATTTCTTTTTTTCTGCTTTTCTTTTTTAATATTATTTTTTTTCTGAGTAGGTGGCTTCCCTAACTTAAGATTTACCTAAAGGCAATAGAAAGAGAATGGTCTTGTGATTGGATTCTGGACAACTAGCTAATGGGGCGTCAAACCCATGACAATTTGCCAGCCATACCGTCCTAGAAAGTTCATTAGCTACGTAATTTCTATTAAAATCGTCGAGAAGTGAGTTAGTGCAAATAATGTGTAGATGCTTTAGACTTAGAGTCCCCTCAAATCAGATGGTGGGTTGATAAGTAGTGTACTTATTGTCCCAATTTATTAGCCAAATTAAAATAAAATTAACGTGGTAAGGACTCGAGAAATTGGTCCACATTTTCGTGGACTCCCGAGCTGATTAAGCTCGAAGTCCTGAAGAGTAAGTATTTAGTTCCTATTGTATCATTCTTTAAAGTTAACTCCTAATGCCTAAGTTCTCTTCTTCTAATTTATTTATTTTTTCCTTTTTGGATTTTTTAATTTTTTTTCTTTACCTTTTTTTAAATAAATAAAAAGAAATTCGATGGAGCAAACAAAATATTTTCAGGATTAAGTATCCACCCTCCCATGCCTAATTGATGCAATGTCTTCATTGTAAAAATAAAGACATGAAAAGAGCAGAATAAATAGAATATCACCTGAATTTCATAAAAATCTGGTCGGCTTTGCGGAGAAAGTGGAGTATACACACGTACTAAGTTTAGTACCTTCGGCTAGGCATATTATACAAACAAAGAGAAGAAATTAAGAACTGAGAAGTGTGGGTGAGGATCAGAATTAAAAGATTAATCCTCAAACCTGCGAGCAGAAGATATTCACAGATGTGGACCAGATTGTGATACAGACCCATGCCCTTTGGTTGGGTAGTTCTAAAGTTCTAGATGAAAATTACCTAGAATCGGAGATTATTGTGCTTGCGGGGTCGGACCTGTGTTTTTGTAGTGTGCAACCCAAGTCTAAAATGGTAGACAATAGGTAGATCTGGTTTAATAGGTTTGGTTATCCACTTAGGGTTTAGCTCAAAAAGATAATCAATTACTCTGTACTTGGGTTGCGCATTATTAGGGAAAATATCGTAAGAGTTCCGGTAAAGAGTAAGTGATTTTAGACCAATAGAAACCCTTAGATTCATTCCCTTAGAATTAGCTTCCTAGATCATAATTTTCAAATTCTTATCCTCAAAGATCAAGTGTTTAGTTTCTAGGACCTCTAGCATATTATTCACCCCATGTCATTTACCCAAGTCCAAAAATCGTTGTTGAATCAGAATTGACTTGAGTTTTGTGATTTCAAGATCATCATTATATTCTTTAGGGTGTGGTTGAGAAATGGGGCTATTGATTGAATCATCCAATAAATCTGGATTTAAATCCTCCATGTCAACCCCAGTAAGATTAAATTCTTCAATTATAGAGCTATTAAATAATTCATCAAATTCCTCAGGTCCGTTTGTCTCACTAAAATCATTTTCCTTAAGCTCATGTTAGACCACACTTAAAGGTTTTTCATCCTCAGAATCAGAGAATTTTTGATCCTCATTTATATATGTCTCTAAATAATCTATCATTTCTTGGTTCATGGAAACATCTTTCCTCTCCCTGGCTCGAGGATCTCGGGTGAGAAAATGAGTTCATTCTTAATGGGTTGTTTTAAACTAACCTGGTCATCCTCGATCTCATAAAAATTGTCTCCCACAACAGGTGCTTGAGCGGATTCTGACATTGGCTCTCCTAAAGATCGTTCATCCTGAGAATCATCCTAAGATTGGACTAGGGCAACCACAAACTTCATCCTCAGTCTTGACAATTTCCCAAGTAAAAAGTAACCTGGGCCCTTATCCTCAATATCTTGGAGCCAATCCAATAAAGAACTATTAAGATTGTCAATCGTTTTGATTATAAGCTCCAATGCTTCAGTGCATGTTGTTGGTTGAGTTTCCAAAGAATGTATGGTGTTCCTTAAGTTAGCCAACACCTTATCTTGGACTTGGTTCACCTGAACTGAATGGTTCAGTTCAGGATTGGGTAGGTTTGGGTTTAATCTAGGGGAGTCAAGGAATTGAGGTTCTTGGGACCCTCCTTGATAATAGGTTGTTTCGGGTTGTTTAAAGAGGTGTGGTGACCTATATTCAATATAATCATGGGGAGGGTTGGTGTTATAATCATCATATCCTTCTTGATTGTAGATCGGGTTGGTTTGTTCATAAGAGGGTGGTGATTTATAATCGATGTAGCTTTGAGAACGATAATAATCATAATCATGATGTTTGGGGTTAGACCCTGGACATTGAGGCTCAATCAAAGTTATCTCGACTGGATGAGTAGTCATAAGTCAAGTCGAAATAATAATCTTGGGGATAAGTCGTGGTAGGAGGGTAGGATTGGAAAAGCGAGTGTGGTCTAGAAGAATACGTGGTGAAGTAGGAGGGAAGACATAAGAGAGAAAGGTGCCTTGCAGTATAATCAAACCAAACCTGTCCTTAAGTGGGTAAGCCTAAAGACTTATAGACTTTCAGAACCCGCCTTGAGATGAAAGAAATGATTTGGTCTAATTCTATCTGGTTAATCCAACCATTTAGAGGGAGGGATTGAGGAGAATATTTTTCCTTTGTCTTACGCCTCCGGGTCTTACCCCTCAACAGTGGTCGTTTAACACTACTCCCTTAGTTAGACATCAGATGGATTGATAGAAGTAGATTAATCGAAAAGATCTCAGTTGGAGTTCTAAAGAGCGAGTTAATTCTTAAGGCCAACGTTTACTCAGTTTTAATTAGGCTTGGGATGATTGTGCTCTTGGAATGTGATGGGTCATTTAGATGGGTTGTGTCCTTAATGATTAGTTAATATGTGTTATGCACAACCATGGTTTTCAAGTAAGATTATTAATGATGAGGTAGATTTTAAAGTTCAAATCTTGCTTAGTAGCTTTTAAGGTTTAATCTTTAGGTATATTTAATCAAAGTTCAGTGGAACACTCCAAGTTTTGAAAATACTGGTGTAGATATATTCCTTTAAAAATAAAAGATAATGTGGAGTACTTGGTCGAATCCTAAAAATCAATCCTAGAGAGCAAGCTACTGAATGAATCACTTTTATCTTAAGTGGTATGGCCCAAACAAATCAATCAATTGGCCTATTACACCACTTAGTTAAGGCACAAGAAAATATTAATGTATTCAGATTTCTACTCACTTATTTGTTCATTGAGTTAAGGTGTACTGGATCCACAGGTCAGATTTCGATTAAGTGGTAAAATCAGGAGTGCGCCTTGATATGTGGGTGTTTATAGTGTGTATTTTTAATTGAATCCCGCAATCAAATCAATTTTTTTTCATATATACAGGGGTGAGATGAGTGGAGGTGACAAGCAAGACAAATAATTTATGTCCTAGGGTTTATGTAAACACCTAAGTAGATTAGGCCTTGGTTATTTATATGGTGAAAAGTGAAACTAGTGGAGGGAAATGTGGGGGTAAACCTACAAAATCTTTATCCGCACTTTACTCCAATCTTTCTCCTTCAGCTCCTCGGTTTGGTTCCTGCAAGACAGTAAATCGAAGAAGAAAGATATGTTAGAAAAATATGTAAGTAATGTGAGAAAGTGCAAAAAATAAAATCAAAGTTCGTTGCCTCCCCGGCAACGGTGCTAAAATGGTCGGCGAGAAATAGAGCGTGGAAAATATGCATCGTAGTAGATATCAAAATCTCGCTACCAAATAAAATTTATAATCGAAGCTCGAGATGAGTCCCGGGTCGAATACGGGGAGCCATACGTTTGGTTCATAGAAATCTGCTCTTTGATTTATTTGTTATTGGTGTTTAATGTTTTGTAATTTTTTGGTATTTTTGTGAGACAGAATATCAAGTCGAAATACTTCTACCTTATCTACTCTACTCTAATAGAATGAGAGAGAGAGAGAAAGAGAGAAAATATCAATATTTATCTAACTAAAGTTTACTACAGATGATCAAGGAAGACATTACAACTACACTAGAAAAGCGATGAAAGATAGAGAGAGGTGAGGAAATCCCCTTCGATAGCTACTTGGAGGACAACTCACTTTGATGGCACCTAGATGAAGGTGGTGAGAGGCTGGAAGAAGAAGAACGAAGTTGGAGGATGTAGGGTGGGGTAGGACGGCACCGCAGCGAGGATCTGCTTCCTGAATGTGGTAAGAGGATGGCCACGGGATGTTCCATGAACGGGGTGAGAAGTGGGAAAATATTTTACTTTTCTACTCTAAGGAGCATCCCGGGCTTGGGACTAGCTATTCAGAGCTTTGGAGGAGGTGAGGGAAGAAGTGGAAGAGATGGTTTACAAATGGAGGTGAAGGGGGGAATTTATAGGGTGGAGGCTTTTGTCAAATCATTTGGCATGGAAGGAAATGAAGGCAACACCCAAAACAAGCCTCCACATGCACCGCAGACATGCACAGCCGCACATCCCTCCGATCACTACGTGCTATGTGTAGGCATTCATGCAGCATTGTGTTGGCACAGCTGGAAGCTCCCATAGCCGTCCATCCAAGATCGAAGGGTTGTGATCATGTCCCTCCAAGCCTTTAGATCGTGTGAGACCAACGTATGATCGCACGTCTCGAGATTCCTTCCATCCAACATGCCACATGGCACATCCGTGAGCGCTTAATCACCATCGGATGGTTCAGTTTGCACCCTTCGCACGCGCTAAGGTTGAGAAGCTAGTAGTGGGGCGCCATGGCTCAATCCTTTCCATCTACGGCTGATCAGATGGTTCTAATTTCAGTTGAGCAATGTTGAGGGGAGCGGCGGATTGGGGATCGAACTTGCACCCTTTGTTGCGCAGTAGACCCTTAACCACTATGCTATGGGAATGAGATGGTCGCATTTTGTTTTCAGGCTCATACACTCTCAAGCATTGGATGCAAATCCGACGGTGGAGATTGATTGCTCGGAGGAAGAGGGAGCGCAGCAGATGCCCATGGGCAGTCGAGATGATGCCACGTGGCGCCAATTGGATCATCTAACTTTAGATGCTTGTAGGTGGCACCACAAACGTTAGGTTGGGTCAATTTTCACATCGTTGGGCTACGTTCGTCAATCCGAACCCATCCGTGCAGTTGAATTTTTTATTTGAAGTTTCGAATTGTGTCACCTTGCCCCTTGGCCATTGATCTTTCTCAAACTACAAATGGTGCTACGGGACTTTGACCAAGACGATTTCGGAGGCGTTGGACTCCGATCATTACCCTGATTAGATCCGTATGGTTGGATCATCAATTCGAGGCCTTGAAATAAATCTCGTTCTCTCTTGGTCATGAAAAGAAGTGAATTAACCTACAATTTATATAATCTATTTTAAATGTAGAATAATGTATGTTATGTAATATTTATAATGTCAAATGCTATATTAAGTTTAGGAACTCGCATAAATAGATATTTTATCTTGAATAAATGTGTATTTATTAGGGGGTATGATGACTCTACAATTATTAACATTAATTACATTATTTAGAGTCAATTCCAAGGACCTTTGCACGTACATATAACTAAATAGTGGGTCTAGGAGCAATGCATCATATCGTACATTCTTTACGTTAAGATTGCTTGAAGTTAATGTTTAATGACAAGGTTGTACAAGTGCAAGTGAAATAGGTCTCAGACAAGAAATCCAATCGTATGGATGATCCGGATCGACGATTGTAGTCCAACGGTATGAAAATCGCTCCAATATGACCCCTGTAGGTCCTACAACAAGCTCGGGAAGTTGTGACCATTGATCTGATGATCAACTATCCACAATGCGCCATGTGGCACTTGCTTGAGCATCCATCGCACATCAATAGCATCACTTCCTCTCCTCAGTGCATGGCCCATGCGAGATCTCCATTGTGCAATCACCATCCAACGATTCTCATCGAGCCACGTCACCCTCTTACTTGGCCACACGATCGGCCATTGACAGACGAGATCAAACAATCCATGGTCACAGCATAGCAGTTGTGCATGTGATCCCTCACACAAGCTGCACGCATTTGAAACACGATCTGCAGACCTCGCTTCAACGCATGCGATTAATATTCAGCCGTGCAATCTAAATCAAGTGGTAGGGGTGAAGCCACACCACACGAGTGCTTGAGCGGGCACGAGTTATCTCAGTCGCTCAATGCGTGATGAATGGCAGCGATAGAGCCGTGTCATCAAGGTGTGGATGAGGAGCGGAGTTGATGCATGATGAGCGGCAATGATAACGCCACGTGGACACACAAATGTAGTGTGGATGATACGTGCGATCGTATGCACTTGATGTACGATTTGTGAAGCACTCATGGGGCCCCCTCAGCCATCAGATGTAGATCCAACGCCCACTATTCATCCATGCGAGCGCCAACGCATGCATGCACGTTGTGCGTGCGCTACGTGTAGCTGCGCCCAATGCGTGAGATCCACAGTCTTGAATGTGCTGTAGGCCAAATGATTCACCCATGAAGCCTATAAAAGGCCATGCACACCCCCTTCATGCACATCTCTTCTCCAAGCATTCCACCACCACCAAGAGCTTCAACACAAGTCCCCGTAGTTGTTGAGCTGTCAATGGAGCTTCCTCCACCGTCGTGGCTGCCTCGACTTGCTTCTAGTTCTTCCTTAGCTTTTATTTTGCATTTTATTCAAGCATGTCTCTGGTCTTTATGTTAATGTTTACAAGAAAATTTTTAAAATTCATAGAAGTAATATTTGCTCTTATGTTTGATGTTTTTTCATGCATGTTGAATTCGACCTCAATTTCCTATGCTTGTGTTACAATAGCTATGCTTTGTGCTTATCTTCGTTGACATTTAACTAGAACTTGTATTCTAAGCTAGATTTTTACTCTCTCCGTTTATGCAAGCAAATAAAATAGCGCATCATGTTTCAATAAAAGTAAGTGATGAAAAGATTTGGTTTCTACCTCCCTGTGTTCGACATTTGAACTCACCCTCCATATTCTTTTAAAATTGATGTTGTAAGCAAATGCTACAACAAACGAATTATCTCATCGCATTTTCCAACATCATGGATCATGCCCTTAAGATCGTCACTCTTGCATTGGATGGCGTGTGATCGCACGTGTTCCATTTACCTTGATCTAATTATACCATGTAGCTGATTTACTGCCACTTGATTGCACTATAACGGTTGTGGTTGAGTGAGGACCACGTGCATGGCACACTCTACTCTAGCTTGGAGCAACGTGGCATGATCAAGATCGTGCGGTCCAATTTTGATTGGGTGCTGCGGAGAGGATGCTTCAATGGGGCTCGAACTCGTAGTGCCTCCTTGAAAGCACCTTCTCCCACCATTGTGCCAAGGGTGCCTTTGTGTCCAGTAGGAGACTTATGCAGATGCAACAAGGAGTTGATGTGGACTGTTGGATCAAAATCCAATGGTCCCAATTACTCGATGGAAGCTCCCTTTGAGGATTGAAGGTTGCTAATGTAGGCATGATGTGGCAAGCTTTCGACTGTTGGATGAGGATCCAATGGCCAAGATCACATCTCACACGTGCCTTTGGGGCTGAGCAGGGGCTCTTGAGAGGCTCTGGGTAGTTGGGATGGTGCCACATAGTACCATTCTAGCCGTCCATCATGTTTTCTCTGTAGGGGACGCCACAGACGTTCGATTGAGTCAATCTTCACATCGACGGACTACGATTATCGACTCGAATTCATCCGTATGGTCAGATCTGTTGTTTGAGGTCCTAAATTACATCACCTTGCCCCTTAGCCTTTGACCTATGGCTTGTAAAAGATACTACGGATGTCGAATTAGGGCGATTTTGGAGGCGTTGGACTTCGATCATCGCCTTGATCACATCCGTACGGTCAGATTCTCTATCCAAAGCTCAAAGATGTGTCTCCCTCTCCCCTGTCCATTACAAGAAGATAATTAATGTACAAATTATATAATATATACTAAATGCGTGAGGATGCATGTTATGCAATATTTATAGTGCTGGATGCTTTTATGAGCCTAAGAACATACATAAATAGGAAATTTAAGTTAGATAAATGTGTCTAAAGTACTTTACGGAATTGGCAAAATAATTCAGAAATGAATATCCACCCTCCATGCCTAGAAGATGCAATCTCCTCTTTGTAGAAATAAAGGCATGCAAAGGAGCAGACTAGACAAGATATCACCTGAATTTCCATGACAGATCCGATCAGTTCCTAGATTAAAAACAAACTGTACAAGTACTGAGTTTAGTGTGTTCAGCTTGGCACATTCCCCAAATATTAATTATATATATTGAGGTTGCAAGAGTAGAGTTTCCGGGCCCTAAGATATAGGTCTTGAAGGGTAGGAGTGGGCTTACCAAAGAGATGATCAACGAAAGTAGCAAGCTGATGGTGCAGGGAGAGCCCGAATGGTCTCCAATAGGAGTTTTGCTAAATTAGTACAAAGGAGGTTTGGGTGGGTGTAGGTTTTGTGTAATGGTTGGGAGAAAAAGAACAATGAGGTTTTTGTGAGGTGTTGGGGGTTTGCAATATATTCGTGTGTGTATTCTAGAATGCATATATTCATAATTAAACAAAGCTTCCTAAGAGTTTTTCCCTGAATTTCAATTTCATCCTTAATATCTGGGTGCTTGTTCAAGCCATTATGATCTTACTTTTCACCCATAATTTGAACCTCAAACGCTACAAATTTGGGACAAGGATCTTGTTGGGCTTTTAATTGATCAGGTGAATCTTCCAACAAGCTTTCATAAGTAAAATCCTCATCCTTGTGTGCCACAGTTGGTTACATGTCGTTATTATCCTCAATTATTCTTACAACCTCATGATTTTCTTTCTAAGTTTGGGTTGAGTTAGCCAGTTGGGGGTTCTCTAATGTGTGTATGGCCATCACCTTCTCTATTCTACCAAGCTCCTCAATCAAACCACACTTAATTTTATTCTTCTTCGGTGCCTCAAAAATATTAAATCGATTCATTTTATTCCTAAGGCAATCTCTATATCTCCTGATTCACAATTAATCCCTGCCTTGGCGATGGCCAAGAAAGGTCTTCCCAAAATGATCGGGGTGTGGTTGAGGTAGTTTGGTGATTCCATGTTAAGGACCATGAAATCAATAAGATAATGCAAATCATTGACATTGACTAAAACATCTTCCGAAAGACCTCTTGGCTTTGTAATTGATCTATTAGCCAGCTATAAGGTTATGTTAGTGCATTTTAGGTGGCCTAAACCCAATTTCCTATGAAGTGTGATAGGGATCACATTAATGGAAGTATCTAAGTCGAGGAGGGCCCAGTGAAAAGTAATGTTTCCTATTACGCAGGGAATCAATGGGGCTCCTAGGTCTTGCTTCTTGGGTGTAGCTTGTTTAGGATTAGTGTACTTGTGTTATTAGATAAGACTACCCTCCTAGTGTTTTCAGAATATGCCTTACGCTTTTCCTTATAAGAATTCAATAGAGATCTAGCGTAGGAGGGAATTAATCCAATAGTCGCAAGGAGTAAAATGATTGTCAGCTTAAAAGCTTGTAATAATGATATTCCTTCCTCTAATTTCTCTTCCAGCTTTTTTTGTTTTCCCACACAACAACATACTCCCGATTCAGTCTCTTTGTGCTTTGATCACATTCCTAGTCGAGAGTTTAGATTTCTTATTATGGGTCCTGATAGTATTGACTTGGGGTTGTGTGGGACCCTTTTGTCTACTACCACTCATCAAGGTGATTGTGTTTGCAGTGGCAATGTGCTGTTGGTTTATGCCTTGGGGAGGGTTGGGAAAAATAAGGGCTCCCAGTTAATATGGTGGGCGTTTAGTTAGCTCCAGGAGGGGATTGGGGTAGCCTGATAGATAGTATGAGCTTGAGCATGCGACTCCCCACCATTACCAAACCCTTGAGGCCTAGCGCCTCAGTTCTTCACATTTCTAAAGTTCGTTATTGATTAAGATGGTAGAGATCCAGGCTACCGGTTGTTTGCACTAAGTTCGGATTGCAAGGTGTCCAACGAAGTTTTCATTTGTTTCATGAGTTGGAGCATTGACCCTTTCATTTCTACCATCTTTAGGTTCAAATTAGCTTGCCCTACAACTTCCTGGGCATTCCACATGGGCTGATGACCTGATTAAGGGGCAGCTGAGTATATACATGACCCTAACCCATGGATTTTTATGGTACATAGTTATTGGGTTTAGATTGGGTCTATTGCCTTGATCTTTCGAGGAAAAGTTAAGGTGATTTCTTCAACCAGAATTATAGGAATTCGAGTACGGGTTGAACCTAACATTCTGCTATACAACATAAATGTCCTCATAAGGTGAGGATAAAGAGTAAGAAGGATCAGAAAAACTGGGATTAAAGGCCCCAGTTAGGAACCCATAAGGTTCTGAGAAGTGATGGTTCAAAGGTTGAGATGACTCGAGTTGGTTCACAAACTCTTGTCCCATAAGAGCTTGTGAAGAATGTCCCGAGCTCTGGGATTGAGTGGATCTAGAAATATTGGAGTTCTAGCCATCCACTCTTCCATTCGCTTAGCAACCAGATCCACCTATCTAATTTATTATAAATCAATTCCATATCAAATGTATGAGAATATTAAATGTCATTGGCATTTGATCTGGTTTGTTGGGATCGGTTGAAGGTTTCCATAGAGGAGTGGTTTATAGAGTTTTTGCTCGTTTCCTTAAACAAATTGTACGACCTATTTGCGTCTTTGTTAAGGAAATTACCTCCGTAAGAAGTACCCATATGATTATGGAGTTGAGGGGGAGGTGGTTGTGGGTCAGCCATGGGATATGCTTGGCTAAAACTCAACCTACGCCTCCACGAATGGTCTAAAGGCCCTTCCAATTGAGAATTCAGTGACCTCCTTCCAAGCATGCACTGGAAGGAAGTTGGAAGGACAGAAAAAGGAGCCCTGCAGCACAAGCAAACAACCCTACCCTTAGGTAGGGTAGCTTAAAGGCCTATAAACTCTCAGAACCTATCTTAAGATTGAAAATGATTTAGTCTACTCCTGTCTGGTCAATCCAACCAATTAAAGGAAGGAATTGGGGAGAAGGTTCTTCCTTTGACTTACGCCTCCTGTTCCTTTGATACCCTCCAACTACTATCGTTTGACGATACTCCCTAGGCTAGACATTAGATGGACCATTAGGAGCAAATTAATCGTAAAGAACCTCAATATGAGCCTCGAAGAGAGTCCAATCCTTAAGGCCATCGTCTACTTAGTTTTAATTACGATTAGAATTGTGCTATGCTCTGGATTGTGGTGGGCTCTTTTAATGGGTTATGCCCTTAATGATCAGTTTACAAGTGTATGTGTATACAATCAGGGGTTTTCAAGCAAGATTTTGTGAATGCGATGTCTTTTAAGGTTTAAATCTTGCTTAGTAGCTTTTAGGGTTTAAATTTAGGTATATTCAATCAAGTTGAGTGAGGTACACCAGGTTTTAAAAGCACAGGTGTATATATATTCCTTTAAAAATAAAAAAGAATATGGAGTGCCTGGTTCAGCCCTAAAAATTGAACCTAAAGAGGCAAGCTATTGAATCTATTTTATTTTTAGTGGTGCAACTCAAACAGGTCAAACACTTGGCTTATTGCACTACTTTAATTAAGGCACACAAAATTAATCAACCTATTCTAATTTCTATTGTTAAGACCCGAGACATCAAACACACTTTAAGACATCTGGACGCCTTCCCAGACGTCTGGAAATAAATTTTGGCGTGCGTAAGATCGCGAGTCTGCGCGCGTGCCGCGTGCAGACTGAAACCTGCCGCCCTCTTTTTTTTCTCTCCCCTCGTCGACCTGCAGACGCCTTCCCCCACACCTTTAAATACCCCCTTCCCTCTCCCTCGTTCACCACCCCACCGTCTCCTCCCTCCAACGTGAGCGTGAGAGCGAGAGCGAGGGCAGCAGCTGCTGCCGGGTGCAGTGCGGAGAGGAGAGGTGTAGCGAGAGGGAAGGAGAGCACGCGAGAAAGAGAGAGAGCCCGCCGGAGCAGCTCGAGGCCGGCCGGCGTGCGTGCGAAGGTGCGTCGTGCTGGGGAGATCTCCCCTGGTGTTGCTACAACTCAAGCAGTGGATGAGCGGCTGCATGGCGAGCTCGCGCGTAGCGGGAAGAGGACGAGGATGTTCTGATTCTGGGAATTTTTCCCAGAATCAGACGTCTGGACCTACATCCAAACGACACGGGTGACGTCTGGAGGGAGCTCTAGATGACTGAGTGGTACATATTTCCTCCTCTGCCTCCTTTTGCGGATGCGGCCATGCGGGCCATTCCGCCGAGGTTCTGAGATGTGTCGTGTTGAGGAGGTTTTCGTCGCACGTGCAGGTTTCGTTTCGGGAAGGCGCGGGGACACGTCCTCCCACGCAGTTCAGACGTTTGGGCACGGCACCAGACGGTGGAGAGCGTCTCCAGACATCTGGAGAGGTGGTCGAACATCTGGAATTGGTTCCAGACGATTCAGCAGGATCCCTAGACGTCTGAGGAGCAACGCAGAGTGAGGTATGACCTGGACCACTTTTTAAGACGTCTGGAAGGTATTTCAGACGTCTGATTTGAGTTAGAGTTGTCGTTTTTGACCCGTTTAGGGTCCGTTCGAGGTATGATTTCTGCGTTTAAGATTTCGTTATTCTCAGAATTAGATTCTCTACTTGTTTGAAGTACTTTTATCCTATTCTGAGTGGTTCCTTGTGATTGATCCTTGTGTTAAGGACCTTGTTCTGTTGCGGCTTTTGGGGTTGCGAAGGCTAGTGGACCTGCCGATCACGCCCCCATTACTCCCGATTTTATGGGTAGAGTGGCTTCCCTTAGTTAATTACAAACATTAATGTATATCTGAAATAAATAATAGATCCTAGGGTACGGCATGAATCCTAGGTCCTGAAAACTAGATTGAATGATAGATCCTAGGGTATTGCATGAATCCTAAGACCTGAAAACTAGATTGAATTATAGATCTTAGGGTATGGCATGAATCTTAGGACCTGAAAACTAGATTGAATGATAGATCCTAGGGTATGGCATGAATCCTAGGAGCAGAAACACTGAAACGAATGTCTTGAATGTCTGAATTGCAGTCTTAGATAAGTAGATAGAATAATGATAATAGCCTGTAATTGGATAACAGCTGCCGGTGAAATGTAGAGTACTGTTGCTAGTAAATGTTACATGTAATTTCTATTGGATGAACTTAAATACGAGCTGCTTGTATATAAATTGGAAAGGAAAAGAAGTTGAATGTTGGAACACTTACTATGTGCGAATAAATCTGAAATGATGAAACCTAATATGGCTTGGCCGGAGAAATATGAGCATGAACCCAACTGGGAATTAGGAGTAGAACTCTTGGAAATAAATGGAATGGAACCGGAAAAGTGAATGAGAAAATTTGTTATCTCTTGGGTACGTAGTACCAAGGAAAGCACATGTTACCTCTTAGTGCAGAGGGGAGCCAGCCGCCCTAGGGACCTGGGGTTAGGTCTGGCCACTTTGTACTGACTTTTGGCTCTCGCGTACACTATACCGGGGAGAGCTACTAGTGTAGGGAGGGAGCTAGCCACCCCACGGGCCCCGGGGTTCAACTAGCCGTCCTACACCGACTTGTTAGGCTCACTGGGCAAACCAGGGTAGTCAGGCGAGGGTGCGCGGACTGTGGAGGGGCAAGACCCCTGTTTGGTTACTGTGGAGGGGCTGGACCCTTATTACTAAGAGGGCTCTGCCTTATACTGGTTCCGTGCTGTGCTTTGGGCACACCCATTAACGGAAATGACTGACCGTGTGCCAGTGCGGGGTAGCTACCCGTGCGTTTATAGCGCATGCCGTAGTCACCGTTACGTCTGTCAGCGACCTTGGGGTGGTTGACTGAGGGTAGGACCACCACGGGGGACTCTCCCGGCCAGGAGAGTACCACGTGTTACTTCTACTTTTCGGAAAAGATTGCAATCAAGATCATTCCCATGAGGAACATTCGAGATCAAGAGAAAGATCTGAGAAATAAACCAAGAAAGAGTAAATAAATAAATAAAGAAAGAAATTAAAAACAACAGCTACCTGTCCACATTTACTGTTTTTCTTAGTTAGCTGGTTGCCACTTTACTCAGCGTTTCGCTGATGTGTCGTACTTACCACCTTTTTCAGGTTCAGGTGTTGAGCAGCCAGAGCCTACGGCTGCAGAGGGTGCTGGGCTTACTAGAGTCTAGTAATTGTACTTTTGTTGTACTATTATCTATAGTAGTGAGTATTCTGTTACACCTTTGTACTCTTTTATTGTAAACTTCATATTTTTATACCTGTTTTTAATTCTCTACTGTTGTGGTGGTATGTACTATAATAGTTCTTTTCTTTACTGCTATACTTTTGTTACTGTTAGTTACTTGCATGGAGAATGTGGTTTATTTTACTGCTTTTTGGTTACTTTCTTGTTGGACGACTGGGTCTTGGGATCAGTCGAGTCGGTTCGATTCTCGTGTCCTGTAGGATTTCGGGAATCGGGTCGTAACATCTACTCAATTATATGTTTGTGTACGAGTTCCAAAGGTTGGAATCCCGGTTGAGTAACAAAATCAAAAAGGTCGTGTGCCTCAAGTGTGTGGGTGTATATAGTGTGTATGTTCAGTTATGTCCCACAATCAGAGATTTTTTTTTGTATATATATTTTTTTAGTTGGTGGGTGAGGTGGATGGAGGTGACAAGAAAACAACCAATTCTATCCTAGGGGTTGTGAAAGCACCTAGGTTGATTTTGGTTTGAGTTATTAATGCGGCGAAATGAAACTAGTGGGTGGGAAAGTGAGGCACTTACAAATTATCTACTCATACTTTACTCCGATCTACTGCTTTGGTGCACCTTGGTTAGGTACCTATAATACAATAATCAGAGAGAAGATTGGTTAGAGAATAAATAAGTGCGAAGGAATACAGAAAAATAAATCAAAGTCAGTTGCCTCCCTGGCAACAATGTCAAAATGATCGATGAGATTTTATGCAGGAAAAATCGAGTTGGGAAAACTTAGTCATTATAGTCGAGACAATCCGCTTATCAAATTAAAATAATTGAGACTCAGTGAGTCCCGAGTCGAATATGGGGAGGCTAACGCTTGATTTCTCAGAGAATACTACGTTTGGTTTATTTCTTTTTGATGTTCTTATCTTTTGTAATTTTTTTGGTATTTTAAATAGGGTAGAGGATCATGTCACTATATCTAGCTAACTAATCTACTTACAAATAATTAAAGAGAAAGATGGAGAGATTGAATAATTCCATCTAAATAATTAAGTAAGCAAAATAAATCTAACTATGAAAGCAGTAAAAGATAGAGGTGAGAAAAATCCACCTCGTCGGCTTTTTGGAGGATGAGTTGCTTGGATAGCACCTTGAATGAAGATGGTGAGGAGCTGGAGGAAGTAGAATGGAATCGGACAAAGGAGGATGGGGCAGGGTGACGTCACAACGGTGATCTACTTCTGGAATAGGGGTGAGAGGATGACCACGGGCGCTCCATAAATGAAGGTGAGAAGCGAGACTAAAAATTATTTTCTAGCTCTAGTGGAGCATCCTGAGCTTGGAATAGGCTTGTAGAGCTTTGGAGGGGGTGAGGAGAGACTAAGAAGGCATGCTTTGGCCAAATGGGGTGCATGGGATATTTATAGGGTATTTATAGGCTTGTAGGAGATGCTACGAATGTCAGATCGGGGTGATTTAGAGGTGTTTAACTCTGATCGTTGCACTGACCACATTCGTACGATTAGATTCTCTATTCGAAGCCCAGAGATGTGTCACCCTCTCCCCTTGCCATTAAAAGGAGATAATTAACGTATAAATTATACATCTATACTAAATGCATGTGGATGCATGTTATGCAATATTTATAGTACTAGATGCTTCTATAAGCCTACGAACACATATAAATAGGAAATTTAAGCTGGATAAATGTGTCTGCATTAGCGGTTCTCAACTGCTGTGCCAAGGCAAGGGGTGCGGTCCCACAGTCGTATCTTGATCCAACTATTGAGATCATGTGCGTTGAACATTGAGATTGCAAAGGTAATGGAGTGGGCGACGTGGCACATTCGTGAACATTGGATGGCAATCCAATGGTCAAGATCTCATGAGAGGCACGCTGCTGGAGGGGCGACGTGGCTTCTTTTCGGTCATTGGATGGGGATCCAACAGTGGAGATCGTGTGTGGTCTTGCCTTTAGAAATGTGAAGTGCGGGCTGAAGAGACGACGTGACTTTCTCTCAGCCATTGGTTGAAGATCCAACAGTTGGGATGATGCGAAGAAGATGAACGGGTGGCTGCAGGTGGCTAAGATGGCCTATGGTGTCACCATGTGGTGTCACCTAGGTCATCCATCTTTGTTTACTCGTAGAGGGTGCTACGGAGGTTTGATTGGGACAATTTCGAAAGCGTTGGTCTCTGATTTTCACCTTGATCTCATTCGTATGGTTAGATTCTTCATCTGAGGTCCGTTTTTGTATTGCCCCCTTATTCTGGGCAATAAAAGAAATAAATTAATAAACAAATTCCTCAAATTATTCTAAATGCATGAATGTGCTATTATACAATATTTAATGCATCTAATTAGCTTAGGAACATGCATAAATAGGTATTTTTTCATAAATTATCATATGTCTATCAATCAGCCACAAGACCACGACAAGGAGTCGTATGCTTTAGAAAAGTCAGCCTTTCATAGAAAAGCCTTCTGCTTAGATCGTGTCCAACCTGACACCAGTTCTTAAGCTAGAATAAAGGACTCCTGGAGATATCAACCCTCCAGGAAAGCAAACTGCGTAGGGCTAATGAGCTTTGGAAGAACCTACCTCATGCAGTTTGCCATAATCTTCCCCACAAGCAGATAGAAGGAATTAGAAAGGGTAATTTGTCTAAAGTCCTCCAAACACTCAACACTGTGCTTCAGCAAAAAGAAGAGGGAGTGATTAAGTCTTGTTGTGTCGCTTTCGTTGAGTTTTAAGAAATGCATGTTGTAGTATAGTCAACAAAAATGATACAGCATTTAAAATTTATAAGGTGCTCGAAAGCAGAATTGAGCCTGAGGTCGTTCGCACGGAGCAAATTGGAATTTACAACACTAATCGCATTTATAAATAATGAGTACAATCAATAAAGCATGAGATGTATTCAATGAATAATTCACTTCAACAATATAATCAAAGATAAATCGAATTGTATCTCAAAAGTTGCTGGGATAAAACGAATACAAAAGCTCTAAAAATGGTGATTTAGATCACCAAATAATCTCCCACCCTAAGCACATATGTCAATTCAATTTCTCAACAGTAGTTAGAATCACTTATGCAAATATCCATGTCAGCCAATACTTGAATATGTTCTCAAATACTTCCACAATATCAGAGTTCCAAGCTAAAGCCAAGCACCAGACATCGCAAGGGTGCTACAGATGCCTTAAACATCACAACCTCAAAATAGGCACAAGGGTGACAAGCACAAAGAAGAAGCCTGCCTCAGAGATGCAAAGTGTTTGAGCATGTAGGCATGAATACCGAAACGTAAAACCTACCCCTACCCTTAGAATTTTTTCCTTTTCCCTTTCTCAGAATCGGGTATAGGTTAGGCAAGTAACCGAGTATAAACAGTACCAGGTCACGAGTCCAAGATTATTGGGCATGTGAGGTGAGCGAGGAGTGAGGGCTGAGTGAAAGGGTGATTTGGTGGAGTGTGGAGGCAGAGAAGACAAAGGGGGAGACGGTGAATAAGCGGTCGAATTGGGTTTCTAAAGATCTAAATCTAATCTAGGAGGTGAGGGGAATATAGAAGACCAAGTATTAGATGAAAGGGAAGGATTTGGCAGCGGCTATGATTGGCTGGCACTGGAGAGGGTGAATCCTCTGGTGAGAGCAGTGGCGAGAAGGGTAGGCGACTCCTGCTGTGGTTGGCGAGGAGTGGAGGAAACTGAGGAAGAAGTTCCCTTTGCTTATCGTATGTGGTAGAGAGCGAAAAAGGAGATTTGAGGACCTCACTGAAGTCGCAATGGAAGCGACCGAAAGGAGAGAAGAAGAGTTTTGTGGCCAATCCAGACTGAGGAGGAGCCTGGGCCCTTGGGGTGTTCTTATAGTGTTCAGATCGAGTTCAATCAGGAAGAATCATCGTGAATTCTTTGCGATTTGGCTAGGTGTTCATTTGCGGATTTTTCAAGCTCGCTTGAACTCTTGGCCTTAAGTTGGAGTCCCTTAGTTGGTTTAAGGGATTTGGGAACTCCTTTACATTCATCCCTTCAAATTTGGAGCAGATTGGCTTCGATTTGAGGGAGGAAATCTCCCTTGATTCCTGTTGCAAATGCGTTCCCACCGCCAATGGTGGTAGGGACTAAAATGTAAGGAAGACGAGAAAGATAGGGGTCTAAATGCAAGACTTTCGAAAGTTAAGGGTCTGATTGTGAGAAATAGAGATTTTGGAGACTGAATTGCAAACTAGGTCAAGATGGACTATGATTGAGCTCAAATTTTGGTACTAATATATTTTGACTCAAGAAATATAATGGTGAACTTAGATTTGAGTTTTGATCGCATTTGACCAGGCAATTTGCATAGAAGCCGAAATCGTGGAAAAATCCCATCTGAAACTCTGTTTGTGGTCAAAATAGGTTCAGATGGTCAAACCAAGGGATAAAACCTCTTAGAATATTTTTCTATGAATTTTAAGTGGTTTAGATGAATTTTATCCTGACCCGAACCTGTTTAATTTAAGTGGGTTGATAATTAGGATTTTATGTGCTTTTTCGATTCTCAAAATGCATGAAATCCTATTTCTATTAGTGTGGATCCACTTTTTAGCCTTTAATGCTCAATTGACCTCTAATTAACCTTTAGCTGACCCTGTGGTTATTCTGCATTCATTGTGTGATGTTAAAACAACAGAATTAACCCTAATTTGTTCTCTCCTCAAAACAGATCTGAGTGAAATTACGGTCCTTAGGTGATCATTCAGGAGCATTTCACTTGATTCCAACTATTTTAAGCTAGTTATGGTGAATGTTGGTGTTACCATCATACTCGCATGTCTAATTTTTGCTAGTCCTTAGCAAAATCCTATGGAAAGAATTAGATCTCTAAACCATGTCTCTGATGTTCAGATGCTTGATTGTGCCACCTCTCTAGAAATCAGATAAGAATACCAATAGTAGGCCTGAAGATACTCAAGTACCAGCCAAGATTCAGACTTGACTAGCTTCAGCCTGGGTTTGCCGTGAAGGTTTCTAAGGTCCGTAAAAATTACTCAAAGGTTTGTTGACCTCAGCGATTAAAGCACCCGTGCATATAATGTATCAAGTCCAGATTTAGTTTGCTAGTGCATTTTGGTAGGAGAGAGATAGAGAAGGATTTTTCATTCTGAGAATTTTCTCTCTTTTCTTTTTACATTTCCCTAAACTCAGCCTTGAATTGGCCCTAAACACGGTATGTATTAGATTCTTTATCCCCATCATCAATTCTTGAAGGGTCCCTGTAGCTAAATTCAAGCCCTAGCAATTGACATTTCGAGATAATCTCACCCATGGCACTTGAACCAGCACAAGTTACTTACATGCCCCTGGTAGGATATTTAGATTTCCTAAGAGATAAGCATCGAGGAAATGATATGTTATTACGCATCTTCAAGTTGAGTATTTTTCATTTCACCTCTTCACACCGGGAATTCTTTTAATCAATTTGTGTCTTCGAGCCGCTTCTAAGCTAGATCTTCGACCACAGCTTTTCAGAACACTTTTGACATTATTTCTTTGTTAAACTCATTGAACCAAACTAGTGTGTAGATTTTGGGTGCTAAGGTTATCAAGTCTCGCAATCGAAAGGGTAGGCAACGGGGCCGAATAATTCCTAAGCCTCAGACTTAATACATCAGCCTTGCACTTTCCTTAACATCTTGAGGACTAATCAAGATCATAACGAATACGTGTGTTTAAGCCCTAAAACAAGCCCAAGAGGCCTAAGATCAGTACTCTTTACTAATCTCCTTGTCTTTAGCACTTCAGGTCTTAATCCTTATTTTCATTTAATCTAGAATTTAAGTAGATCCCATAATCAATTGCTATGACTATTAATTTTTTTTTTTCTAATTTTTGCTCATTTTTGACATTTGTTTGTATATCCTCCTCTTTTCCTCCTTAAGAAAGATTTTTAATCATTTCACAAAATTCTCCTCCCGTTTCTCAATTTTTTTTAATGTGTTTGTTTTTTTGTGAGAACCTTTAAGAGAATTGAATTTTCATTTGTTTTGCACTTTAACACTCCCTCATGCCTAAGTTTTGCAATGTCCTTATTGTAAACTAGGTAGGTAGGAATTCAAGTTGGTTCAAGGTTTAGAACATGGTAAAAGGGTGGGTGAAATAGTTGGGATGACTGTTGCATATGATTTCAAGCTTTGATACGAGTATCAAAGGAGGAGTTGGCTGTTCTAAAGTTAAACCTTAAAGTGCAGTAGGAATGTAGCTCAAAAAGATGGTCAGATGGGTTGCCTCCCGTTTTGCGCTAAATTTAATGCCTTTAGCGAAGCAGAAGGTGGTCAAGGAGAAAGGGTGGTCAAATCGGAGGAATTTTGTAGAACAAATACCTTAATGAGTAGCCTGGTTGGTCCAACCAGGTGCTTGTTTAATTCAATAAGCTGATGATGCAAAACAAGCCTAATCAGTTTAGTGGGTTGATGGATATGAATCAATAGGTATGGAGCCCACCAAATACTTTGTGGCTCAAAAAGATATGAAAATGTAAAACTAGGGTTTAGTTGAATCGGCTCAGTTTGATCAGAGTAAGGTTCCTCAAATGATAATGTAGGAACCCTATTGGTGGGATCAAAGGAGGATAAGATGTGGTTGTCGGTCTAATTAGTATCTGATGAGCAAGTTTTCACGAGGTAAAAGTTAGGGTTTCTAAGAACTCTTCATCATAGTCGCAAAAATCGCTACCAAATAAAATTTTTACTAAAACTCCAAGGGAGTCTTGGGTCAAACATAGGGAGGCGAACATTTGGTTTGAAATCCGCACTTAGATTTTATTTATTTATTATTATTTTTATCTTTTATGATTTTTTTGGTATTTTGATAGGACAAGAGATCAGATCAATGAAATCTACTAATCTACTTGCAAAATAAGACAGAGATAGAAAGAGAGAGAAATAGACAACATCAATGTATATCTCAAATAGTTTGCTACAACTACAGGTAAGAAAGAGGAAAACTACACAAGAAAGCAGTAATAGATAGGTAGAGGTGAGAAGAGTCCCCCTCGACGGTCACTTGGAGCACAACTCGCTTCGATGACACCTAAAGGAAGGTGGTGAGGAGTGGGACGAACAAGGTGGGAGCCGGAGGACAGAGGGCGGGGTAAGACAGCGTCGCGACAAGGATCTTCTTCCCAAAGCTGGTGAGGGGACGACTACGAGATGCTCCATGAATGGGGGTGAGAGGCAGAAAAATTTAATTTTCTACTTTAAAGGTGCATCCTGGGCATGGGACAAGCTCTCTCTAGAGCCTTGGAGGTGGTGAGGGAGAGAAAGGAAGAGATGATGAATAATGGGTGGTGAAAGGGTCCTTTTATAATGGAGGGAACATTTCATGTATAGGGCATTTAGTGACATCAAAGGCGTCGCTAAAGCTTCACCCTAAATGTTGCTAAAGGGCGTGCTGATGCTCGCACACACGCATGCAGCGTGCGCGCTCTGCTGGCGTTGGCGAGGCCGGTTGGCAGTTGTTGGATCAAAAGTGGATGGCTGAGTGGTGCGGGGATCATGCGCTCAGATCGCGCACTCGTTGGCACGTCAGATCGGCCATCGGTTAGCGCGTAATCGTGTGCGTACAGATCACGTGGGTCTGATCATGCCACATCGTCGCCCTCTTCGCCGCTTGATGACCATCCAACAAACGCAATCAAATTGCTTCCGCGCTTGCGAAATTAGGCATTGCGAGCGGTTTCGAGTGGTGTCGGAATGAAGGCGCTCTCCAACGTGCTACAGTGGTAAATGGTCGAGTAGATGGAATCGTGTGCACATGCTCTCGACCGTTAGATCTCGATCCAACGGTCGTGATCTCATCTCTGCATTCTCCTTCAGCTCATGAGGCACAATCGAGGATGGATCTCAGCCGTTGGATTGGGATCGAACGGTTGGGATTTCTCTTTGAGGCGAGGCAGGGACAGCGTCCGATCTTAGGCGACTATGATGGCGTCATGTGGTGCCATCATGGTCGTCCATCTTTGCTTAGTAGGTGGCACCATAGACGTCGGATTGGGTCGATTTTCCTACCGTTGGGTTGTGATCATCAATCTGGATCTATCTGTGTGGTTGGATTTGTCGTTTGAAGCTTCGAATTGCATCACCTAGTCCCTTGGCCGTTGATCTTCCTCAGATTGCATAAGATGCTACGGGATTTTGATCAAGACAATTTTGGAGGCGTTGGACTCCAATCGTCGTCTTGATCAGATTCGTATGGTTGGATCGTCAATTCGAGGCCCTGAAATAAATCCCCTTTCTTAGCCATAAAAGGATGCAATTAACCTAAAATTTCTATACACTATTCTAAATGCAGAATATTGTATGCTATGCAATATTTATAATGTGGAATGCATCTCTAAGCTTAGTAACATACATAAATAGGCATTTTATTCTAAATAAATGTGTTTACATCATACCCCCATGCTTATCTTTTACTAGTCCCTAGTAAAATCAAACTAAATGTCATGTATGAAAATATAATTAGGACTCGATCGCTTAAGGCGTTAGTTGTTTATGTGCAAAAGGAAATTTTAACTAATGTCCTAAACTACGAAAACTCAAAAATGCCCAGATACCTGCCAAAATGCAGAACGCCCAAGTCCTTGCCTTATTTTGAAAAGGGAAGATACATTTTTTTTAATGTTTTTTTCTTTAATTTTTTTTTTTTGGATTTTTGAGTTTAGAGTTTTTGGATAGCTTTCTACGGCTATCCAACCCACCCAAGACTCGAAAAGAACTTCAAGTTCTAAGTATCTTTGTGAATGTGATAGACTCATTAGGCGACCGTTAAAACGAACTTCAGGTTTCTACGATCCTAGGTGACCTTGTATTTCTACTTAAAGGTTTATCTTTACGATCAGTAGCTTTCTCCCTACTTTTTTTTATTTTTTATGGGGTCAGCACAAGGGCGAACCCAATATACATCACCTCGGTTTATTTTACTTCCTCGCTTCTACCCTAAGTATTTTGGAAATTATTTGTGCATTTTTATGAGCTGGGCTTTAGATAACCGGCCAATGGATTGTTACCCACAACAACTTATCAGCCATACTCGTGTGATGAAGTGCAGCTTTATTTATTTTTTCTCCTTTTTCTATTTTTTCTATTTTTTTCTTTTTAAGTATATATATTTTCCTTTTTCTGAGTAGGTGACTTTCTTGATCTAAGATTTACCTAAAGACAGTAGAAAGAGAATGGTCATGTAGCTGAGCTCTGAACAACTGACCAATAGACTGTTACCCACGACAACTTATCAGCCATGCTACCCTGGCAAGTTCATTAGCTATTTAATTTCCATAAAAATTACTGAAAAATGAGTCAGTGCAAGTAGTGTATAGATGCTTTAGACTTAAAGTTCCCTCGAATCAGAGGGCAGGTTGATAAGTTATGTACTTATCACCCCAATTTATTAACCAAATTAAAATAGAATTAACGTGGCAAGGACTCAAGACCAAGTCTATATTTTAGTAGATACCCAGGTTGGTTAAGCCTGAAGACCTGAAGAATCTAAGTGTTCAGGTCCTAAAGTATCATTTTCTAAAGTTACAACTCCTAATGCATAGGTTCTCATCTCCTAATTCTATATATAGTTTCTTTCTTTTTGAATTTTCTTTTTTAAAGAAAATAAAAGAAATTCCACAGAATTAAGAAAATAATTTCAGGGTTAATTATTCACCCTCCTATACCTAAATGATGCAATGACCTCAATGTAAAAATAATGACATGAAAATGGTAGAGCAAATAGAATATCACCTGAATTTTATAAAAATCTGGTCAGTTCCGTAGATAAAGGAGTACATAATGTGCTAAGGGCATAATATACAAAGAAGAAATTAGGAATTTGCAACTGTGGGTCAGAATCAGAATAAAAATATTGATCTTCAAACTCGACAGAAAAAGATGTCCACAAATGTGGACCAAGTTATGATGCTAGATTTATCATTTCATGTATTAATTGCATTAGTCTTTATATGGGAGGATTGATTATTCACATTAAAAGGCAAGGGCATCACATCAAAGTGAGTGAAGATATGTGGGATTTTGTTTAGGCAAAATATAGTAAGAGGATAAATTTTAGAGATGTCCTTGTATACCTCTCAAATTTGTTGCAACACATTTCCTTATCTCTCTCACGAATCTCTCTCTTCCTAAAATTTCTATTCGCTATTTGGTAACAAGAAAAATCTGACTCTCTTTCTCTCTTTCCTTATTTAACAGGAAAGGATGGGCAACTGGAAAGCATCTTCTTCCTCCCTCGAGAGGGAACACGGCCTCCACCTCTGTCCCCTCACCGTGTGCCCATCCACCACCGTGAGCCTCTACACCGATAGCCTTGTGTCGATTGAAGCCACCCTCGCCGTGTGCCTCCTTCATCCGTCACTGTGTGCCTCCACGACCCCGCCAACGGAACCGCACTCCTCCTCCCCTTGTCTTCTTCCAGGGGCTTTCTCAACCGTGCATCTGCAGCCCACCAAAGACGGTGGCAAGTTAAACCGTCTAGGATGGCTGCCTGACGTCTCGGCGGGCATCGTCTCGACTGTGACTTCCCGCACTGCGAGTCGATCGCGTCCACCCTCTCGACCACCATAGCCACCGACCACAATTGCCACCTCTCATCCACGACTGCAAGCCCCCTCCACGACGCACACAACCAGCCATTGTGCTCACCCTCGCCCTCGTTTTCAACCACCACGCTCGTGCCCACATAGTAGGACCCCCCACCGTGTGCAACAGGCGTGCACGGCTAGCAAGCCAACGCCCAAGTGTGTCGCCTTCTTCTTCATCCCCACCGGTTGCAACTACACCACCGAGGAGGAACCCAACAACCACAACTGCACAGCCACCTCATCAACGATGTGGACGACGTCCATGCCGTCCACTATGATCGTGCGCATTCCTCGCTCGCAACAGCAGCACTGTGCGAAGAGAACGACCACACGACCTCCTCGTGGCCCTCCTCCGCTCCATCGACGCCGGCGTCGTTCTCGCCAACCGGCCAGCTCCGGCCACCTTAGGCTGCCGCACCATCACGGATACACTCCTCTCCTCCGGCCTAACTCGTCCGACAAGCTGCGCCTCCAATAAGGCCCTCCTTGTGTGGCCGAAGGGGAGGAAGCCAACTCCCCTATTTTGCTACAGGAGGGCCATTAGTTGAAATGAAGCACGGTTGAGAGGTTGGATTTTTTGGAAAAGAATTTTATATTGTGGGGAATTGCATCTCAGACCCTTTCATTCTCTATATTACTAATTCAAGTTATTCTCTTAATTACTTTGATGCTACAACTAATTGTCAAAGTTATTTTTGCATCATATTAAGCTTTGTTCAACATACTCCTGTACTACAAATATTGGTGAATTTATTGGCCTATCCTCCCTGTGGATACGATCGGAATTATGGTATAATTTCAGTATATTTTTTAGTGACTTTGATCGAGGGTTTTCAACCACATTACATATTTACTACGACGCATATTTTTTTGACAGTATATTTGAAAAGAGAAAATCGTAATGATCAGTAGGGCATCCCCATAGGTTATAGGTTTTCCCCCAACCGACCTTCCTTGTCACCGCAGTTCCAAGTAGATCGGAATGTGTGAATTAGGGCCTAAGTCTACCAATTTTAGCCCTAATTGTGCCTTGAATTTGACATGATTTAGAAGTTATTTCAAATTGTGACTAAATTGTAGGTTATTGATTCGCAAAGCAAACCAACTTCACCTGACCTGTCTTAAGGTTGAGGATGAAATTTGGGTCAAAGCACCCAAACCACCCTGCATTGGTTCTCAAACAGGTTATTCGGTCAAAAATTTTAGGGTTCAAGTGAATTTAGGGTCTTGATTTTAGGGTTCACTTGATTAGATCAGTTCAGATAAGGGCTTAGATAGCACACAAATGTAGGAAGATCAATTTCCTTAACTACAAGCAAGTGCGTATTAACACTTCAAAACCTATGTGTAACTCTAATTGGCTCTAATTCTAAGTCCAATTTTAATCCAAATATGACACCTTGGGCTCAAATAAGAAGATGAATAGTCCAAGGTGTTGAAAAAGTTTAGTGCAAATCCCTAATAGGTACAGGAACTAAGGATGGGGAATCTCTAATTGAATCACATCAACTCCAATCTAATTTCAATTGAAATGCAGAAATTAGGAAACGTATGCCTTGAATGAGATTACTAGGAAAGTAAGGTAAGTGGATCCTAATTCATTTGTTTCCTTTTTATCTTTCTAAGATTAGGAGATGATCATGGAAGAAAAGAAAATTGTACCTGCTCCTGGAGAGGTTGATTGCGTGGAAGATCTTCTCGTGATTCACCTTGCAACCACAAAACAAAGTAGATAGGGCAAGTTAGAAATCAACTCAATAATTGAGAATGATATGACTAGTGGTGAATTATGCGTTGCTCCTTGATAATGGCACCAAAATGTCGAGTGATTTTCCATCGAGTTTTAGAAATATGCATTGTAGTATAGCGACGAAAATCAAATTGACATTTAAATTTATAGTGGTTGAAAAATGTGAGTTCTGAGGTTATTCGTAGGGAGCAAAATTGGAATTCAACCACTAATCGAAAGATATAAATATAAGCACAATAATCAAGCCACAAGTAAAATATATGCAACGAATGATCGATCAAAAATTTATTCAAGAGCCAAAATTGTATCTCAAGTTCAATAGACAAATTTAATAGAGCCCAAAAAATGGTGGTTGAAACTACCAATTAATCAGTTAACGCTTAGGCTCTCCTCTTCCAAACTCAAAATCAATATCTCCTTTTCTCTTCTCAACACTTAGCCATATTTTCAAGTCAAGCTCTGAGCCATACTTAGCCAACTCAACTCTGCAAAGCTTCTGATCATATGTCTCAACAAGGCCATAGACGGCTTAACCATTTAAAGCCAAACACCTCTCAATATTTTGCCTCAATCTTTGGGCGAATATCCACAGTGTAAAACCCTCCCCCGCTCTCACAAATTCTCTTCTCAGACTAGACCCGATTCACATATCATACCCTAATCAGACTGTTTCAGACCAATTCAGATCAGCGCATAGTGGGGGGTCAGTCCGGCTCGCATGGCATGGGCGAGCCGAGCTGAGTGTGTAGAGGAGTGTAATGAGACTCGACCCTGTGTCTTGGGTGATAGGCTTACACGCACGATTCAATAAGTACCGAAAATTAAATAAAAAACATACGATGTGGCCTTATCTTTCCATGTTTTCCTCTGCTACATGCACGAGGATATCTTCCAATCAAAAATGCTGCTACTATTCCTTCGTTCAATCGAAGACCCAGAAGGCTTCCTGAGGTCCATCTGCATTTCCTAGTGGTGGTAGCAAAGTTGGCAGATGGCGGACGACATATGGCGGCGCACGACAACGGCAATGAGGGCAACTAAGGCAAAGACCTAAAACATGTAACACGGGCTTAATGGCCCAATTAGAAAGCTCATTAGCATCGCCGTGATGTGTGGAGTGCAATGGGGTGATTGTAAGATGTTTCATGGATTGTGTAGCTCAAGTAAAGGCGGAATTGCAGGCAGATAGTGGGTGTGTTCGAGGGTGGGTTAGGTTGGTCAAAGATCCAAATAGGTAGAGGGCTTTTAACCTATGGAGGGAGAGGAAGGTAGTGATGGTGATGGCGTGTTGTTTGGGTGCATATAACGCCGGTGCGAGCTCACTAGAGCTCTCATCGGACTTAGGGAAGACGAGGGGGGAGAAGGTGAGTTTGTGGTCGAAACTAAGTCCTAGGAGTCTAGTCTTATTCTAAAGAGGGAGAGGAAGAGAAAAACCTAGGTTATGGGATGAAAAGAGGGAGAAATCCGCGGTGGCTTGCTTCACCATTGTCATGGATGATGAAGTCTCCGATGAGGTGGACGGCAACGACAAAGGGGGTAGAGAGCTCCTACTTAGTCCGGCGAGGAGCGAAAGAAGATGAGGAAGGAATTGGGCCACCTAATTTGGCCATTGGGTGGCTAGAGGAAGGAGGTCAGTGAGGTCGCCGAAGTTGATGGAGATCCGGCCGGAGAGGAAGGAAGAAGGTAGTTCCCGGTGTAGAATCTACTATCTTGCACATGGACACATACTAGAGCTCAAATAAATGGAGTTGTGACCTTGAATTGCTCAAATTTCTTGAGATTCCTTGCGAATTTGGCAACTAAAAATCCCAACAAATCTCAATTTTTCCTGAGCATTCCTCTTTAAGTTAGGATTCAAGGCCTATTTCAAATGGTAGATCTCCTAAAGATCAATACCTCCAAGTTTGGAGGGTTTTGATTAGGATTCGAGTACGAAATCCATGATTGAGGGTCGGCAGCCATGGGTTTGAAGTTTTGTTCAAATTGCGAAAAAGGAGGTCGGTAGGGGCATTTTTGAGATTTAAATCAATAGATAGGGGTATTTTGGTAAGGAAAACCTCGAGGCTAAGGGTTTAATTGAAATGAATAGAGAGTTGGGGACTGAATTGCAAACTAGGTCAGGATGGACTTTGATTTGGCTCAAATTTTGGTGTTAACCTAATTTGGACTCAAGAAATCTAATGGTGAACTTGTATTTGGGTTTTAACCTTGTTTGATTAGGTAAGTTACGTAGAAGCCCAAAATAGAATAAATTCCTGTTTGAATATCTGTTGTTGGTCAAAATGGGTTTAGATGGTCAAAGTGATAGTACCAAACCTCTTAGAATATTTTTCAATGATTTTTAGGAGGTTTAGACTAAATTTATTTCTATCAGAACCCTTGTGATTTTAGTGTGGTTGGTAATTTGAGTTTTTGGTGATATTTTAATCCTCGAAATGCGTAAAATCCTAATTTAGTCAATGTGAGCCCACTTCTTGGTCTCTTAAGTTCATTTGACCTTTAATAAACCTTTAATCAACCCCTTGATAAATCGACATTAATGATGGGATGGTAAAATAGTAGAATTAACCGTATTTTCTTATCTTCTCAAATCAATCCAGTACAGAATTATGATCCTCAGATGATCATTTAGGAGCATTTAAGTTGGTTATGATTAATGATGGTGTTAGCATTAGACCATATGAGGAGGCAACGAGAAATGTGCCTTTTATGATTGTGCCTCCCATTTGGAGGTACTGTTGCGAGCATTTGAGAGATCTAGTGATAAAGGTAAATAAATAGCTTCAAATTTGATTTTTAATTTCAATTTATAATTTCTAATGACATAATCTTTTAGAAATAAAATTTATTTTTCTTACAGGAGTAAATCAGGAAAAACAAGGCCAACAAGGCTCGATCTCCTCCCCAGACCCACTACTTGGGTCGAATGAGTATTTACTCATTAAAAGACTGATATGTAACTTTCTTAAATCAATATTTTATACTAAAATAGAGAAATTTAGTTACATTAAGAGAAGTTGAAAATTATTCTTTATTTTCAGGTGGAGGTGCACAAGAGTGTTGAGCTTGATCTAGTGGGAGTCTATGAGTTGACTCATAGTAAAGAAATACTCGACGGCCTACGTGCATAGACACATTAGACATACCAGGAGACACATGTAAGTAATTAGAAGTTACTTACATTAATTTCAGTATATATAAAAATTAATTACAAATATATATATTTATAGTGTTATATGATGGATTTGATCCATCCTCCTGTAGTCGTGGATGAAAACTCCAGGGCTGTTCCATGGACTCTTTTGACACCAGAGGAGGCCTTCAGGACTGTAATGCCTCCAGAGCATGGAGGCTTCGCTCATAGCGGTGGGAGAAATGCGATGATCTCCTCCTGTTATGGTAGGAAAGGATCCTCCTCATCCGCCCATGTCGGTAGTCTTCGCACAGAGATTGAGACATTAAAGCATCAAGATGTGGAGCGGTGAAAAGGTTGGACGTGGTCGCCTCATAGTTACAGGCCACCACTCGCAGGATGGAGTGCCAAGAGGAGTTGTTGGAGTGGCACAACAAGCAGTGGGAGGAGATCTTGACTTATCTTCAAGGATTTAGACTGACCATTTGTCATTCCACATTTTGAGGCGTGGCAAAGACGATGATGGGGGTGGTTCTAGGGTTGGTGGCATAGGTGCCCCAACATAGTGCTTATGTTTTTATATTCTCTTCCCTTTTGTTGTAATATTTGAACATCCTTTATATATATAAAAATTATTTCGACTATATAATTTCTTTCGATGGAATATTTTGAACAACTTATTGTGTTTTGAACCTCTCTTATTTCCTATGTGTTATTAATTCTCGTACTAAAAAAATGAATTACTTTTAAAAGAAAGCATTATTAGCGATAGTTATTATTTAAGCATCAAAAGGTTTTATGGTCTAGAATCAAAGTTAATACCTAGAAATTTTGCTAAGGGACTAGCAAAAGCTAGGCATGGAGGCATGATGGAAACACCATCATGAGTCATAACTAGATCATTTTGACCTAATTAAGTCAGTAAATGCTCCTACATAACCGTTAGTCACAAGTCATTGCATAATTATTCTGAAGGAAAAATAAGAAACTAGGGTTAAAACTATAATTTTACCAGCTTATCATGAATGTAGTACAATCATAGGTTTTCTCAGAGGTTAAATGAGGGTCAATTGGTCTTAAAAATATAACAAGTGGGTTAGAATAATCAGAAAAGGTTTGCATGTGTTTTGAGAATTAAATGATTGAAACTATAAAAATAGACTCGCTTAATTAACTAAGGTTCTGATCAGGATAAAATCTACCTAAGCCCTCTAAAATTCATAGAAAAATATTCTCTAGGGTTTAGTATCTTCAATTTGACCATCAGAATCTGTCTTAACTTAAAATAAAGTCTCAGACTAACATTTGCCTTAATTTAGGTTTTTGCACAAATTATCCAATTAAACTTGGTCAAAATCTAAATCTAACTTCACCATTGGATTCCTTGGGTTCAAATTAGGTTTGTACGAAAATTTGTGCCCGATCTGAGATCATCTTGACCTAGTTTGCAATTTGGTCCAGTTTGAGTCTTCTTTCATACACATGCCCCTAACTTTTGAAATCCTTACAAAAAAATTGCTATCTTTGTCGTCACTCTTTGAAAATAGGTCCCTCTTCCATTATCGCGAAGGAATCCTTCTTCGGCGACCTTTGATTGAAGAGAACTCTATTCAATCAATCCCTTCCAAAATTGGAAGGGAGATTCTTTGAGGAGTCCTCTTCCTTCTGAATCTGTCCATGAGCTCCATAACCTTCCCAATCTCTCATGTGAATGCATGAGAGATTCGGGTATCTTTCAAAATCCTACTCTGGTGAGCATTCCTAGCTTGGAAATCAAAAACTCTCTCTAGAGCCCTATATAAGGACCCTCTGACCTCGCCAAGTTCCTCAGACTCATTTTTGGCCGGAGTTACCCCATGCCCTTCCCTCCTCTCCGACTGAAAAAACTCCACGAGCTCCGGCGATATCTTTGACCTCCTTCCTCGTCCGTTCTTGCAAAACCAGTAACGGATTCCTCATCCTCAGATTCTTCTGCGTGCCGCAATACCGGTGGCCGTCCCCTTTTTACGTCTTCATTGTCATTCCATCCTACCGGGGAATTCATCTTCCCCGATGCTGGCCATACCAGCCAGTGTCATCCTCCCCCTTTTCGTCCACTTAGAATAGGTAGTTAGGTCTCTCTAGGTTCCTAGGTTAATTTCCTACCCAAAACACCAAAAACAACACCTCGCTACCACCGTTCACCCTCATCGTCTCCGTCTCCGACTGAACCTCTAGCGAGGTGGCTCCACTGCTACACAACTCCATCTGCCTCGCCGAAACTTCCACAAGCTTCGCCTCTCCACCCTCTTCAAAACCCCTCTCTTATCTTGCCATTTCATCCACCCAAACTCCCCGTCGACCAACCCACCTACGCACCTTCATTTCTGTCACCGTCCACCCTCATCCAAGCACAAAACTCCCCACAGACGCTACCATCACATTCCACACCCTACGGCAATCCTCCTGAGCCTTTTAACCGTGTCTTTTGGCCTGTTCTTTGTGTTTCAGTTATCACGTCGGAGCTCCACCGCAGCATCATCCCTCCGACGTTGTTCTTCTTGTTCAAGGATACGATAGCCCTAGGTCTTCATTCCATACCATACGGAAGAGCCCCAGGACCACTTCCAGGTGGCCAATTGAGGTCCTTACCCTTAGCACCTACTCCAATTGGAGGAGATTTCCTTGCTGTAGGCACATGCGAAGTAGGTGGGCAAGATAGTCCCACATTGTGGGATTTGGAAGCAGTACAGGTGCATAAGTTGTAAAAGTGTTGAGGGCTTATCGCCTCAACACTCGGGGGGTGAGGTCCCCCGCACCCTCACATGCCTTGTCCGCGACATTATCCTCACGGACCTGGTACACTCGATTACTCGCCTACGCTATCCACTCCTCCCTCACCAACCACTGTCGGTGGGCTTGGACTTGGGTGCGCTCTAGGTTTGATTACCCATATACCCAGTGCTATTGGAGGCTCTGGGAGAGTGTGACCTAAGTAGAGAAAGAGAGGAGAGAGCTTGCGCGGGGTAGGGGGAGGGTTTTGCTCTCTGCGAAGTTGGCTGACACTTAGCCAATTCAAGAAGCTCCCCCTATGTGAAGAAGCTGAACAGAGGAAGAAGAAGAAGGAGAGGATTCGCAGATGCAAAGGAAGAAGAAAAGAAGGCCTGGACAGAAGAAAGAAAGAAGTGGAGAAGGACCGTGGAAGAGAAGAGGAAGAAGAAGAAACTGAAGAAAAAGAAATGAGCACTGTAGCAATGCACTTTAAATCGTTTGATTGTAAAATCAGACATCTGATTATCTGTTCCTTCATTTGATTATATTCAGTAAATATTATATATGTGTTAGGCTAATAATTGGTGATCCAAATCACCGTTATTTTGTTTAGAATTCTTTTTATCTCTTCATATACTCATTTTATACATTGCATATTAGTTCTTGAGTAATTTATTGTGCTCATTTATATTATCTATTGAGATTAATGCGTGAATTCCTATTTGTTCCGTGTGTTCGACCTTGGAACTTTTTCGAGTAATAAAATTTATTTATTTGAGCGCTATTTTGGCTGTACTACAACACGACAATCTTAAACTCCGATTTAGCACGAAGAACATTTTAGTGCCGTTGCCGGGGAGCAATGCGCAATTCACCACTATTCTCTGCATTATTTGATTATATTTGAGTACTAACTTGCCCTATTTGCTTTCTTGTGATTTTGCGAGGTGCTTGACGAGGAGATCTTCCACGCAAAACAACCACACTTGGGCAGGTAACTTCTCCATTCTTCTCTAATCAACTTCCTAATCTTTGGAAGATAAAAGAAAAATAAGGAAGTAATTAATTAGGAAACATCTGCCTTACTTCATAGTAATCATCATTTAAAAGGGCAAATTTCCTGATTTGTGAAATTCTTTTCAAATCTCATTGAGTTGAAGTGATTCTGTTTAGAGATCCTATGCCAAATTTCTTGTGCCTATTAGGGACAATGTTTAATTTCTAATTACTTTTGTGCTAACACACTTCTTGCTTGAAGCCCAGGGTGAACATATCAAAGATCAATTGGATTGGGAAATAGAGCCAGTTAGGGTTTTTGCATTAGGGTTTTCAAAGTGCTAGTAGACATGTTTGCCTGAAATAAAGGAAAGTTACCCTCCCGCATTTGTATGCTACTTAAGCCCTTGATTGAAAAGATATAATCCATAAAAATCCTAAAAATAGGCTCTAATTCATTAGAACCCTAAAAATCCTTGGACTTAATAACCTGGGAGTCAAATCAAGGTGATTTCTAGGTTTTGGCCTAGATCTCATTCTGCCATCTTTAGGACAGGTCAGGTGAAGTTGATCTATATTGTAGGCCAACCAACCTCCAATTTATGTCACAAGTCAAATTAAAATTTAATCAAGTGAAACTCAAGGCACAAATTAGGACATAAAATTGATAGACTTAAAGATTTAAGCTCGTACATTCCGATCTACCTGGACCCTCAATGACAAGGAAGGTTGGGTGGGGGAAACCCTATAACCCGTGGGGATGCTCTACTGTGTAGGGGTCTTTGTGGAACTCTCCCTTCCTGGTTGCCCAGGTACTTCTCGGGTGTGCGAATTTCTGATTTTGAGGTATCATCCTCCTCAAAATTACCTTAGTCATCCAAAAATCTTTGAGTACCTTGATTGGGTCAATCTCACATCAAGTCTCTCATTCCTTCTATTTAGAGCACACACACAGATTTCCTTAGGAATCTCTTTTTAGAGCTAGTCAATTTCGATCTAATCTTGAATTTTGATTCTACATTTCGATTCCACCATCTGATTCAAAAATGCAGCCTGGGTACTTATGGAAACCATTGAAGAAACCTGAATCTCAAGTATCTATGAAAGATAGAGTGGTTGATGATGCTTTTAGATTTTATGAGATTGATGACCAAACCTCAAAACCAATTGAAACATTCAGGTTAATGTATCGACAACAACCTTTATCATAAACTGTGCCTAAGTAATTATAACACAAGTAACAAATGGATCTACCAGGATGTTCTCATGACACGATACATTGAGCTAGAGAAATTACATAACTTTGAGTATCTTCAATGCATAACAAATCCTGTACTTTGGGAAAGACACCAAGATGATCCTAAAAAATGGGAGGATATGATAAAATTATTAAAGCAAATTATCGATCAAATATACCTATACATTCCTCAAACATTTAGCAAAACATCTTGGAACAATACAGAGGATCTATCTGATTTTCCAAATCTCGGGTTCGAGAATCAAAATTGTTGTGGACCTCCAGCCCAAATGGAATATGATCAACCTAATATACAAATTCACATTCCTAATCTTGAAATAGGTTGGAGGGTCCCAATTGCTGGAGAGCATGATTTTGAGCCAGCCATAGAAAACAAAAATCCTGGTTCACCAAGCATAGAATTCCTAGACTCCTGTGATAATGGGATTGAATCAGAACCTCTCGATGGTGTAAATCCCACCCCTTTGATAAGGTGACCACCGAGGGCAATTCTGACATCCTTGTAGAGCTCAACCTAGATTCTAGTGATTTAACACACACACTTAGCTTAGAATCAGGATCTGAACCTTCTTGGGATAATCACAAGGTCCCGTGTGACGAAAATCAAAGTTTGAATTTGGATTATGATTCTGAGCCTTTATTAGATGAATGTACCTCTCCAACATCCTCAGAAATACATATTGATTTTTCGGAAGTCACGCCGATCTACGATACAGATGCCAAGGAGTTGGAGGAGTTGGGTTTTGATTGGGTCTTCCCTACAAGCATAGAACTCGAGCCTAGACCTAATAAGGACACCTTTTTGAGCTCGGAATTTGAGAATTGGCAAGACTCAAGTCAGGTTGCTAAGTCTACATCTTGTGATTTATTCTATGGTGAAACCCCTGATCCCGAATCAAATTTAGGATTTGATTCTCGTAAATTCTCCGACGATTTCGAATCTTAATTTGATTTCGGAGAACCATTGTTTCCTAACGACTATGAGCTAATCTACGACCTCAGCATACATGATCCATTCTTCGACTTTGACTCTGAGGTACTTGAGCCCGAGATCACTGATTCAAAATCAAGTTCCATGGAGATGGAATCATTCCTTTTTGATCCTCAGGAATCAGAAAAAGAAATGGCCGAGAGTGTTTGCAACCTAGAATTCGAACCTTTTCTTGACTCATACTTTCTTCATCCTATAAACACTGTACAGGTATTTACCTTTGAGTATGATGGCTACTATGAGGACTCTCTAAATGAGCCAACCTTTGAATCCTTACTAGAAGAACCCTCATATACAATTCTTATTAATGCCACCTCTTCTTCGCATGCAGAACCTTCCCAAACCCATTCTCAACCCTGACCTACAACATGACACAATTTCTACTTTGATTCTCCTCTCGATCCGGTTGTAAATGATTCTCCTCCACATTCAAATCAGGTTTTAGACTTCGATCAAATTACAAATCATGCCCCATCCTTCTCTGATCACTCTCGTAGAGATCTCTCATCTTCCAGTGAGTCCTTTGAGGCTCCCTACTCTAACTTGGTAGATCCGACTCAACCAAACCCTGGATTCACGCTTCCGCATCATTCCGAGCTCCACAGCATATGGTGGGTTCTGCATCTTTTGATCTACATCTATCAACTTGCCAAATTAATTGGGTTTGGGATGCATCATCAGCCTGCTGATCTAAACAAGCACTTGGTTGGACCAACTAGGCTATTGATCAAGGTGCTTGTTCTGCAAAACTCATCTGATTTCACTACTCCATACTATTTCCACTTGGCTGAAGGCGTTGAATTTAGCACTTAATGGGAGACAACCCGTCATTCCAAAAAACCTGAGATCCTTCTGATTATCTTTCTGTACTTCACGTTTGTTGCACCCTGAGTTCAACTTTAGAACAGTTGATCCCACCTCTGATACTCATACCAAGGCTTGAAATCGCCCGTAACAGTCATTCTCGACTCGTTTGCCCACTCGATAATCCTGTTCTAATTCTTGAACCCAAAACTATTTCACACCCTTCGTTTACAATGAGGACATTGCAAAACTTAAGCTTGGAGGGGTGATAAAGTGTAAACATACAAAAATTTCACAGTTTGGAAGGGTTCTCACAAAAAAAAAGCACATATTCGAAAAACCAAAAAAATAAAAAATTGAAAAAAGAACAAAAATAGAAGGGAGGAAATTTTGAATTGATGGCATTTCAGATTTTGAGGAGAAAAAGAGCAGGAGATAAAAATGTCGAGAAGCATAATTTGAAAAGAAAAGAAAAAAAAGAGATAGTCATTAGTAAAAGATTAAGAAATTGACTTAGTTCTAGACCAAATCAAAAGAAAGAAAATGAAAGGCAAAATGTGCTAATAAAACAAAGAAGAGATTAGTAGGAACGCTGATTTTAGGCCTCTTAGGCTGGAATCCTAGGCTTAAAAAATCAAGTACCCGCCAAGATCTGGATAATCCTCAAGAGGGTGGGGAAAATGCAAAGCTTAAGTATTAGGTCTAAGGCTTAGGGATTATTCAGCCTCGTTAACTCACCTCTGGTTTGCAGGACTCAGTAACCTAAGCATCCTAATCCACACACAATCTGGTTCAGTGCGCCTAAGTATCAAAATCACGTAAATGTGTTAAACTTGTTTTGAAAAAGTCACCTAGATTAGGAGCAACTGATCAACATAAGTTGATTTGGACAAGTTCCCAGCATGGAGAGGTGGGAAAATCCCCTCGAAGGTGAGCAATAACATATCGTCTCCTCGGTGCTTGTCTCCTAGGATATCTACATATCTTACCAAGGGCATGTAAGCATCTTGTGTTGGTTCAGATGCCATGGGCGGCATTATCTCGAAATGTCGATTGCTAGGATCTGGATTTAGCTACAGAACGTAATGGGCGAGATTATCTCGAAATCTCGAAAGCCAGGGTTCTGGGGGTTGCCATGGGCGGTGCTATCTCGAAGTATCGATTGCCAGGGACCCTGTGAGGATTGACGGTGGGGATTAGGAATTCGATACAGACCGTGTTGTAAAGCTAATCCAAAGCTAGAAATAAAAAGAAAAGGGAGAGAAAATTGTCCAAAAATAAAGAAAAATTCCTCTATCTCTCTCTGACAAAAACACATTGCAAACTGAACCTGGGCTAAAACATGTTACAAGCACGGGTGCTTTAACCGCTGAGTTCAATGAACCTTAGGTTAGTTCCTGTGGGTCTTAGAAATCTTTCCGGCAGACTGAGGCTAGAGCTAGTCAGGTTCGGATCTTGGTTGGTACTTGAGTACCTCTAGGCCTACTATCAGCATTCTAACCAAATATACAAAAGGAAGTACACAGCAAAGTTTTTAAGCATCAAAAGGTTTTATGGTCTAGAATTAAAGTTAATACCTTGAAATTTTGCTAAGGAACTAGCAAAAGCTAGGCAAGGGGGTATGATGGTGATGAGAGCCTCATCATGAGCTACACGGAGAAATACTTTTAAGACGTCTGATCTTGTGATCAGACGTCCAATTTCTTTTCTTTTTGTCCTAACTACTTTTAATCGCATACATTCATAGTTGAATTGATATTTTGAGTAAATTAGAGTGTTCAATTATATTTTGACTAGTAGTAAATTCCATTTGCTCCCTATGTTCGACCTCGGATACTCCGGTTTTCGAGTAATAAAAATTCTTTGTATTTGTTTGGACGTTTTGTCGGTTATACTACAACGTGATACGCTTTAAATCCGCACAAAATCGTCGACAACATTTTGGCGCCGTTGCCGGGAGCAATGCGCAATTTACCACTAGTCTCTACATTCCTTTTATCATATTGAACACTAACTTGCCCTACTTTGCTTTGATGTGATCTTGCAGGTACTTCATGAGAAAATCTCTCCCGCAAGTCAACCACTCCAGGGCAGGTAATTTCTTTTCTTCCTTAATCATCCCCTAATCTTTGAAAGACAAAAGGAAGAAAATCAAATTAGGAATCAATTGCCTTCTTTATATAGTAATCACCATCTCTAAGGTAAAACATTTCCTGATTTTGCGAAAATTTCTGCAAATATTCTTGAAGTTGGAGTGATTTTTTTTCCATCCCACAAATTCTTGTGCCTAATTGAAATAACGCTTAATCTCGGCGGACCACACAATTCTTGTTTATAAGTCCAAAGAGAACTTTTGAAAAAGAAAAAGAGGATTGGAAATAGAACCAAATTAGGGTTTCCACATTAAGGTCTTGAAGCGCTAGTCACACATGCCTGTATAAAAGGAAATAAACCCCCCCGCATCAGTGTGTTACCCAAGCCCTTGATTGAAGAAAGCTAAATAAGACAAACCCTAAAATTGAGCTCTAAAATCACTTGAATCTTAAAATTTCTGGACCTAATAACCTGGGAGTCAAATCAGGGTGATCTCTAGGCTTCAAACCTAGAATCATTCTGCCATCTATAGGACAGGTCAGGTGAAGTTGATCCCTTGGGTCAACCAACCTCTAAATTAGGTCACAATACCAAAAACATCTAAAGTTCAAATGAGAACCCTAAAAGCACATTTGAAAAAAGAAGTGATAGACTTAAGAGGTCAAGGTCCCCATTCTGGTCTACCTGGAATCTCAGTGACAAGAGAGGTCGGGTGGGGGAAACCCTGTAACCCGTAGGGACGCTCTACCATGTAGGGGTCTTTGTGGGACTCTCCCTCTCTGGCTGCCTAGGTAATTCTCAGGTGGATGATTTTATGATCCAGGGGTCCATCTGCCCCGAACCTCCATAGTCATCCAAACATCTTTGGGTGTCTTGATTGGGTCAAAAACATCTCCAGTCCCTCATCTTTTCTCTTTAGCACACACACATTTTCAGTGGGACTCGTTATTCAGATCTGATCGCTTCATAACACATCTTGATTCCAACTTGATTCTACATCTTGACTCCACCACCTGATCCAAACATGCAGCCAAACCACCTAGGACTACCAGTCAAGAAACCTGAATATCAGAGATCCATGAGAGATAAAATGATCGAGGATGCCATGAAATTCTATGAAAATGAAGAAACCTCAACAACAGTAGAAAACGTTCAGGTTGATGTCCCAACAACCACAACCTTTGTCATAACTTGTGCCCAAGTACTATTAGCAGAAGCCAACAAAGGATCAACCCGTGACTTGCTCATTACTGCATACATTGAGATAGAAAAATTGCATAATAGTGAATACCTTCAATGTATGACAAATCCTCGACTTTGGAAGCAACACCAAGATAGTCTTGAAAAACGGGAAGAGATAATGAGATTAGTAAAACAAGTTATTGATCAGAAATACCCGTATATACCACAAACAGAGGATGAACTATCTTGGGACAACATCGAGGATAAATCTGATCTCGGGTTTGAGGCACAAAATGGTTGTGGATTCCCAACCCAGATAAAGTACAATGTGCCTGATATTGAAGAAGGTTGGGAAGTTTCAAATGCAGGAAAGTACAATGTTGAGCCCATTTTAGAATCCCAAAACTCCTGCAAGTATGAGAGTAGAACTGAACCTCTCGAGGGTATAAATTCCGTCCCTTATTCTGATAAGGTGACCCTCGAAGGTTATCAGGCCTAGATTCTAGTAATTCCACCCACATCCTAAGCCTAGAACCTAGATCTGAAACCTATATTGAAGATTTCAAGGCCCCATATGAAGAAGATCAACCTTTTAATGAAAAATATGATTTTGGGCCTTGATTTGATGAATATCCCTCGTCAACCTCCGTAGAGGAACGAATCAATTTTGCGGAAGTCATGCCAATCTACGACACAGAAATCGAGGAGTTGGACGAGCAGGGTTTCAATTGGGTCTGCCCTACTAGCTTAGAATCTGAGCCTCTACTAGATAAGGATACCCTTTTAAGCTCAGAATTAACATTTAGGCTAGATCCCAGTCAGGCTGCTGAATATACAACATATGATTTATTCTATGGTGGAACTCATGATCTAGAATCTCATTCAAACTTTGATTTTCGTAAACTCTCAGACGATTTCGAATCTGACCATAACATCGGAGAAAATCTTCCTCCTGATTATAACATGTCAATCTTCTTTGAAGCCACCTGCTCCACATATACAGAACCAATCAAAACCTGTTCCCCACCCCGACCCGCAACTGGACTCAATTTCTATTCCGATTCACCTCTCACTGAGCCGTTTGCAGATGATTCAACTCCATATCTAGACCAGGTATCGGGTACTGATTAGACCACAAATCAGGAGCCTCCATCCTTTGATCACCTCTGTAGGGATTCCACACCTTACATGGATAATTTTTCGGAACCCTACTTTGACCAGGCTGATTCGACTTAGCCTGAACCCGAGTTTTCACTTCCATATCCATCAGAACGTCACTGCATATGGTGGGTTCCGCATCTGCTGATCTACATATATCAACCCACCAGACTATTGGGTTCGGGCTACATCATCAGCCCGCTGATCTCAACAAGCACCTGGTTGGACCAACCAGGCTCTTAATCAAGGTGCTTGTTTTCCAAAACTCCATTGATTTGACCACTCCCTCTCCACCCCATTTTTTGCTCGGCTGAAGGCATTAAATTTAGCGCTTAATGGGAGGCAACCCGTCATCTCAAAAATAGAGACCTGTCTGATTATCCGTCTGTACTCCACGTCTACTGCACCTTGAGTTCAGCCTTAGATAGTTGATCCCACCTCTGGTACACGTATTAGAGCTTGAAATCGTTCGCATCAGTCAGTTCCGACCCATTCACCCACCCGATGTATCCTGTTCTAAGTCCCTGACCTCAACACTATTTCACACCCTCCGCTTACAATGAGGACATTGCAAAACTTAGGCATGGGGGGGTGATAAAGTGCATACATACAGAACCAAGAAAAAATTAGGAGTCTCACACACAAAAAATTTGCATATGTCAAAAACGCAAAAAAATTGAAAAAAATTAAGAAAAAGAACAAAAAAATGGGGGGAGGGAGGAAATTTTGTGAGCCACTTAAGCATGAGGAGGAGAAAAAGAAGAAAAATGACAAAAAGGAGCACAAAATGAAAATGAAAAGAAATAATCATTAGTAAAAGTTAAGGGGTTAACTGAAGTTCTAGATCGAATCAACAAAAGAAATAAAAGAAAAAGTGCTAAGGAGACATAACAAGAGATTAGCGGGAACGCTGGTCTTGGGCCTCTTGGGCTAGATTCTTTAGCTTAAAAATTCACGTATCCACTAAAATCTGGATAATCCTCAAGAGGTTGGGGAAAATGCGAAGCTTAAGTATTAGGTCTAAGGCTTAGGAAGTATTCGGCCTCGTTAACTGACCTCCGGTTTGCGGGATTCGGTAACCTAAGCACCCAAATTCACACACAGTCTGGTTCAGTGCGCATAAACATCCAAATCACGCTAAAAGCGTTTAATGCTCTGAAAAAGTCACCTAGATTAGGAGCGGCCAATCAACACACATTGATTTGGACGAGTTCCCGGCGTGGAGAGGCGGGAAATTCCTCTCGAAGATGCGTAACAATATATCGTCTCCTCGGTGCTTGTCTCTTAGAATATTTAAATATCCTACTCGGGGCACGTAAGCACTCTGCTAGTTCAGATACCATGGGCGGCATTATCACGAAATGTCGATCGCCAGGGTCTGAATTCGGCCACGGAATGCCATGGGCGGGATTATCTCAAAATCTTGAAAGCCAGGGTTCTGGGGGTTGCCATGGGCGGGATTATCTCGAAATCTCGAAAGCCAGGGACCCTTGAGGATTGATGATGGGGACGAGGAATCCGATACAGACCGTGTTGAGAAGCTAATCCGAAGCTAGAAATAAAAAGAAAAGAGAGAAACTCTCCAAACAAATAAATCTTCTATCTCTCTCTTACAAAAAACGCCCTGCAAATTGAACTTAGGCTAAAAATGTCTTAAGCACGGGTGCTTTAACCGCGGAGTCCAACAAACCCTAGGTTAGTTTCTGTGGGCCGTAGAAACCTTTGCGGAGGACTGAGGCTAAAGCGGAACAGGTCTGGATTTTGGTTGGTACTTGAGTACCTCAAGGCCTATTATCAGCATTCCTACCTAAATCACAAAATAAAAAGAGAAGCACTTTTCATAGTTGTTGACAGACACTCAGGGTCTAGAATGGAAGTTAAAACTTTGAAATTTTGCTAAGGGACTAGCAAAAGCTAGGCATGGGGGTATGATGAGAGCCTCATCATGAGCCATAACTAGCTCATTTTGACCCAATAAAGAAGATAAAAGCTCCTACATAACCTAGAAGAAGGCTTAACTGAAGGAATAAGTGCTCTGAGAAGAAAACATGAATTAAAGGTTAAAAATGTAATTTTACCATTGCAGTACATAAACGGGATTTCTCAGAGGCAAAACACAGGTCAAAAGGTATAAATGAGATAAAAAGTGGGTTGAGTCAATCAGAAATGGGTTCATGTGCAATCGAGGAAGTAAATGATATGTGGTAACCCTAAAATAGACCCGCTTAATTAAACAAGGTTTCGGTCAGGATAAAAATCAATTAAACCCTCTAAAAATCATGGAAAAATATTCTCTAGGGTTTAGAACACTTAATTTGGCCTTTGGAACCCAGTTTGACCTAGATTAGGGTCCTAGTTCATCAATTAACCTAATTTGGGTTTTTACGCAAAATGTCTAGTCAAACGAGGTCAAAACTAAAATCCAACTTCACCATTGGATTCCTTAGGTCCAAATTAGGTTTATACCAAAATTTGGACCTAAGGAGAGGTCATCTTGACCTACTTTGCAATTTAGTACACCCAAATCACAAATTGGTCCCTATCTTTGGAATACCTTTGCAGAGAGCCCCCTAGGTTCTTCGCCTCCTTTGCAAACCGGTCCTGCCCCCATTGCTAGGGCAGAACCGAGCTCCGGCGAGGTTCGGAGAGGGATTGCTCTCTAATCCCTCGGAGATTCCCTCCCAGAAATGGAAGGAGGATTCTCTGAGGAATTCCCTTCCTTATAAAGTCAATTACAATTGCTGGTGTGAACCCAATCTCTCGTGCGAACGCACGAGAGATTTGGGTATCCACCTTCCTTCCAACTCCGGCGAACCGGCAGACCTAATTGCGCGCTCTCCACGCGTTGACAGGAGCGGCCAGCACCTATAAAACACCCCCCAGACCCTGCCGCAGGGGGAGCTTGATTTGGCCGAGTTTCCCCCTTCAATTCCTCTCCTCCTGCCCGGCCAAATGTCCCAGCTAGCTCCGGCGAGCCCCCCTCCCCTCCCTCTTCGCTCTGCCACAAAACCAGTGGCAGAGTTAGCTTCCTGACTTCCTTCCGCGTCGCGCAGTACCAGCGCACGCCGCCTTAGCCCCGTCGTCGCCGCCGTCCTCCCCCACTGGGTAGCTTCTTCTCCGGCGACAGCAGGTACTGCTGTCCGCCTTCCGCCCCCTTTCGTCCTTCCAATTAGGTTAGAACTCCTCTCCATCCTCTCCTCTCTCTTTTCCCCCTGTTATCTCATCTGATTACCCCTCGACCGACGCTGACCACCCTCATCTTCCACATCACCGACCGACCTCCGGCGAGCCGCTTCCACCATTCCAGCCCCCCACACGGCTCGCCAACCACCTCGAGAGCTCCGCCTCACCACCAGGAACTCACTCCACCCCACAACTGCCACTCCAGACCTCCATAATCACCCCCCGAACAACCCACCATCTCCGGCCACAGGTTGACCTAGGCACGCACGCCTAGGCCGACCTGCGGCTTGTAGCATCGTCCACCGCCTTCGCCGTGCCACGGCAAAGGTCTCTAGCTGATCTGATTGGGCCGAGAGGCTTGTTTTGTGCATGACAGTGTTTGAGCTCCTGCCGCCATGGACGACCTCTGATGAAGCTCCAACTAAGCTCCAGGCATCAGGCTTCCCAGGCTGCAGATGCAGGAGACTCACGCGAGTGTCGCGAGGTGAGTGAGCCCAGCACGGAGCACCAGCAGAGCCATCCTGTAACGAATGTGTGCCCCAGACGTATTTTAAGACGTCTGGGAGGTGGCTCAGACGTCGTACAAGACGTCTGGGATCACAACCAGACGTCTGATAAGAGGTCTGGGATAGTTTCAAGACGTCTGGAAATCCGTTATTTTCGACACACGCGAGTCGCCTGCGCGCCTGAGCACGCAGACCGCATACTCCCCCTTTTTTCTCTCTGCGGCTGCAGGCGGCCTGCCACCTCCTCTCTCCTCTCCGCGCGGCGTTAAAAGGGGCGCGCCTCCCCTCCCGTCTCCACCGTCTCCTTCTTCTTCTCCTTCCTGTGCGCGAGAGCGAGCGGACACGAGGGCGGCAGCGGCGGCCGCAGTGAGCGCGGAGGTGCGGCGTGCGAGGGCGGAGCTCTGCCGTGAGGGCGAGCTCGCCGGAGCGGCTTGGCCGGCTGGCTGAGGGCGCAGGGTGCGCGGAGCGATGCGGAGAGGGACCTGCTGCGGTCTGAGCAGCAGGAGCGCGAGGTGCGACGCGGGCGGCGTCGCGAGCGGAGGCCGAGCAGGGTCCTGATTCTGGAAAAATTTCCAGAATCAGACGTCTGGATTGATAGCCAGACGGCAAGGTCGACGTCTGTAAGATCATACAGACGTCTGAAAGGTGAGTTTCCGCCTTCTTCCTTCTTGTCGACTGACCGTACTGAGGGAGGGGGTTGGCTGTGCGCAGGTTCGCTGATTCGCCATCCTTTGCGAATCAGATGTCTGGAAGTTGTACCAGACGGCGGGAGTGACCTCCAGACGTCCTGAGGGACCATCGGACGTCTGGGATCTAGGGCAGACGTCCCCGCAGACTTCTGGACGTCTGGGAAACCACGCTGAACAGGTAATTATCTGATCCACTTTTTAAGACGTCTGGAAGGAGTTCCAGACGTCTGATTTTGCACAGTATCGTCTTTTTTTGACCCGTTTAGGGCCCGTTCGGGCTCCGTTTTCCGCGATTCGAGTTGCATTCTTTTCAGAAGAAATTCCTTTACCCGTCTACAGTAGCTATACACTGTTTTGAGACACTCCTTGTGTTTGATCCTTGTGATAGGACCTCGTTCGGTTGCAGTCTTGAGAGTCGCGGAAGCGCGCGGGATTCCCGATCACGCCCCCATTACTCCCGTTGTACCTGGTAGAGTGGCTTTAAGTATTAATAAAATTTGTTAAAGTATGGAACCATAACTAGAACCTAGGACATTGCATGAATCCTAGGAATGAGAAATATATGGAATGATAGTTCCTAGGTGTTGCATGAATCCTAGGGCCGGAAAACTAGATTGTATGATAGACCCTAGGATACGGCATGAATCCTAGGATGGAAAAACTAGTGGAATGTATAATAATGCAGTCTTGGAAAAATGGTAAGGAATATATGAAGCTGCCTGTAAATTGAATTCACAGCTGCCTGTTATGAATAAAGAAACATGATTGGGATCATGGTTTGTAAGAACGTGAAACTGGAAAGTAAGACATGAGATGTTCTGGAACCCTACGGGGAAGTAGGAGTAGAACTCCTGGAAAGCGAATGGAATAGAATTGGGGAAGTGAGCTGGCCCTTGAGTACGGAGTACCAAGGAGAGCGACTGTCCCCCTGTTTAGTGCAGAGCTGAGCTAGCCACCCCAGGGACCCGGGGGTTAGGACTGGCCACTCTGTACTGACTTGTTGGCCCTCGTGTACGTAGTACCGAGGAGAGCTAGTAGTGTTAGGAGAGTACTAGCTACCCCACGGGCCCCGGGGTTCTGCTAGCCTCCTTCACCGACTTGTTAGGCCCACTAGGGCAAACCAGGGTAGTCAGGCGAGGGTGCGCGGACTGTGGAGGGGCAAGGCCCCGGTTTGGTTACTGTGGAGGGGTTGGACCCCTGTTACTGAGAGGGCTCTGCCCTGGTTCCGTGCTGTGCTTTGGGCACACCCGTTAACGGAAACGACTGACCGCGTGCCAGTGCGGGCTAGCTACCTGTGCGTTTATCGCGCGTGCCGTAGTCACCGTTACGTCTGCCAGTGACCTTGGGGTGGTTGACTGAGGGTAGGATCACCACGGGGGACTCTCCCGGCCAGGAGAGCACCACGTGCTACTTCTACTTTTGGAAAAGATTGCAATCAAGATCGTTCCCACGAGGACATTCGAGATCAAGTAAAGGATCTGAGAAATAAATGAAATAGTGAGAAAAATTGAAAGATGTAAATAAAGGAAGTAATAGAACATAACAACTACTGTACACTCTACTGTTGCCTTTAGTTAGTTTGCCACTCTACTCAGCGTTTTGCTGACGTGTTACACTCGTTACCTTTTTCAGGACCAGGTGTAGAGCAGCCAGGGTCGGCGGCTGCAGAGGACGCTGGGCCGAGTAGGGTCCAGTAGAGTTACCACAGCCTTTTGTACCCCTTTTGTTCCTGTTCTAGTGAGTAGTTTTTGTTTTCGCTGTACCTTCTTTACCTGCAGTTCTTGTTATATGATAAATGCTGTTTTACTGTTGTGGTGATACCTACTGTAGTAGTTTCTTTCCTTACTGCTGTACTTTCTTACTGTTAGTTATATTCATGCTGAATGTGGTTTATTTTACTATCTTTTGGTTACTTCCTCGTTGGACGACTAGGTCTTGGGATTAGTTGAGTCGGTCCGGTTCTCGTGTCTCGTAGGGACTCGGGAACCGGGTCGTTACACATCCGCTTGGGCAATTGCATACGAGAGTTTGCGGGTGCGCGTGAAATCAGGATGGAACGTTTAGTCCCACATCGTGGGATTGCAACACTCAGGTACGCTATAAATTGTATTTGTGCTTCATTCTCACTGCCTCCGTAAGCACAGGGGTGAGGTCGCTCACTGACCCCACACGCGCCTCGTCCGCGGCTTGACCACGCGGATCTGGCGGATCTGACCCGACCTAAGCCAACGCACTCCTCGCGCATCACACCACCTGCTGGTGCGCCTGGTCCCAGGTATGATCCGACCCGATTATGGCTGGGGCTCTAGGAGAGCGTCCATGAGTGAACTGCGTAAGAGAGAGACGCGCGGGTAGAGGGGGAAGGGTTAGGTTTTGCTCCTGTGAAGGCAGGCTGAACGCAGGAGAAGGACTTGGCCGCTACAGAAGGAGAAGAAGGACTTGGCCGCTACAAAGAAGAAAAGAAAGGAGCAAGACAGAAGAAGAAAGAAAGAAGCCTTCGCAGGAGAAGAAGGAAAGCAGAAGAAGAAAGAGCAAGACACAGAGAAGAAGAGAGGCAAAGAAAAATTAGAAGATCAAAAGAAGAAGAAGAAGGCTTCGCAAGACAAGAAAGAAAGCAGAGAAAGAAGCAAACGAAGAAGAAAAGGAGAAATACTTTTAAGACGTCTGATCTTGTGATCAGACGTCCAATTTCATTTCTTTTTGTCCTAACTACTTTTAATCGCATACATTCGTAGTTGAATTGATATTTTGAGTAAATTAGAGTGTTCAATTACATTTTGACTAGTAGTAAATTCCATTTGCTCCCTGTGTTCGACCTCGGATACTCCGATTTTCGAGTAATAAAAATTCTTTGTATTTGTTTGGACGTTTTGTCGGTTATACTACAACGTGATACGCTTTAAATCCGCACAAAATCGTCGACAACAGATGGGAACACCATCATGAGCCATAATGAGCTCATTTTAACCCAATTAAGTCAGTAAATGCTCTTACAAAATCGCCAGAGAGTCACAAGTCATTGCATATCATTCTGAAGGAAAAATAAGAAACTAGGGTGAAAACTGCAATTTTACCATCTTATCATGAATGCAGTACAACCATGGGTTTTCTAAGGGGTTGAATGAAGGTCAATTGGTCTTAGAAAGAGAACAAGTGGGTTAGAATAATCAGAAAAGGGTTTGTATGTGTTTTGAGAATTAAATGACTTTTGAAACCTTAAAAGCAGACTCGCTGAATTAACTGAGGTTCTGATCAGGATAAAATTCACCTAAATCCTCTAAAATTCATAGAAAATTATTCTCTAGGGTTTAGTATCCTCAATTTGACCATCAGAACCCGTCTTGACCCAAAACAAAGTCTCAGGCTGACATTTGCCCTAATTTAGGTTTTTACGCAAATTACCCAGTTAAACTTGGTCAACACCTAAATCTAACTTCACCATTGGATTCCTTGGGTTGAAATTATACTTATACCAAAATTTTGGCCCAATTTGAGATAATCTTGACCTAGTTTGCAATTTGGTCCAGTTTGAGCCTTTTCTTTCATACACATTCCCCTAACTTTTGAAATCCTTACAAAAAGGCCCCTATCCTTGTTGTCACTCTTCTCAAATAGGTCCCTCTACCATTATCGCGAAGGAATCCTTCTCTAGCGACCTTTGATTGAAGAGAACTCTGTTTAATCTATCCCTTCCAAAATTGGAAGGGAGATTCTTTGAGAAGTTCTCTTCCTTTTAAATCCATCCATGAGCTCCATAACCTTTCCAATCTCTCATGCGAAAGCATGAGAGATTCGGGTATCTTTCAAAATCCTACTCACCCTCAGACCTCGCCAAGTTCCCCAGACTCATTTTTGGCCGGAGTTACCCCATGCTCTTCCTTCCTCTCCGACCGAAAAAACTCCGCGAGCTCCGGCGATATCTTTGACCTACTTCCTCATCCGTTCTCACAAAACCAGCAACGGATTCCTCATCCTCAGATTCTTCCGCGTGCCGCAATACCAGTAGCCGTCGCCTTTCCACGTCTTCATCGCCGTTCCTACCAGAGAATTCATCTTCCCCGACGCCGACCATACTGGCCGGTGTCGTCCTCCCCCTTTTCGTCCACTTAGAATAGGTAGTTAGGTCTCTCTAGGTTCCTAGGTTAATTTCCTACCCAAAACACCAAAAATAACACCTCGCTACCACCGTTCACCCTCATCGTCTCCATCTCCGATCGAACCTCTGGCGAGGTGGCTCCACTGCTACACAACTCCATCCGCCTCACCGAAACTTCCATAAGCTTTGCCTCTCCACCCTCTTCAAAACCCCTCTCTTATCTTGCCATTTCATCCACCCAAACTCCTCGTCGACTAACCCACCTACGCACCTTCATTTCTGTCACCGTCTACCCTAATCCATGCACAAAACTCCCCACGGATGCTGCCATCACATTCCACACCCTACCGCAATCCTCCTAAGCCTTTTAACCGAGGCTTTTAGCCTGTTCTGTGTTTTAGGTATCACGTTGGAACTTCGTCGCAGCATCATCCCCCCGACGTTGTTCTTCGTGTTCAAGGACACGATAGCCCTAGGTCTTCATTCCAGACTGTGCGGAAGAGCCCCAGGACCACTTCCTGGTGGCCAATTGAGTTCCTTACCCTTAGCAGCTACTCCAATTGGAGGAGATTTCCTTGCTGCAGGTACATGCGAAGATGGTGTATAATCAGATGTCTGATTATCTGTTCCTTCATTTGATTATATTCAGTAAATACTATATATGTGGTAGGCTAATAATTGGTGATCCAAATCACCATTATTTTATTTAGAATTCTTTTTATTTCTTCATATACTCATTTTATATATTGCATATTAGTTCTTGAGTAATTTATTGTGCTCATTTATATTATCTATTGAGATTAATGTGCGAATTCCTATTTGCTCCCTGTATTTAACCTCGTAACTTTTTCGAGTAATAAAATTTATTTGTTTGGACGCTATTTTGGCTATACTATAGCACGACAATCTTAAACACCGATTTATCACTTAAACATGTAGCTTCAAACATACATTCATAGAAGTAAGGAAAGTGCAAACCTAAAGGGTTTTTAACTATTACTAGTTATAATAAAGTTCAAACTGAAATAGAAATGGAAGCTAGAATGTTCAGTACAATCACAAGCCAAAAGAAATGAAACTTGAACAAGAATAAGCAAAACACCTTCATCTACAACCTTTTCCTTTCTTCAAGACATTGAGATCCTTTTTTATTATGGTTAAGTCCTCTATTCTCATCTCAAAGTGAGAAAAGCAAGCTTCAATGCTATCAAGTACTTTGGCCATCTATGTGACGACCCTGACCCCACCAATCGAGTAAACTCGATGTGACCCAAGCCATCAAGTATGGGATAGCATTCAGCACATAACAAGATTGTAGTTACCCAACACATAATCGCAAAATAATAGCAGCCAAATAAAAAATCATAATGTATCAAATAAACAAGTCTGACAAAAGTAATGAGTTTACTACTATGAAATAGTAAAGGAAAATTTGCACTAGAATAGCAAAGTACAGTCATTAGAAAACTAAAAAGAAAACTTACACAGCGAAGAACTATTGTCGACATGGACCGTCTCCAGGTACCACATTAGCTCTTACAACTAAAGGATCAACCACAACTGCTACCCCTGGTTACTCAGCTGCACCTAAGTACATAACCCAAGGAAGAACGTCAGCAATAACTTGGTAGAGTAGAGCTGAATAACAAAATATCATAAAGAAAATGGTACTTTTCAAATGTTAAGCCATTTGTTTAACCTTGTTCGTTAATCAAATTAATATATCAACCCAATGCCCATTTAATTACAATCATTCGATGCTCAATCTATGTCTCGAGCATGAGATGATCTCCACTTGACATCCTATGAAATAAGACTGATGTAGGACACCCTCTTAGCTGGGAGAATGGCCTTTACCCATCTCACATTATAATCTGTCACCTTAGGGTCATTGCGAGAAAGAGTAGTGCTACATTGTGCGGCATGAACATGTGCTTGCTTTATATGCTAAATGATGAACATAGGATAATCAATTATTTCATACTTAATTATGCTAGTTTTGTAGCATTAATTGCGTTAAAACTATAGAATTTTTAGGTATTCCTGTATGTATGCATCTTGGAGTTAAGAATGTGTAATTGATCCCAATTATTTCATAACTACTAATAAGCGGTTCTGTTCTTTGCAGGTTTGCTTGAGCTAAGCTAAGCCAAGGAGTGAATACTAAAAGCTAATGTATAGTGTCACTGAGCTATATCCTTAATTCCCACATTAACCCTAGCCTCCACTCAACCAACACCCTACGCAACCCTAACCCCTTAGCCCTTAAGTCCACACCACCAAACCCTAATTCCTATGCTACTTAGCCCTTCCACCCACTTGTGCATGCCACTTATAACCTAGCCTCTATCCATTTCAACTAAACCCTCATCTAAGAGTCCACATCACCTAAATCAACCCTAGCCCTCCATTAGGCCACGCTTCCCTCCACCTCATTAATCTATGTCTCTCTTCTACCTCCAATCACACCATGACATCTAAGCCTAACCACCTCTAAACTCTAACCCTATCCCTAATGTTCATGCCACCCCTACCCCATCCTCTATATAAGCTGATGCGTGAAACCTGCAATAAGTTAATTTTTTTATTGTAGTGCAAGAATACGTGATTGCTGAATTTTTTTTTAAACTTGTAATGAAATAAAATTGTAATATATGATAGTTCAGGTTGTATCTTAGGGAGACTTTTAGATAGGTTACTTACTAACTGATCCTAGGTATGCAAACATCTTTTTAGAATTTTTGGAGATATTTTGCTATTTTTTAAAAATTTTCCTTTAAGATTAGGGTAATTTGGTCGATTTGACCATTGGTGCAAGATGCGTGCCTAAATTAGATGCAATGATGTTCTAAATTTCAATTGATTTTTTCTAAGAATCCTGACTAAATATGAAAGCAACAACAACAACAACCAAGCTTTTTCCCACACTAAGTGGGGTCGGCTATATGGATTCTTTGCCTTCACACAGATCGATTTTCAGCCATTTTAGGACTTAAATTAAAGTAATTGAGGTCATACTTAATAGTTTACTTCCAACACTTGTTTGGTCTTTCTCGCCCCCTCTTAGCGGGTTCAGCCTCCAACTTCTCACATCTCCTAATTGGAGCATCTAGTGGCCTTCTTTGTAAATGTCCAAACCATCTTAGATGGGCCTCTCTCATTTTATCCTCTATTGGTGCCACCCTAACCCTGTTTCTAATAAATTCATTTGAAATACGGTACTTTCTTGTATGACCACACATCTATCTTAACATCTTCATTTTTGCCACAGACATCTTCTGTACATGCCTATAGTTTATAGCCCAGCATTCAGAACCGTACAACATGGCTGGTCTTACCATAGCTCGATAGTATTTTCCTTTGACTTTTAAAGGAACCCTCTTATCACAGAGAACACCAGAAGCACCCCTCCATTTCAACCACCCTGCATTAATTCTATGTGTAACATCTCCATCAATTCAACCATCATGTTGGAAAATGGATCCCAAGTACTTAAAAATATCTTTCATTGGAATGCACTCTTCTCCAATTTTTACATCAATCCCTTCGTTGTTCCCTCTACTACTAAACTTACATACTCAGTCTTCGTCCTACTTATGCATAATCCTTTATCTTCCAGGGCTTCTCTCCAAAGCTCAAGTTTTCTGTTCACTCCATCTCTTGTCTCATCAACCAACACAATGTCATCAGCAAAAAGCATACACCAAGGCACCTCAACTTGGATATGCTTCGTCAACTCATCCATAACCAAGGCAAAAAGATAAGGGCCAAAGTCGAACCTTAATGCAGACCAATGGTGACATCAAAGTAGTCTGTCAAATCATCCTTAGTCTTTACATAAGCTGCAGCTCCATGGTACATATCCTTTATGAGGTTGATATATATAATTGGCACTTGTCTCTTCTCCAAAATTCTTCACAAGATATCTCTTGGGACAGAATCATAGGCCTTCTCCAAATCAATAAAAATCATATGTAAATCATTTTTCTTCATTTTGTATGTCTCCATCATACGTCTCAAGAGGTGTATTGCCTCAATAGTAGACCTGCCTGGTATAAAGCCAAATTGATTTTCAGTTACCATAGAGACTTGCCTCACCCTTCTTTCAATTATTCTTTCCCAAAGTTTCATCCTATGACTCATCAACTTAATACCTCTATAGTTGGAACAATCTTGTATATCACCCTTGTTCTTGTATAAAGGTACCACAAAACTTTTCCTCCATTCCTCTGGCATCTTCTTGCTTCTCCACACAGTATTAAATAAATTTGTGAGCCAAGTTATACCCCGTTCTTCCGTCATTCTCCAGACGTCTATAGGAATATCATCAGGCCCAACAACCCTCCCACTTTTTATCATCTTCAGAGCCTCCTCTACTTCTTTCTTTTATATCCTTCGATAACATGATCGATGCACATACTCTTCTGAGTTAACTAACTCCCCTAAGATGATATCATTCTTTTGTTTTTCATTTAATAGCTTATGAAAATATCTTTTCCATCTTGTCTTTATATCTTCACTAGCTATAAGCACCCTTCCTTCTTCATCCTTGATGCATCTTACATGTGTAAGGTCCTTTGCTTTCCACTCTCTTGCTTTAGCTAACTTGAAAATATCTTTTTCACCTTCTTTAGAATCAAGTTTCTTATAAAAATGCTCCCAAGCTTTTGCTTTTGCTTCACTAACAATTTTCTTTGCTTCTTTCTTTTCTCTTTTGTAGTTTTCCATATTTTCATTGGTCTTATCTCGATATAAGGCTTTAAAATAGGCTCTTTTAATTTTAAGCTTCTCCTGCACTTCCTCACTCCACCACCAAGCCTCCTTTTGTCCTGGAACATCTCCTTTAGACACGCCTAACACCTCCTTTGCCACCTTCCTAATACAGTTTGCCATATTTAACCACATTTCATCAGCACTACCATCAAGATCCCAAGCCTTTTGTTGCATCTTCTCTTTAAATCTCACTTGCTCTTTCTTAAGATTCCACTATTTAATTTTCAAATTCTTGGACACTAATTTTTTCTTCTTTGCCTTCTTCAAATGAACATCCAACACCAAAAGACGATGTTGAGCAGTTAAACTCTCTCCTGGAATAATCTTGCAATCCTTACAAGATAAACGATCCCTTCTTCTCAAAGCAAAGTAATCGATCTGCATTCTTGTTAATCCACTTTTATAGGTAATCAAATGCTCCTCCCATTTTTTGAAGAAAGTATTTGCTATGAAAAGATCATAAGCCATAGCAAAATCAAGGAACGTCTTCCCTTCTTCATTCCTAACACCAAAATCATGATTTCCATGCACTCCTGCATACTCTAAGGCATCTTTTCCCACATGCCCATTTAAATCTCCACCCAAGCAAATCATTTCTGTCTGTGGGATTCCTTGAATTATCATATCAAGCTCTCCCCAAGATTTGTTCTTTATTCTTTCCTCTAGACCAACTTGATGTGCATAAACAGAAATGACATTCAAGATCTCTTCTTCTGAGATTAATTTTATCAAAATAATTCGATCACCCAATCTCTTAACCTCAACCACGCTCTCCTTCAAATCCTTATGAATTATAATACCCACGTCATTTCTACCTTTGTCCCTTCCTGAATACCAAAGTTTGAAACCTGTTCTCTCGATTTCCTTTGCTTTTTCACCAACCCACTTAGTCTCTTGAAGGTAAAGAATTTGAATCCTTCTCCTTACCATTGTATCCACAATCTCCATGAGCTTGCTGGTCAAGGTACCGATATTCCAACTACAGAATCTCAGCATTCTTTGTGACACACTTCGATAACGAAGTGGTGGAACTAGCTTCTTTACTCGCATGCGTTCCTCATGTGAGAACCCTTGTAAATTTTGACTTACATCCAGGCGGCGATGTAGCGGAACTAACTTCTTTACTCGCATGCGTTCCTCATGCAAGAACCCTTGCTCATTTTAGACTACATCCGAGCGGCGATGTAGCGAAACTAACTTCTTTACTCGCATGCGTTCCTCATGCGAGAACCCTTGGTCATTTATCACTACACCCTGGCGTCGATGCAGCGCGTCGCAGGTAGGGAATGTCCCAACGAAATCAGAGTGTTTGCTAGAATCCATGTTTAGAGATCCGACAAATTTTACGCTGGCTGTCGGTTACTTAACGCAACCCTCCTCCTTTACCCGGGCTTGGGACCGGTAATGAAAAGGCACACGAACCTCAACATAGGCGGAGTTTGACTAAATATGAAAGCAACTGTAATTTATCTCATGACAATCCAAGGTGTATACAAATTCCTAAAATTTAGATAAGATCATAAAATCATGTTCTATTTTGGCTTTGCGACTTGTCAATCCGTGAATTTAATAAAATAATAAAAAATGATTTTTGCATCAAAAGTTTGTATAAATACTCCCTACTAGTATCCTAATGTACTGACAAAATTTGGTGATTTTGGGAAGTTAGGAAAAGTCTTAACAAATTTCTGAAAATAGGGTTGTGAAATAGTGCAAAGTTGTGAAAACACCACACATTTTTTGGAAATTTTTGGAATAAGGAAAATAAAAAAACTAGATGAAAATAAAATAGAGAGAGTGATATGCAAAACCAATAATTTATTACTACTAATCAAAAGTTGACAACTACAACTAAGAAGAAGAAGATGTAGAGGAAGGAGAAGAGAGAGTAGAGAAAAAGTAATAGATCGAATGACAACAAATGTGTCGAAGCTCGAGACAATGGAGGAAGAGCACCGCCTCAAGTCCTGGGAGGTAGAGGAAAGCTTTGGAAGATGGTTGGAGAAGAAGTCGTAGAAGAGGTCGAGGAAGATCCTGGAGAAGAACTTGAGGTGGAAGGTGGAGGCATGGGAGAACCTAATTAAAGAAGGGAATTCCTAAGCAACTAAAGTAATCTAAAAGCTAATTAGAAGGTGTCGAAGAAGGTGGAGGTAGGAGGAGGAAGAAGAGGCTAAGGAGGTAGAATAAGATCTAAGGAGGAAGGAGCAAGGAGGAGAGTTGTCTCCAACCAATGGAGGTTATGTGGTGTTTTTATAGGAAAAATGGGAGGGATTTGACATCCATGGGCTTGGAGGGCAAGGCTTGGGTCTTGGTTTTTTAGAAATTAGGATTAGGATTGCGTTCATCTAAATAGGAAAGTAGGAATCTCTAATTGTCTTCAAATTTTGGCCACTGTATGTTTTGAATTTGAAGTGTACATAAAAGAAACATTGTAGCCCTTGAAATAAGCTTTCAAATGCAACTTAAATCCCTCAATTTGAATTTAAAAGGAGAAAGTTATGGACAAAATACTGAAGGTGTGTCAGGCTATCATGAATTTTGAGATTAGGATTGGGATTTAGATCTTATTTTGCTAAAATCATGGAAGGGTATGGAAACTCCTTGGATGTGAATAGTATTTGGAAAGTGATTATAATGGACATCCAAGGGTGGTGGAGTGTGTCTTGGAGGCTGTTAAGGGCTCTTATAATGTAGATCCAAGAATCCTTTTTTTTGTTTCAAAAAGAAAGGATGATATTGATAATAATAGTCATCCAAAGAATTTTATTTCAGTGAATAGTTAAAAATAAGTCAGGCTAAGAAACATGTCCATAGATCAGACAAAAATAGAAACTCCCTGCAAGCATTTTCAACCCAAGCCTGACCTTTCCCAAACACGACATCATTTCTTGCTCGCCAAATAGTCCATAGGATGGTTGACATAAGTTGCTATTATTACTGCATATCTCCAAGAGACTTCCATAAACCACCCCAAGTAGGGAGGGGCTCCCGCCAAACCTTACCCTACACCTCATTAGTGAAAGGGCACTCAGAGAATAAGTGCTAAATATCATCCTCACCTAAAGGACACATGGGACACTGCTGGAGAGGAGTATCCATCAGCCTCCACCAAAGGCCACCAGTTATTAAGCCGCCTCTCCTAGCCAACCATAGGAAAATCTTGACCTCCAGGGGAACTCGAATAGACCAAAGCTTCACACAATCACTAGCAGGCTCCGTAAGAGCTCATAATTCAAGTAACTTCTCACAAGCCTTCTTAGGCTGGTACCCACCATGCTTCCATTGAAACCCATCAGGACCAAGGTTAGGAGAGAAATTCTGAAGTGCAAAGAGTAATTGTCCCCTTTTGTCTTCCGAACGCCCTAAAAGAGGCCCATCCGGTATAGGGGGAGCCACGTAGCCATCACAGTATCCCAATAGTCCATAATCAAGGCATTATTATTCCGAGAGAGACCAAAGCACCACAGGAAACGAGTGCCTAAAAGTCCTTGCCCGTCCAGCCATCCAACCAAAATTGGAATGTCCCACCATCACCTAATATTGGAACAAACTGACTCCAATGATCCCTCAAGGCCATAGTTACCGATCGCCGGAAAGGAGAAGCTCCATTGGTAACTTGCTATCCAGTTGTAGGCCCCCCATAGGCGTCCAAGATGAGATCTTGACATATGCCCCTCTTTGCATGCATGAAATGATCCGCCCATTTAAGAAGAAGGGAGTCCCCAAACTCAGTCAAGCGACAATCCCCCAAGCCCCCCTTCTTCTTAGGGCAACAGATGAGATCCCAATGTGTAGGTTGCATGAAGAGACCCTCTGACCGAGGCCCTTTCCAAAAAAATTGCTTCCATATCAACTCCAACCTCTTCACCATTATCTTGGTGGTCCTAAACATGGACAAAAGGAAAACTGGAATAGTAGAGAGCATAGAGTTAAGGAGAATCAACCTACCACCTTTGGAAAACAACCTTCCACTCCTTCCTAAAAGGCGAGTAGAATGTTTTTCAAACAAATCCATCTATTCCATATTCTTTATCCTCTTAGCTTGGAGGGGGAGACCCAAGTATTAGACAAGAAGATCCACCATAGGAGTGTCTAAGCTCGCTAAAAAAGCCGCATGCATCTCGGAATCCAAGCCAAAGCATACCAAGGATGACTTGGCCCCATTGATTCGGAGACTAGAGATCTTACAAAAATTGTTAACCAAATGACGAAGGTCGGCCTGAGCCACACCATTGATAAGTCCACTTTTGTGGATCATTATTTGGCTTAAGTACTCTCTAATTAGTTATTCTTAGTTGCTAATTGATTAGGAGTTATATGGTAATTTACCTTTGTCTGCATATAATTTTATGCGTCAAGTTTACATTTAATAACTTATGATATGGTAACATAATTTATTTGATGAATGCAGGCTAGGTGTAAGAGTTCAGACGCCCATTTCTATGTCTATAAGACATCTGGATATCAGTATGGACGTCTAAGAATTGCCATCACAAGCTTCATGATTCTACGTTGATTTATGACGTATGAAGTAACATTAGATGTATGATGGGAACCGCCAGAACTTTTCCATCTGTTCCAACCACTCGCGAAATTCGCCAAGTGGTTGGAGAAGCTTTCGATCGATGAAACAAACAGGCAGTTCTTTGTTTTTAAAAGAGAGGAAGATCATCTTCTCTCAAATCTACACCAACGTTGTCCCATCACCTGCACCGTGAAGCAACGCTTGCACCATGGACCCAGCGCACACCATGGCCTAAGCTCTCGACCGTCAACCTTCCCCTGCTGTGGTGTGTGCGGTGACAGTGCAGACACCATCACCGCCATCAACACCATCATCCACAGACCACCTGTCTCACCTTCTTCTTCCTCCAGCTCACCCAACAGTCCCTGCACACACCATCGCCATCACCGCACCCACTTGCAGTGCAACACCTTCACGTGCGGCCCCCTCGCATGTCCTTGCCCTCGCGTGCAGTGCCATCCACTCTCGCAGCAGCCCCTTGCGTGCCTACGGTCGTCTTCTTCCTCTTCTTCATTCTTCACTTGTTGCAACCAAGGGGGAACCCAACATCCTCGACTACACACCTTCCTCCACAGCATCAACAGCGACCCTTCGGCACCACCCATGCTCCGTCGGAGGCTACATGCACGTGCACCACCCTCATGTGATAGCTCCTCGACCGCGCGCAACTTCAAGCAGTGGCAACAACCTCCTCGCCACTGCATCTCCTTGTCGCCGGCAGCAACTCCGGCCACCACGTGCCGCCGTACCACCATCGGAGTGCTCCTCTCCTTCGGACCTACTCCTCCGACGAGTCGTGCCTCTAGTCGTCCCTCCATTCTAGCGCACGGCCAAGAAGATTCACTTCCCTTGTTTTGCTACAGGAGGAGGTGAATTAGTTTAAATGAGGATTAGTTGATGAATAGGAAATTTTGTGATATTATTTTATATTGTGGGTAATTGCTTCTCAGACCCTCCTGTTTCTCTACATTTCATGTTAATGCTAATTCAAGCCACTCTTCATCTCATTTGATGCTACAACTTAGTGACAAATTTAGTTTGCATCATATTAGCCTTGTATAACATACTTGATTAATGCACTAGAAACATTAGTGAATTTATTGGTCTGTGACTCTCTATGTATATGACCCACTCTTCTGTGAGTGGTTTATTTTAATTATTGACGATTGATTTTTTGTCGCTCAATTTCTACTTCGACAACTTATTTTCTTAAGCAAAGATCGATTGATCAAATGGCGCCATTGCCGGGGAGGCAATAGACACAATAGGTTCACTTGGTTTATTTCTGATTATTTTGTGGTGTGCATTTATCTGACCATTCTCTATTCTTCTGTGCATGGTACATTCATGAGAAGGAGGAGAACGCAGCAAAGACAATACAATTGGTGGACCTTGATGCTACCTGGAGGACATCAATAGGAGTCTGTAGGCCTTGATCCCACACACTTGAAGACACACGGAGAAACGTCTACGAGGATTCTGCCTCTTAGATTTCTGATTTAGCATTTTAGAGTAAACTCTTAGGATTTAGTTTAATTCTACATTTTTTCGCCTTTGTAATTTGGGGCCAGTTTTTGGGGGAATGTTCCCAATTCTTTAGATTCAAGGTTTATTCTTAGCTAGTTAGTTCTTTTGATTGTGCATTTATATATATATATATAAAATCCGAACTGCCTACTAGATGCTACATATCTATAGGGCGACCATCTAGGATTGAATGAGTAACATCTAGTTTATCTTAATTGGATTGCATGCATTTATGCATCGTAGAGTGCTGGAGCAAGGTTTGCATCTCCTATCTTTCTGCATCAGTTATCTGCACAAGCATTGCATTTGGAAATAAGTTAAGAAGGCTACTTAAGCTGCCTTGAAAAGATTAATCAAGTGGTCACATTACTTAAAAGAAAACTAAAATATACAGGAAGTGTTTGAATAACTTGATTGCGATTTTCAAAAGAAAATCACTTTTTGCGGTGTGTTGCAAACTTCCTGCAAAGAACATGCACTATAGGCACCGCACTAGGACTTGGATCCTTAAGGCTATAGGTATCAAACTCTTTATCGGTGCAAACCCTCCTATCTCGCTTTGTGATGGTGGTATTAACTTTTGCCTGAGTGATTTGATACTCTAAGGAGGTGGACACCCCTTAAAGGAATTCAAGGGTAGTTAGGAGGCACCGCTAATGCATCGCCTCAAAGGGAGGGTTCTCCCTACTTGCATCCCTTGGTTCCATCCTTGGAGTACCTTTTTACTTGAGCATTTGATAATATCATTGCAACAAATTGTACGTCTCTCGGGCACTCGAAGGTTAATTTAGGGTGCGTAATTGCTTGACAACTTGATTGATCACCCAAAAAGAATTAAAAGTAACCTCAACCTCCTTAACAGACATTGACTAGGAATCTCAAGTGCCTCATTTCTCTTATACCACTTATGTAGGAATGGAGAAACACTGCCTTGACTCTATTTGGCCACGCTGGAGAGTAGGAAGAGGGCTTAAAGTACTTTGAATCAACAAAAGACCTATTGCCTGGTGTTTGCTTGGTGTATGCTTGGTAGGTGCTCTCGTAGAAGGAGCCTTGCTTTCAACTCAGAACTTGAGTTATTAGAAAAGCTAACCAAGAAAGAAGAAAAATGGCAGAAGAATGGCCTGAAGAAGAGATTGGGGTTGGTGAAAATCAAAGAACCTTGAGAGGCTTTTTCCCTCCTACCACTCACCAAACCCTACCTATCTGGAGACCTGGAGTGGATAATCCTTATGAGATTAGGAGCAGCACCATATCTTTGTTCCCTACTTTCTATGGTACTGCTAAGGAGGATCCCTACAGGTATCTTGAGGAATTCACCGAGGTCTATTCCACGGTGAAGCTCCAGGGCTTTACTGATGAAGCCCTGATGAGAACTCTATTTCCTTTCTCCCTAAAGGATAAGGCCAAGCACTGGTATCATACCCTGGAGGCAAGGGGAAATGATTGGGCCACCCTTAAGGGAGAATTCTTAATAAAGTACTTTCCTATGAGTAAGACCAATCATTACAGAAGAGAGATTATGGGTTTTACTCAACAGGAAGGGGAGAAATTTCACGAAACTTGGGAGCATTTTAATGACCTTCTTAGGTTATGCCCCCACCATCAGGTGTCAAGATGGCAATTGGTCAAAAGGTTCTACAACATATTATTTGAAAGGCACGGGCAAACCATCAATGCAGCCTGTGTAGGAACCTTCATGACTAAAACTAAGGATGAAGCCTGGGCATTATTTGAAACACTATGTGATAATCCATACACATGTCCTCTACTTATCAAGAAAGAAAACCATCAATCTTGAAGAGGAAGATAGGGGCCCATGAAGCCGGGGCTACTCAGAATTTGGCTTATCAGATTTAATTGTTGAACAAAAATTTTGATAGGCTTTTAGCAAACCCAGGCATGAACATGCAAATAGCCTCTATCTTCTAGGATTCAAGTGAATGCTCCATTTACCAAAGCACGATGCATGCCATTGTGGAGTGCACCCAGGCAAATCAATTCCCTGAGTTGATTCAGGCTGACCTGAACGTGGCCCAAGGTTTTCGACCACCCCCTCGTAATAACCCCTATTCTAATACTTATAATCCGGGGTGGCGGAACCATCTGAACTTCTCATGGAAGCAAGGTGATGCTTCCAACTCAAGGAATGCAAGTCTCCAACCTCGCCAACCCATATATCAGCCTTCCTATGCAAACCCTCCTCAGAATAAGCCTTTTGAGATGGATGAACTAAAAGCCATGATGAAAGCGATGCAAGAGCATCAGATTATGGTCATCCACTCTCAGGGTAAGATGATCATTAATATGCAATCCAAAATTTCTCATCTTACTAAGGCAGTTAGGCAGTGGGATTCGGGGAAGTTGCCTAGCTCTTCTGAAGAGAACCCGAAGGGTAAAGGGGTCATATTTAGGGAGCATGCTCAAGCTGTGACCGTGCTAAAGAGTGGAAAGAAAATCGACAAACTTGCTAGCACTCCTATGGTCACCTCTCTAAATTCCCGTCCAACACTAAACCTGACTTCCACCCTCACCGAGGAAGAGCCACATTGCTCTCCCTCGCTTGAAATCACCTACCCAAAGGATGTTGTCATTTCACCACCCCTTTCCCGACATGATGACCCCTCTACCCAGAAACCAAGGGTGCCCTATCTTGAGCACCTATCTACTCCTGAGGAATCTTCTGTTGGCTCATCTAGAGCCAAGGATAGGACGGATGAGATTATGGACACTTTTAGTCAAGTCCACATCAACTTACTTTTATTGGATGCTATTAAATAGATCCCGTCCTATGCTAAGTTTCTGAAGGACCTGTGCACCCAGAAGCATTGATCTAGGAGATAGGTCCAAGCTAAGGTCATCCTGCCTGACCATGTTAGCTCGATACTCCAACATGGAACACCCCCCAAAATGAAAGGCCCAGGGGCCTTGTATATTTCAGTGGTTATAGGTAACCAACACATTGATGAGGCTCTGCTCGATCTGGGTGCAGGGGTGAACATTTTATCGAGCTCTGTCTACGATCTCTTGGAAGGAGGTGATTTAAAGCCTAGTCCAATCATCCTCCAAGTCACAGACAGATCTCTTAAGACACAACGGGGATTGCTGGAAGATGTTCTGGTGAGAATGGAGGACTTCTTCCCTGTTGACTTTCATGTACTTGACACTAACTCATTTAATAAGCCCATCAAGGCGTCCATTATCCTAGGATGCCTCTTTTTGGCCATAGCCAACGCCTCTATCAATTGTAGATTTGGGGCACTTAAAATGGGCTTCGGGAATAAGAAGATCCGGTTGAATGTTTTTGATACCTACAAGCAATCCGAATTTGAAGATTGTTCCCAGATTGAGGTAATTGATAAAATCATTGAAGAGACTACTCTAGCACTCTTATGTAGAGATCCTCTTCAAAAGGTCATATCTAAGGACCATCCTCTGACTATTGAAGAGAATGAAGGGGATATGCCTGAATTGGAAGGCTGGGAGTACACACAGAGTCTCTATCCCCACCCTGGACCCTAAAGGTAGATCCACTACCTGAGGCGGGGACATCTCAACTTATACCCTCAATCCAAAAGGCTCCTGGGTTGGAGCTTAAACCCCTCCTGAGCACATTGAAGTATGCTTTCCTTGGCCCTAACGGCATGCTTCCCGTCATTATCTCATCTGCATTAACTAAATCGCAGGAGGGAGCTTTCCTCTAGTGTTTACAAAGGCATAAATAAGCTATTGCTTAGTCAATAGCTGACATTAAGGGTGTTGTCCCCTCCCTCTACATGCATCATACATACATGGATGAGTCCGTGAAGCCCTTTCGTGACATGCAGAGAAGGCTCAACCCTAATATGTGGGAGGTTGTCAAAAAGGAGATTATGAAATGGCTGGATGTAGGAATTATTTATCCCATTTCAGACAGTAAATGGGTCAGTCCAATACATGTGGTGCCCAAAAAGGCAGGAATCACGGTGTAAGAAAATGACCAAGGAGAGTTGGTGACCACTAGACCCTCAACTGGTTGGAGGGTCTACATTGATTACCACCGTTTGAACACAACTACCTAGAAAGACCATTTCTCCTTACTATTTATTGATCAGATTTTGGAAAAACTGGCAGGGAACAAGTACTTTTGTTTCCTTGATAGGTACTTTAGGTATAATCAATTAGCCATTTTCCTTGACGATCAGGAGCGTACCACCTTCATGAGTCTGTATGGCACATTTGTGTTCCTTCGAATGTCATTCGGATTATGTAATGCTCCTACCACATTCCAACGATGTTTGATGGCTATCTTTTTTGACATGATCGATGAGTTTGTAGAGATCTTCATGGATGATTTCTCTATTTACGGCTCATTGTTTGACATATGCCTCTCGCACCTTGATAAAGTCTTAACCTATTGCGAAGAGGCAAAGCTGGTGCTTAGCTGGGAGAAGAGCCACTTTATGGTCAAGCAAGGTATTGTTTTGGAGCATGTAGTCTCTGAGAGAGGATTAGAGGTGGATAAAGCTAAAATTGAATCCATCTCTAAACTTCTATCGGCCATCAATGTTCGTCAAGTTAGATCTTTTCTTGGCCATGCTGTATTCTACAGGTGCTTTATTAGAAATTTCAGTAAAATCTCTAAGCCATTCTGTGACTTGCTAGCAAAGGATGTTTCCTTCGATTTTGATGACAGATGTGGTGAGGCTTTCCAAGTCTTGAAGAAAGCCCTTATTACTGCATTGATTCTCCAAGCACCAGATTGGCCCCTCCTATTTGAGTAGATGTGCAATGCTCCTGATTTCGTAGTAGGAGCGGTCTTAGGTCAAAGGGTTGATGGCAAACCTCATGTTTAGCATTATGCCAGCAAGACCCTTACGGATCCTCAGGAAATCTACATGGTCACTAAAAAGGAACTTCTTGCTGTAGTATTTGCTTTAGACAAGTTTAGGTCTTATTTATTGGGATCCAAGGTTGTGGTGTTCACTGATCATTCTGCTTTAAAGCACCTTCTTGTGAAGGACACCAATCCTCGTTTGATTTGCTGGATTCTACTACTCCAGGAGTTTGACCTGGAAATAAAATATAAGAAAGGAGTTGAGAATGTGGTAGCAGATCATCTGTCCATGATCCCTATTGAGGCATCAACCCCTGCTGGCGATATCCAAGAGATTTTTCCTGACGAGTCTTTAATGACTGTAGAGGCCAAAACTCCTTAGTTCGCTGACATAGTGAATTATCTGGTCACGGGCATTACCCCCAGTACTTGGGACAAGAAGAAGCGAGACAGGTTTCTTGCCGAAGCTAAATTTTATCACTGGGAGGAACCTGAGCTTTTTAGCATAGGCCTTAACCAGTTATTCCACCGTTGCATCCCTGACGAAGAATAAAGGAGTGTTTTGAGTTTCTGTCATGACCTCCTGTGTGGAGGACATTTTAGTGGGAAAAAAACTTCTCATAAGGTTTTCCAGTTTGGCTTTTGGTGGCCCACATTATTCAGAGATGCACATACATATGTGGGCACATGTCTATGTTGCTAGTAGATGGGACCATTGGAAAAAGGGATGAGATGTCCCAGCAACTCATCCTCCCTATTGAGATCTTTGATATTTGGGGCATTGACTTCATGGGTCCCTTTCCTGTGTCCTTCGAATATGAGTAGATCCTTGTGGTCGTGGACTGTGTATCGAAATGGATAGAAGCTATACCTACACGGACTAATGACCATTCTATGGTCTTGGATTTTGTTAGGGCTAATATCATTTCTCGATATGGGTGCTAAAGGACTATCATAAGTGATGGAGGACCTCACTTTTAGAATGTGCACTTCACAAGACTAATCCAAAATTTGGGAGTCAACCACATGATAGCCACACCTTACCATCCCCAAACAAGTGGACAAGTTGAAGTGTTTAATAGGGAGATTAAATGGATTCTAGAAAAAACTGTTAGACCCGACCGTAAGGATTGATCGAAAAAATTGAATGATGCTCTGTGGACCTACAAAATAGCATATAAAACTCCCTTGGGCATGTCTCCTTTCTGTCTTGTATACGGAAAAGCATGTCACCTTCCTGTTGAAATACAACACAAAGCTCATTGGGCTATTAAAAATGTTAACTTAAATCTGGGTAAAGCGGGAAAGGCATGCATGCTAGAGTTAAGTGAGCTTGAGGAGCTTTGCAATGAAGCATGCGAAACTTCTCAAGCTTACAAACAATGTACAAAGGTCTTCCATGATAAGCACATCGTTAGAAAGACGTTTGAGCCCAACCAGTGGGTCTGGCTTTTCAATTCCAGACTTAAAGTATTTCCTAGAAAGCTTAAGTCTCGCTGGGATGGGCCGTATGTTACTATCAATGCCTTCCCTCTTGGAGCAGTAGAAATTCAAAACCCTACTTATGGTGCGAGCTTTAAGGTAAATGGCCATCGACTTAAACCATATGTTACTCTTTTAGATGGCTAGGTTTTGAACGTACTTTGGCTTGAGGAGCCTTAGCTCCTCCTACTCTCCTCCTCAAGTGATATTCTTATATATCTTTATTTTTCCAATGAGGACATTGCCAATCTTAGGCAAGGGGGGTATAACCTGAGGATGTTTATAGTATTTATAAATATTTGCATGCATTTAGGATAGGTGCATTAGTTAAAAAAAAAAATCTCTTTTGTTTTCTTGAACTGAATTGGTTGGTCCTTAACAGAAGATTTTTATCAAGGAGGTGTCATTAAAGATTTTCTCCTTAAATTATTTCTGAGTTTAGAATCTAGTATAATTATTTCACTAGCATGTAGACTGGGTAATGGATCTTTGTAAAAAAATCAATAAGCATTTTTAGCCTGCTGAATCCTTGGACAATTTGAAGGAAGTCAGGTAAATTATCTTCTATTAGATCCACTTAATATTTGTGAGGAGAAAGTAAATAGACTACTGGTACGCTAAGTTTATTGTAAGGACTCTTAAGGTTTGGATAATTAGATGATGATACCTCAGAGTTATGCATAGTTTTCGCTCTCTGTTTCTTTGTGTAAACATTGTGTGAATTCCTAAGAGTCACCAAATAAGGCAGATACATAGAAATTGAGTCCTAATAAATCTATGATTTTGGTAGATGGTTACGACCGTCTTTCATAGAATTCTCGGCTGAAGGAGGATATTAGTGCTAATGGTTAGAAATATGCTTGTCTTATTCATTCCTTCCCCGTGCCAGGAGTAGGCACTTCTACTAAATAAGCCACATAATATCCTCTTGAACATCATTTTCTCCAGTAATGCCTTAAAGGTTTGCATCGATTTGTGTTAGTAGTTAAAAAAAAATAGAGAGAAAAGGAAAAGAAAACAGAAAAAAGAAAAAAAATATATATTTAGAAAAAAAAGAAAGTTAGAAAGAGAAAAAAAAGAGTTCAAGTTTATAATTTTATCTTCATGTCATTTTTCATCACGTGTCAATCTTTTTGAGGTAACAAAAACAACCATTGCGATCGACCGAATATGACCTATACCCACTTTTCAGTATTTCTAATTTCCTAAATACTGGCTGAGAACTTCTAACTTAGTTGTAGGGTTATTAGGACATTAATTGAAGTGTGAATGTCATATGAGGCCATCAAACATTGAGTACATTTACAAAATTTGTTAAGATATGTGATCTCAGAAAAGAATAAAGAAAAAAAGAAAAAGAAAAAAAGGAAAAAGAGTGAGCGCAAAGGGGCGTTAAGAGAGTATAGTTTTTAGCCTCTCTGGGTTGACTCATTTGATAGTCTAGAGATTTAGAGTTTGCAGTACTAAACTACATGTAGCACTAGATGAGTGTGAGTTACCAAATATAAATCCTTTTGACTCAGTGTCTCCTACTTAAGCAAAAAAGCTGGGGTCAAATTATAGATTATTTCCTACTTTATCCTTGAGGGAAGTAGTTGCCTATCCCAATAGAATTTTATCAAGGGTAAAGCGTGAGCGTTAGATGCAAGTTAGCTTTTCATTTGGATCCGTTACCAAGGCTATTATCACTTCACTTTTGTTTGGATCTCTTAATCTTTGGAATAAGAAAAGTAGAAGTCTTTGGTTGCTTCCATCATCTTTCACTTTTGCTAGGGACTATCAACCACCTTCCACGAAGAAGATAGCGTTGTTAGCAAACTGTAAAATGAGAGTCAGAGCCTATTGTCCAACATGGAAAGTGTAGCCATGCATGAAGCCCCCTCTTAGGCCCTAAAGGCCAACCTTGCCAAAGTGTCAACAACAAGAATAAAATGGGAGAGGAGCCACCAGACACCCTGTCGAACACCCTTATGGGTTTGGATCCATCGACCTGTTGGTCACCCATTCACCAATGGAGAAATGGAGGAAGTTGTAATACATCTCTTCATCCATTGGACCCATTGTTTTGGAAAGCCACAACGTTGCAAGATCTTTGATGCACGAAAAATTTGCGAGGAAACTTTGGTTTGAAAAAAAATCACATCATTGTATATGCAGAAACCACGATCAAACTAAATTTATAACCAGGATGGTTGGGTCGAATATAAGGAGGCAAATGTTTGATTTTAGAAATCTACGTTGAGTTTATTTATTTTTGGTATTTTTGGATTTTGTAATTTTTATGTGATTTTATATGTTAAGAACAAGAGTAAGCAATACGACTAACTCTAACAAGCTTATGAATAAAATAGAGAGAGAGAAATAGAGAAAAATGATATAATAAATAAGTAGTGTTTTATTACAACTAAAATGAAGAAAGTACGGTAATGAAAGAGAGGTGAGAAAAATGTGACAAGACGATTGCCCAGCGAGACGACTAGCTTGGTGGCGACTAAAGGACAAAGGTATGGAGGTCAGATGACAGGGGTGAGATGTAGGAAGATAGGTAGAGGAATCCTTAGGCCAAGCTAAGTGGGAATGCAGGATGAGGGGTGGAGGTTCTATAGTAAGGGAATGGAGATGAGGAGGTGGATGTGATCATTTACCTAGAATGAGGGTGAGAGGATAGTCGTTGGGTGCCCTTTGAAGGTGATGAGGTATGGGAGGAATATAGGGGTTTAAAGGGGATTTTCTACACTAATAGAGTGCCTCAAGGCTTGAGAGTAGTCGGTGGAGCTTTTAGAAGGCTTCCTAGGCTCTAGAAAGGGTGTAGGTGAATTAGGTAGAGATGGGTAGCAAAGAGAGGGGTGGTAGCCCTTTTATAGTAGAGAAGAGAGGACATGGTCGGCCTTGTGCAGGTGGGAGGCACGTGGTTTGCTTGCCCAAGGCAACTAGAGCTCGTCTTTTGCACGTGAATTGCGTGCTGCTCATGGCTTGAAGAGCGTCTCAGTATGCTCGTGCATGAGGAGCTGGTGGCTCACAGCTGGAGGGCATGCTTCACGTATGAAATGCGCGAGCTGCACTGTCGAATGAGTGTTAATGCAAAATCGTTGATGTTTAAGAAATGCATTATAGTATAGGACAAAATCGCATTAAAACACTTAAATCAATAACTCAGAAAAGTTCGAGATCAAACGTAGAGAGCAATTTGCAATTCAATCATAAGATCACAATTCTAAGTAAAAGATATAAGCAATTGCTACTAGAACTGATTCAAGAATGATATATCAAGATTTCAAATATCAATGTGCAAAAAATGATGGGTTAAAATAGTGATTTGAATCACCAATTAATCCTTTTTAATTAAGCTCAAGTATCTCAAATAAATGAACAGTAAATCCAACCAAATATTCCATGTCAGTTAAGTATCTCAATAATGCAACAGTGGCTTAGAACCAACAACAGAGGCAAAGGCCTCTCTTTTCCTTTAGGCCTTAGGGAGAGGCACAAGCACAGCATAACATAGCAGAGGCGAAGGCCTCTCAAATTTGCTAAGTATAGAGAGTAGCAGAGGGAAAGAAGACCCCCACTCTCTCTTTCTCTTATTTCTCTCTCAAAATTAGGCGAACTAGACTGGACTTGGGTATCTAGGTAATTGGATCGAGGCCCAAACCCACGTGGCATGAACCGCAGGCGAGGGCGTGCATATGCACGTGCGTAGGAGGACCTCACCCTCGTGCTTACTGAGGCGAAGAGCCCATAGCACGAATTCAATTTGTATGTTGTTGCCACCTCTTCAGGAGGTGGGACTCTTCTTCGCGTTTTTGCTGCAGAGGAGTCTTCCTCAATTGGGGTAGCAGTAGATATGGACTCCTTCAATTGATTGCCTAGAGACCTACCTGGAGCTACTCCGCGCAACCTGGGCGAAGCAGCTGGGACATGCGTGGCTTTTAACACGAAGAACAGGGCAACAAAAATGGCAACGGTGGTGGAGCTCCAGTAGATACCTGAAACACAAATACGAGCTTGAAAGCCCTCATCAGATGGTTCAATAGTATCGCCGAAGAACGAGGAAGATGATAGCGGTGTTTGTGGGGGTATGGGAGTGTGTGAAGTGCACAGACGAAGTTGGGGAAGGTGAACAGTGGTGGGTAAGTTCAGTGGGGCGATTTAGTGTGTGGATCGGCTAAATAGGAGAGGGATTTTAGTTGTGGTGGAACATCGAAGCTTTTGGGAGTTGTGGCGAGGCAGATGGTGGTCTGTGGAGTTTGGGCGAACTTGCCAGTGTTCTGGCAAAGGCGGAGAAGACGGAGGGGGAGATAAGTGATTGGTGGTCATGCGTGTGTTGTGAGTGTGGAGGGAAAGAGAAAGATGTAGAGGGTCTTATGAGAGAGAGTTGAGGCCAATAGGCTCCGGTTGTGGCTGACCGGAGTTGAAGAAGATGACGGAGCAAGAGGACGGTGACGACGAACGGGGCAAAGGTGACGTCCTCTCTTTGGTCAGAGAGGATCATGAGGAAGAGAGGAAGAACTTGGGCCGTCCAATTTGATGGTTGGACGGTCGGAGGAGGGGGATTCAAGGAGGTCACCAGAGCAAGGATGTTTGGTGGCTGGAGAGGGTAAATTAGGGTGTTTTGACTCACCAAAATTTGCTAAGGAGATCGGCCTTGTGACTTGGGTCCTTAAATAGGGCTTAGAATGACATTCCAAGGTTGGAGACCAAGCTTGGAAGCACGTGGTGCTTGTGTGACAAGGAGACCCACATCTCCTATGCATTTGCATGGGAGATTGGGAAAGAATTGGAGTCAAAGGATGAACTTGATTGCAAGGGAATTCCTTAAGGAATCTCTAGTTCGAATCTAGGACTAATTGATTAAGAAATGAGTGAGAAAATCTCGCTCGAATGTCATTAGAGATGCTACAGCTATTCCTAATGGTGGCAGGGACCTGGATGTGAAGAAGATGAAGTTTGTGGGGTTCTTGCAAGGTTTTCAAAAGCTGAGGGGTTCTTCATAAGAAAAGAGTCAGAATATGATTAAAATGTAAACTTGGTCAAGATAATTTCTGATTGGGCCCAACTTTTGGTACAAACCTAATTTTGACTCAAGAAATCTGTTGGTGAAATCAGATTTAGGTTTTGGCCAAGTTTGATTGGGTAAATTGCATAGAAACCCAAATTAGGGCAACTACCTGCTTGAGACTTTATTTTAGGTCAAAATGGATTCAGATGGTCAAATCAAGGATGCCAAACCTTAGAGAATATTTTTCTATGATTTTTAAAGGGCTTAGATGAATTTTTTCCCAACCAGAACCCCAGTTAATTAAGTGGGTCTATTTTTAGGATTTCAGATGTCCATTAATTCTTGAAATGCGTGAAAACCTATTTCTGTCTGCATGGATCCACTTATTAGACATTAATGACTATATGACCCTTAATAAACCCCTGAAGTACCTCGTGATTATTCTGTATCTGTGATAAGATGATAAAATTGCAGAAATAACCCTATTTTCATCTTTTCTTCTCAAAATAAAATATTAAACACTTAGGATCCTCTGAAGGTTATATAGGAGCTTTTATTGACTTTATTAGACCAAATTAAGATAGTTATGGCTCATGATAGTGTTCCCATCAATGGGGAGTGATCAGGAAATTTTTGCTTACAAAATGATATGTCAGAAAAATAATACATCGTCATAGTATAAATCACATGGTGGAAAAATCCCGAAAAGAAATATTTATTAGTAAAAACTAACCACGAAGAGTCAGGTCATATCCATAGGGTGGAACAAATCAAATAAAAACTCACGAACATTCTTTCCCATTATATTTGCCCAATAATATGCGAAATCCGTGTCCAAATCCAATGCAAAATGAGGTGAATAACAATAGCCGAACAAATACAAGAAAAAGTAAGTATGATGCTATAATGTTCACCTCAATTTAATAACCAAAGAAAATAAGAAAAATTGATTTTTCCAATAGTGTGGATGGTAAATATTAATTGGCTATGTCTTGTAGCAAAATAGAGGAGTGCTTCATGGAGGTCGCACCCGCAGGAGGAGTGGCTGCTGACATGGCCTTCACTGGAGGTGGGCGCTGCTGAGCCACTTTAGATGGCAGTGATGGCAAGGAGTGGGACGGTCAGAGGTGGCAGCGCCAGTGAGATGGTGGAGTTGGCTGCGTGGAGGCGCTTGCGAGAAGGGGCATCAATGGTAGTTAGCGGTTGTGCGAAGGGGTCAGGGGCCTCGACGGTGAGGTGCACTGGAGCGAGGGAGGAGGTTGAGGCACGGTGATGAGGTTGGCATGATCGTTGGAGTTGTTGTGGAGGGTGCATGGTGGGGATGAAGGCGAGAGAGATATTCTCCCTTCGTGGGAGGAAGATGATCCCTCGATGGTCCCTCATGTCCTATTATAAAGAGAAACAAACCGTAAGTGAGAATCATAGAATGAGAGAGAAATTCTTGGGGAGAGAGATATGAGGAATGTGGTAATAAGAGAAATATTAGGGAACATGCATGCGTGGAAATAAGAGAGTGGTGGTGGGTATTTTTGGTTAAATAAGGAAGAACTCTGATGGAAAGAACTTATCATGGGAGGTAATCCTAGGTTCCAAAAATGAAGATTTGAATATCTCTTTCTTCTTTTCTTTTTTCTGTTAAAAACCCAAGATGCCAAAATTGATATGCCCAATTTATTCTTCCGAAAACATATATATATAAATGTATTAGTACATGAATATAATGGGTGCACCTCCATTCAATAAAAATGTAAGAATAATAATTCACGATTTTAGATAATTTTATCAATGTAGTGCATACTCTAAATTAAATTCTCATCTCAATGATAATGCACTTAGGCTTAAGTTTAGTCCATTAAAGTGGACCTATCAAATACCCCCATGCCTAAGTTTTGCTAGTCCCAAGTAAAATCATATGGAACATACCAGGTCTCTAGGCCAGATTTTATCGTAAGGATGTCTTATCTTGCTGCACTTTTAAAGATTAGATTGAGCAACTCTAGGCCTAAAGATAATCAACTACCAACCAAGATATGGACCTAACCAGCCTCAGCCTTGGGTCTGCCGTGAAGGTTTCGAGGGCCCATAAAATTACCTAGAGGTTTGTTGACCCCAGCAGTTAAAGTACTTGTGCTTATGTGCAGCAAGTCTGGGTTCAGTTTGCCAGTGCATTTTTGAAGAGAGAGAGATATTTATTTTGAGAGTTTTCTCTTTTTTCTTTTTAAATTCCCCTAAATCCAACATCGGATTAGCCCTAAACACGATTTGTATCGGATTTCTTGTCACTATCATCAATCCTTGTAGGGTCCCTGGCAATCAATGCTTTGGGATAGCACCACCCATGGTAACCCCCAAAACCCTAGCTTCCGACACTTCCGGATAGTGTCATTCATGGCATTCTATAGCTAAATTCAAACCTTGGTAATCAACATTTTGGGATAATGCTGCCCATGACACCTGAACTAATACAAGGTGCTTTTGTGCCCCCGGTAGGATATTTAGATATCCTAGGAGACAAGCACCGAGATTGTATGTTATAACACATCTTCTAAGGGAATATTTTTCAATCCTCTCCACGTTGGGAACTCATCCGATCAACTTGTGTTTTCGAGTTGCTCCCTAAGACAAAGCTTCAGGAAGACCTTTTTAGACATAACCTTTTGGCATTATTTTTCATTAAGCGCACTGAACTAGACCAGTGTGTGATTTTTTTTGGGTGCCTAGGTTACTAAGTCCCGCAAATCAAAGGGTAGGCAACAAGGCTGAATAATTCCTAAGCTTTATAGTTAATACATCAGCCTTGTAACTTCCTCAACCTCTTGAGGAATAGTATAGATCTTAACAAAACCATGAGTGTTTAAGCCCTAGAACTGACCCAGGAGGCCTAAAGTCGGTATCCCTTATCTCCTTCTCTTTAGCACTTCAGGACATAATTCATCATTCATTCTAGCACAGAAGTTAGGTAAACTCTTCCATAATCAAATGCTGGGACCAGCACAATTTTTGTATTTTTTCCTCTCTGTGTCCCTCTCTTCTCTTTCTTTTTCCTCCTCAATATGCTTGCAATTCAGCTCACAAAGATTTCATCTCCTTCTCTCTCTATTTTTTTTTTGTGGAAGATGGATGCCCTAACTACATGTAGAATATGTATAAATGCTATGAATAACCTCAAGTTATACCCCCCTATGCCTAAATCTGACATTTTCTCATTGGAAAGCAAAAGTGAGGAAAGATGTTACTTGAGGTGGAGTTGTGATATCTCCTAATGGGTGATTCCTACAAATTGGGCTTTAGAAGTGAAGCAAAAGGAGATCCAAAAAAGATACGTAACAAGCTTGGCCTAGCGACTAAGTAACCCAAGATGTTGGCAAGCTGGTGATGGAGAGTGATGCCAAATGTTCACTAGATACAGGTGAAAATAGGGTACTCTTGAGCTATTGTTGGAGGTTTCACATAATGCACATGAGTAGTGACCTTCGGGAGTGCGCGATGAGGTGGTAAAGGCTCTTTAGGCAGATAGGTGTGGGAAAATGAGGGTACGAAGGACACCCTATGGAAAATGGGCTGACATGGACATGCATCGATCCATACCCACCACTCTACCACAGGATGTATTGGTTAGGTTATCTCCCTGTAAAGTAGGAATGTGAGCAGAGACTTTAGGAAGCTATTTCTGAAGGAGTGTAAGTCTCTCAGTTGCAATGTAGGGGAGAGGGTCAAATAGGGCTTGAGAGGTTCGGTATTCATCCTTAACAACATTCCAATTCCTGAATGTTATCAGAAGCAGCCTTAGTAACTGATTGACTTTCATGTTGCCTATCATTGGTGTGCGTGTCCTGGAATGGGCCCAAATGTTTATCTTCCAACCTGAACCGATCAAGAGTGTCGTCCATTTCATTATCATGTAAACGTGGGTTGGAAGCAATAGGGGTGTGAGTGTCCTCAACAATGACATCCCCAAGTTCTTGTTCGATGCTAAGATCCTGCCCCTGGAGTGTATAAATTCCTTCATCAAGAGTATTAATTGCTTCCATTTCTTCCCAACGTTTGAGAGGATGATCTTTGTAGTCAAAAGTATGCAGGAATCCGAAGTTGGATAAATCAATAAGATCCTTAGGGGGGAAGTCCTCGAACAAAACATATCCCCCCTAGAGTGACTCCACACTCTGAGTCCAGGCCGCTCAAAGCCATCATCATCCTCATCTACGCTTCTTCCCTCTTGCTCTTGAGACTTAAGAAAATCTTCAAAGCTAGGATCAAGTGTTTCCTTGTCTTCCTCAAAAAACACATCTTCATGTCCCTGAGACCAAAGTTGATCCAAGTCATCCAATTCCGTATCAATCTCATTAGAGTCACCTCTATTAGACACATGTGGAATCTCAGAATGGTGTGTGGAGGATATTGGCTCCCTAAGTAGAGGGTCATGGTTATTATCATTTCCTTCCAATTTGATTTCTTTTGACACCCAAGACTCTTGGCATTTATTAGCTTTAGAATTAGAATCCTTAGAGAATCTAACTGAGGAGCGAGGTCCTTAGAGGGGTAAAGTGTAGGCTCGGAGTCCCTGGGATGGGGTGTACAATCCTCCTCAAAATCAGGGGAAGGAGTTGAGTTGACTATTTGGCTGTGACCCATGTCATCAAATGTAGCAAAGATACTATCATTCGGGTCGAGTTCATCTAATGGGACCATTTTCCCCTTTGATTGGCTCCAATAAAGCTCAGGTGGAAAGTCTAAGGGCTCCTCTTCTGGTTGCCACCAGTTTGCATCACAATTCATTGAATGACTACTCCTTTCAATTCCCAGTGTATCCATATTGCCCCCTCCCCCTTAATGCAAGGACTTCTCAAAGAAGGATTCTCGAGTATGAAGGGGTCTACAATATCCTCAAGAGGATAGGTACACTCCTTGATTGAGTCTCTAATGTCTCCTTCCAAGGGAGATGCATCTAGCATGGCTCTCTCAAGGGAGATGCATCTTGCGTGGAGGGGTTAGAAGCAACCTCAAGGGAGTGAATCAGGTGACTAATTTCTTCATTTAATTATTGACTTGTCCTCAAAGACTCTCCTAAAGATTCCGTCTATTATTTTTGCATTTCTATTACAAAAGAGAAGAGGTTACTATCAGATTAGGGAGGATAGTTAATCTTAGGTTAAAGTTGCCTAGTGACGTTGAAAAATGCGAGGTGATAACTCGTTCATTGTAGCAAGAAAATATGTCAATTTTAAAAGAAGAAATAGAAAGGTGAGTTTAAGTGTCGATCTCAGGGAGGCAGAAATCAGATAAATTAGTCGCTTATTTTATGGTCATGGTGATTTTGCCCGCTTGCGGAAAGAGAAGAGAGAGAGTAGGGTTAGAAACTCATGATAATGTCGATTGCTAACCGAGATATAATAATGTCAAATTAGAATCATGGATGGCATGAACGAAATCTATTTTAGATAGATGATTGATTACGCAGTAATCATAAGACTTAAATGACCTAAATTAAGCTAGAAGTTAGCATAATTATAGTATAATTCATGCATTAGTAGCATACATACTTAGATAGTCATGAAATAGTGCTATAATATACTGATTAGGGTATTATTTGGATTGTAGGAAATAAGAAGCTCAGGAGATGGCCTGAAGCTAGATCTGAAGCAAGGAAGAAGCTAGAGCTGGAGCAGATGCCTTGAGAATAAAGCTACTCAAGATGAAGACATAATGTAGGGAAGATGTATACTACATTACTTGTAGGATTTTAATGTCTGAATTAAATTATGAACATAGGACCTATTCCTAGCCTTAGGACAACCCTAGAGACCTTCCCAAACCTTAGCCACTCTTAGATTAGGTCACCTTAGCCTAGAATAACTCAAAACCCATCTTCCAGCCCATCTCTGGATGTCTAGGTAGGTTATTCGACGTCTGGGCCCCTAAGATACTACCTGCAGAACCTAGAACCCAATCTGCTGGAAAATTGGTCGTCCAAGCAAGGTGTTAGATGTATAATTTCTCCAGAAATCCAAGACAGAACCTAAACTCCACCCTGATTCAACATTGGACATCTAGTCTAGGGGCTTAGACTTCTGATTTTGAAGTATAAGTGGTTTGATCACTAAATAAGATGTATGGAACCCCTCTCCAGCTACTGTTTTTGAAATCAAGCCTAGGTCTTCATTTTTTAAGACCCTAAACCCAATCCTACACCCTAGGGAACCTAAATTAAGGTATCCTAAGACTAATACACTACCATAAGACCCTCCTAAGAACCTAATCAGGTTCTCACTAAGCCCAATTGACTTGGGTCTAAGTCAATCACACTTCTCCTAGTCAATTGGACCTCAACCAACACAAGTCTAATTGGACTCAGTGGGAGTCCAATTGACTCAAGACTGACCTAATTGGGAACTCTCTCTCCCAATTCCACACACATTAACCCAATTAAACTTGGTTACGTTTAATTAGATCAATCACTTAGTAATAGGTTACACATACACCTATTTTTAGACATCTTAAACCAACCAACATAGAAGTTGACCTAGGTGGTCCACTTGACCACCTATTTACGCACACACACACCCACATATTCACGCACACACGCCTACATGCACCCACCTGGCCGCCAACTCTAGAGAAAACTCCAGAATGGTCATACATGGTCATTCTTAGATCCACAAAAATTGGATCTAAGAAGACTAAATATAGCCCTCTTGGCTGGCCACTCTAGAGAAGTCTAGAGACTTCTCTTGAGAGCACCTTGGCCATCCAAGAGTCTATATAAGACTCCCCTTGGATAGCTAAGAGACCGGATCTAGATCTTGGATGCCATCTCCATTTGCACACTCTCCACAAGCTCCACCATCATCTCCACTCTACCATTGAACGTCCAAGAGCTAGAGCACCTCCACCATCTTCTCAAGAGGTTGGCCTACACACCTTGGCGGTCCCTCTTTCCCTTCCCACCACCTCAAGTGACACAACCATTAGAGACCACCTCCAATGCGCTATTTTCTATTAGCTAGATTAATGTTCTTCATGTTTTGATTCTACATTATTATCTTACTAGTAACAGTAGTAATCCTCTATGTCTAAGAATGCATGCATAATCTACCTTATATCCATGCATGCATAACTTCTCTATTAGCTAGAACTAGTGCATTTAAGTTTCATGTATAAGCTTTCCTCTATAATCGTTGTAATGACTATCTATGAAGGAATAAAAATCATCATTTGCTTGTTCATCTAAATATAGTGCAATAAATATGTCGATTATAAAGGATGTGAATGATTTAGCGATAGATTTATTTTCTTTTGGTCACCATCATATAGTAGAGGTCTTGTGAACACAAACACACACATTCACTTTTGTGATTTACCTGATGCACACACATGTTTTCCATGTTAACAAGCTACTGGTGCATCTTTTACTTGCACATCACACGCCTCACCGAGCTTCAACAAAAGGAAAGAAGATCTCAGCCATTGGATTTCCATCCAATGGATGAGGGCAACCACGCACAAATTAGAAACTCGACATACGTGGAGTAGCGCAGCTGTGAGCACACTCAATTGCGAGTGAAGAGCGCTGGTTCGAGTGGTGCTTCACACGAAATCAACAGAGGCGGTGGAGGCATGGGTGCGATTGGTCGTTGGATGGTCATTAGTGGGCAAGGATTCACCTACGTGGCGCGACGAGAACCAACGGATGCCTATGTACGGATGCACGCAAGATGTTCATGCATGGTTACACGCAGATGCATTAAGGCGGTACTGTGCTAATTTTATGATCGGACTACTGAGATTAAGGCGCTCAATTTGAACCTGAGGCGTGCACGTGAAGAGATAAATGAAATGTGGGCGTTGGCAAGGAGTGTGCATAGCCATGCGATCGCGATCAGACGCTCCAGACGCTACTACATGTCGCCACCAGGATCAATCCGCACGTAGAGGGCACGTTTGGGGGTGTTTTGAGGCCAAATTAGAGCCGTCTATCTCCTGATTAACGGATCTAATTAGCCTAAAGTTGCACAATTTTAATGGCCAAATTACCCTCTTTGCCCCTCATCAAAGCTATAAAAGATGGCCTAGGCCTTCCAATTGAAGAACATACTCCCACCATTTATCTTCTAGACAACTCTTCCTCTCTCTCTTCCACCTTCCTGCAGACCTCTCTCCCTCTATAACTCTACTCTGACTTTCATCCCGGCACTCTAGATCTGAAGTGCTACCGTGCTTCACACAAGAATCTCACAAGCGACGTCGTCTTATCTCTCTCTCTATTTAGCATAGCAATGTCTAGTTTAAAAACTGTTTCTAATGCAATACGATTTTGATTATCTGATATCTGATGTTCATATATACATATATAAATATTTGTTTAGAGCGAGTTTCCTAAAAAGCTTATGTATAAATCATGATTGCCTCCCTAAGAATGACCCGATACTCCTGATTTTTATAAATTAATTTGTTCCATCGTGATTTGCACTACGATGACAATATCTGACCTTTCTAACGCGTCTCACGACAAAGGAACAAGTTGGCGCCATTGCCGGGAAGGCAACAGAAATTGTTGAAGCTTTTCAATGCTTATTTGAGATCTCTAATTTGCTATTTTTCTGTTGATTTCAGGAAGCATGGAAATCTGAATAGGACATGACAAATGGAGAAATTGCGAGTTCGAATCCCAAGTAAGTACCTGTAGTTTAGATTAGTTAGATTTAGAAAAAATTAGGATTTACTTGAACCTTAGGATTAGTTATAATTTGCTTGCTTATTAAAAAAAAAATTCTTTCTTGTTGGTGATTTTCGGACTGAAATAAAGTCTTATCTTAAAAATTCAATTATCAAAGATCCGTACGTCCAAAAGTTCTCAACTTTTTACTTGACGTGAGTTTTGAAGTCAGCAAGAACATATCCAAATTTTGCACAAATTGAAGTTATATAAAAATTTTGAAAATTCGTGCACTGATCTATTATCAAAACGGTTATTGTTCCTGAATTTTTGAAGTTCAAAATATCATAGGAATTTTTATACACCCGATTGATTTGAAATTTTTGGCAGTAAATTTTTGAGATAATCAAGAATTTAACAAAAATCTGTAAATAATATTTCTTGCACGTTTAGTTGCACGAATTATTCAATCACGAACTGGAGGTCAAAATAGACTACAAAACCCCTAGTACACTTTAAATCAGAAAAAAAATAAAGAACGTGCATTAAAAATTCTTAAAAAATATTTTCTGAGTGGCTAGTCAGTGGTGTAATAGGATCAATTGATTGCGTTGCTTGGGTCATACCACTCATTTGCTTTTTGGACTTAAAAGAATCATCTAGAACTATCTGTGCTTAGGATTTCATATTAAGGGTAGAGCACACCTGCATTTCCATATTTAAAGAAAATCTATCGAACAAACTAAGATTTGCAAAACTCTTGTGTGTCTCATCAGAACCTTGATTGAAAATATTAACTCAAGTGAACTCTAAAATGCATTAACACAAGCATTTGAATCTTAAAATTCGCTTCATCATAAAATAATTGCTTGTGAACCCTTTTTCTAGATCACTTCACATGTCTGAAGTCAATTTCAAGGGAAAACTCCCCCCTAACACCAATCATATTCCATAAACACATAAAACCTAAGCCTAAAACTGAGTAGACGTGCCCTAGGCAAGACTAATAGTCTTGGGGACTTGAAATTAGATTGGGCTAAGGTTAAGGCCTTATCTACTTGGATCCACTGGTGACAAGAAAGGTCGGTGCGGTAACCGCGCTAACCCTTAGTGGTGTCCCACTATGCGGGGTGTCCTAGGGGGTCCCACCCTTTTGGCCAGCCAAGTAATTCATGGGTTGATCTAACCCAGTAGTGTTTTAGGGAGCTAGGATCAGGTTTATTTAGGGTTGACACTCTAAGGACCAGTTTGATTGCTTCTGTCGAAAGAGCAGAGGATTCTCTCATCTGTCTTCTCCCTCTTGTCTATAGACATTCTTCTAGTGTATGCAAGGTAGAAGATCTCAAAATCCTAATTTGCTACTACCATTAGAAAGAAATCCTAGGAGAAGACCTATTTATCCAGAATCTGAATCTGAACCCCTTGCAATGGCTAGTCACCCCGAGGAACATGAGATCAAAGAGGAAGAACAAAATTTGGATTCAATGACCCTCATACAGAGGTAGATCACTAAGCAGGGCCAGCACCATGACAGGCAGAGGCAGGTCATCATGCAGGCCATCACTCGACTCCAAACTGGGAGAGCTGACCAGCCTCTCTGTGACTTTTGCAACCCTCCTAATGCCCAACCTTAACCCTTTGTCAGGGTACCTCAGGATGGGGATGATTTTGAACTTAAACCTCATATTATCAATTTGATTCCCCACTTCTATGGTCGTGATTCTGATGACCCCTTCCACCACCTTGGAGAACTTCTACACATGGGAAGGACCTTTGGCTCTAGGAACATGGATGAGGGTACCTTGATGATGAAAATGTTCCCATTGTCGTTAAAAGATAGAACTGCTCAATGGTTGAGGACTATTGGTAGACTAATCCTAACCTAGGAGGATCTGAGAAGCACATTCCTGAAGAAATTCTTTCCTGTAGGAAAAACTAACACCCTTAGATGTGCCATTACAACCTTTAAGCAGAACCCTAGGGAACAACTACATGAGGCTTGGGAGAGGGTTAACAATTTAACTAGGAAATGCCCTCATCATGGGATTTTGAAGTGGCACTTGGCCCATATTTTCTATTATGGGTTGAGTAATAATTTGAAGAATTTTGTTGATGCGGCATGTGGGGGTGATTTCCTAAGTAGAGACACCGAGGAAGCCTTTCAGTTATTAAATAATATGAATGAAAATTCCCTCAACAATGACTCAATGTCTACCTTTAACAGAGCTAATGAACTAAGAAGCGGAGTTTATGAAGTTAACAATAATTCACACTCGGTTGATTTAGAATTAACTGCACAATGATTAGACAAGGTGGAAGTCATGGAAAAGAATGTGGAAAGTTTGGATAAGAAACTGGATAATCCTCTGAAGGGCAGGAGTTCCTTAGGTACACAATCTAGAGTAAATCCTATGCCTACCCAAGGAGTGCCTACATTAACTCATAACCAGCTCCCAGCGCCCTAGGTCAGGAATTAGTGCACAACATCAATGACCTAACTGTGGCTCCACCTATGAGGCAATTGTACTTGGACCTATCTCTTTCTGGGTACTAAGGAGGGACCTTGATGCCCTCAAATTCTGAACTAGGCATCTCGATGCCTAATTATCTTTAAGATGTGAATGCACTCCAAGGTCACACTAGAAATGAGCCTTATTGAAACACTTACGACCCTGGATGGCGCAACCATTCTAACTTTGCTTGGTCAAGTTAGAAACCCGCCCCAGGTCCTAACTTGACTAAGCCAAACACTTATGGGCAACCTAGTAGGTACACACAACTATGCACATATCAGCCACAACCTACTCAGGAAAACCAGCCCTCAGATCCGAGTCTAGTCCTCAAAGAAATGAGAGAAATGAATCAATTGAGGACATATTTGAAGGGACGATTAGACCAACTAGTTGATGCTAGACAACACGGGATGTTGCCATCCCAACCTATCTCAAACCTAGGGAATTTCAATAGGGTTAACCAGCACAACACACAGGAGCAATAAGCACACATAATTCAGCCTACTCCCCAGCACCCACCTAGTTTTGTTAACCCTAAACCAACCCAGGCTCAACCGATTTTGCAAAACCCACCTTACCCTTCTAACCCTAATGCACATGCCTATGCTGTCACTTTGAGAAGTGGGAAACAAATCCAAGATCCTTATCCTTCTACATGAAAATCTTACCAAGATCTTGAGGTGCCTGAATCTGACCAGAGAGACCAAGCTAATCTGGAAAATAAGACTCAGGATTTGAATACTCATGATTTTTCTCAAGCACCTTTACTTGAAGCCTTAAACAAACCTAGGGAGAAGAAAACCAATCAATCTAAGAGTGGCTTGAGATTTTAAAGCAAGTCTAGGTGAACATATCACTCCTTGAAGCCATTGAGAACATCGTAGTTTGTGCAAAATTTTTGAAAGAAATATGCACACCGAAATGCCAAGACAAATCATCAAAAAGGGTCATGATTTTTGAACATGCCAGTGCCATCATCCTAAATAAGCTCCCTCCTTAAAAGAAAGATCCAAGGACCCCCTTAATTTCATGTGACATAGATGGTTTCATCTTGGATCGAGCCTTACTGGACCTTGGTGCCTCAATCAATTTAATTCCCATGGAATTGTATGAAGGGCTGGATTTAGGTCCCTTGCAACACACTGATGTGACCCTTCAGCTTGCTGATAGGTCAACCAAAATTCCAAAGGGCCTTGTACAAAATGTGATTATAAAAGTGAGGGATTTTGAGTGCCTGGTGGACTTCCTTGTTCTGGATATGGAGGCATCAGAAAACATGAACCACACCCCGATAATCTTAGAAAAACCTTTCTTGGCCACGGCCAAGGCTCTAATCAACTGTGAGATGGGGATTATGAACATCACCTTTGGAAGGAAAAACTGTCAACTCAACATCTTTAAAGCTTCCCAAAAGAATAAGGTGAATTATGGTTCCATCCATGTTGTAGGAACAATTGAAAAAGTTTTGGCAATCCACACTAAAGATGATCTGAATCTTGCCAAAGCTCAAGATCAGCACGAAAGGCAAGAAGGGGGTGTACTTGAGGATGATTCTGATCTACCACCTCCCATAGAAACTCAAATTGAAAAGGACATTATTGAGATTGAGATACTCTTGGGAGTAACTTATGATGAGTTAGATGATAATGTGAAGAATCCTGAATACACTTACCTCAAAATTCAAGAATTGTTGAATTTTAAGGGGGGACAATCCAGGGAAATGAACCAGGAAATAACCCCAGAAGAAGTTCAACACAATGGACTGGGGAAGAATTTATAGGCCAACTGGTTCAAATGGATGGCTTGAATCTGAGAGAGAAATTACTTTGGATGAGGAAGAGGTAATATCTGATGAAGATTTTGATGAATTTAGCACAACTCTACCTTTGCCCTCATATAACCCAGAGCCTGGAGAACTCATGATTTTTGATATCAACTACCATTATGTAGACCCTTATAACTCTGATTCAGAACTAGACTTAAATCTCAATCATGATCTCAATCCAGACCCTTTACCACCTCTTCTTGATTTGTGGAACTAGATTGATGAACAGGCTTTGCATCTTGAACCTCATCCACCTGACCCTATTCCATATTTCAAATCAGAAAGACTCTTTGGAGTAGGACTGCATCATCAGCTGGTCCGCATTTGTGGATCGTTGATTCTTGGACCAAATGTTCATATCTTTATACTAATCTTGAATCTCTTTGCAACAGTTATTACTCCTCTTGACCCACAATATTGAATTACATATTTTTGGGTTTAGGTCCGGCAAATAACGTTAAACTTAACGCTGGCTGGGAGGCAACCCAGTACTCTTTATAGGTAGTTCTGCATCCATGCTGACCTGGATTAACAAGTATAGTCAGGTGATATCCCCTCCTCTTGCTTATTATATTTTGATTTTCCTGCATATATTTCAATGAGGACATTATAATGAATAGGCATTGAGGGGTGGACATTACATGTCCTATTTTTATGTCAGAAAAAAAATATTGCATTTAGGCATAAAGAATTTTTATTAAGGTTTTATTAGGGATTTGTTCTTAAGTTTATTCCTGAGTTTAGAATCCAGTACAATTTCACCCTTACACGTAGAATTTGCAATGGATCCTCTGTGAAGACCGATAAACATCTTTAGTTTGTCGAGAAGAAGCAATGTTTCTTCTCCTAAACCCTTGGACATTAATTAGGGAGACAAGCAAACTATCTTCTAGCAGATCCACCAAACAAGTGTGAGGTGAGAGTAGAAAGTCCCCTTGTACTCTAAGGCTAGTATGAGGAATTTTAACTTCTAGATAACTAAATAATGATATTCGGAGTTAGGCATAGTTTTCGCACTTGATTTCTGCGTACAAATTCTTAGTGCGAATACTTTGAGAGCCACCAAATAAGGCGAAATACGCAGAGAGTGGGTTTTGATAAAACTAGGACTAAGGTGGATGGCCATGATTGTCCTTTACGAAATCCTCGACTGAAGGAGGGTATTAATGGTAAGGTCAAAAATACACTGTCAAATCCATTCATTTCCCCGTGTCGAGAATAGGCACTTCCACCAAATAAGTCACCCGATATCCTCTTAAACACCCCTAATCCCGAATAATGCCTCATAAATAAAATTTCCTATGCTATATTGCGTTGCGTTAGTAGATATTTGGATGCGAAAGAAAAAAAAAGAAAAAGAAAAAAAGAGAGAAAAGAAAAAGTATATATATATGGATAGAAAAAAAAAGAAAGAAAAAGGAAAGAAAAGAAAAGAAATATATATATATATATACATAGAAAAAAATTAGAAAATAAAGAGAAAAAGTAGAAAAAAAGTGTTTATGAGTTTAGAATTTATTTCAAGTGTATTGAGGCAACAACACCTTCTACCTCACGATCCATCAAATATAGCCTTGACTTACTTTTTTGTATTTCTGGCTGCCTGAATACGGGCTGAGGAATTCTTGATTAGTCATAGGGTTATCAGAACCTTATCAAAGTATTACTGCCAGGAGAGACCACCAAATAAACTGACAAATCTGGTGAGGTTGTGAGCTCTAAAAGAAAGAAAAGAAAGAGAAAGAGAGAGAATGAGTATAAAAGAATTAAAGAGAGTACAGTTTCTTCGCCTCTCTTTGAATTAAATTATTTAATAGTCTGGAAATATAGATTCTAAAGTACTAGTCTATATGTAGCACTAGATGTGTGTGAGCTACCAAATACAAATCTACTTGACTCAGTTATCTTCTACCTAAGCAAAAAATCAGGGCTGAATTTACAGATTATCTTATAACCCCGAGGGAAGAAGTCTGCCTATGTTAATCGCTCTGAATCGGATTTTGAAATCGATGTGTTGTAGTATAGATTGAATCAGCACAAAAAATAAATAGAATTAATACTTGAATGGAATCCAAGGTCGAATACAGGGAGCAATCAGCAAATTAATTCTCAATATTGCAATTCAAGCACAATATAAGCAATTTATAAGAAATAATGATATATAAATGAGAGAAAATGTCAAATATTGTAAAAAGAATAGGGTAAAATGGTGATTTGAATCACTGATTACCCCTCACAATAATATCAAATATCTCAATAGTAACAATCAATTTAATTCCACGTATGATAAGTTCACAGTGCACTCCCTTCAAAGATCAGCCGATGGAACTCTCAGTGCCAAGAGGGCACCCTTCTTCTTCCCTCCCTTTCTTTCTACTTTTGCCTCCTTAAGCACTAGAGAAGGCACAACATAGGGCTCAGCAATGCCAGCAGAGGCAAAGGCCTCCCTCAAAGATCAGAAGTGTTGAGAGGAGGGCAGCAGAGAAAAACCCCCTCCCCTCTCTCTCTTTTCTCTTCTTTCTCTCTCAGAACCAGGCAAACCAAAACAGACCCGGGTGTCTGGGTAAACAGACCAAGGCCTAGACCCGCGAGGCGTGAGCACGGGCAAGGGTGTGCGTGAGACGTGCATGCAGGGATTGATGAGAAGCTCATCATGGTCTCTAATTACCCCCAATTAACTAGTCTTCCTAGTTAATTAGCTAGAATATGTGAATATATGGGTTAATTATTAAATAAGGGATAAATAGTAAAGGACCTTAAAATAAATTAAAAATGCTATATTATCATCCAATTAATATTATTAATAATCTAATTAATAATTGGATTCAAAATATTATCAATTATTCATTTAATTAATGAGTTAACTAACTTAAGCATAATATATACCTAAGTGTGTAATAATTTAAGTAACATTACCTAATTAAATAAATTAATCTAAAAAGGTCAAAAATGTAAATTCAAGGTCTAAATATAATAATTGTCTTATTTATAATCATATATAAAATGTTGAAAAAGATTTAAATTAAAATAAACCTTGAAAACTTGAGTTTACATTTTGGTCCTTACATTTTATTTCATTCAGGTCCTTATTTTCCACTTAGGTCCTTAGGTTTCACTGGAAATAAGTCCCTAGATTTCTTCTTCTCTTCTTCACCCGTCTGGATGGCTGACGACTGAAGGCGCAGCCACCACCTGATCATCGCCAATCTGACGTCATACCTTCTTCTCCAAGCTCCTGGAACTTGCACTCACCATCTCCTTTTCATCCACCTATCTGGATCATGCCTAAATCCTATTTTAGGGTTGGAGATAACCTCACCGACGTCGGAGAAGACACCGGTGGTTATTCTCTTCCTATCCACAAATCCGTCTAGATTCCACATCCTTCTTAGTCGCCGTCGACTATAAATATCCCTTGACACCCTCGATTTTCACCAAGTTGGCTCCCTTCCCTCTTCTTCACTAAAGTTGACTTCGATAGGCTATTCTCTCCGCAACTACGGCGAACTTCGTCCGCCTCATCCGACTTCCTCCATCCATCTTCAATAGCTCTGGATCTCTGCCGAAGTCAGTCGCGTCTTCTGACAAGCGCTGACTAGGAGCTCTCCTCTGCTTCACCTCACAACCGCTGCCGGAGATCTTTTGACAACCCTCTGATTTCCTCCTCCGTTATGAGCCATCGACGGAAATCCTCTATCCCCTTCGTCTCGGTAACAGTAGACTAGGTAGGTGGGAGTAGGTTAGTTTAGTTAGTTAGTTAGGTAGCCTAGATAGTTGTAATGTTAGATTTAGAACTCGTCTTCCTCAACTCCGGCAAGCTCCTTGAGCTTGTCAAGAGCATTAATTTCTTTTTAAGTCACTGTCCATCTTCTTCTATCTTTCACGATCATTTCTAACACCTTTAATTACTAATTTGATCACTAATTTGCCTAAACCTTTGCCACCTCCACCGACTACTTCTGCTGTCTATGGCAGCAGTAGTTGAGCTATATTCCACCTTCATTGGATCCTCCATCACCTATTCATCTTCTAAGGATCCTAATCATCACTATAATTTGATTAAATACCATATATAACTTAAATGCCCAAATTTAATTAAGCTCCTGAGCTCGCTGTCAATGACTGCTCGAGAGTAGTAGAAATCCTTAATAATATATATATTTATGATTGCAATCATTTGTCAACCTGTTTTAACCACTCAATTGAGTGGGAAAACAAGTCCTGAGCTTAACCAACTCAGATTCTTTAGAAATTGAATTCACTGTTAAATCCTTATTCCAATGATTAATTGAAGAAATTAACTTGATCCTGAGGTTCCTTGTGACCTCAGGAACCTTTTCAAATCATTAATGGCATATTTTCACAATCTGTGTACAAATTCACCTTTTTCTGGACTCACTGGAGCTCTAGTGATCTCCGACGAGTCAAAACTAGTCTTCAGCCTGTAGAACTTGGTGAGAAACTCCAGATCAATGAAATGTGGATTACTGATTAATCTGAGATTGTTTATTTTAGATTTGAATGTCTGGAGCTTGAGATAGGTCTTCATCTTCTCCAACTCCGACAGAGTTGGAGAAGTCTGACAGTTAGTTTTAAGATGCATTTAATAGGTCTAGAAGCTTCAGTGCTATGCACTGAACTCATTTCCATACTTAAATCACTGTAACAACCTTTGGTTTGTTTTGACGAACAAACTACTTTAGAAGCTGAGGTGACGAGCTTAAAACCCTAGGAACTTTAGTTAAAACACCTATTTAAGGGTTTGAGCATGTTCCTGAGACTGAAGGGATGTTGTTTAAGGTGTTAATTCCCTGAGAAAAGGTTTAAATTAGAAAGTCAAAATTCAAGGTTCTACACTCAAACCTGAGTTTGATTCTTTGATTCTGGATTCAATTTGATGCATTGATGAGTTTAAATTGATTATGAGATGTCTGTGAATGATTTAAAAGAGGTTTGGATAAGCTCTGATGTATAATTCAATTGGATTTGATTTCTGCCAGTTTGGGTTGGTTTTGAACCCAAACTGATGGGAGTGGATTCTAGATGAGTTTTGAATGTAAATTCTACCCAGATGAAGTTATAACAACCTCTAGAAGTTGTTTTAAACAATTGAACAGGTCTTTAGTTGTCTGTTAGGACTTTTTCATGTCTGATTTCAAGGTCCTGAAGCTTCCAGAGAAGCTTTGAGCTTTTGCACACTTCCTAAATCTCCTGAGAGCTTAATATTCACACCAACAGCTGTGGAATTCACTTCCTAATCTATTTAGAACTTCAACTGGAAGTGAAAGCCCAATCTGTGGACTTTATAACCATAAATCCATTTTCCAGGCCATTTTTAACTGTTGAAAAATAGTATCTTCACCCTTTAAATCGAAGAGCATAACTTCCCCTTCACATTAAACTGACACTTCAATCCTGTAGAGCAACTCGAGCTTTCCAACAAGCTTTTATTTACTTGGAATGGAGCTCTGAGCTGTTAGGAATTGACGTTTGAAGTTTGGTCTGGGTGGGGATAAGATAGTCCCACTTCGGTTATTTCTGAACAACTGCTTGGGTATAAAATTGTTTTGTTGTATAGCCACTTCAGTCAACAGTGCACGGCGGATGGTTACCGATTGAGCATTGAATGAGCATTATGTGTGTGTGGCCGCGTATGTGCCTGCGAGTGTGTGCACTTGTGGTGTGCGAGTGTGGGCCTTGGGAGGGCATAGACCTGGGAGGTTGTGAACCGATTTGGCTCGAAACTTTGAATCGGAAATAAATCAAACTAAATGAATCAGGCTTGGACCTAGTAGGGTATGGTCCCACCTTGAGAAGGGTGCTGTGTATCCCCGAATGGTCCAAGCCGCCAACTAATAAACCTAATTTTTTGTTGAAGAGAAAAAAAATCTAGTTCGACTCAGAAGGAAGAAAGGCTAAGAAAGATATGCTGAAGGTAAGGAAAGTTGCTAAGGAAAGGTTAAGGAAAATGCTAAGTGCTGAAGGTTGCTAAGGAAAGGCTAAGGAAAAATGCAAAGGTAAAAGAAGAAGGAGCAAAGCAAAGGAAGAGAAAGGAGAAGGAAGATAGGAAGAATTCGTAGAAGGAAAAGAGAAAGGCTGAACTGGCACTGAAGAGGAAAGGCAGAGAAGAAAGAAAAGAGGAAGGAGAGAAGAGCTCGAGAAATGTAAAAGAAAAATAAGAGAAAGAATAAAGAGAAAGATAAGGAAAAGATTAAGAGAAGATTAAAAGATAACTAAAGAGAAAGTGAGAAGAAAGAAAGGTAAAACAAGAGAGAGAGGCTGAAGATACAAAGAAAAGAAATGGTTTAATTTCTTGCATTATTTTTAATTCCTTTTTGAGTTTATTGATGTAATAAAGCATATTTCAATTAGAAAAGCTTTCTATTGCCTTAATTTCTTTGAAATAAATAGAAATTAACATGTTTGCTTGTTATTAAAGGAGATCATTTTTGTAAATATGTTTTCCTATGAAATTTTGCATATTTCTTAAATTTAAAATCATTAGACAAAGTTCATGTTAAAATTAACTTAATTATACTTTCTATGAGTTGTTTAAATTGATTAGTGAATTCTGAATAAACTAAACCTCCCAGTGAACGACTTGGACTCAACCAGTTAAAAGAAATAAAATCTAAAATGTTAGGTTAACTTGACCCTATACTACTCAACCGACACAAATTTGAGTTAACCTAAGTTACTTTCTTCTACACATAATTAAGCACAATTAACTTAATTAACTGTGTTGAGGAGAGAATGCATCATTTTAATGGCACCGTTGTTGGGGAGATAATATTTTGCTTCATTTCATTCACCAAAACATTCCCTGGCATAGCTTTGTCTAACATCATTTTAATAATCTTTTTGGTGCCGTAGGAGGTAACTATAATTATATTCACCATTTTTTTTTGCTGTTTTTAATGTTTTGTTTTAATTAGTTGTGTTTTTGTCTTGTTTTCTATCTTCTTTTCAAGTTTACCTCTGCGGGTAATCTCAGGAAGGTGGGTTTTCTTAGTTCTGTTTTCCATTATAAATACCATTGTAAGTATTCTTTCCTTTAGTCTTTAGTTAGTTTGAATTGTTGCATTTAGTTAGATAAAAAATTAAAAAATACAAAAGTACATACCTTTCTGACTAACAGCAACATGATATAGGCATACACTCTTAGAAGTGCATCTTATCTGCTAGTTTCTTTTCGATCTGACTTGGGAAATTTCTACTGTTTTTCTTGCATTAGCGGGAAAACATGCGAACAAGAAAATCGCTTGGTCGGACCGTCGTTCGCGGTGTTTTAATGATATATTTGTTGTAGTATATTGCAAAAAACGATCACCAGTTTAATTTATTTATTACTCAAGATTTAGATTATCCCGAGGTCGAACTTAGGGAGCACATATCATTTTAGAAACATATAAGTTCACAATATTGTTACAAAGATTTAAGAGAGAGAGTGAGCAAAAATTTCTCTTTTTCTTCTTCTCTCCTTTCTCTTGGCTTCTTCTTCTCTCTTCTCACACTGTGTTTCTTTTCTTTCAGTAGTTGCGATTCTTTTCTTTCTCTTTTCTTGTTCTCTTTCTCGTCTCTTCTTTTCTTTTCCTTCTCCTTTTCCCTTTCTTTTCTGCCTTTCCTTTTTTCGGACGTCTGATTCTCTGAATCAGACGCCTTAACGGCCCTGTTGCTACAGTGCCTCCTTCTTTCTGCAGCAGCTCCTCCTTGGCTTCTTCTTCTTTTCTTCTGTTGTCTTCTCTTCTTCTTCTTTCTTCTTTCTTCTGTGTCTTCTTCTCTTTCTTCTCTCTTTAGCTTTCCTCCTTCCTGGCTTCAGCTTCTTCCTTTTCTTCTCCTTGCTGCGGCTTCTCCTTCACCTTCTCTTTTTTTTGTTTGCTTTGCGGCTAAGTCCTCGCCTTCTTTCTTCTTCTCCTTGCGGACAAGTCTTCGTTGCTTCCCTTCCTTCTCTTCTTCACCTGCTCCCTACACACATGTGAATGCAAAACCTACCCCTACCCTTTCCCACGTCTCTCTCTCTCTGAATCTCTCTTTGGTATGCTCTCTCAAAGTCGGGTAATCGGGTCGGGTTGCGTGCCTGGGTCCAGGCGCATCGATGTGGGTGGTGCGCGAGGAGTGCATGGATCAGGGTAATCAGGTTGCGGGTCAGGTCTGCGTGGGCAGTGCCGCGGACGAGACCCGATGAGTGAGGGCGAGGGACCTCACCCCAGTGTTTCGAGGCGATAAGCCAGGAACAGTTTTTCAATTTATGTGTGGGCATGCACCCACACACTTCTGAGGTGGGACTAAAGTCCCACCTTCACTTTCGGGCATCTGCGGGAGGAAGGTTCGTCTAATTGGGGCAGCGGCAGAGGCCTGTGACCCCAATTTAGAACCTGAGTGTGTGCGCGAGGAGGTTCCGCACCTACTGGTCCTGAGCGCCTGGAGTGCTGCAGCCTGGAGCAGCTTGCGAAGCAGCTCCAACCCGCTCGTTAATGGCGGTGAGCCATGCTGTCCCTGAAACATGCACATGGCCTCGTGGCCTTGTCAAATACCTTGGGCAGCTTCTCCATAGTGTGGCGAAGGTGCAGAGGTGGTCGAAGTAGTGCGAGAGTGTCTGTGTGAGTGTGCCCAGGACACACTGTGTGCGTGAGAGTGGGTGTGTTCGGGGGGTGTTCTAGAGATGTGGTGTGGTGAATGGAGTGCAGATTTAGGGTCAGTGAGGTGTCGCGGTGCTTAAGGGGTAGCTGGCGAGGCGGATGGAGGCGTGGAGTGGCGGGAACGCCTCGCCGGAGGGTGGCCGAAGATGGAGAAGGTGGCAATGGACAGTGGTGGTCGGTGGGTGGAAACAACAAATTAATAAGGGGGAAATAAAGGAGAGAGAAAGGGGAAGAGTGTTTACCTACTTAACTGACGAAAGGGGAGGAGGAGGCGCTCGGTGCGTGCCTGCCAACGCCGGAGACAAAGATGCCCAGAGGAGGGTAACGGCGACAAGGAGGTCAGAAAGGTGCCAGCTGGTGCGGCCTAGCATGGGAGGATGAGGCGGAGTGAACTCTGCTGCAGGTATGGCAGCAGAGCGACAAAGGGGAGGAGGAAGGGTCACCAGAGCCTGCGGGCGCTTGGCCGGAGGAGGAGACGAAGTTGGGGGTTTTCCTCGGCCAAAATAGGCTTGAGACGACCGGAGAGCCCTGCCGTCCCTTAAATAGCAGCTGGTGAGAAGAGAATCTCAAGGAGATATCGTGGAGAGCTTGCCGGAGTTGGCCGAAAGTGGAGACCCATTCCTCTCGCGCGTTCGCACGAGAGGAGTGGGCAATGGCAAGACATGGGAGGGGGTCCCTACGAAAGAGGATGACGCAGGGAACCCTCCTTTCGTTTCTAAGAGCGGCTCCCATACCCTGCGCGGTGCCATCCTCCGCGCAAGGTCGCTGGAGGTATGGGTAGCTACGTGGGGTGGCAGAGGGATCATTTTGTAAAGAACAAAAGGGAAGCTGGGGGGCAAAATGCAAGGGTTCAGAAAGATAAGAGTCGAAAAGTAATTCAAGAGGATCAATTTGTAAAGTAGGTCAAGATGGCCTTCCCTTAGGTCTAAATTTTGGTCTAAACCTAATTTGAACCTAAGGAATCTAATGGTGAAGTTTGATTTTAGGTTTGACCACGTTTGATCGGTCAATTTGCACAAAAATCTAAATTAGGTCAAAAGTTGGGTATGGTTCTCAATTTAGGTTAAGATAGGTTCCAAAGGCCAAATTGAAGGTTCTAAACCCTAGGAAATATTTTTCCATGAATTTTAGGAGGTTTAGTTGATTTTTATCCTACCTGGAACCTCGTGAATTAAAGCAGGTTTATTTCAGGGTTACAGAATGTCATTTAATTCCTAGAAGTTGTTATAACCCTTTTCGGATCAGGTCATCCCACTTTTTTTCTTATTAAGCCCATTTGACCTATGTTTAGACCCTTAGACACCCTGTTTGTGTACTGCCTTGGTAAAATTGCAGTTTTACCCCATGTGAATTATTTTATTCTTAAATTTAGAATTCTCTGATTTAAGCTTTCCCTTATGTTTTGTAGGAGCTTTTGTACACTTATTTAGATCAAAATGTGCTAGTTAGGGTTCATGATGAGGCTCTCATCACCACATAGATCCCTGTCCTAGAAATAATAACAAGACCACATATATTCTTTGAAAATATTTAAAAAGCGATCACTTTAATTCTGTCGATCATATTTTCGAAAAGATTAAGTAAAAAAAGAGGAAAATAAAAATTGTGACTTAATTTGTTTGCAGAATGTATGCGGGTTTTATCGCAATCGTCTGTTGCATGCTATCGTGTACACAACACGATCACTAGAGTTACACGAGTCTGAAATTTCTATCTCTCATCTTTGCACCTTTTAGGGCTTTGGTCGAAGATCAACAAGTCTATTTCACAACTAGAGCTTCGGGGAGCCAGTAGTGAGCGATCTCGATCCTAGACCTTAAACCTTTGGGCCTTAAGGATATGCACTTGCGTAGACACGGGTTTAGGACATGTATTTTGATACTGTTACTATACTTGTTTGCATCCAAAGTATTTTTGCATATTCTAGGAATCTCATCTTTCCTTTGAAAGAAGAGAAAAACCCATGTTTTTTGGGCTATTTTACGGGTTTTTGTTGCCGCTATTTTCTGGTGGTGTTAGTGTGCCTTTGCACATTCTTTTCATTTTATGGACGGGAGGTGATCCTTGCATCTGCCTCTTGTAACTTTTTTGACAGGTGATCCTAGGCTGGTTGTAGATAAGCAACCACTTAAATTCCCATCTGATTCATCTATTCCTTTGGAACAATTGCAAAATCAGAATCCTGAGATCCCTTCTGGTCAGGGGGAGATGCTGCCTTTTGACGTTCATGAGATGCTCTTGAACTAGAATCTTAGGATGCTTGAACTAAATAGACAAATTAATCTTTTAACAGCAGTCTTAAATAATTTGCAAAATCTTCAAACCCGTCCACCTCAACCTGAGGTGGGTTTTGATCTTCCTGATTTATCGATCCCTCGTCCAAAGCCTCTACTCAGAGACTACTACAATCCATCTAATGCACAAGTAGAGCCTAATGTTAGGATTCCTATTGGGGAAAATGCTCCAGAATTAAAGCCAAACATTATAGGTCTAATTCCACATTTTCACGGATTTGTATCTGAGGATCCATTCCAACATATTGAAGATCTTAAGAATCTATCTCAAACTCTTGGACCTCGAAATCAAAATAGGGAAATCCTACTTATGAAAATGTTCTCTTTTAGCCTTAAAGATAAAATAACTTATTAGTATAGAACTATAGCATAACCAATCTCAACTTGGGCTGAACTTGAATAGGCATTTTTAAAGAAATTCTTTCCTATTGGTCGAACAAATGCTTTAAGGTGAGCAATCACAACATTTAATCAAAATCAAGGAGAACCAATTCATGAGGCATGGGAATGCTTTCATGAATTACAAAGGAAATGCTCACATCATGACATCCCTCGTTGGCAACTAATGCATATCTTCTACTATGGACTGCAAGAGGGCATTTGCAATTTAGTCGGTGCCTCTTGTGGAGGGAATTTTCTAAATCGCGACACAGAATTCACTTCAGAATTATTTGAAGGGATGGCGGAAAACTTGATCAATAATACATCTATGTCGCAATTTACACGGGGCACGAATATAGCACATCAAAATCCACATAAGGGCATTCATGAAATCGGTAATTCATCTAGTTCAAAGGATTTGGAAATTATTGCAGAGAAACTGGACAAAGTCGATATCATAGAAAAGCATCTCGACGAGGTCCGAAATACGATGAAAACTTTTACAGCTCTACTTGCACGCAAAATCCCGCGCATTCACCTATTTCGCAAATTCCCACGGGGAGGGAATTTGTGAATAATCTGGATTCTAGAGATCCATCTTCCTTGGGTTTTCTATCTAGTCCTGCATCAACCCAAGGAGGGACCTTTGTCCCACAATCTTTCCCACCTTTTTCCCCATCTCCTATTTTTGTGGAAAACACGCCCTATCCTTTAGATTTAAATGCCATTTAGGAATATGCACCAAGATCAAACCCATATTCAAATACTTATAATCCTGGATGGAGAAGCCACCCAAATTTTTCTTGGGCTAATCAAAATCAAAAACCACATTATCCAAATCAAACCCATCTAAACCCACCTCCATTGCCTCCTCAGCAACCAAATGTGAGGTCTAATCCTATGAGTATGCAGAATTACTCTAGGCCTATTAGAGATACGCAGCTAGACCAAATTCTGAGAGTTGTGACTGAGAGCCAGCAACAAAAAGCTGAAGCTCTCACTGAGATCCAAAGGCAATGTAAGGTAGAGTTGGCTGATTTACGAGATCAGATTATACTTTTGGCTGAATCTCGTCAGCTTGATACTCTTCCATCTCAGCCAATTCCAAATCCTAGGAATTTCCAAAACCCTAGGCAACACTAGGGCCAAGTACATTTCCTTAATCAGGCCTTTGATTCTAATCAGAACCCATCCTCTATACTTCTAGAAAATAATCCACCAAACCCGCATCAACAGCCTTTATTGTATCAAAATGACTCACCTATTATTAAGAATCAGAATTGACTCTGCTGATCTTCTGAACTTGGTTGGAATCATTTCTTATTTTGCCTCAATCTTTAATATTTTACATCTCAACCTAAATCAGATCTAATCTTCATGAGATTCACTCTTATCTTTTTAAGATTTTTATCTGATTTTGGTTCTGCGAGATCTATTCTAGGCAATTTCAGGATGAGTTTTTACTGGCTGGTTTTATCTGTTTTTCTATTTTTGAACCAATTCTTTCATAACTCCTTTGTTTTTATTATACATATTCTTTTTAGGAGTTCTTTACTAGGGTTTACGCCTAGCTGAAGGCGTAAAACATAGCAATATTGTATATAGCTGTTTCCTGCTTTCTACACTTTTATTTTCCCATACACTTTTTTTTATTTTTCACTTCATCTTATACTGATTACCTTCATTTAGTCCAGCTAACCACTCTGACCTTTGGTCAGACTTGAAATCTTCCGCATAGAGATCTGTGATCTCCTCTATCCAACTCCTTCCATCACCCTATACTAAATGAAGTGTAATATCTTTTCACCCTTCTTACAATGAGGACATTGTAAAATCTTGGCTTGAGAGGGTGTGAAGTGAAATTTTCACTTCAAGTGTATGTGTATAAAAAACACATAAAATACCCATGAAATTTAAAAAAAAATGGAAATAAAAATATCATAAATATTTGAAAAATTTTGAAAATAATTCATAAAATTTGGAAAATTTTATAAAACATAAAAACGTAAATATATAAATACAAAAATTTGAAAATTGAAATTTAAAAAAAAAATAAAAGGGGTATTTTCATCTAGAATAAAGAAGAAAAGAAGAAAAAAAAATATATATCCATAATTAAGAGCTTAATTTTTCTTTTAGTTCAGAAACTAAAAAAAAATATATAAAGAACATATAAAGTATATGAGCGCATTAAATTCTTATTTAGATTTTTACTTATAACATTTTGTAAAAGTACACTTTTAGTTACAAAAATTTTTAAAACAAGATTTCATTTGAATTAGAATCTTTAAATCTTTAAGCTTTGTTTTTCTATTTTTACCCTGAAATTAAGAAACTAAGGTGTATTAAATTTTAAACTTAGGTTTTGGAATTAAATGGTAACTTTTTAGTCAATTAGATTAAGTAATTCTTTTACTTTTTGAATATTTAATTTTATCATAAAGTTAAGTAAAAAGGTCAGATATCTAGAGTTAATTAAATAGAGAGTTAGTAGAATTTTAGTCTTACAAGTTTTTCAGACTAAAGGACATTTGACTAGACTCGAGAATTTTTGTCTTGACAAATCCTATAGGAGGAAACTAAAAATTTAAAGAACTTGAGAGTGAATGGCTTTGTTGTCCAAGCTTTGGTTTGAGAGCTAAGTAACCAAAACATCTAAAATTCATACACATAGAATTGTCTTGTTGGCATTTGAGACTCCGAAAACACAGAGGTTAAGAGATCGATTTCGAATCCTCTTTAGTCCAACGATTTCTGCAGGGCGGTTCTCGAAAGGGTGAAGGATGTGCCACTTACCTAGAAAAAGGATTTGGAGAATAAAGTTAGTAAGAAAAACGAGAAGGGGGAGAAAAATAAAGAAAAAATAAAAAAATAAAATAAAACACCCTGCAGTTAAGTGCCTTATTACAAATGGGTACTTATGTAGTTTTCCATAAAAATAAAGCATCTTGATATAAATAGATGCTACCCTTCCTTCCATCAAATAAAAGAACACCTCACTACATATGAGTGTTTTAACCTATAGAAAAAGTTTAAAAAAAATGGAGATAAAAAAATTAGGAATAAGAGACCCAGTAGTCCACCGGAGGGATATACACAAAAAGTGTTGACCTTGAGATAGAAAATTAGTGAGGAGAAAGCAACCAAGCCTGAGTAAGGTCAAGCCAAAGGCTTGAATTGGAATAATTTGGTTTGGAAATTGATGTCTTAAGATCTGAATTTTTGCAAATTTGGATGCCTTTAGGACAACTCTCTTCACAATGCACAGATGTTTTAAAATCATAGCTAATGAACCTTGGTTTTGGGCAATGAAGCCTAAGAAATCAGGTTTTGAGGATTTATTGTTAAGACCTAAAGGAGAAGAATTGATAAAATCCTAGGTCTAGAAGCTGTCCTTAGTGCTGCAGGCTAGTAGATTAGAGTTTTACTATTCTAAGTTTGATTAATAATGAATATCTGGTTAATTTGCTTAAACTTAGATTGATAAAAGTCAAATATCATAAACAAAGGATTAACTTAAGTCTATTGAGTTTTTGAGTTAAAATTTAATTTCCAACTCTTTGGTTTTGTTTTCTTAAAACACTTTGTATTCTAAGTTTTTAAGGGTTAAGAATGGTTACAAAGAATAATAGATTTTTGAGATTCTAATTTTTTATAAGATTTTTGTTAACAACTCTATTTTTAATAAAGTATTTTTTGAAGATGTTTTGAGTATAAGTCGAAGTAAGAAAATTTTCTATATATTAGTTATTTATATTAAATTTTAAAAAATTCTTTAACCTAAGCTTTCCTCTACTTGGTTATTAATTTAAACCCAAGTGCTTTAAATCATCATATTCTTAGTTAATTTTACTAGGGACTAGCAAAACTTTGGCTTAGAGGTATGATGAGAAGCTCATCATGATTTCTAATTACCCCTAATTAACTAGTCTTCCTAGTTAATTAGTTAGAAATATGTGAATATATGGGTTAATTATTAAAGAAGGGATAAATAGTAAAGGACCTTAAAATAAGTTAAAAATGCTATGTTATCATCCAATTAAAGTTATTGATAATCTAATTAATAATTTGACTCGAAATATTATCAATTATTCATCGAATTAATGAGTTAACTAATTTAAGCATAATATATACCTAAGTATGTAATAATTTAAGTAACATTACCTAATTAAATAAATTAATCTAAAAAGGTCAAAAATGTAAATTCAAGGTCTAAATATAATAATTATCTTATTTATAATCATATATAAAAAGTTGAAAAAGATTTAAATTAAAATGAACTTTGAAAACCTGAGTTTACATTTTGGTCCTTACATTTTATTTTAATCGAGTCCTTATTTTCCACTTAGGTCCTTAGGTTTCACTGCAAATAAGTCCCTGGATTTCTTCTTTTCTTCACTCGTCTGGACGACTGACGACTGAAGGTGCAGCCACTGCCTGATCACCGCCAATCTGACGTCATACCTTCTCCAAGCTCCTAGAGCTTGCACTCACCATCCCCTTTTCATCCACCGGTCTGGATGATGCCTAAATCCTATTTTAGGGTTGGAGATAACCTCACCGGTGTTGGAGAAGATGCAGGTGGTTATTCTCTTCCTATCCACAAATCCGTCCAGATTCCACATCCTTCTTAGTCCCCGTCAACTATAAATACCCCTTGACACCCTCGATTTCCACCAAGTTGGCTCCCTTCCTTCTTCACTGAAGCTGACTTCGATAGGCTATTCTCTCCACAACTTTGGCGAACTTCTTCCGCCTCATCCGACTTCCTCCATCCATCTTCAATAGCTCTGGATGTCCGTCGAAGTTAGCCGCATCTTCTGACAAGCGTTAACTAGGAGCTCTCCTCTGCTTCACCTCACAATCGCTGTCGGAGATCTTTCGACAACCCTCTGATTTCCTCCTTCGTTATGAGCCGTCAACGGAGATCCTCTATCCCCTTCGTCCAGGTAACAGTAGACTAGGTAGGTAGGAGTAGGTTAGTTTAGTTAGTTAGTTTGGTATCCTAGATAGCTGTAATGTTAGATTTAGAACTCGTCTTCCTCAACTCCGACGAGCTCCTTGAGCTTGTCAGAAGCATTAATTTCATCTTTTTAAGTCATTGTTTGATGAGAGCCTCATCATGAGCCATAACTAGCTCATTTTGACCCAATAAAGAAGATAAAAGCTTCTACATAACCTAGAAGAAGGCCTAAATGAAGGAATAAGTGCTCTAAGAAGAAAACATGAAATAAAGGTTAAAACTACAATTTTACCATTGCAGTACATAAACGGGATTTCTCAGAGGTAAAACATAGGTCAAAAGGTCCAAATAAGATAAAAAGTGGGTTGAGTCAATCAGAAATGGGTTCATGTGCAATTTAGTAATTAATTGACATTTGGTAACCCTAAAATAGACCTGCTTAAATTAACAAGGTTCCGGTCAGAATAAAAATCAAGTAAACCCTCCAAAAATCATGGAAAAATATTCCCTAGGGTTTAGAACACTTAATTTGGCCTTTGGAACCCAGTTTGACTTAGATTAGGGTCATAGCTCATCAATTAACCTAATTTAGGTTTTTACGCAAAATGTCCAGTCAAACATGGTCAAACCTAAAATCCAACTTCACCATTGGATTCCTTAGGTCAAAATTAGGTTTATACCAAAATTTGGACCTAAGGGGAGGTCATCTTGACCTACTTTGTAATTTAGTACACCTAAATCACAAGTTGATCCCTATCTTTTGAAAATCCTTGCAGAGAGCCCCCTAATTTCCTCGCCACCTTTGCAATCAAGTCCTTCCGCCATTGTTGGGGCAGAATCCTGCTCCGGCGAGAATTAGAGAGGGAATACTCTGATTCCTCAGAGATCCCCTCCCAGAAATGGAAGGGAGATTCTCTGAGGAATTCCCTTCCATCTGAGGCCTATCACGATCTCTGATTTGATCCCAATCTCTCATGCGAATGCACGAGGGATTTGGGTATCCACCCACTTTCCTTCTCCGGTGAACCGTCGGAGATGATTGCGCGCCCTCCACGCACTAGAAAGTTCGGCCAGCACTTATAAAAGAATCCCCAAACCTGGCCGCTCAATTTCTGACTTGTCTTGGCGGAGATTCCCCCAAATTTTTTTCTCTTCCATCTCTGGCCAAGGAACCCGCAAGCTCCGGCGATCTCCTCCCCTCCTCGTCGCTCTGCTGCCATACCAGCAGCATAGTCCACTTCGCCTCTTCCTCCCGCGTCGCGCCATACCAAGCGCGCGTTCCCCTGACCTCGTCCTCGTCGCTGCTCCCTTCCTCAGGGTTCTTCTTCTTCGACGACGGCAGCTACGCACCGTCCACTCCGCTGCCTCTCTCCCTTCCAGAACACTCCAGATACATTCCCCTTCTTCCCCTCTCTTTGTTCCCCCTTACATTTCATTTAATTACCCCTCGACCATGCTTGACCACCGCCATCTTCCATCCCTCCGGCCAACCTCCGGCGAATCGCTCCCGTCGCTCCACACTTCCGCACGACTCGCCGACCAACTCAGAGGCTCCGCCTCACCACAAGGAACATCCTCCGCCCACCCACTTCTGCTCTACACCCACATCTCCGGTCACAGGACGACCTAGGCACGCACGCCTAGGCTGTCCCACGACCTACGGCACCGTGCACCACCTTCGCCGTGCCATGGCGAAGGTCCCCAGCTGGTCTGATTAAGCCGAGAGGCTTGTTTTGTGTTTGGCAGTATTCCAGCCCCTGCCACCATTGACGGTTGAAGCAGCTTCGGAGTAGCTCCAGGCTTCAGGACCTCCAGCCTTCAGGTGCAGCGGACTCGGGCAAGCAGTGCGAAGACATCTGGTCCAGCAAGGAGCGCAGCGAAGCTCGCAACCTTGGCAATTGCACGAAGACTCTTCTGTGGGCGCGTGCGAGAGTGGGGCAGGACTAATAGTCCCACATCGGCGAAATACGAAGCGCAGGTATGATATAAAGTGAATTTGTGTTATCTTCTCGTTGCCTCCGAACGCACAAGGGTGAGGTCCCTCACCTAGCGCTTGCCTCGTCCGCGATTTCACCTCGCAGATATGGTGGGCTCCGACCCGACCCAATCTGAGCACACCTCGCGCATCACCCACTCGCCGGTGCACCTGGTCCCGGGTGCGAAATCCTACCCGATTACCCGTGGCTCTGGGAGAGCGTCCTTGAGTAAATTTCAGAGAGAGAGAGAGACGTGCGGGTAGAGGGGTAGGGTAGGTTTTGCTTCCACCTCTCTATGCAGGCAGGCTGAGTGAAGAAGAGAAGAAACTTAGCCAAGGAAGGAAAGGATTGCAGACAAAAAGAAGACAGAAGAGAAAAGAAACAAAGGTAGGAAGAAGACCAAGGAAGAAGAAGCCCTATAGATCAGAAGAAAAGAAGAAGAAGAACCTACGAAGAAGAAGAAGAAGGCAGAAGAGAGAAGTAAGACTGCAGAGAAAGCAAAGACCAAGAAAGAAGGCCAAACAAGAAGACTACATTTAAGACGTCTGATAAAGAAATCAGACGTCCAATTCTGTTCTCTCTTAGCAACTATTTTTTTAAAATCTCTCTGTGAATCAATTATCTTTCATTTAAAAGTTGTATTCCTTAGTTTTAAACGTACTGAGATTGCTCCCTGTGTTCGACCTCGGATACTCCGATTTTCGAGTAATAAAATTCTCTATTTGTTTGAACGCTTTGTCGGCTATATTACAACGTGTTATCTTTTAAAACCCGATCAAGCGCGATAAACACTGTCCATCTTCTTCTATCTTTCACGATCATTTCTAACACCTTTAATTACTAATTTGATCACTAATTCGCTTAAACCACTTCCACCTCCACCAACTACTTCTGCTGTCCATGCCAGTAGTAGTTGAGCTATATTCCACCTTCATTGGATCCTCCATCACCTATTCATCTTCTAAGGATCCTAATCATCTCTATAATTCGATTAAATACCACATATAACTTAAATGCCCAAATTTAATCTTTCTAAGGATCCTAATTAGACCCATTGCTCTTTCTAGCTCCTTGTATCTGGTGATTGGAAAGGTTCTGGCCAATTGACTGAGGCCTGTTTTGCAAGATTTGATCCATCCTGCTCAGTCTGCTTTCCTCCCAAATAGATCTCTACAAGAATCTTTTATCTTGGCTCAAGAGATGGTTTGTGGCTGGCATAAGAGAAGATGCAAGGCCTTCATGTGGAAGGTCGATTTTCGCAAGGCTTATGACTTGATCTGTTGGCCTTATTTATGGGATGTGCTTAAAAGAAGGGGCTTTCCCCCTACTTGGATTGCCTGGGTTAAGAGATGTATTACCACGGTCTCCTTTACCCCCCTAATAAATGGGAAACCTTGTGGTGCATGGATCCAGCCTCAATGTGGCATCAGGAAAGGATGCCCCCTGGCCCCATTGATCTTTAACCTGGCAGCTGACAGTTTAGCTTAGTTTGCTTGTAAGCTTTCTGAAGCGGGTCTTGTTAGAGGTTATTCACTCTCTTGCAGGAACAGTCTGGCTCCCATTCTTCAATATGCAGATGATGCTGTCTTTTTTTTCGAAGGATCCATGGATGGAGCGTTGGCTTTGCATCACTTGGTTGATATCTTTGGTGAGCTTTCTGGACTGAGGTTGAATAGGGACAAGTCTGGTTTGGTCTGCTTTGGTTTTTCTGAGGAGGAGCAAGAAGCCTCAGTAGCCATCCTGATGACTCCCCGCATCAGTCTCCCTATTAGATATCTTGGGTTGCCTTTAAGGTTTTCCAGATTGAAGAGAGGTGATTGGAATTGCCTCTTTGACAAGATCTCCCTGAAACTTGATGGTTGGCACAGCAAATTCCTTTCCAGAGGTGGAAGGCTTATCTTGCTCAATTCGGTGATCACCTCCATCCCTATTTTCTACTTCTCCGTCTTCAAAGCACCAAGATCCATTTGGAAAAGATTGGTTGTGATGAGGAAGAGATTTTTTTGGAAGGGAGGTAAACACAAGGGTAGCTTCTTGCAGCCTCTCAAATGGGAACAAATCTGCTATCCTAAGGAGCTAGGTGGTCTTGGGATCAAATCCTTGCAGCACTTTAATGATTCCTTGTTGCTCAAATGGGCTGCTAAGCTGCTGCTGCAAGGTGATCTGAAACCATGGTATGAAATGATCAGGAATAGATATGGAGCATCCAACAGCAGGTTCTCCAGACTTCAGCCAAACTGTCCATCACCTTTCTGGAATTCGGTAACTAAGGCTTTGGCTGAACACTTCCATCTGCTGCTACCAGCACTTGGAGATGGCAGGTCCTTCAGATTCTGGAAGGAGGAATGGTCTGAATTGGGGGTCTTGAAAGAGCTCTATTCGAGAGCTTTTGATGCAACAGCTGACAAGGATGCTACGGTCAGCAAAATTTGGTCTTGCAGTAGCAGCAGCTGGAATCTGGATGTTGTGGAATCCAGCAGCAGCAGAAGAACTACCCGTTTGTGGAATGAGAAGAGAAGGCTTTTATTAGACCTTGAAAATTTTAGACCTTGGCCTAGAATGGAGGACAGATATCTGTGGGACGGGATCTATAGTGCCCAATCTGGTTATAACAAAATGTTAAATTTTGAAGAGGGATGGGGACATGATGCCAGTGATAAGATGATATGGTTGCTAAAAATTCCTCTCAAGGTACAAACCTTCCTTTGGCTGTGCAGGAGAGATGGGTTAATCACAAGTGATCTACACCATAGAAGATTGGGTATTGATCATCATGTGTGTTTTTTATGTGAGATGAGCACTGATAATGTAAATCTCCTCTTCTCCTCTTGCCTTGTTACTGATGTCATATGGAGAAAAATTTGTTAGGAGCCTTTACCAGAGTGGAATTCTATGTGGCATGGGTTTGAGGTGAGAGGGAAATCACATGTCCACATGGCTGCTTCTCTGTGGTGTGTATGGAAGGCGAGGAATGAGAGACTTTTTCAGGAGAGGCCGATTTATTGTGATAATATTGTAAGAGAGTGCTGGTCCCTCATACAGTCTTGGGGATCTTTTTTGTAATCTCCTTTCTTTGCACATAATATACTACTCCGGATTTCTATCGCAGGATGATAGCTCTCCTTTTTGTTTCAAAAAAAAAAAAATTTCTCGAAAATCATGCACCCCCTGATTAATCTTCTCTCCAAGGATGTCCCCTTCGAAATTACCGAGGAATGCACTCAGGCGTTTGAGATCCTAAATGATCGAGCTACCCAAGCACCTATCTTACAGTCCCCTGATTTGTCTCAACCCTTTGTGATCATGTGCGATGCGTCTAATTATGTTGTGGGTGCGATACTTGGGCAGAAAATAGATGGGAAACCCGTGGTCATCTGCTACGTTAGGAAGACACTTGATGAGGCTTAGCGTAACTACACAGTTACTGAGAAAGAGCTGCTAGTCGTAGTATTTGCCCTAAAGAAATTCAGATCGTATCTTTTGGGTTTCCATGTTATCATATACTTGAATCACACTGCAATGAGGCACCTCCTCGCGAAGAAGGACGCGAAACCTCGACTAATCCACTGGATCTTGCTGTTGAAAGAATTCGATCTCGAGATTCGTGATAAGGTGAGAAAGTAGAACATGGTAGTTGACCACTTATCCCGCCTTCCTTCTAGCATTATTGACACTTCCGGACCCATCACAATGCACTTTCGTGATGAGCACCTCATGAATATTAGTGCAGGACTTCCTTGGTTTGCTGATTTGGTAAACTACTTGGCATCACGTTAGATCCCATCCGATTGACTGAAGGCCAAGAAAGACAAATTGCTTTCCGATGCCAAGTACTACATCTAGGAAGACCCGTACCTCCTCGGCAATGGTGCTGATCAGATCATCAGACAATGCATCCCAGAAGCGAAAATTCAGGACATTTTGTCCTTCTACCATGACTGGGCCTACGGCGGACACTTCTCCAAACATAAAACTATAGTAAAAGTCCTCCAGTGCAGCTTTTACTGGCCTACGATTTTCAAGGATGCATACGATCATTGTAAGGCATGCACTCGTTGCCAGACCCTGGGCAACATGAGCCACTGCGATATGATGCCTTTATAGTCGATTCTCGTATGCAAAATCTTCAATATTTTGGAGATTGATTTCATGGGACCCTTCCCTATCTTGAATGGCTTCGAGTACATTCTTTTCACTGTTGACTACGTGTCCAAATGGATCGAAGCCATCTCAACCTGAACTAATGATCATGAGGTAGTAATCAAATTCATTCAATAGAACATCTTTTCTCGGTTCGGTATCTCACATGCCATTATCTCTGATGGAGGGACCCATTTCACGAATGCTCAGCTCAGATCACTGATGGCCAAGTACGAGGTGTCACACCGAATCTCTACTCCTTATCATCCCCAAACTAATGGTCTAGCTGAGCTATCAAATCGGGAGATCAAGAAAATTTTTCAGGTCACTGTCTGATCTGATAGGAAAGATTGGTCATTCCGACTTCCGGAAGCCTTGTGGGCTTGTAGGACCACCCACAAGACCTAATTGGGCATGCTTCCCTTTAGATTGGTGTATGGGAAGGCATGTCACCTCCTCGTCAAGTTGGAGCATAAAGCCTATTGGGCAGTACGGAGTTATAATCTAGATCTTTCTAAGGTAGGAACCACAGGCAGCTTCAAATGAGCGAGATCGATGAACTACGTAATGACGCGTATGAGAACTCGCAAATTTACAAAGAGCGGTTTAAGGTCTTTCACGATATGCACATATCCAGAAAAATTTTTCACCCTGGTCAGAAAGTCCTACTCTTTGATGCCAAACTAAAACTCTTCTCGGGCAAACTCAGATCGAAATGGATTAAACCATATCTTATCCGACGGATTTTTGGAAATGGAACCGTTGAAATCAGTAAACCCAGCCTTGATTCTGAACCTTTTACTATGAATGGCTAGTGACTTAAGCCGTTCATTGAACTCACTGATACAAACTTGGCTGAGGTATCTTTTGATCTCCATTCTCCCTGAGCATATTGCGCCCAACTGATGGCATTAAACTCAACGCTTAACGGGAGGCAACCCGTCATCTATTTGAAAAAATCGAAACCCTTCTTGACACATCCTATGCTGAACTCATATTGCACTTTAGGGTTCATCCATTAGAATAGTCGACTCCACCTCTGGTACCTGTACTAGAGCTTGAAATCATCTGCAACAGTCATCCCGACCCGTCCACCCACCTAAAGCCTGTTCTAATGTACGATTTGAGCTAAATTCAAACCCACCTAATTTACAATGAGGACATTGCAAATCATAGGCATGGGGGGTATTAAAGTGCAAAATGCTATGAGAATCACTTCACAAGAAAGGGTTTCATCAAAAAAATTACATATTGTCTATTAAAAATAAATAAAGGGTAGTTTGAGGAAAAAGAAGAGCCATTTTTGAAAAGGAGGAAAGAAAATTGAAATGAAAGAAAGGAGCACAAATAAAAGGAAAAGAAAGTTGAGTCCTTTAGAAACAATTTGGAACCTACCTTCCTTCTAGGTTGGATCAAATGTTGAACTAAGACCTGAAAGGCTAAAACTTAAGGGATTAGTGGTGAATACCAACCTTAGGCCTCTTGGATCTTATTGGATTTAAACATTCACATAGTTGTCAAGATCTGAATTAATCCTCAAGAGGTTGGAGAAAATGCAAAGCTTATGTATTAGGTCTAAGGTTTAGGGATTATTTGGCCTCGTTAACTGACCTCTGATTTGCTGGACTCGGTAACTTAAGCACCCTAATTCACACACAGTCTAGTTCAGTGCGCTTTAAAGTTAAAATCATGCCAAAAGACATTTAATTTGTACTGAAAAAGGTCCTAAGATCTAGATTAGGAGTGGCTTGAAAACACAAGTTGATTTGGATAAGTTCTCAGCATGGAGAGGGTGGGAAATTCCTCTCGAAGATGCGTAATAGTATACCATCTCCTCAGTGCTTGTCTCCTAGGATATCTAAATATCCTACTAGGGCCATGTAAGCACCTTGTGCTGGTTCAGATGCCATGGGCAGCATTATCACGAAATGTCAATTGCTAGGGTCTGAATTTAGCTTTAGAATGCCATGGGTGGGATTATCCAGAAATTTCGAATGCCAGGGTTTTGGGGGTTGCCATGGGCGGTGCTATCTCAAAGCATCGATTACTAGGGACCCTGCAAGGATTGATGGTGGGGACAAGGAATCCGATACAGACCGTGTTTAGGGCCAATCCAAGGATGGATCTAAGGAAAAATATAATGAAAAGAAAAGAGAGACAAAGCTATCCACAACTCAAATACTCCTTTTATGTCTCTCTCAAAATGCACTGGCAAACTGAATCGGACTAACCATGTTTAAGGCACGGGTGCTTTAACCGCTAGGTCCAACAAACCTTAGGATAGTTTCGGCAGGCGTTAGAAACCTTCGTGGTAGACTGAGGCTAAAGCTAGTCAGCTCTCGATCTGAGCTGGTACTTGAGTACCTCTTGGCCTATTGTTGGTATTGAGATCTGATTCCTAGAGATGCGGCCTAGTAGGGCATCATGATGGTAAAATCCAGCCTAAATAGCTGGTTCGATTCAGATGGTTTTGCTAAGGGACTAGAAAAAGCTTGGCATGGTGGTATGATGGGAACACCATCATGAGCCATAACTAGCTCAGTTTGTTCTGATTAAGTCAATAAAAGCTCCTACATATCCATCAGAAGGTCTTAAGGTCACAAAACATTGATTTGAGAAGAAGACAAGAATATAGGATTATTTCTGCAAATTTACCATTCTATCAGAAAAATGGAATAACTACGGGTTCTCTCAGGGTTGAACAAAGGTCAAATGGTCTTAAGAGTCTAATAAGTGGGTTAGAACAGATAGAAAAGGGTTTTCATGAATTATAGGGATTTAAGGACATCTGAAACCCTAAAAATAGACCCGCTTAATCTATTGAGGTTTTGGTCAGGATAAAATTCACCTAAATCCTCTAAAAATTATAGAAAAATATTCTCTAGGGTTTGGTACCTTCAATTTGACCATTAGAACCCATCTTAACGTAAAATAGAGTCTCAGATAGACATTTGCCCTAATTTGGGTAATTGTGCAAATTACCTAGCTAAACTAGGTCAAAACCAAAATCCAACTTCACCATTGGATTTCTTATGTCTAAATTAGGTTTGTACCAAAATTTGGGCCCAATTTGAGATTGTTTCAACCTAGTTTGCACTTTGGTCCAAATCTGATTTTCGTTATTTCACATGTCCCCTTAGCTCTTGAATTTCTTATGAATAGCCCCCCAACTTTGTCGTCCTCTTTACAAATAGGTCCATGCCGCCATGAAATCCTAATCCTACAACTCCGGCGAGCTTGATTTGGCATTTTCTCCTTGATTCCTTGACGAATCCCTCTTAAATTTGAAAGGGAAGTTCATCAAGGAATTCCCTTCCTTTTGAGCTAGATCCTAAGCCCTACAACCTTCCTAATCTCTCATGTGAACACATGAATGATTCAGGTATATTTCAAGCTTCCATCTCTGGCGAACCTTCCAAGTTTGGGAAGCTTGCTTCCCAAGCTCAAAGCACCTCCAGAAGCCTATAAAAGAATCCCCAAATCAGACTGAGTTCCTTACGCTCGAATTCGATTGGAATAACCCCAAATTCTTCTCTCTTCCTTTGGCCGAAGTGCTCCTCGACATCCGACGACCTGCTTCGCCTTCATTCCTCATTCGTTCACAATACCAGTGACAGATTTGTCTCCCTCAGCTTCCTCCACGTCGTGCAATATCGGCTGGCGCCTCTATCTCCTTCGTCGTCGCCGTCCAACCCCCATTGGAGTCACCTTCTTCCCGATGCTGATCACACCGCAACCAGTGTCACCTCTTCTCCCCATCGTCTACCAACTACCTAGATAAGTTTCCTAACTCCTCTACTTCAGTCACACACCAACCATACTCTGTTTCGATCACCATCTCACTCGTACGCTCCCCATCTTCCACCTCACCGGCGTACCTCCAGCGAGTTCGCACAGCCACTACGCTCCACCAAATTGGCCGTCGTTCATCCCTACACCTCCACCTTGACCTAAGGGGCAAAAACCCTCTATCTATTTCATAGATTGCTCCTTCAAACACACCCCCGAACACCCCACCTTCGCATGGCCATCTCCGTCACTATCTGGCCACCTCATGCACCCTCACTCCATGCTACACCCACCACCACATTTGCTGAGCTATGGCAAAGCCTGCTAAACCATCTGACGAGGCCGCTAGGTCGTATTCTTCTTTGCAGGTATCCTCGCCGGAGCTCCACCACTTCCACCATCGCTGCCATTGTTCTTCGAGCTCCAGGCATTGCACGCCCCAGGTAGTATACCCAGGCAACGTGAAGTGGCTTCAGGTCTCATTCCAAGGCCTTGATTAGAAGCCATACCCATAACAGCTTCCCCGATTGAGTGAGCAATCCAGCCACAGATGCTTGCACAAGGAAGGCGGGACATTTAGTCCCACCTCCGAAATCTGTGAGGCAGCAGCAGTGCATAAATTGAAAAAGTGAAGCGGGCTTATCGCCTTGAGTCACTTGGTGGGTGAGGTCCCCCGCCACCCCTTCACACGTGCCTCGCCCGTGACATGCATCACATGAGCCTAGCATTGACCCGGCTCGCCTAACCCCGGCACACCTCAGCTGCGACCCACGCTATAGCCTTGGTCCCGGGTATGCTTAGATTGGATCTGATTGCCCGAGGCTCTGGGAGAGCGAAACCCAAACAAAGAAAGAGAGAGAGCACGCGGGGCAGGGGAGGGTTTTGCTTTAGAGGGTACTTAACACTTAGCAAAAATCAAGCTTCCCCCCTTGTGCGTGAATAGAAGGAAGAGGAAGACAAGCTAGAGTAGTGAAAGAAGAGAAGAGGCTGAGGAGGGAGAAAAGGCCATACACTGTAGCTCGAGACGGTTAAGCCATCTGATTGAACGCTTAGCCGTCTGATACTTGATTACGAGGCTTTATTTGGTTGATATGAAGAGACACTCATCATGGTCTCTAATTACCCCTAATTAACTAGTCTTCGTAGTTAATTAGCTAAGATTATGAACATATAAGGGTTAATTATAGAATAAGGGATATTTGGTAAAGGACCTTAAAATAAGTTAAAAATGACATTTTATCATTATTAATAATCTAGATAATAATTGGACTCGAAATTCTATTAATCATTCCCTTAATTAATAAGATAGGTAACTTAAACATAATGTATACCTAAGTATATAATAACTTAAGAATTTTACTTAATCTAATAAATTAACCTAAAAAGGTCAAAAATGTAAATTCAAGGTGAAAACATAATATTTACCTTATTTACTAACATATATAAAAAGTTGAAAAAGATCTAAGTTAAAATAAACCTTCAAAACCTGAGTTTACATTTTGGTCCTTAAAATTCATTACAATCGGTCCTTATTTCTCACATAGGTCCTTAAATTTTATTACATATAAGTCCCTTTTCTCCTACTTCTTCAGCCGATTGAACGGCTGGCGGCAGAGAGTCACGCCACCGCATGATCACTTCCCTGCCGACATCAACATTCTTTATCTAAGCTCTTGCAGCTTGTGCTCACCACCTCCTCTTGATCCACCAGTCTGGATTAACCAGAAATCCTATTTTTCAGTGGGAGATAACCTCACCATCATCGGAGACGATGACAGAGGTTAAGCTCCTCAAGCTCCTTCGGCTAGACCCTGCCATTCTCTTCGCCGCCAACTACTATAAATACCCTCTCACCCCTCAGATTTTACTCAAGTTGTCTCCCTTCCCTCTTCTAACACTACAGCCGACCCAATGGGCTATTCGTCCAAAACTCTGGCGACTTTCCATTTCACTTTCTGACTTCCTCCATCCATTCTGATCAGCCAAGGAGATCTGCCATGGTCTTCCGTGTCTCTGACACAGGCGCCGACCCAAGGAATCCTTCGCTCCACCTTAAATCCGCCCGCCGGAGATCTTTCTTCCACCCTCTGATTTCGTCGTCCGCCATGAGACTTCGGCGGAACCCTATTGACCCCTTCATCCAGGTAACAGTAGATTAGGAGTAGGAGTAGGAGTAGGAGTAAGAGTAGGTTAGCTTAGTTAGTTAGTTTAGGTAGTTAGATTAGAGTAATTTTAGAATTGTAGTGTTCATCTTCTCTGACTCCGGCGAGCTCCTTGAGCTCGCCAGAGACTTAATTTCATCTTTTGAAATCGCTGTCCACCTTCCTTTAACTTCCATGATCATTTCTAAATCACTTAATCGCTTAATTGATCACCTAATCGCCTAATTCACATTCCACCTCCATCGACTACTGTCACTGTCCATGGTGACAGTAGTGGGCTTAATTTCACCTTCATAGGGTCTTTCATCATCTATCCATCATTTATGGACCCTAATCGACACTATAATACATATTATTACCACAAATTAAACTCCCAAATCTAATTAAGCTCCTGAGCTCGCTGTCAATGGCGGCTCAGGAGCAGTTCAAACTATTAATTAACTATATAATTATGACTGCTATCACTTGTTGATTTGTTTTAACCATTCAATCGAGGGATAAAATAAGTCCTGAGCTTAATTCAACTCAGATCCTTTAAGAAACGATTTCACTGTCAAATCTTACATTTAAAGAAATAATGAGGAATTAAATGTGATACTGAGGTTCCTTGCAACCTCAGGATCCTTTTTAGATTAAAAATGGTAAGTTTAAACAATCTGTGTACATTTTTCACATTTTCTAGACTCCCCGGAGCTTCAGCGAGCTCCAGCGAGACAAATCTGTGCTTCAACCTTTAGAATTCATTAAGAAGCTCCAGAATGATATTAAATGGATCACTGATTGCTTTGAGGATGATTCTTTGAGGATTAAGTGTCTGGAGTTTGAGATATGACTTCATCTTCTCCAACTCTGGCGGAGTTGGAGAAGTCTGATAAAGAGATATAAGAAGCATTTAAGGATCCTAGAAGCTTCAGTGCAATGCACTGAAGCTGTTTAAATCCTTAGAATACTGTAACAACTTTTGAATCTTTCTAACGAACACACACCTTTTCAAGCTCAGGCGACAAGACTGAAACCCTAGGAATATGAGTTAGAACACTTATCTAAAGATCTGAATAAGTTCCTGAGGTTGAGAAGACTTTATTCAAGGCTTTGATTTCCTGTGGAGAAGCTTTTAATAGAAAGTCAAATTTTTGTACCTCCACAGTCAAACTGAGTTCGATTATGGAGTTCTGAGTTCAATCTGAAGAATTGATGAGATTAAGTTGTTTCTGGGATCCTATTGGATGGTTTTAGAGTGAATTAAGTGAGCTCAGATGATTTATTATGTGAAAATTCAAACCCTGACAATTTGGGTTACTTTCGAACCCAAACTAACAGCAGAAGTATTTTGTTGAAATATGAACTTGAATCCTGCCTAGTTAAGTCTGTTATAACCCTTAGAACTAGTTTAAATCAATCAGAGATGTTTCTCTGTGTCTGTTCATCCATTTCAGTCTGAAAATTTTGAACTCTAAAGCTTTCAAAGAAGCTTTGAGCTTCTCTGCTGTTCTTGAAGGTCTTGAGAGCTTAGAAAATACTCTAACAGATGTGGAATCATTTGTAGAACTTGTACAGACCTTCAGAGGAGAGAGAAAAGTCCATCTGAGGACTCTGTAGACATAATTACCATTTCTAGGCAATAATAACCCATAGGAACCCCTCATTTTATCTTTCAAATTGAAGAGGAAAACATCTTCAAAACCTTAAATTGACCTTGCAATTGTGTAGATCTATATTAGAGCTTTCTAACAAACTTTAAATCACTTGAAATGGAGCTCTGAGCTGGGAGTTATGATTGGTTGAAGTTGGATCTGGGAGGGGTTACGATAATCCCACATCGTCAGTTTCTGAGCACGCGCATGGAGATAAAACGATTTTGTTCTATAGGACAATCAGTCGTCAGCGCTCAGTGCACCGGTTACCGATCTGATCATTCTGAACATTCTGAGCATGTGCATATGTGTGTGTGGGCTTGTGTGCCTGCGGGTGTGCGCCCGAGTGGGCGTGAGCGAGTGTGCCCTGGGAGGGCGAGGCCTGGGAGGCTGGTTGAGCCGGATGGGCTCGAGACTATGAACCGAAATGAAATAAACTGAAATCGAACCTAATTGAGGTTAGGTGAGGACTGAGTAGGGTCTGGTCCCATCCTGGTCTTAGGGTGCTGTGTATCCTCGAAAGGACCCTCCGCAAATAAAATAAATTTTGGTTAAAAAGTAAAAAAACCCGGTTCAACTGATGGATTAAAGGAAAGGAAAAGAGAAGCAGAGAAGTTGATGGCTAAGTACTGAAAGCTAAAGCTAAGGTTGAGCTGAAAACGCTAAGGAAGCAAAGGAAAGAAAGGAGCACAGGCACTACTAAGGAACGAAGTATGAAAAAAGACTAAGGGAAGACAAGGCAGGAACAGAGCAAAAGAAGACAGGTAAGAAAAGAGCTCGAGAGAGAATAAAAATAAAGGAAAAGAAGAGAAAGAAAAGGAGAAGATAAGAGGCTGAAGAAAATAAATGAAGAATTATTTTTCTTGCATCATTTTCATTTCTTTTTGTTCCTAAATTTGTAATAAGGCATATTTTAATGGAACAACTTTTATTGCCTTAATTTCTTTTGAAATAAAATTGAAAAACTAACATGTTTACTTGTTAATAAAGTAGATCATTTTGAGTAAATATGTTCTCTTATGGGATTTTGCATATTACTTCATTTTAATTAATATTTTGGTAAAATTCATGTTCTTAAAATCAACCTAGTTATACCTCCTAAACTTATAAAGGAAAATAAAAGAAAATTGGTGAATGTAGAAAGATTATACCTTCCAGTGAAGGACCTGGACTCAACTAGTAAAAATTTCTAAAATGATATGGAGAAAGGCTGAACAGGCACTGAAGAGAAAAGGCAGAGAAGAAAGAAAAGAGGAAGAAGAGAAGAGCTCGAGAAATGTTAGAGAAAAATAAAAGAAAGAATAAAGAGAAAGATAAGGAAAAGATTAAGAGAAGATTAAAAGATAACTAAAGAGAAAGTGAGAAGAAAGAAAGGTAAAAGAAGAGAGAGAGGCTGAAGATACAAAGAAAAGAAATGGTTTAATTTCTTGCATTATTTTTAATTCCTTTTTGAGTTTATTGATGTAATAAAGCATATTTCAATTAGAAAAGCTTTCTATTGCCTTAATTTCTTTGAAATAAATAGAAATTAACATGTTTACTTGTTATTAAAGGAGATCATTTGTGTAAATATGTTTTCCTATGAAATTTTGCATATTTCTTAAATTTAAAATCATTAGACAAAGTCCATGTTAAAATTAACTTAATTATACTTTCTATGAGTTGTTTAAATTGATTAGTGAATTCTGAATAAACTAAACCTCCCAGTGAATGACTTGGACTCAACCAGTTAAAAGAAATAAAATCTAAAATGTTAGCTTAACTTGACCCTATACTACTCAATCGACACAAATTCAAGTTAACCTAAGTTACTTTCTTCTGCACATTATTAATCATAATTAGCTTAATTAACTGTGTTGAGGAGAGAATGCGTCAGGGACCTCACCCCCTATGCGTGTTGGGGCGATAAGCCGGTATTAGAAAATCCACTTAAGTGTCTTCACGCGTTCGTTAGCTTACGAGGTGGGACTATGTCCCTGCCTCTTTCTTCGTGTGCAGCTACAGGAGGTAACGCCTCCAATTGAAGGCGAAGGCATGGTTGTGGTCTTCAATTGAGGACCTAGGAAGGGTCCTGGAGATGCTTCGCGTCGCCTGGGCATGGAAGCACTGAAGAATGTGGCTGGGAGACATTGGATGGAGTCGGAGAAGGAAGTGGCAGCGACGGAGCTTCGGCAGCAACCTAAAACAAGAATACACGCTAAATGGCCTAATTGTTATGCTAACAAGGTTCGTTGGAGTACGACGAGTGCAACGGTGGCCGTGGTTCGGTGTGTATGCGTGTGTGGAGGGCTGACAGTGATGAGAACGAGGGCGGAAGGTGGGTGTGTTCTACGAGGGTTAGAGAGTGTTAAACCCTAAATTTCTTTAGGGCCTTTGGAGGGTGAGTCGTAGCGGATCTTTTGGAGTTTGTGGCGAAAGCGGATGGAGGTGTGGAGTGGTGGAGGCGCTTCGTCGGAGATGTGGTCGGAGAGGAAGAAGGTGAAGGTGGTCGGGGTGATACGACGGTCATGCGTGAGTTGTGAGTGCGAGAAAAAGTAGAGGGAGAAAGAAAGGGATAGAGATACTTAGCAACGAGGTAGAGAGGTGAAGGTGGCCAGTTGTGGTAGATCGACGTCGGAGGAGGAGAAGATGGCGAGACAACGACGATGAAGTAGGTGGAGATATGCCCTCCCTTTGGCTGGGGAGGGTCGTGATGAAGAGGGAAGTCGAGAGAGCCAACCAATTTGGTCATTGGACAGACAGAGGAGGAGGATCTAGGAGGTCGCCGGAGTAGCGGTCGTTGGCGGCCAGGGGAAGGGATTTAGTGGCTTGCCAAGACTTGCTAAAAAGCTTGGTCGTGTGACAGGGGTTCTTTTATAGGCCATAGGAAGCTCTTCCAAGCTTGGAAAGAAGCTTCCAAGCTCAGAAGGTTTTTGTGAAATAGGATATGAGAACCTTTGAAAGGTTCACATGACCATTTGGTAAAGAATTAGAGCCCAAAACTGGCCTCATTTGGAAGGAAATTTCATAAGCAATCTCCAGTTCAAATTTAGAATCGGTTGGTTGAGAATCGAACGAGAAAATCTCACTCGAATCTCGTCGGAGCTCAATGTGTTCACACTATTGGCGACAGGGTCCTAAATGTGAAGATGATGAAGAAGTTAGGACTTATTTATAAAGGATTTAAAAGTTAGGGGCATGTGCGTGAGATAAAAGAGTTAGACAGGACCAAATTGCAAACTAAGTTAAGATGATCTTAGATTGGGTCCAAATTTTGGTACAAACTTGATTTGGACCTAAGGAACTCAATGGTGAAGTTGGATTTTGGTTTTGACATAGTTTGATTTGGTAATTTGCATAATTACCCAAATTAAGGCAAATGCCTGTCTGAGACTCTATTTTGGATCAGGACGGGTTCTGATGGTCAAATTGAAGGTACCAAACCCTAGAGAATATTTTTATATGAATTTTAGAGGGTTTAGGTGAATTTTATCTTGACCATAACCTCGGTTAATTAAGCGGGTTTGTTTTTAGGATTTTGGAAGTCATTTAATTCCTGAAATGTGCGAAAACCCATTTCTGTCGGTTCTAACCCACTTGTTAGGCTCTTAAGATCATTTGAACCTTAATTAACTCTTGAGAAAATCCTTGATTGTTCTGCATTCAAGATATAATGGTAAAATTGTAATTTTAACCCTGGTTTCTTATATTTCTCTCTGAAAGGATTTGTAATGAATTATGGCCTTCCAATGGTTATGTAGAAGCATTTAATGACTTAATCAGATAAAATTGAGCTAGTTATGATTCATGATGGTGTCCCCATTATGCCCCCATGCCTAGCTTTTGTTAGTCCCTTAGCAAAACCATCTGAATCAAACCAGTTATCCTGGTTGGATTTTAACCATCAGGATGCCTCACTAGGTTGTATCTCTAGGAATCTGATCTTAATGCCAACAATAGGCTTAGAGGTACTCAAGTGCCATCCTAGATCCAGACCTGACTAGCTTTCGCCTCAGTCCACCATGAAGGTTTCTATGGCCTGCAGGAACTAGCCTAAGGTTTGTTGAACCCAGTGGTTAAAGCACCCGTGCTTTAAACATGGTTAGTCCAATTCAATTTGCCAGTGCATTTTGAGAGAGACATAGAAGTAGAATTTGATTTGTGGAGAGCTTTCTCTCTCTTTTCTTTTCATTATATTTTTCCTTAAATCCATCCTCGGATTGGCCTTAAACACGGTCAGTATCGGATTCTTTGTCCCTACCATCAATCCTCGCAGGGTCCCTAGCAATCAATGCTTCGAGATAGCACCACCCATGGCAACCCCCAGAACCCTGGCTTTCGAGATTTCGGGATAATCCTGCCCATGGCATTCTATAGCTAAATACAGACCCTAGCAATCGACATTTCGTGATAATGCCACCCATGGCATCTAAACCAGCACAAGGTGCTTATGTGCCCCCAGTAGGACATTTAGATGTCCTAGGAGACAAGCACCGAGGAGACGGTATGTTATTGCACATCTTCGAGGGAAATTTCTCGCCTCTCCTCGTCGGGAACTTGTCCAAGTCAACTTGTGTTTTCAAGCCGCTCCTAATCTAAATCTTAGGACTTTTTTCAAAATAGATAAAATGCCTTTTGGCATGGTTTTAACTTTAGAGTGCATTGAACCAGACTGTGTGTGATTTAAGGAGCTTAAGTTACTGAGTCCCGCAAACTAGAGTTCAGTTAATGGGGCCGAATACTCCCTAAGCCTTAGACCTAATACATAAGCTTTGCATTTTTCCCAACCTCTTGAGGATTAATCTGAATCTTGACAAGTACGTGAATGTTTAAATCCAATACAGATCCAAGAGGCCTAAGGTCGGTATTCACCATTAATCCCTTAAGTTTTAGCCTTTTAGGTCTTAGTTCATCATTCGATCCAACCTAGAAGGAAGGTAGGTTCCAAATTGTTTCTAAGGGACTCAAATTTTTTCTTTCTTTTGTGCTCCTTTCTTTTCATTTTTCTCTTAAACTAGCTCCTCTTTTTCCTCAACCTCTTTTTTTGATGAAACTTTTTCTTGTGAAGTGATTCTCACAGCATTTTGCACTTTAATACCCTCCCATGCCTACAATTCGCAATGTCCTCATTGTAAATTAGGTGGGTTCGAATTCAGCTTAGATCGTACATTAGAACATGTTTTAGGTGGGTGGACGGGTCGGGATGACTGTTGTGGACGATTTCAAGCTCTGGTACGGGTACTAGAGGTGGAGTCGACTATTCTAATGAATGAACCCTAAAGTGCAATATGAGTTCAGCATGAGATATATCAAGAAGGGTTTTGGGTTTTTTCAAAATGATGACGGGTTGCCTCCCGTTAAGCGCTGAGTTTAATGCCATCAGCCGGACATAATATGCTTAGAGAGAATGGAGATCAAAAGAGATAGCAGCCAAGTTCGAGTGAGTGAGTTCGACGAATGGTTTGAGTCTTTGACCGTTTACGACAAAAAGGTTCAGAATCAAGGTTGAGTTCACTAATTTTGACTGCTTCATTTCCAAAGATTCAAATCACCAAGAATTGTCCAATCCATTTTAATCTGAGTTTTTCTAGGAACAGTTTAACTTTGGCATCAAAGAGTAAGATTTTTTGACTAAGGTGGAAATATTTTCACACAATGTGCCTGTCATGGAAGGGTTTGACCCACTCTTTGTAGATACGCGAGTTTTCATACGCATCATTGCATAGTTCCTTGATCTCGCTCAATTGCAACCGGTGGTGTATTCCAGCCTTCATCAGATTCAGATTGCACTTCCATACTGCCCAATAAGCCTTGTGCTTCATCTCGACGGGAAGGTGACATGCCTTTCCGTACACTAATATGAAGAGAGACATGCCTAATTGGGTCTTGTGGTTGATCCTATAGGCCCACAAAGCTTCCGGAAGGTGAGTAGACCAATCCTTTCTATTAGACTGAATAGTGACCTGAAGGATCTTGTTGATCTCTCGATTCGACAGTTCTGCTAGTCCATTTGTCTGGGGGTGGTAAGGAGTCGAGATACAATGTGACACCCCATACTTTTTCATCAGGGACCGGAAGTGCACATTGTTAAAATGAGACCCGCCAGCGCTGATGATGGCCTTAGGAACCTTAAATCTGGTAAAGTTGTTCTCTTAGTTAAATCAGAGGATAACTTTATGATCACTAGTTCTCGTGGGGATGGCTTCGATCCATTTAGAGATATAATCAACGGCTAGTAGAATGTATTCGAAGCCGTTAGATCTGGGAAAGGGTCTCATGAAATCAATTCCCCAAATGTCAAAGATTTTGCACACAATAATTGGGTTTAAGGGCATCATATCTTGCGGGCTCATGTTGCTAAGGGTTTGACAACGAGCTCATGCCCTACAATACATCTGTGTGTCTTTGAACAAAGTGGGCCAAAAGAACCCACATTAGAGAATTTTTGTAGTGGTTTTACGCCCAAAGAAATGGCCACCGCAGGCCTGGTCGTGACAGAATGAGATCACGTCATTGACCTCGTCGTTAGGAATGCATCTTCGGATCACCTGATCATTGCCAATGTGGAAGAGGTGCGATTCCTCCCAAATATAGTACTTGGCCTCGGCAATCAATTTGTCCTGCTTTAAAGTCGCCCAATCTGGTGGGACTTTCCCTATAACCAAGTAGTTTACAATATTAGCAAACCATGGGAGACTGTGAATGGCTAGCAGGTGCTCATCCGAAAAATGCTCGATGATTGAACTAGATGGGTCGATGATTGAAGAAGGAAGACAGGACAAATGGTTAGCTACCATATTCTGTTTTCTCGCCTTATCATGAATCTCGAGATATAATTATTGCAACAGTAAGATCCAGCAAATTAGTCGAGGTTTCATGTCCTTTGCAAGGAGGTGCCTCACTGCAATGTGATCAGAGTATATGATAACACGGGAACCCAAAAGAGAAGATCTGAATTTTTCCAGGCCAAATACGATGGCTAGCAGTTCTTTCTCAGTAACTGTGTAGTTATGCTGGGCCTCGTCAAGTGTCTTACTAGCATAGTAGATGAACACGGGTTTCTCGTCTATTTTTTGCCCAAGTACCTCACCCATAGCATAATTTGATGCATTGCACATGATCTCAAAGTGTTGAGACCAATCAGGGGACTGTAGGATAGGTGCTTGGGTTACTCGATCATGTAGGATCTCAAACACATGAGTGCACTCCTCAGTGATTTCGAAGGGGACATCCTTAGAGAAAAGATTAGTCAGGGGTGCTCGATTTTTGAGAAATCGGGAATGAATCGATGGTAAAAATTGACGTGCCTCAGAAAGGATTGGATGTCTTTGACCGAGCCAGGCATAGGGAGGTTGGAAATTAGATTCACCTTGTCTCGATCAACCTGGATGCCTTTTTTAGAGACGAGATGTCCCTGGACAATTCCCTCAGGTAACTTGAAGTGGCTCTTTTCCCAGGAAAGGACCAAATTGATGTCGATGCATCGCCTGAGGATTTGGACCAAGTGCAGGAGGCAATCATCGAAAGATTCCTCAAATACTGAGAAGTCATCCATGAATACTTTAAGGTATTCACCTACCATATCTGAGAATATGACAAGCATGCACTACTGAAAAGTAGCAGGTGCATAGCAGAGACCGAATGGCATCCTCCGGAATGCATGCGTTCCGAAGGAGCAGGTGAAGGTAGTCTTCTCTTAGTCCTCAAGCTGGATTGCAACTCGGTTATAACCAGAGTGCCCATCCAAATAGCAGAAGAATCGATTTCCCGCTAGTTTCTCGAGTATCTGATCAATGAACGGTAGTGAGAAATGATCCTTCTTTGCGGAGGAATTGAGTCTTCTATAATCAATGTAGACTCTCCACGAGTTCTCTATACGAGTCGGTATGGTTTCTCCGGTTTCAGTTGTGATCATGATGAGGCTTACCTTCTTAGGCACAACTTGGATTGGACTCACTCACCGACTGTTGGAGATCGGGTAGATTATCCCTACATCTAACCATTTGATGACATCCTTTTTCATGACATCCTGTAGATTTGGATTTAGGCATCTCTGCATTTCACGGGATGGTCGTGAGCCCTCTTTGGTATAGATGTGATGTGTGCAGTATGAGGGGCTGATGCCAGTCAGACCATTGAGAGTCCATCCAATTGCTCTCTGATGTTGCTAGGGGATAGTAATCAGGCATGTTTGTTGATTAGAGGTGAGTCGGGAGTTAAATATCATTGGAAATGTCTGATTATAACCCAAAAAGATATATTTGAGATGGTCAGGGAAGGGTTTCAATTTCATAACAGGATTATCAGCAGCAGCAAGTAGTTCAGGGTGGGTGTCAGAAGTAAAGGAAGGTGCTATGGGTGAGTTTAGGTTAGGTTCAGGCTCCTCTAATTGCGGGTTTTGATCTTCTTGTGGTTGATAAAAAATAATCGGGTTTTCCTTGATACATGGGTCATCAACCACATCCTCGATGTCGTAAATTTGTTCTATAACTCCGCAATTAATTCCTTGTTGGATCTTAAATATGTCAATCTTCAGTGTCTTGCTCTCAAATTTTAACTCAATTTGACCCTCACAATTAATATTAGCCCTAGCTGTGGCCAGAAAGTGTCTCCCTAATATGATCTGTGTATTCTTCAAGTTCTCAGGAGCATTCATGTCTAAGACGATGAAATCCATAGGAAAGTAGAAATTGTGTACTCTAACTATGGCATCCTCGAGTACTCCTTTTGGTGACTTAATAGATCGATCGACGAATTGCAAAGTCATCTCCGTCGGTTTAAGCTCAGATTCCTCAAAGTGGTCTAGTAGGGATGTAGGTATCAAATTGATGGAAGCTTCTAGGTCCAATAAGGCTTGGTCAAATTGTATATCATCGATAGCACAGGAGATCAGAGGGGTACCTGGATCTTTTGCCTTAGGTAAGAGTTTGCTCAAAATGATGGGGCTAGCTTGCTCCGAAAGTACAATTGGGTTCCCATCTTTGGTTCGCAGCTTACACTTGGGTGTACACACGTCTTTCAGGAATCATGAGTAAGCTGGTACGTTGTGTATTGCATCCATCAAGGGGATGTTTATTTGGACATGCTCAAAGAGCTTGACTAGGTCCTCCTCAGGTGCCATGGGTTTGGTTGTCTTCTTTCCCTTGGTCAAGGCCTCGGGAAATGGAACCTTAGATGGTTCCTCTAGAATTGGCTCGGGCTTTTTATTAGGGATGGGCGTGTCCTGGATGACCAATCTAGGTTTAGGGTCTACAGGCTCAGGCATGTCGTGGCTAGGAAAAGGTGGGTCTTGTGTTGTTTTGCCACTACGGGTACTGACGGAATTTAATCCTACCTGATTTTGGTTTGGGTTGGGCAAAATAGGTGTCTGCTGCTAAAATCCCATGTATGAAGTTGAAGCATTCATCTCATTAGGTGATGGAGCAGAAGGGGCTTGATAAATAAAGTGAGCTTGGCCCTGATTTGGGTTCATAACGTGCCTCTGGTTTGGGACGTTATTTGGGTTTGGAAGAGGCTGAGAAGAAAGTGCACCAGGCTGGCGAGCACTTGCCAACTGGGCCAATTGATTTCATAGCTCAGAGATCTCTTCTTTGTGTTGTTTTTGCTTGTCAACCAAGGTATGGTGAATCAAAGATGTCTGATCTTCTTTAGGTGGTCCAGATTGGAAATTTTGATTAGGTCTTGGTTGAGCGGGTTGTTATGGTCACTGGTTTTGTGGTCGAGGTTGGAATTGGGATCTCAGATTCGGGTTATTTCCTGACCATGCAAAGTTAGGATGATTCTGCCATCCAGGGTTGTAAGTGTTGGAGAAAGGATTATTCTGGACGGCGTGGAGATCCTTGTAGGTCTGAGGAGCTCCAAGATAATCAGGGTATGGAAGTTCAAAGTTCCCCCAACTGTGGTGGGCTAACCTGGAGTTGCCTCCAAAGCCATAATCTGACGTGGGTGGATATGCATCCATCCCTGGGGATTGGTAGATGTCGTGCGTAGCCTCCCTTCTCATGGACGGGTGCGTGTATGTGCATTAAGTTGCAGAGGTGGATTTGTGTAGATGATGAGTGATGTCGTCCACATTTTTTTGATAATGGAGACCTTATCCAATTGATTGGCTACCAACTCCAGATCAACGGATGTGGAAAGGCCTCGGGATTTGTGTACCCCCCGATTATTTTTCAATGCATGGGTGGATGTCCGGTTGTACGCACCCAATGACTCATTGTTCAGGGAGTTCTCGCACATGTTCTCGAGAATTTCCTAAATCATGTCCTCATGCTGACCCATGATACTACCACCACAGGTTGCATTGACAAAGAGCTTGATGTCTTCATGGAGTCTGTGGTAAAAGGATTGGACTTATTCCCACTTTGGAACTTCGTGATGGGGGCACTTACGCATAAGATCCAGAAAACAATCCCATGCCTCGTGTAGAGATTCTTCTGCTCCTTGGGAGAAGTGCGTGATTTGGTGCCGCATCGTGTTTGTACGACCAATGGGGTAGAATTTTTGTAGGAAGGCGATCTGAAGTTCTCCCCATGTGTTGATCGTGTGTGGTTGAGGTTGAAACCAGTGAGCGACTTTGTCAGCCAGAGAGAATGAGAAGAGTTTCAAGAGTAATTCGTGCTGATTCTGCACATCTACCTCAAAAGCGTGGGCCAGATGTTTGAGGTTTTTGATGTGCTGGAAAGGATCCTCGGTGTTCAAGTCATAAAATTTTGGGATCATATGAAGCTTGCTAGGCTTGAGATCCACCTCGGGTCCTCCCGTGGGAATGTTGATTCGGGATTCGATCCTACCACTGTAGTATTATAGTGATCTCGCATTTGAGGATGCGGCAGTGGGTTGATGATGGCATTGATTTGATTTTGAAAATCATTTAATTATTGCTCATAGTTGGGTTAATCTTCTTGGTGATCCATAGCTGATAAAGGGGAAGTAGGTTCTGAGTCAGAAGATATGTCAATGTGATCAGGTTATTGCTTGACCTCAACGAGAGTGAATAGCTAATGGAGGCCTCAAGGATAGTCTTAAGAACCTCCTCCCGAACATGCACCGATGGAGTAGATGAGGGATAGTAGGTGATGGACCTAATCAAGACACCCAAAATTTTGGATGACTATAGAGGTTTGGGGCGGATGATACCCCTAAGTCAGAAAGTCATCTACCTGAGAATTACCTGGGCAGCCAGAAAGGGAGAGTCCCGCGAAGACCCCTACATGGTAGAGCGCCCCCATGGGTTACAGGATTTCCCCCACCCGACCTTTCTTGTCACTGAGGATCCAGGTAGATCAGAATGGAGACTTGACCTCTTAAGTCTACCAGTTTTAGATTAACAGCTGAGGTGCTTATGATTTCACTAGAACTTTAAGATATGTTTGTGCAAGGTGACCTAGTTTGAAGATTGGTTAACCCAACAAGGTGGGTTAACTTCATCTGTTTGTCCTTTGAGAAATTTAGGTCCCTCTTTTAGTGTTCAAATGAAATTAAGGGCCTGATTTTAGGGTTTGCTTGAATAGATCAATTCAATCAAGGCTTAGGTACACACACTATTTGGGAAGGTTAATTCTTGATTAAGCAAGTGTGTTTCTAAAACCCTAAACTGGAAACCCTAATTGATTCTGATTGGTCCAATTTAATTTATCTAAATGTGATACCTAGGGCTCAAGCAAGAAGATGATAGCCCTAGATACCTTAAGCCCTAAGTAGGTGCACAAATTAGGGATTGGATGTTCTCTAAACAAAATGTATCAAATCAGGTAACTTGATGATTAATCTAAGAATATAATACAAGTTGAACCTAATTGATTTCTTCCCTTTTTTAGCTTTTCAGAACCAGGGGCTTAGGAGAGGGTGGATGGAGTTTAACTGCCCCAGGAGTGTTCTGATGTGCGGCTGATCTTCCTCCTATGAATCCCCTGGCACAGATCACAGTCAAAAGAGATAGAGCAAGTTAGTATCAAATTAGATATTGCAATCAAGAGATCGAATTGTGCGTTGCTCCCCAGCAACGATGTCAAAATGTTAATCGCACTGAATCAAATTTTAAAATCAATGTGTTGTAGTATAGATTGAATCAGTGTGTAAAACAAATAGAATTTATACTCAAATGGAATCTGAGGTCGAACATAGGGAGCAATTAGCAAATTAAGCACAATATAAGCAATTTATAATTGAACACCAAGCAATAATGATATATAAATGAGAGAAAATGTCAAATACTATAAAAAGAATGGGGTAAAATGGTGATTTGAATCACCAATTACCCCTCACAATAATATCAAATATCTCAACAGTAACAATCAGTTTAATTCCATGTAGGATAAGTGCACAGTGCACTCCCTTCAGAGATCAGCTGATGGAACTCTCAGTGCCAAGAGGGCACCCTTCCTCTTCCTTCCCTTTTTGTCTTCTTCCGCCACCTTAAGCTCCAAGGAAGGCACAACACAGGGCTCAGCAACGCCAGCAGCGCCAAAGGCCTCCCTCAGAGATCACAAGTGTTTAGAGGAGGGCAGTAGAGAAAAACCCCCCTTTCCTCTCTCTCTTATCTCTTCTTTCTCTCTCAAAACCAGGCAAACCAAAACAGGCCCAGGTATCCGGGTAAACAGGCCAATGGCTAGACCAGCGAGGTGTGAGCGCGGGTGAGGGCATGCGTGAGGCATGCATGCAGGGACCTCAACCCCTGTGAGTGCTGAGGCGATAAGTCAGTAGCAGAAAATCCACATAAGTGTCTTCGCGTGCCCGTTAGCATACGAGGTGGGACTATGTCCCTTCCTCTTTCTTTGTGTGCAGTTGCAGGAGCTAATGCCTCCACTTTTAGGCGAAGGCATGGCTGTGGTCATCAACTGAAGACTTGGGAAGGGTTCTGGAGATGCTTTGCATCACCTGGGCATGGAAGCACTGAAGAATGTGGTCGGGAGACGATGGACGGAGTCGGGGAAGGAGGTGGTGATGACAGAGCTCCAGCGGCAACCTAAAACCAAGAACACGGGCTAAACGCCCTAATTAGTATGCTCAGAAGGTTCACCGGACCACGATGAGTGCAACGGTGGTCGTGGTTTGGTGTGTACGCGTGTGTGGAGGGCTGATAGTGATGAGAACGAGGGCGGATGGTGGGTGTGTTCGACGGGGGGGTAGCGAGTGTTAAACCCTAAATTTCTTTAGGGCTTTTTGAGGGTGAGTTGTGGCAGATCTTTTGAAGTTGGTGGCGAAGCAGATGGAGGTGTGGATCGGTGGAGGTGCTTCGCCAAAGATGTGGCCGGAGTAGAAGAAGGTGAAGGTGGTTGGGGTGATACGACGGTCGTGCGTGAGTTGTGAGCGCTAGAAAAAGTAGAGGGAGAGAGAAAGGGATAGAGATACTTAGCAGCGAGGTAGAGAGCCAAAGGCAGCCAGTTGTGGTTGTTGGTGCTAGAGCACTACGATCATTTATTTTGATGATAACAAAACACGTATTATTCAACATTTGCTTTTGAGTCTTAGTTTTCAGATCAAATTGCAAGTGGAAACGTGTTTAGATGGAGTTCGAGCTCGCATCCATGGCAGATTGGAGGAGCTTGATGGAGAACAGAGAAGCTTCGCGAGGAGCGATAGCCTAAAGAAGCATGAAGACAAGAGTAGGATAGATTTCCTTTTATCTTATTCTATGTAATTTTGTTTCTCTGTTTTGCTCTTTATTTCTTTCTTAGATCTTGTTAAAGAGCCTCAAAGAACCCTTAAAGTAGTCCTAGGAACACCTGCACAACCCAAGGATACTTAGGTTTTCTTTAGAGAACTTAGAAAACCAAAATAGGGTTCTGATAGCCTAATCAGATGTCTAATCTGGAAATCAGACATCTGATAGTGACTTTTAAGACATTTGACAGTTGACTCAGATATGTAATAACTTAGGCTGGACTTTGTAGCTTCTGTCTGATGAAATCAGCCATCCAGATCCTAGTTCATACGTCTGATGTTTGTGCCAGACGTCCAATTAGTGGAACGTTGGCTTCCTTTACAAACATTGAGGGAAATGACTGTTAGGCTTATATCAGATGTCCGTAGAGGACCCCAGACGTCTGATATGTGACCGTTTTGCCTCAACTAACCCAAAATCTCCTTTGTAAGATTTTCCAGCCATTAACCTATCTTGGGAATCCATTCTCGCTGTACAATAGGTTTTCAGACATCCAGACCTAGTGCCAGACGTCTTGTATGTCGTCTGATGGCCATACACTAGAACCCTATTTAGGTTTGAACCAAGTCAGGAAAGAAACCCACCTAGAATTAGACGTCTGACTTAGTTCCCAGACATCTTAAACAGGTTTTCCACATGTCTGATACCTGGACCAGACGTCTGATGACCCTGTCAGAATCATGATTGATTCTGATTTTAGCCTGTTTTGCCTTGGGTTCAACCCCAAAGGCTATGGAAGCTTTCTAAGGGCTTCCAAAGCCTTCATAGGCCCTCTATAAATAGAGGACCCTTGCCTTGTAGACATACACCAAGACACACCTTAAATAGCATTTCCACATCTTTTGCGTCAAAGTGAGGAAGATCATTCTTAAGTGTTGTTGCTCTCCTAATTCATCAAGCCCACACTTGAGAGCACCACCTTCGTTTGCGCACCCACTCGCCCTCTGAGATTACGAGAGTGACCAAGCACCGCCGCGTGGTTCACGCACCCGCGTCAAGCTGATTCACTTCCAAGCAAAGGGAAGTATCTTTACTTATAGTAGCTAGGTTAATCTTTGTTGGCTCTATAGGTTATTTTTTAATCTTTCTTTGTTATTGGTTGGGTATTCGCGTTGCGAATTCCTGTCTCCTTCGTGAGATAAAATCCTCCTTGTGAAGAGGAGGGGTTGAGGAACTCTACCCTCGTACTTGTAGCGTGGTTGTAATTGAGGTTGAACTACCCTCATTTAAGCAGTTCGTATAGTGGATTTGATCGACTAGATAGATTGGGAAATCCTAACTCGAGAAGGTTAGGTGGTGGTTTTCACCCGATTTGGGTTTCCACCTAAAAATACTTGTGTACATTGTGAGATTGCTTATTTTGTGAGATTGTTATCTTTTTATTCTGCATTTTATACCTCACGCATATCTTACCCCCTCCAGTAGGAATCTATAGTGGTAGACTGGCATCAGAGAAGGCAGCGAGACAGCGAGGATGAAGTAAGCAGAGATACGCCCTCCCTTTGGCAGGGGAGGGTCGCGACGAAGAGGGAAGTCAAGAGAGCAGACCAATTTGGTTGTTGGAAGGCTAGAGGAGGATCTAGGAGGTCACTGGAGCAGCGGTCATTGGCAGCCAGAGGAAGGGATTTGGAGGCTTTTGGCTTGCCAAGACTTGCTAAAAAGCTTGGCTGTGTGACAGGGGTCCTTTTATAGGCAATAGGAATCCCTTCCAAGCTTGGAAAGAAGCTTCCAAGCTTAGAAGGTTTTTGTGAAATAGGATACCCGAACCTTAGAAAGGTTTGCATGACCATTTAGGAAAGAATTGGAGCCCAAGACTGGTCTCATTCAGAAGGGAATTTCGCAAGCAATCTCTAAATCAAATTTGGGATTGTTTGGTTGAGAATCGAGCGAGAAAATCTCGCTCGAATCTCGCCGAAGCTCAATGTGTTCACACTAATGGTAGTAGGGACCTAAATGTGAAGATGATGAAGAAGTTAGGACCTATTTGTAAAGGGTTCAAAAGTTAGGGGCATGTGTGTGAGACAAAAGAGTTAAACAAGACCAAATTGCAAACTAGGTTAAGATGATCTCAGATTGGGCTCAAATTTTGATATAAATCCAATTTAGACTTAAGAAATTCAATGGTAAAGTTGGATTTTGGTTTTGACCTAGTTTAATTAGGTAATTTGCATAATTATCCAAATTAGGGCAAATGTCAATCTGAGACTCTATTGTAGGTTAAGATGGGTTCTGATGGTCAAATTGAAGGTACCAAACCATAGAGAATATTTTTTTATAAATTTTAGAGGATTTAGGTGAATTTTATCCTGACCAGAGCCTCAATTAATTAAGCAGGTTTGTTTTTAAGGTTTCGGAAGTCATTTAATTCCTCAAATGCACGAAAACCCATTTTCGTCGGTTCTAACCCACTTGTTAGACTCTTAAGATTGTTTGACCCTTAACTAACCCTTGAGAAAACCCATGATTGTTCTGCATTCAAGATATGGTGGCAAAATTATAGTTTTAACCTTAGTTTCTTGTATTTCTCTCTGAAAGGATTTGCAATGAATTATGGCCTTCCGATGGTTATGTAGGAGCATTTAATGATTTAATCAGATCAAATTGAGCTAGTTATGGTTCATGATGGTGTTCCCATCAGCCTATCCTCATAGAATTTTACTAGGGGACAAGTACGAGCTTTAGATGTAGATTGACTTTTTCACTTAGTTCCGTTGCATATGCTACAATAAAACACTTTCACAATTATCTGGATTTCTAAGGTCTTGGATGAAAATAAGGTAAATAAATCTTTAGTCAAACTCTAGATAGAAATCTGCCATGTAGGGCCACTTTGCATTTAGTCTTGCACTTGCTAAGGACTAGCAAGATTCAGGCATGGGGATGTGATTTCACAGCAAACATGTGACCTAAATCACTTGAATTAAGCAAGATTCTTGCATAACCTAGGAACAATGCATTTATAAGCATCGTAATTTGCATAATATTTAGCTTGTCAGCTACATAGATAATATTATCATTTTAGGACCTAAAAGAGATATGAAATAAATTGCAGATGATTCAAGGACGCAGATGACAGATTAGACCGTATAGATCTGATTAGGGCAACGATGGGAGTCCAACGCTTCCGGAATCGTCATGATCAGACAACTAGAGCATCATGTGCAGCCCATAAAAGAATGAAGATCAAGGAGCAAGATGATAGAGATCCAAGCCTCAGATGAAAGATCTGACTGCAAGGATGGATCTGGATGAACGATCGCAGTCCAACGGTGGAAAAATCAACCCGATCGGAGGCCTACATCACCAGTTATAAAGAAGAGAAGATGGACGACCATGATGTCACCATGTGGCGCCTTTGTAACTGCCCCTCATCATGCCACACCCTCTGAAGGCATCTTCCCTGTTCATTATGGAGTGTTGGATCAACATCCAACGGTCGAGGAACCTCCACATCACACACCTCACTGAGCTTCAACAAAAGGAAAGAAGATCTCAGTCGTTGGATTTCGATCCAACGGTTGAGGGCAGCCACGCTCGAATTAGAAACTCGACACACGAAGAGTAGTGCAGCGGTGAGCGCACTCAACCATGAGCAAAGAGCGTGGGTTCGAGTGACGCTTCACACGAAATCAACAGATGCAGTGGAGGCGCGAGCGTGATTGGCTGCTGGATGGTCATCAAAGGGCGAGGATTCACCTACGTGGCGCGAGGAGAACATTTGGATGCCTACGTGCGGATGCACACCCAATGTTCACGCGCCGTTACACGCAGATGCATTAAGGCAGATGGCTGAGATCAAGGCTCTCGTTTTGAACCTGGGGCACGTGCGTGAAGAGAGACAAGAAGAGCAGGTGTTGGAGAGGAGCGTGCACAGCCAAGCAATTGCGATTAGACGCTCCAGAGGTGACCATGTGTTGCCAGCAGGATCAATCCGTGCGTAGAGGGCGCATTTGAGGGTGTTTTGAGGCCAAATCAGAGCCGTTGATGTCTCAATCAACAAGTCTGATTAGCCTAAAGTTGGGCAAAAATACCCTCTTTGCCCCTGATCAAAGATATAAAAGAAGGCCTAGGGCCCCCCAGTTGAAGAACATACTGCCACCATCTATCTTCCAGACAACTCTTCCTCTCTCTCTTCCACCTTCCTCCAGACCTCTCTCCCTCTACAACTCTGCTTCGACTTTCATCCTGGCGCTTTGGATCTGAAGTGCTGTCGTGCTTCACATAAGAATCTCACAAGCATCGTCGTCTTATCTCTCTCTCTCTATTTAACATATAAATGTCTAGTTTGAAAAACTTTTTCTAATGTAATATGATTCTGATTATTTGATATCTGATATTCATATATACATATATACATATATAAATATCTGTTTAGAGTGAGTTTTTTGAAAAGCTTTTGTATAAATCATGATTGCCTCGCAAACAACCCGGTACTGAGAAATTAAGCCACGCAGAAATTGAGGGGTCATGAGAGCTTGAACCCGCGACATCCGTTTAGAGGTAAGGCTAGAGACCAATGAGCTCTGGAAGGCTTTATATTAAAAAGGCCTCCCAAATTATTTATAACCTATTCTATGCCTATGGTCATTGGATGAAAATCCAATGGTCTAGATCTAATGGAGCGGATGGAGAGAGGCTGTAGTGGTCTTTAGGTGGCCTGGATGGCTTTGATGGTGGCACGTAGTACCATCTGGGCCATTCACCTTTGATAGGTCCATTTTAGTGGACAAATTTAGTGCTTAAGTACAGTATTATTGGGATGATAATTTAATCTAAAGCATGTTTAGTATTGATAAAATGGTGTGAGCTTTAGATTTATCATTTCATGTATTAATTGCATTAATATTTATATGGGAGGATTAATTATTCACTTTAAAAGGCAAGGGTATCACATCAAAGCTTGCCTTGAGATATGTGGGATTTTGTCTTAGCAAAATATAGTAAGAGAATAAATTTTAAAGGCATTCTTATATGTCTCTCAATTATTCAAGCACATTCCCTTATTTGATTTTACTTAAATATCTCTCCCTCAATTCTCTCCTCTCTATTTGGTAACATAAAATACTCTCCTCTCTTTGACTCTTTCCTTCTCTGACTCCATCTCTAATTCTCTCTCATTTTCTTTACATAACAGGAAAAAAAATTGGCTTAGGAATCCGATCTCCCCTCCACGGGGAAGAAGCTCTCCTTCTCCACCTCTCCTTCCTGCAAGCAGCCACCTTCATCGTGTGCCTTCTTTGCCACCGCGAGCCTCCACTGTCGACACCACGACTTCTCCCTTGCCACAACCGCGAGTTCCCCCACAACCACACTCCAGCAACCTCTACCGCATGCCTAAGACTCCACCACTGCGAGCCCTCCAACTGTAACTGTACTACCTCTCGATGAGTGTGGTGACAGCGCGCTCCTCGACGCTACATCCTCCTCATTGCAACCGTGTGCCTTCCCCCCACCATGTCGACCACTCGCCGCTCTCCTCGGCGCCTACCGCACGTAGCCACTTGCGTGCGCAACAGGTGCAGCACCACCGACAGCAGCATACTCGCGCGCACAGCCCCTCATGCACCGGCCCTACGGCCTTCCTCCTCGTGTGCAGGCCCTGAGCACCACCGCCACCTTATCTCCTCACGCGTCCGCTCTGCAACCTTCCTCCATCTCCAACAAGTGGACGGCCGCGCCCCCTCCTCTCCTTCTTCTTCATCTTCAACCTCCAGACAACCACGGAGGAACCCAACACCGCTAGTTACGCTCCACATGTAGCCACCTCTTCGCACCACCATTCTTCGCACCATCAACCCCGTTGAGCTCTCCTCGACCCCACGAGCTCGGCCATCCCTCCAGGCACGCCAACAGCAGCCACGACCATTGGCAAGTCGTCGAGACCGCCGCCTCTCCTCCTCGTCGCTAGCGTCGACTCCGGCCACCGTTTGGAGAGCCACCACCACCATTGGAAAGCCCTTGTCGCGGTCGACCTTCCTCGAGCTCCTCAGCCTCCGTTGTCGCTTCCTTCTCGCACGAGGTTAAGAGGAAGATTTCCTCTGTTTTTGGGTTCTATTAGTATTTACCAAAGATGCCATTGTGGAACACTATTCAAATATTTTATTGGATTAAATTGTTAGGGTGAAATTGCAACATACTTATTTCTTGTTATATTTAATTTGCTCCTGTTTTGCACATCAATTCTCATTGAAATTGGAATCAGATTTGCATGCAACTAGAAATTACATACTCTGCCACTACAAATGCACCATTTACATATTTTTGAGATCTTGATTTATGATGTGAAATTTACATAAATAACCCTCAACTTTTCATGAAATTGAAAGTTACATTTTGAGCTGCATATTCATTGAATTGATTTTATGAATATTTCTATGAACATGATGGCCCCATAGTCATGAATCTATTGGTCTGTCCTCCCTGTGGATACGACCTGAAGTGTGGTATTATTTCAGTGTTTTAGTAACTTTGATCGAGGTTTTTTCTACTACATTACATATTGCGACGACATATTTTTCTGACATTATTTCTCCAAGCGAAAAACCTCGCGATCAAATGGTGTCGTTGCTGGGGAGGCAACAGACGCAATAGATTCACTTGATTTTTATTTTTGATTATTCTGAGTTGTGCATTTATCGGATCATTGTTTATCTTTCTGTGCGAGGAATCTGACGGGGCGAGGTACGGTAGAGCGACGACATCAACCTTAAGCGACATCACACGTGGAGAAGACGTAAAAGACTAGGATCCCGCTCTCACAGGGGATTCTCCTTCGTCGCCATTTTATTTCTGTCTTCTCGCCCTTGTAGTAATTGGGGCTTATTTTTGGGGGTCTGTCCCCACATTCTTTAGAGGCTAGGGCTATATTTTTTCCGTGTGAAAGTTAAATTTTTACTTGCTTGCATTTAAAACAAACAAAAGAAAATATCAAGCTGCTTGCTTAGGAGTTGCTTACCCTTAGGTGCGTGCATTTAGGGGTAATTGAGCAGCATACTAGATCTTTTCTCTGCATTGCATACATCATTGCATGAAGATTGCTGGAGACAGGTATACCTTACTAACTTTGCATCCAGCTCCTGTTCACGCATTTGCATTTGGATTAAAATTCAAGACTACCAAATTGATTGAATTTACTAATTCAGTGGTCGCCTAACTGAAATTGGGATTGATAATCAGATTCAACCTTAAAATCAAATCACACTTGATCTGATTCAAAGGGACTTGTCTGCGTTTTCAAAATAATAAAAGATTTGCGGTGTGATGCACACTTCTGGCACTGAGCATGCACATTAGGCACTACACTAAGGCTCGATCCCTTAAGGCTATAGGCACCGATCTCTTTATCGGTGCAGGCCCTCCTATCTTGTTTTGTGGTGGTGGTACTATCTTTTGACCGAGTGTTTTGATACTTCATGGAGGGGGACACCCCTTAAATTAACAAAAGGGTAGTTAAGAGGCACCGCTTACACATCGCCTCAAAGGAAGGGTTCACCCTACTTGCATCCCTTTGTTCGTCCTTGGAGTAACTTCTCACTTGATCACCTGAGAGTATCATTTAAGCAAAGCATAGGTCATAGGGCACTCGAAGGTCAACTTAAGCACGTAATTAATTGTGAAACTTCTTTTGCCACCAAGAGAAAACGTAAATGACCTCTGTCTTCTCTAAAGAGCTTGTCAGGAATCTCAAGTCACATCTCCCTCTTATACCACTTAAGTGGGAACGGATGGGTGTAAACTTGACTCCATTTGACAAATTTTAAGGAGTCGATTGGAGGTTGGCTTAAATCTGCTCTAAGAAAGAAAAGAGAAGTCCCATTGCCTTGTGTTTGATTGGGGTGTGTTTTTCAAGTCATATTTTCAAATGGATTGTAATAACTACTTTACTTCTATTCACCCCAGAATACCCAATCCCAATACCTGTAGTTATCCATCTTCTGATGAGCATTGGGATCCTTTCTACTCCTACTATAGGAACATTGGTCTGGTTGAACCCCAACCCAGTGGTGATGAGCAGAACCTAAGAGAAGGGTATTACAACCCTAGCTCTTCCATGACCATGCCCAACCCGCCCACCCATCATGATTTGTCTTATCGAGGTTGGACTGATACTCCTAGGCAACTTGAACCTGAGATTGACTATCCTACTCAATCTGATGGTAACCTCTCGTCTTTTATGATAGAAATGCAAAATCAACAGAAAGAGATGATGGATTCTATGGGAGAGATTTTGAGGAATAGTCAAAGATCAACTGAAGAGATTAACCAGCTTATTGATCCTCCGACAGTCAATTCTGATCCCTACCCTTATATCCCCGATTACCAAGATAATTTCAAGGAAAACATTGACAATAGGGATCCTATTTTGAGGAGTAGCTATCACTTAGACATCCCTCATGAGATATGCCCACCAGAAGGCAATCCTGGTCACTATCCACCTGATCTTAATTGGAAGGAGAAAATGGGTCCATTAGATGAACTCGACCTGAATGACAGTATCTTCATTACATTGGATGAAATGGGTTGTAGTCAATTAGTCAACCCTGCTCCCAGTCTGAATCTTGAGGTGGAATCTGTATCCCATCCTAGGGATCCTGAGCATATACTTTACGCTTCTGAGGACCTTACACCTTAGTTAAAGCCCCCTGAGGATTGTGATCTAGAAGTTAACAAATTCTAGGAGTCGTGGATGTCAGAGGAAATCATACTAGAAGGAAGTGATAATAACCACACTCCTCTATCAATGGGACCAACACCTGTCATTAAATATTCTGAGGATTTACAAGTTCCCAACCCAAGTGACCATGAGAAACTTGAGATGGAATTGGAAGAATTAGATCAATACTGGTCTCAGGGACACGAAGAGTTGATTTTTGAGGAAGCACATGATCCTGATATGAAAGTTTGCCCTGAGGCTCAGAGTCAAGAGGGAGAAAATGTAGAAAAGGATGATGAAGACTTTCAAAGGATCGGACTCAAAGTATGGAGTGACTCTAGGGGTGAATATGTTTTGTTCGATGACTTACCCCCTGAGGATCTGACTGGATTAGCGAAATCTTGATTCCTACATACCTTTGACTATCAAGAGCATCCACTCAAACAATTGAAAGAAATGGAAGCAATTGCTACTCTTGAGGAAAGAATCATACACCCCATGAGCAGGATCTTAACATTAAACAAGAACCTGGGGATGTCATTTTTGAGGACACTTACAATCCTATTGCTTCCAAACCACTTCTACATGATAGTGAAATAAGTGACATCCTTGAGTGGTTCCAATTGTACGATGAACATTTGGGCCCATTCCAAGACATGCCCACAAATGATATGCAGCATGAAAGGCAATCAGTAACTAAGGCTGCTTCTGATAACATTCAAGAACTGGAATGGATATCGAGGATGAATATTGAATTGCTTACACCCTCTTTAACCCTTGTCCCTACACCACACCTGAAAGACTTACACTTCTGCAGAAGCAGCTTCATGAAATCTCTGCTTACACTTTTGATTAACGGGGGAATATCTAATCCAACGCACCCTGTGGTAGAGTGGCGAGTTTGGATGGACATTTTTCCATGTCAGCCCATTAGTCTTAGGGTATGTTTCATCGCACTCTCTGTACCCCCACACATATTTGCTTGAGGAGTCTTTGCCTCCTCGTCGCACACTCTCGGAGGTTACTACTCATGTGTATTATGTAAAACCTCCACAAATAACTTAGGAGTAGCCTCTTTTCATCTACTTCTGGCGAATATTTGGCCTCACTATCCATCACCAACTTGCTAACATCTTGGGTTACTTACTCGCCAGGCCAGGTTTGTTACGTATCTTCTTTGGGTCTCCTTCTGTTTCCCTTCTAGAGTCTGATTTGCGAGGTATCCCAACTCCACCTCAGGTAATATCTTTCCTTGCTTTTGCTTTTTAATGAGGACATTGTCAGATTTAAGCATGGGGGGGGTATAACCTGAGGTTATTCATAGCATTTATACATATTCTGCTTGCAATTAGGGCATCCATCTTGCATTAAAAAAAAGGAAAAGAGAGAAAAAGGAGATGAAATCTTTGTGAGCTGAATTTCAAATATATTGAGGAGAGACACTGGAAGAAAATTTGTAGAATTGTGCTGGTCCCAGCAGTTGATTATGGAAAAGTTACCTAAGTTCTAGTCTAGAATGAATGAATAAATAAAGTCCTAAAGTGCTAAAGAAAAGGAGACAAGTGAGGGATACCGACTTTAGGCCTCTTGGGTCTGTTCTAAAGCTTAAACACTCACGTATTTGTTAAGATCTGGACTATTCCTCAAGAGGTTGAGGGAGTTACGAGGTCGATGTATTAAGGCTAAGGCTTAGGGAGTATTCGGCCCCATTGCCTGTCCTTTGGTTTGCGGAACTTGGTAACCTGAGCACCCAAAAATCACACACTGGTCTAGTTTAGTGTGCATAACAAAGAATAATACCAAAAAGTGTCTGTTCTGAAAATGTTTCCCGAAAAGTTGACTTAGGAGCGGCTTGAAGACACAAGTTGATTAGATGAGTTCCCGATGTGGTGAGGAGGAATGTAAAATAAGCCATTCGAAGATGCGTTATAACATATCGTCTCCTCGATGCTTGTCTCTTAGGATATCTAAATATCCTACTGGGGGCATAGAAGCATCTTGTGCTGGTTCAGATGCCGTGGGCGACATTATCCCGAAATGTCGATTGCCAGGGTTTGAATTTAGCTATAGAATGCCATGGGTGGCACTATCCCGAAGTGTTGAAAGCCAGGGTTCTGGGGGTTGCCATGGGCGGTGCTATCTTGAAGCATCGATTGTCAGGGACCCTGCGAGGATTGATGGAGGGGACAAGGAATCTGATACAGATCGTGTGTAGGGCCAATCCAATGTTAAGTCTAGGGGAATTTAAAAAGAAAGAGAGAAAACTCTCAAAATAATATTTCTCCCTCTCTCTTTTACTAAGAATGCACTGGCAAAACTAAACCTAACCTTTCTGCACATATGCACGGGTGTTTTAACCGCTAGGGTCAACGAACCTCTAGGCAATTTTTGCGGGCCTTAGAATCCTTCGTGGCAGACCCAAGGTTGAGGCTGGTCAAGTCCGTATCTTGGGTGGTACTTGAGTACCTTTAGGCCTATAGTTGGTATTTCAATCTAATTTCTAAAGTATGGCACGATAAGGCATCCTAACGGTAAAATCTGACCTGGAGACTTGGTCTGTTTCATATGATTTTGCTCGAAACTAGCATAACTTAGGCATGGGGGTATTTGATAGGTCCATTTTAGTGGACAAATTTAGTGCTTAAGTACAGTATTATTTGGATGAGAATTTAATCTAAAGCATGTTTAGTATTGATAAAATGATGGGAGTTTTAGATTTATCATTTCATGTATTAATTGCATTAATCTTTATATGGGAGGATTAATTATTCACTTTAAAAGGCAAGGGTATCACATCAAAGCTTGCCTTGAGATATGTGGGATTTTGTCTTAGCAAAATATAGTAAGAGAATAAATTTTAAAGGCATCCTTATATGTCTCTCAATTATTCAAGCACAATCCCTTATTTGCTTTTACTTAAATATCTCTCCCACGAATCTATCTCTCTCCCTCAATTCTCTCCTCTCTATTTGGTAACATAAAATACTCTCCTCTCTTTGACTCTTTCCTTCTCTAACTCCATCTCTAATTCTCTCTCTTATTTTCTTTACATAACAGGAAAAAAAATTGTCTTAGGAATCCTATCTCCCCTCCACGGGGAAGAAGCTCTCCTTCTCCACCTCTCCTCCCTGCAAGCAGCCACCTTCATCGTGTGCCTTCTTTGCCACCGCGAGCCTCCACTGTCGACACCACGACTTCTCCCTTGCCACGACTGCGAGTTCCCCCACAACCACACTCCAGCAACCTCTACCGCATGCCTAAGACTCCACCACTGCGAGCCCTCCAACCGTAACTGTACCACCTCTCAATGAGCGTGGTGACAGCGCGCTCCTCGACGCTACATCCTCCTCACTGCAACCGTGTGCCTTTCCCCCACCATGTCGACCACTCACCGCTCTCCTCGACGCCTACCGCACGTAGCCACTCGCGTGCGCAATAGGTGCAGCACCACCGACAGCAGCATACTCACACGCACAGCCCCTCATGCACCGGCCCTGTGGCCTTCCTCCTCGGGTGCAAGCCCTAAGCACCACCGCCACCTTATCTCCTCACTTGCCCCGCTTTGCAACCTTCCTCCGTCTCCTGCAAGTGGACGGTCGCACCCCCTCCTCTCCTTCTTCATCTTCAAACTCCAGACAACCACGGAGGAACCCAACACCACCGGTTACGCCCCACATGCAGCCACCCTTCTGCGCCACTATTCTTCTCGCCGTCACCCCCGTTGAGCTCTCCTCGACCCCACGAGCTCGGCCAGGCCTCCAGACATGCCAACAGCAGCCATGACTATCGGTGAGCCGTCGACACTGCCGCCTCTCCTCCTCGTCGCCAGCGTCGACTCCGGGTGTTGTTCGGAAAGCCACCACCATTGGAAAGCCCTTATCGCGGTCGACCTTCCTCGAGTTCCTCAGCCTCCACCGTCGCTTCCTTCTCTCACAAGGTCAAGAAGAAGATTTCCTTTGTTTTTGGGTTCTATTAATATTTGCCAAAAATGCCATTGTGGAACACTATTCAAATATTTTGTTGGCTTAAATTATTAGGGTGAAATTGCAACATTATACTTATTTCTTGTCATATTTAATTTGCTCCTGTTATGCACATCAATTCTCATTGAAATTGGAATTAGATTTGCATGCAACTAGAAATTACATACGCTGCCACTACACATGCATCATTTACATATTTTTAAGAGCTTGATTTATGATGTGAAATTTACGTAAGTAGCCCTCAACTTCTCATGAAAGTGAAAGTTATATTCTGAGTTGCATATTCATTGAATTGATTTTTTGAATATTTCTATGAACATGATGGCCCCATAGTCATGAATCTATTGGTCTGTCCTCCCTGTGGATACGACCTGAAGTATGGTATTATTTCAGTATTTTAGTAACTTTGATTGAGGTTTTTTCTACCACATTATATATTGCGACGACATATTTTTTTGACATTATTTCTGCAAGCGAAAAACCTCGCGATCAATCTTCAAATGCTTGCAAAGGATGCCACGGGTGTCCGACCGGGTCCATTTTTACGTTGTTGGGCTGCAATCGTCGATCCAGATCCATTCGTATGGTTGGATTGCCCATCTAAGACCTATTTCAACATGTAGTTGCATACTTGGCCATTAAACATTAATTACAAGCAATCTAAATGTAGATATTATATGATATGCATGCATTGCTCCCAGACTTGCTATATCATGATAATATTGTGCATGTGCTCATGAAATTGACTCTAATTGATATAATTATCGTCATTATATGTAGAGTCATCATACCCTGATGCCCACCCCTTATTAGTCCCTAGCAATGTTAATGTGAATGCTATCTATAACTAGAATTAAGAATCAATTGCTCAAGTACAAGTTACTTGTTAATAGAAGGAAATTTCTACTAAGAACCTAACCCACAGAGACACAATAGCGCCCGAGTACCTGCTATTTAGAGTGCTGGATCAGTATTTAAAGGTATTGCGTGGTAGTACAGTCGAAAAAGTGTTCAAAACAAATATAATTTTATTTCTCGAAAGGATTTCCGAAGTCGAACACAGGGAGCAAATTGGTATTTAGAAATCAAGATCATAATTTAAACTTGAAAGAAATTATAGTAGTAGTAGTATCAGAGTGCAAAAATATAGGAGTAAAATGGTGATGTAGATCACCAAATACTCCTACAATATCACCAAATGATTCAATATATAAATATGCAATGAGGCTAAAATCTATCGTCTGATTCCTTAATCAGACAACTTAAATGTCTGAGCTCTTTTCCTCTTTCTCTGCCTCTGTCTTCTCTTTCCTTCTTCTTCTTCTTTGGCTTCTGTCTTCCTTAGCTTCTCCTTCTTCTTCTTCTTCTTCTTCTTTGGCTTTCTTCTGCCTTAGCTTCTCCTTCTTCTTCCTTCTTCTTCTTCTGGCCTCCTCTTCTTCAGCTCCTTCCTTTCCTTCAGCTTTGGCCTTCTCCTTCTTTAGCCTTCTGCCTTCTTCTCTTTCTCTTCATCTTTTACCTCTTCTTCCTTCTGGCTGCGGCTAAGTGTTGGGCCTGAGGAACCTACGACTAAGGTAGGGGGGCCTGAGGAACCAATCCCTACCCGTGCACAGCTCTCCTCTCTTTCTCTCTTAGGTTCCGCTCTCCCAGAGCCACATAGATAATCAGGTTATTGGGTTAGGTGCGTACCTAGGACCAAGCCACCGGCATGCGGTGGTGGGCGAGGAGTGAATAAGTTGGGTAATTCGGTCGTGGCCAGGTCCACATAGGCAGTGTCACGGACGAGTCCATGAGAGGGGGGAGGAGGACCTCACCCTCAGTGTTGGAGGCGATAAGCCTCTAACACTTTTTCCTTTTATGCGCACAAGGGCACCCTTCCACTTCTGAGGTGGGACTAAATGTCCCACCTTCGTTCGTGTGCGATAGCAACAGATGAACTTCTCATTTGGCGAGGTTGCAGAGGTTGAAGCCTTTGCTTGATGGCTTGGATGCGTGCGTGCTTTGATTTCGCACACCTGGGGGTAGCAATCTGGGATAGAGCGAGACCTGGGACCACGACATCAAGCTTCAAGCTCCGCAACAATGGCGGCAGTCGTCCTAAAATTGAAATCAACAGTACAGCCTCGCAGCCAAGTTAAATCGCTCAGGGAGCGTTGTCGGACCATAGCGAATGTGATGGGGATGTTGGCATGGCTCAGTGGCGTGTGTGCGAGCGTGCCTAGGGCACATTGTGTGCGAAGGTGTGGGTGTGCTCGAGGGTGTGTTTGGGTAGTGGCGTTGTGATATGAGTGAGGGGAAGTGTTCAGTGGAGTGAGAGGAAGCTTATGGGCTTGTTGGCGAGGGTTGGGATGGCCTGTGGAGGTGGAGTAGCCTCGCCGGAGTTGGTGCTCGGAGATGAAGGAGATGGAGGTCGGTAGTGGTCGATTTTGGGAAATAGTGGGTGGAGAAGAAAGTAGAGGGGAGAGAGAACTTAGCTAGGGTGTTAGGAGATGAAGGGGGGGCAGAGGTGACATCGGTCGAGGTGTAGCTGACGCCGGAGACGAAGAGTGGCTCCGATGAGTGGAGATCGACGAGGATGAAGAGAGGGATATGACTACGGGTATAGCGAGGCGCGGACGAAGTCAAGGAAGAGGAATCTGCCATAGGTATGGCGGTCGAATGATGAGTAAGGGAGGTCGTCAGACGTCGAGGAACCTATGGCCATGAGGAGAAGAGAGGAATCAAGGGTGTTCACAGCCGAATTTGAGCGTGGAGTTGGGGCGATTTGGGCTTCTTTAAATAGAGCCCTGAAGGTCGGTTAGGGCTTGGGAAGCAAGCTTCCCAAGCAAGGAAAGCTCGCTGGAGAAGGAATCCGTTAGGATACCCATGTCTCTCATGCGTTCGCATGAGAGATTGGGAAGGAATCAGGAATCAAAGATGGGTTCAGATTGGAGGGATTTTCTCAGAGAATCTCTCTTCCAATTTTGGAGGAGATCCTCTGAGCAATCAGGGAGAACTATCCTTCCAAAACTCGCCGGAGTAGGATTCCTCCGTATTAATGGTGGAGGGGCCTAATTGCGAAAATGATGAAGAAGTTAGGGGGTAGTTTGTAAGTGTTTTTGAAAGATAGGGGTACAAATGTAGTCAGGCTGGACCTTTTTGCAAACTAGGTCAAGGAAAATTCATCTTGGGTCCAAATTTTGGTACAAACCTAATTTGGACCTAAGGAATCTAATGGTGAAGTTGGAATTTGGGTTTGACCATGTTTGAATAGAAAATTTATGCAAAAGCCTAATTTAGGGTAAATATCTATCTGAGACCCCATTCTAGGTTAAGATTGGTTCTAGTGGCCAAATTAAAGGTTCTAAGCCTTAGAGAATATTTTTTTATGATTTTTAGAGGGTTTAGGTGAATTTTATCCTAACCAGAACCTTGGTTAATCAAGTGGGTCTATTTTAGGGTTTCAAGAAGTCATTTAATTCACAAAACTCACACAAACCCTTTTCTGTCTGATCCAACTCACTTATTATTTTATTAAGATCCTTTGACCTTTATTTAGCCATTGAAAAAACCTGTGGTTGTACTGCAATGGTAAAATTATAGTTTTACCTCTTATTTCTTATTTTCCTCTCAGAAAGGTTATTTAGTGAATTATGACCTTCAGTTGGTTATGTAGGAGCATTTATTCTCTTCATTGGACCTAAATGAGCTAGTTAGGACTCATGATGGTGTTCCCATCACTTGCCAAAATGCAGACTGCCTAAGTCCTCGCCTTATTTTGTATAAGGGTAAATTCATTTTTTTTTCTTCAAGGGTCCAAGGCAGGGGTTCATCATACTTGGTTTGTGCAAGTTTGTCATCATTTGATTTCCACTTTTCTAACATCCCTTCCAATCCATAGGTTAAATAGGACAGATCATTGAATTTAGATGACCTATCTTGGTTATTCTCCTGGAAGGGTAGGGGACTTGGTGTTCTCCTAGAGTGTAGGTCTTATTAGATTGGTTAATGGGTGGGTGGGACATAAAAGAGTAGTCATCATAAGTACGATCATCATCAAGATAAGGATCTCTGATAAACGCCAGTTTATCATCATTCTTATAAGTTAAATCAGATGTAGCTCTTAGGTTTTTAACTCCGTAAACGTGTTTTTGGGTTGCATTTAGGCATAACCTAGGATTAGGAATGCATTGCATTCTTTTTATATTTTTAACATCTTTTCTTAAGTGTTAAGGTTAAGCAGATATTCAAACCATTGAACCCTAGCACTCAAGAAGGAAGAAAGTGAAGGAGAAGTCCAGATCATCTGAACCCTAGCTGGATCCAGCACACCTCAGCTGGATATCAGCTCACATTGGTTAAGATTAGCTCCTCCTAGCTACATTAAGCGCATCTTAGCTAAGTGGCAGCTCAAGGTAGCTCATCCTAGCTCAACCCACCTTAGCTCAGCTTAGATCTAGCTCAACTTAGTTGTGTTTAGCTCATCCTAACTCAACGGGCACCTCTCTATTTCTGTTTCCACCCCTCGACCACCGCAGACCACCACCATCATCTCCACCTTCGGCAGACCATTGGTGAGGTGCCTCCATCATTCCATGCACCCACACCCTTACCAACTACCTCAAAAGCTCCGCCATCGTGCACTGGTCATCTTCCCACTCTCCATCGACTGCCACACGCTCCACAATCTTCCCCCGATCAAACCCATCACCACGGCCACAGACCAACCTAGGCACACACGCCTAGGCCACCCTGCACCACGCCACCCATCGAGTCACCTTCGCCGTGTCACGGCAAAGCCCCCTATGTAATTTAACGAGGCCGCAAAGCCGTTTTACCTGAAAGCAGGTTCCGACCTCAACCACCATTGGAGCAGCCATGAAGAAGCTTGCAACATTCGAATCCAGGTGTCAAGCTCCAGGCATCCAATCCCACATGATGCGGAGTTGTCGCCCGCACACATTCAGCCAGTTATTGGCTTCCCAGACCACTGCAGTCGCTGCGATTGAGCAAGGCACCTCCTTTGGTTGCGCGTGAGGTGGGTGGGACATTTAGTCCCACCTCAGGCATTTTAGAGCGAGCTGAGCAGTATAAGTTGCAATTGTGTCAGGGGCCTATCACCTCCTGACACGGGGTGAGGTCCCCTCACCCACTCACGCCTTGTCCGCGATTCACTTCTCTGCGGACCTAGTTGCCTGACCCGATTACCCTACACTCCTTGCGCATCACTCACGTCGGTGCACCTGGACTCGGGCATGCTAGCCCGATCTGTTTACCCAGGAAAGGCTCTGGGAGAGTGAGCCTAAGAGAGAAAAGAGAGTTCGCAGGGGAGGGTAGGGGTAGGTTTTGCACTTACTTGTAGGGAAAGGAAGAAGGAAGAGGAAGCTGAAGGAGGAAGCTGAAGAAGGAAGCTAAGGAGGAGGAAGCTAAAGAAGCTAAGGAAAAGCTCATGGTAGAAGAAGCTGAAGGGAAGGAGCCGCAGAGGAAGCTAAGTTAAAAGGCTATGAAAGGAGAAGGCACGGTTGTAGAGAAGGCAAAGCTGAAACTAAGGTGGAGGAAGAAGAAAGCTGAAGAGAAATAGAAGCCAAAGAAAGTCAAGGCAGAAAGGAAAAGGAAGACGAAGGAAGGAAGAAGCAGGCAAAGAAGGAAGCCACCGTCGGAGAAGAAAAGAAGAGCTAGAGAAAGAAAGAAGGAAAGAAGAATAGAGAAGAAAAGAAGACAAAGAGAAGAACAAGCCAAAGGGAAGAAGCAAAAGAAGAAAGACAAATCAAACCTTTTTAAGACATCTAATTCCATACTCAGATGTCCAATTTCTCTTTTATGCTACATTTTATTATTCATAAACTCCTGCTTTACATTTTGAATTAGATTTTGAGTAATTTTATGTATTCAAATTGCGTCAATTATTGAGATTAGTACATGATTTCCATTTGCTCCTTGTGTTCGACCTCGGACTTAAACTTTGAGTAATAAAATTTATTTGTTTTGAACGCTTTTTCGACTGTACTACAACGTGACCTTTTTAAAACCCGATCAAGTACTCCCAACATTTTGGCATCATTGCTGGGGAACAACGTGCAATTCATCACTAGTTTGTATTATTTTGATTATATTTGAATACTAACTTGCCCTATTTGTTTTGTTGTGATTTTACAAGGTATTTCATGAGGAAATCTCCCGTGCAAATCAACCACTCCAGGGCAGGTAACTTCTCTCTTCCCTAATCCATCTCTTAATCCTGGGAAGACAAAAAGGATGCAATCAATTAGGAATCAACTGCCTTATTCTCTTTAGTAATTATCATTTAAACGCCAAAATTTCCTAAATTGCAAAAATTTTTTCAAATCTTAGTGAAGTTGAAGCGATTTCTTAAGAGCCTACCTAAAATTCCTATGCCTATTAGAGATTACGCTTAATTTCTGAATCTCCGCAGACTACACACTTCTTGTTTGAAGTCCAAAGAGAACTTCTGTGAAGAGCAAAGAGGATTGGAAATAGAACCAAATTAGGGTTTCTACAGTAGGATTTTGGAGTGCTAGTTCACACATGCTTGCATAAAAGGAAACAAACCCACCTGCATCTGTGTGCTACCCAAGCCCTTGATTGAAAGGATTTTACCAAAACAAACCCTAAAATTAAGCTCTAAAATCACTTGAACCTTAAAAACCTTGGACCTAATAACCAGGGAGTCAAATCAGGGTGGTTTATAGGTCTTGACCTAGAATCATTCTGCCATCTTTAGAACAGGTCAGGTAAAGTTGACCCCTTGTTGGGACAACTAACCTTGAAATTAGGTCACAAAACCAAAACATCTAAAGTTCAAGTGGAACCTTAAGCACCTTTGATCTGATCTAAAAGTGGTAGACTTAAGAGGTCAAGGTCCCCATTCTGGTCTACCTGGAATCTTAGTGACAAGAGAGGTCGGGTCGAGAAAACCCTGTAACCCGTGGGGACGCTCTACCGCGTAGGGGTCTTTGCGAGATTCTCCCTCTCTGGCTGCCAAGGTAATTCTCAGGTGGACGACTTTCCGATCTAGGGGTATCATCCACCCTAAACCTCCATAGTCATCGAAACATCTTTAGGTGCCTTGATTGGGTCAAAAACACATCTAGTCCCTCATCCCTTCTCTTTAGAGCACACACATAGATTTTCAAGTGGGATTCTCTATTCAGATCTAATCACTTCACAACTTGATTCTACATCTTGATCCAAATTCTGATTCTACATCTTGATTCCACCATCTGATCCAAATATGCAGCCTAGTTACTTAGGACTACCATTCAAGAAACCTGAATCACAGAGATCAATGAGAGACAGGATGATTGAGGATGCCTTTGAATTCTATGAAATTGAATATAAAACCTCAACACTAGTAGAAGACATTCAGGTTAGTGTAGCAACAACCACAACTTTCATCATAAACTGTGCCCAAGTGTTATTGACAGAAACCACAAAAGGATCAACCCGAGACATTCTCATAACAGGATACATTGAGATAGAAAAATTGTACAATTTTGAATACCTCCAGTGCATGACAAATCCTGTACTATGGGAACAACACCAAGATGATCTTGAAAAATGGGAAGAGATGATGAGATTATTGAAACAAATTATCAATCAAAAATACTCGTACACGCCCTAAACAGATGATGAACCATCTTGGAATAGTATTGAGGATCAATCTGATATCCCAAATCTCGGGTTTGGGGCACAGCGTTGTTGTGGATTCCCAACCCAGATGGAGTACAACATGCTTGATCTTGAAATAGGTTGGGAAGTTCCAATTGCAGGAGAATACAATGTTGAGCCAATCCTAGACCCTGTATCACCAAGCATAGAATTTCAAGACTCCTGTAATAATGAGAGTAGAACTGAACCTCTCGAGGGTGTAAATCCCACCCCTTATTCTGATAAGGTGACCCTCGAAGGTAATTCAGACCTAGATTCTAGTGATTCAACCCACATCCTAAGCCTAGAATCTGGATTTGAAACTTATTGGGAAGATTATGAGGCCCCGTATGTCAAAGATCAAATTTTCAATAAAGAGTATGATTCTGGGCCTCTATTTAATGAATATCCCACTCCAACATCCTCAGAGATACAAATCGATTTTTTGGAAGTCACTTCAATCTACGATACAGAAACTGAGTTGGATAAGTGGGGTTTTGATTGGGTTGGGAAGTCGAGCCTAGACCAAATAAGGATACCTTTTTGAGTACAGAATTTACATATAGGCTAGACCTAGGTTAGGCTGCTAAGTCTACATTATATGATTTATTTTATAGTGGAACCCATGATCTCGAATCTCATTTAGAACTTGATTTTCGCAATATCTCCGATGATTTCGAATTTTACCATGATTTCGGAGAACCTCTATTTCCTGAATACAACGAGCCAATCTATGACCTCAGCTCACGTGATTCATTCTCCGACTCTGACTTTGAGGTCTCAGTTCCCGAGATTACTGAATTAAGTTCAGGTTCCAGCGAGATGGAATCATTTCTTTTTGATCCTCAGGAATCAAAACCAGAAAATGTCGAGAGTGACTGCAACCTAGAATTCGAATCTTTTCTCGACTCAGATTTCCCTCATCCTATAGACACTCTTTAGGCATTCACTTTTGACTTTGAGAGCTACTATGAGGACTCTCTACATGAAATCACCTGTAACTCCTTTCTAGAAGAGCCCTCATACACAATTCTCATTAAAGCCACCTCTTCTGCACATACAGAACCTATCCAAACCCATTTTCAACCCCGACCCACAACCGGACTCAATTTCTATTCTAATTCCCCTCTTACTGAGTTGATTGCAGATGATTCGACTCCACATCTATACCGGGTTTCGGACATTGATCAGACTGAAGACCATGCTCCATCATTCTCTGATCACCCTTGTAGGGTTTTCGCATCATTCACTGATTACTTTACGGATCCCTACTCTGACCAGGCTGATTTGACCCAGCCAAACCCTGAATTTACACTTCCACATCTGTCCGAGCTCCATAGCATATGGTGGGTTCCATATCTCTTGATCTACATTTATCAACCCACCAGATTGATAGGGTTTGGGCTGCATCATCAGCCTATTGATCTGAATAAGCACCTGGTTGGACCAACCAGGCTCTTGATCAAGGTGCTTATTCTACAAAACTCTGTTGGTTTGACAACTCCCTCTCCATCCCATTTCCTGCTCGGTTGAAGGCGTTGAATTTAACACTTAACAGGAGGCAACCCGTCATTCCAAAAACCTGAGATTCGTCTGATTATCCATTGGTACTTCACGTTTATTGCACCCTGAGTTCAGCCTTAGAACAGTCGATCCCACCTCTGGTACACGTGCCAGAGCTTGAAATCATCCACAATAGTCATTTCCCAACCCATTCGCCTGCTTGATAAATCCTGTTCTAAGTCCTTGAACCCAATACTGTTTCATACCCTCCGTTTACAATGACATTGCAAAACTTAGGCATGGGGGGTGGTAAAGTGTAAACATATAGAAATCAAGAAAAGTCAGAAGGATTCTCACAAAAAAATTCACATATGCCAAAAAGACCAAAAAAATAGAAAATTGTGAAAAAGAACAAAAAATTGGAGGGAAGAAAATTTTTGAGGCCATACAAACCATGAGGAGGAAAAGAGCAAAATGACAAAAAAGGAGCATAAAATGAAAATGAAAAAGAATAGTTATTAGTAAGAGATTAATAGATTAACCGAAGTTCTAGACCACATCAAGGAAAAGAAAAAAAAAAGAAAAAGTGCTAATGAGACACAAAAGAGATTAGTAGGAATGCTGATCTTAGGCCTTTTGGGCTAGACTCTTAGGCTTAAACATTCAAGTATCCGCTAAGATCTAGATAATCCTTAAGAGGTTGGGGAAAATGCGAAGCTTAAGTATTAGGTCTAAGGCTTAGGGAGTATTCGGCCTCGTTAATTGACCTTCGATTTATGGGACTCAGTAACCTAGGCACCTCAATCCACACACAGTCTGGTTCAGTGCGCATAACTATCAAAATCACGCAAAAGCGTTTAAATGTTCTGAAAAAAGTTGCCTAGATTAGGAGCGGCCGATCAACACAAGTTGATTTAGATGAGTTCCCGACGCGGAGAGGTGGGAAATTCCCCTCAAAGATGCATAACAACATATCTTCTCCTCGGTGCTTGTCTCTTAGGATATTTATAAATCATACCGGGGGCACGTAAGCACCCTGCTGGTTCAGATACCATGGGTGGTATTATCACGAAATGTCGATTGCCAGGGTCTGGATTTGGCTATAGATTGCCATGTGTAGGATTATCTCGAAATCTTGAAAGCCAGGGTTCTAGGGGTTGCCATGGGCAGTGCTATCACGAAGCATCGATTGCCAAGGAGCTTAGAGGATTGATGTTGGGAACGAGGATCTGATATAGACCGTGATGAAAAGGCAATTTGAAGATAGAAATAAAAGGAAAAGAGAGGAAACTCTCCAACCAAATGAAGGGCCTAACTCAAGGAATAATTAGTCTGAAAGAAAAGCAAGAAACAAAGGGAAAAACTGTAATTTTACCATTGTAGTACAACAACAGGATTTCTCAGGGGCTAAACATAGGTCAATTGGTCTTAACAAGATAAAAACTGAGTTGGTTCAATCAGAAAAGAGTTAATGTAAAATTTGGGAATTAAATGACTTCTCATAACCCTAAAATAGATCCTCTTAATTCAACAAGGTTCTAGTTAGGATAAAATTCACCTAAAATCTCTACAATTCATGCAAAAATATCCACTAAGGTTTAAAACCTTTAATTTGACCTTTGGAACCTATTTGACCTAAATAGGGGTCCTAGTCAATTATTTGCCCTAAATTGGGTTTTTGTGTAAAATGCCTAGTCAAATGTGATCAAACCTAAAATCCAACTTCACCATTGGATTCCTTAGGTCCAAATTAGGTTTATATCAAAATTTGGACCTAAGGGGAGTTCTCCTTGACCTACATTGCAAAACAGTCCAACCCAATTACTTTTAGACCCCTAGCTTTTGAAAACCTTGTAGATACCCCCCTATCTTCTCATCATTCTTTGCAATTAGGTTCCTTCGCCATTATAGCGGAGGAGTCCTACTTCGGTAAGGATTCAAGAGGGGATTTCTCCTTGATTCCTAAGAGACTCCCTCTAAAATTTGAAAGGGAGATTCTTTGAGGAATTCCCAATCATCTGAACGCTATTTCAAACCCTGATTGTCACTCAATCTCTCATGCGAATGCATGAGAGATTTGAGTATCTCTCGCAATCCTACTTCGGCGAGGATTCCCGTGCTTGGAAGCTTGCCTTCCAAGCACAAGGCCCTCTGCCTGGGACTATAAAAGGTTCCCCTGACCCGGCCGTCCATCCTTAGCTTCGTTTGGCCGAAGACAACCCCTCAAATTCATCTCTTCTCCTTCGGCCAAACACCCAACATGCTCTGGTGACCTATCCCTCCTCTTCTCGTCGCTCTGCCACCATACCAGTGGCAGAGTCATCTCCGCTTCCTTCGTCCGCATCGCGCCATGCTTGCGCACGCGCCTGCATCCTCTTCGTCGTTGCCACCCCCTTCTAACTGGGATCTTCGTCTTCGACAGCGGCAGGTATGTCCCATCTGCCATCCTCTATCCTTTCATACTTAAAATAGGTTAAATACCTTCCCTTTCCACTTCTCTTTATTTCCTCTCTCTATTTCTGTTTCCACCCCTCGACCATCGCAGACCACCCCCATCGTCTCCACCTTCGGCAGACCACCGGCGAGGTGCCTCCATCATTCCACGCACCCACACGCCTCACCAACTACCTCAGAAGCTTCACCACCTTCCACTGATCATCTTCCCCCTCTCCATTGACCGCCACATGCTCCACAATCTTCCCCCGATCAAACCCATCACCACGGCCATAGACCGGCCTAGGCATGCATGCCTAGGCCGCCTCGCGCCACGCCACCCACCGAGTCACCTTCGCCATGTCACGATGAAGCCCCCTGTGTGATTTAATGATGCCATAGGGACATTTTACCTGAAAGCAGGTTCCGACCTCAACCGCCATTGGAGCAACCGTGAAGAAGCTTGCAACATTCGAATCCAGGCGTCAAGCTCCAGGCATCCAGTCCCAGGAGACGCGGACTTGTCACCCGCACACATTCAGCCAGTTATTGGCTTCCCAGACCATTGTAGTCGCTGCGATTGAGCAAGGCACCTCCTTCGAGTGCGCTCGAGGCGAGTGGGACATTTAGTCTCACCTCGGGCATTTTGGAGCGAGCTGAGCAGTATAAGTTGCAATTGTGTCAGGGGCTTATCACCTCCTGACACGAGGTGAGGTCCCCTCGCCCACTCACGCCTCGTCTACGATTCACTCCTCTGCGGACCTGGTAGCCTGACCCAATTACCCTGCACTCCTCGTGCATCACCCACGCTGGTGCGCCTGGACCCGGGCATGCTAACCCGACCCATTATTCGGGAAAGGCTCTGGGAGAGTGAGCCTAAGAGAGAAAAGAGAGAGTTCGCGGGGGAGGGTAGGGGTAGGTTTTGCACTTGCCTGCAGGGAAAGGAAGAAGGAAGAGGAAGCTGAAGGAGGAAGCTGAAGAAGGAAGCTAAGGAGGAGGAAGCTGAAGAAGCTAAGGAAGGAAAAGCTAAAGGTAGAAGAAGCTGAAGAGAAGGAGCCACAAAGGAAGCTAAGGAAAAAGGTTAAGGAAGGAGAAGGCACGGTTGCAGAGAAGGCAGAGCTGAAACCAAGGTAGAAGAAGAAGAAAGCTAAAGAGAAATAGAAGCCAAAGAAAGTCAAGCAGAAAGGAAAAGGAAGAAGAAGGAAGGAAGAAGAAGCAGACAAGGAAAGAAGCCATCGCCAGAGAAGAAAAGAAGCGCTAGAGAAAGAAAGAAGGAAAGAAGAACAGAGAAGAAAAGAAGAGAAAGAGAAGAACAAGCCAAAGAGAAGAAGCAAAAGAAGAAAGACAAATCAAACTTTTTTAAGACGTCTAATTTCATACACAGATGTCCAATTTCTCCTTTATTCTACTTTTTATTATTCATAAACTCCTGCTTTACATTTTGAATTAGATTTGAGTAATTTTATGTGTTCAAATTGCATCGATTATTGAGATTAGTACATGAATTCCATTTGCTCCCTGTGTTCAACCTCAAACTTAAACATCGAGTAATAAAATTTATTTATTTTGAACGCTTTTTCAACTACCCTACAACGCGACCTTTTTAAAACCTGATCAAGCGCTCTCAACAGCATTGGTCCTGTGGTGGATTAGGGTGTGTGATGGTCAGTCAGAGTTGGAAATAGCTACAGAAAGGTGGTTTGGTTGACAGCGGGTTTGGGTGGATGGGAAGGCAAATATAGAGAGGGGTTTCGTAGAGCGTGATGCGGTAAAGGTCATGAGGTGGTTGGTGAGTTGATTGGTGGTTTGTGGAGGTGAGATGGACTCACTGGAGAAGTGGTCGGAGATGGGGAAGACGGAGGTGAGCAGTGGCGTCAAGGGCTATTTTTGGGGTTTTTGGGCACGAAACTAAACCTAAGAGCTAAAAGATACTACGCTAACCCTAAACTAATGGACGAAGGGGGAAGAATAGCATGAGCGTTGGTAGCCCGACGCTGGGGAAGAAGGTACTCTTGGTAGAGGGGGACGGCGACGACAACAGAGATAGAGGGGCATTCGTTGGTATGGCATGACATGGGGCTTGACAGGGAAGACGAATCTGCCACTGGTTTTGTGGTCAGATGATGAGAGGAGTCAGAGGAAGGTGCCAGAGCTTGGGGAGCTTTCCGGTCGAACAAGGAGGGAGGAATTTAGGGTGTTCTAGGCCGAAATCAAGTCTTAGAGTTCGGCCGAGCCTTGGGCGTGCTTATATAAGGCTTAGGAGGTCGATTTGTGCTTGGAAGCCAAGCTTCCAAGCTAGGCATGTTCACTGGAGTAGGAGACCCATCTCTTTGAAGGATTTGCATGAGAGATTGGACAAGATCTAGAGCTTGGGAATTGGCACAAGAGGAAGGGAATTCCTTGACGAACTTCCCTTTCAAATTTAAGAGGGATTCATCAAGGAATCAAGGAGAGCTTGCCAAATTTAGGTCATCGGAGTTTGTAGGATTAGGATTCATGGCAGTAGGGACCTTTTTTGTGAAGATGATGATAATGTTAGTGGGTCATTTGCAAGGAATTCAAAAAGCTAAAGATCTACATGAGATAAAAAGAGTCTGATTGGACCAAAATGCAAACTTGGTCAAGATGATCTCAGATTGGGCCTAAATTTTGGTATAACCTAATTTGGACCCAAGGAATCCAATGGTGAATTTAGATTTAGGTTTTGACCTTGTTTGACTAGGTAATTTATGCAAAAGCCTAAATTAGGGTAAATGTCAGTCTGAGACCCTATTTTGGGTCAAGACGGGTTCTTATAGTCAAATTGAAGGTACCAAACCCTAGAGAATATTTTTTGATAAATTTTAGAGGGTTCAGATGAATTTTATGCTGACTAGAACCTCAAATAATTAAGCAGGTTTTTTTTTAGGGTTTCGAAAGTCATTTAATTCTCAAAACACGTGAAAACCCTTTTCTGTCTATATATTTTTTTTGAATCAGTGAGGATTGCTATCATAAACCGATAGCGTTCCGGAGGGTATTGTATTGCATATCAAAAGAGTATTACAAAAAAGTTACCCAACTATGTATGAGAGACCAACATTCCTTTACAACATTCTTACATCTCACCGGTCTCTCCTGAAACAGCTTATCATTCCGCGCCCTCCACACACACCAAAGAATGGCAGCCATAGCCCCCAATGGTCGAACAAGGTTGATGAAGCTCTGCCACATAGCATCCCAGGGAGGGAGGGGTTCTAAGCACACCAACCTCCAAATTTTATCCGTGATCAAGCAAGAGGAGAATATGTGTGTTGCACAATCAGAGTGTAATCCACATAAGGGGCAGGCATTCATATTAATCCCCATCCTTCTGTGCCTAAGATCGCTAGTGATCAACCCTTCCCATCTGCAAAGCCACAAGAAAATCTGGACCTTCAGAGGAATTCTCAAAAGCCAAATCTTTCTGTCGATAAGATCCCATTCCACCTCATTATCAGACCTAATAATTTTTTCATATGCCTGCTTCTCTGAGAAAAAACCCTGCCAGCAGTATGTGTCCTTTACATCTGTCATAAGATACAGCTGTTGCAGATTTTCCATCAGTTTCTGCCTCTCCTCTCAAAGTCGAGTGCCCGGCCTGCATTGTTGTAGCCCTTCCAGCTGCCAGCAACCTTCAGCCTGGGACCACAGACTGCTAACTGTGGCATCTTTATAAGTAGCAGCATCATACACCCTCGAGAAGGTCTCTTTCAGCAGGCCCAATTCAGACCACCTCTCATTCCATAAGCTAAAACATCTGCCATCACCAAGCTTAGGCTGTAGCAGATGCCAGTAGCAGGTGATTGCAGAGATCACTGATCACCAAAAGGGGGAAGGCCTCTTCGCCTGAAGCCTTTGCAGACAGCTATTGGATCCCCCATAGCTGTCCCTAATCAGATCATCCATCAGCCCCTCCTTGCAATTCAAAATTCTGATGGCCCATTTCAGTAGTAGGGCCTTATTGAACTCTTTTAATGCTTTAATTCCCAACCCCCCAGCCTCCTTTGGTCTGCAGATAGTGTTCCATCTGATGGGTTGCATGAACCTACCCTCGTGTCCTACTCCTTTCCAGAAGAATCTCTTCCTCATAAGATCCAATATCTTCCAGATGCATTTAGGGGCCTTAAATATGCTGAAGAAAAAGATTGGTATGGCAGTAACAACCGAGTTGAGTAAAATCACTCTCACCCTTAGATAGGAATTTACTACTCCACCCTTTTAGCTTTCCAGCCACCTTCTCGAACAGGACATTCCAATCTGATTTTTTCAGTTTTGTAGCCCTTGAAGGTAATCTAAGGTGAGCCCAGTATACCCTCCAATTCCATCTGTTCCTGTTCATTCATACCAAAACAGATCAAAACAGACTTGTCTTTGTTCAAACATAAACCTGAAATATCACCAAATATCTTCACCATTAATCCCAAAGCATGCGCCTCAGACTTGGACCCTTCCACGAAGAACACAGTGTCATCTGCATATTGTAAAATGGGGGCTAAATGTCTCTTGTTTGATAGTGAGTACCCTTTAATTATACACACCTTTGTCTGTATTAACCCACTTGTTAGATATTTAAGACCATTTGACCCTTAATTACCCCTTGGGAAAACCCATGGTTGTTCTGCATTCAAGATTTGATGGTAAAATTGCATTTTTAACCCTGTCTTTGTGTCTCTCTCAAAATAATTATGCAATGAATTAGGGCTCTCTGGCGATTATATAGGAGCATTTAATGACTTAATCAGATCAAATTGAGATAGTTATGGCTCATGATGGTGTTCCCATCATACTCCAATGCCTAGCTTTTGCTAGTCCCTTAGCAAAATCTCATGGAATTAACTCAAACTCTAGACCATGCCTTTTTATGCTTAGATTTCTGCTATGTGCTTTGTTTTGTAGATTAAGTTAGAATGTCGATAGTAGGCCTAGAGGTACTCAAGTACCAACCAAGATCCGGACTTAACCAGCTCTAGTCTTAATCCACCATGAAGGTGTCTAAGGCCCACATGAACTATCGTAATTTTGTTGAACTCCGCGATTAAAGCACTTGTGCTTGTAACATGTTTTAGCCCAGGTTCAGTTTGTAGTGCGTTTTTGCAAGAGAGAGACAATATTTTTTTTGTTTTTGGTGAGTTTTCTCTCTCTTTTCTTTCCTTATTTCTAGCTTATGATTGGCTTTACAATACGGTCTATATTGGATTGCTAGCTCCCACCATCAATCCTTGCAGGATCCTTGGCAATTGATGCTTCGAGCTAGCATCATCCATGGCAACCCCCAGAACCCTGACTTTCGACATTTCGGGATAATCCTACCCATGGCATTCTGTAGCTAAATTTAGACCCTGGCGATCAACATTTTGAGATAATCCCGCCCATGGCACCTGAACCAGCACAAGGTGCTTACATGCCCCTAGTAGGATATTTAGATATCCTTTGAGACAAGCATCGAGGAGACGGTATGTTATTGTGCATCTTCGAGGGATATTTCCCGCCTCTCCGCATCGAGAATTCTTCCAAATCAACTTGTGTTGATCAGTCGCTCCTAATCTAGGTAGTTTTTTTTTTTTAAAAATTTAACACATTTGCGTGATTTTGATAATTAGGTGCACTGAAATAGACTGTGTGTGGATTGGGGTACTTAGGTTACCGAGTCACATAAACCAGAGGTCAGTTAATGAGGCTGAATAATCCCTAAACCATAGACCTAATACTTAAGCTTCGCATTTTCCCCAACCTCTTAAGGACTATCCAAATCTTAACGAATACTTGAATTTTTAAGCTTAAAACACAGCCCAAGAGGCCTAAGGTCAGCGTTTATACTAATCTCTTTTGTTTCTTATCACTTTTTGTCTTTTTATTTCTTTCTTTTCGATTCGGTTTAGAACTAAGTAGATTCCTTAATCTTTTATTAATGACTATCCCTTTTTTATTTTAAACAGTGCTTTTTTACATTTATATCACCTCCCCTTTTTCTCTTCCAAAATGATATGCAATTAATTCATTCAATATTTCATCCCTTTTCCATTTTTTTCTTCCTTTTCAATTTTCTATTTTTTTGGTTTTTTGGAATATGTAATTTTTTGTGAGAACCCTTCCAAACTTTGAATTTTTGTATGTTTGCACTTTACCACCCCTCTATGCCTAAGTTTTGCAATGTCCTCATTGTAAACGGAGGGTATGAAACATTTAAGGTTCAAGGATTAGAACAGGATTATCGGGTGGGCGAACAGGTTGGGATGACTGTTGCGGATGGTTTCAAGCCCTAATAGAGGTGGGATTGACTATTCTAAAACTGAACTTAGAGTGCAATAGATGTGAAGTATAAAAAGATAACCAGAAGGATCTTGGGTTTTTAGAATGACGAGTTGCCTCTCGTTAAACGCTAAATTCAACGCCTTCAGCCGAGGAGAAAATGATCATGGAGGAGTGGACAAATTAGTTGAGTTTTGTAGAACAAGCACCTTGATCAATAGCCTAGTTTGTCCAACCAGGTGCTTGTTCAGATCAGCCGGCTGATGATGCAGCCCAAATCCAATCAATCTGGCGAGTTGATAGATGTGGATCAAGAGATGTGATGCCCACCAGATACTATGGAGCTCAACAAGATGTGGAAGTGGAAAACTATGGTTTGGCTGAGTCAAATCAGCCTGGCCAAAGTAGGGATCCTCAAATGAAAATGAATCAGTGGAGGATGTAGGAACCCTACAAAAATGAGCAGTGAAGGATGGGTCATGATTTGCAGTCTGATCAAAGTCCAAAACTCGATAAAAATGTGGAGGAGGATCATGTGCGATCAGCTCATTGAGAGGAGAATTGGAGTAAAAATTGAGTCCGGTTGTGGGTCGGGGTTGAGAATGGGTTTGGGAAGGTTCTGCATGTATAGAAGAGGTGTCTTTTTCAAATCATTAACCTCATTGTCAGAATCAAAAGACGGGTCATAGTTGCTAAGGTCGTAAGTTGTCTCAGAGTTGTCAGGAAACAAAAGTTCTTCAAAATTAGAGTAAGATTCGAAATCGTCGGAGAACTTGCGAGAATCATATTCTGAATTTGATTTGGGATCATAGATTCCACCACAGAATAAATTAAGACGTGGACAATCAGCAACCTGACTTGGGTCTAACCTATTTTCTGATTCCGAGCTCACAAAGATGTTCCTATTAGGTTTGGGCTCAGGTTCTTGGCTTGTAGGGAAGACCTAATCAAAACCCAACTCTTCCAACTTGATTTGTGTATCATAGATTGGCATGACTTCCGAAAAATCAATCTGTATCTTTGAGGAGGTTGGAGAGGTGTGCTCATAAAATACGAGCCCTGAATTATAATCCAGATTCGAAATCTGATTTGTTTTGCACGAGGCCTTATAATCATCCCAATAAGGCTTAAATTCGAATTCTAGGTTAAGGGTGTGGGTTGTATTACTAGAATCTAGGTTGGGATCTACAAGGATGCCAGAATTATTCTCGGGGCTCACCTTATCAGAATAAGGGATAGAATTTACACCCTCGAGAGGTTCTGATTCAATTTTATTAGCACAAGAGTCTATGAAATCTAAGCTTGGCGAGCCAAGGTTTTGTATCTCTAGGGCTGGCTCGAAATCGTGATCTCCTTCAATCGGATCCTCCCATCCCATCTCAAGATTAGGAATGTTAATTTGTTTGTTATTTGAATCAGATTCCATTTGGGTTGGGGGTACACAACAAGCATGATCATCAAACCCGGGATTTAGGAGATTGTGCTAGTTAATCTAAGATGTCACAAGGGTGTATTGATGCCTATGATCAATAACACGTTTCAACATCTGCATTACCTTGTCTCTGTTTTCAAGGTCATCTTGGTGTACCTTCCATAGTGATGGCTCAAATCTACAATTTCCTGGTATTTTGGCATGAGAACATCCTAAGTTGCCCCGTTTTCTAGTTGTGTCAAAATTAGTTGTGCTTATTCTAAAATGAATGTTGTTGTGTTTGACACATTAACCTGTATATCCTCAAACAAGTCTACTAATATGTCGAGTTGCATTTTGAATCAAAAAATGGTGGAATCAAGATGTAGAATCAAAATTCAAGATTAGATTGAAATTGATCAGATCCGAAAGAGATTCCCAAGAAAATCTGTGTGTGTGCTCTAATAGAAGGGATGAGGGACTGGATGTGAGATTTGACCCAATCAAGGCACCCAAAGATTTTTGGATGACTAAGGCAATTTTGAGGCAGATGATACCTCTGAATCAGAAATTCGCACACCCGAGAAGTACCTGGTAGCCAGGAAGGGAGAGTCCTGCAAAGACTCCTACATGGTACAGTGTCCTCATGGGTTACAGGGTTTCCCCCACCCAACCTTCCTTGTCACTGAGGGTCCAGGTAGACCGAAATGTACGAACCTAAGTCCTTAAGTCTACTAATTTTATGTCCTAATTTGTGCCTTGAGTTTCGCTTGATTAGAAGTTAATTCAACTTCTGACCTAATTTGGAGGTTGGTTGGCCTACAATGTAGGCTAACTTCACCTGACCTAAAGATGGCAGAATGAGATCTAGGTCAAGACCTAGAAATCATCATGATTTGACTCCCAGGTTATTAGGTCTAAGGATTTTGGGTTCAAGTGAATTTAGAGCCTGATTTTAGGATTTTGTTGATTATCTCTTTTCAATTAAGGGCTTGGGTAGTACACAAATGCGGGTGGGTTTGTTTTCTTTTTTGTAGGCAAGTGTGAACTAGTACTCCAAAACCCTAAAAATTGAAACCCTAATTGGTTCTACTTCCAAGTCCAATTGATCTTAACTTGTTCACCTTCGGCTCCAAGCAAGAAATGTGTTAGCCCAAAGTGATTAGAAATTAAGCGTAGTTTCTAATAAGGCACTGTCAATTTGAGGTAGGGAATTCTAAATAAAATCGTCTTAATCTCCAATCAGATTTGACAAATTTTCGCAAATTAGGAAACTTGCCTTTTAAATGATGATTACTACAAAAAATAAGGCAGGTGATTCATAATTGATTATTTCCCTTTTTTTTGTCTTCCCAAGATTAGGAGGTTGATTAGGGAAGAATATAGCAGTTACTTGCCCTAGAGTGAATGATTTGCGTGGACGATCTCCTTGTGAAGTACCTCACAAAAATCACAAGCAAACAGGACAAGTCAGTACTCAAATATAATCAAATAATGCAGAGAATAACGGTGAATTGCACGTTTCTCCTTGGCAACGGTGCCAAAATATTAGTTGCTCCGAAATGGGTTTTAAAATCATCGCGTTGTAGTATAGATTGAATTGGCGTGAAAAACAAATAATATTTATAACTCGAATATCAGAAATGAAGTCTAAGGTCGAACATGGGGAGCAAATAGGAATTCACACACTAATCTCAAATAAGATGAAACTGAGCACAAGAACTTAAACCAAATAATGGTATTCAATAAATATTAATATGTCACATTAGATATTCAATGAATTCTCTTGTATCTTTGAGGCAATAAAAAAAAGTAGAGAAGCTAAAACAATGGTGATTTAAATAACCAATTATTCTCGAAGCATATATATCAAGCATTCAATCAATTTAAATATCTCAACAGTAATTCTAAAGTATCAAGCCTCAAATCAGGTGTCGGGTCTGATGACTAGACGACTTAACCATTAGATGCTACAGTGCTTAGTTAGCACTGTTCTTCTTCTTCTTCTTCTTCTCTTCTTTTCTATTCTCTTCTCTTCTCTCCTTCTTTGCTTCTACTTTTCTCCTTTCTTCTTCTTTAGGTTTCCTTATTCAACTGCTCTCTTCTTCCTCTTCTCTGTCTGTTGCTCCTTCTTCTTCTTTCCTTCTTATGCAGCTGTGCCTTCTCTCTTCTTCTCTTCTCTTCTCTCCTTCTCTGCTTTCTCTTCATGCACAAGGGGCAGCCATCTCAGAATTGGCTAAGTGTCGCATAGGGCAAAATCCTCCCCTGCCCTGCGCTCTCTTTTCTTTCTTCCTCTTAGGTTCCGCCCTCCCAGGGCCACAGTCAAGAGTAAAAGGGTAATGGGCAGACGCGCACCCGAGACTAGGCTCACCGACGTGGGTGGTGAGCGAGTGCTTAGGTTAGGTAGGTTATCGGATTGGCCAGACCCACGGGTTAGGTGTTGCGGGCGAGGCGTGTGAGGGGCGTGCAAGGACCTCACCCCCTGTGAGCACTTGAGGCAATAAGGCTTAAGCATAAAATCAATATATACGATGTCGCTTGGTTGTCAGATTCCGAGGTGGGACTAAAGTCCCACCCTTTCTTCGCCCAACGCAGCAGTAGGGTTCTTCATTCAATTGGAGGTGATGCTCCTACTGGATTCCTGAATTGAGGACCTGGACAAGGATATGGAACGAATCCACATCGCCTGGAGCAAGCACCTGGAGTGACTACATTTTGGAGTGAGCTTGAAGCCTTGCTCGAAGCTTTATGGTAATGGCGATGGTGGCAATGAACCTGAAATGAAGAACATGGCCTTGCAACCTCGTCAGATGGCTCAGGAACTTTGCCAAGGCATGACAAATGTAATGGCGGGTGTCCTGTGGCAGATTAGGGTGTGTGGTGGTTGGTCGGAGTTGGAAATGGCTACAGAAAGGTAGGTTGGTCGACAGCGGGTTTGGGTGGATGGGAAGGCAAATAAGGAGAGGGGTTTGGTAGGGCATGATGCGGTGAACGTTGTGAGGTGGTTGGCGAGTTGATTGGTGGTTTGTGGAGGTGAGATGGACTTGCCGGAGGGGTGGTCGGAGACGGGGAAGACGGAGGTGAGTGGCGGCGTCGAGGGCTATTTTTGGGGTTTTTGGGCATGAAACTAAACCTAAGAGCTAAAAGATACTAAGCTAACCCTAAACTAATGGACGAAGGGGGAATAACAGCACCGGCATTGGTAGGCCGGCACCGGGGTAGAAGGTGCTCCTTGTAGAGGGGGACGGCGACTACGACGGAGATAAAGGGGTGCCCGCTGGTATTGCGTGACGCAGAGGAAGACAGGGAAGACGAATCTACCATTGATTTTGTGGTCAGACGATGAGAGGAGTTGGAGGAAGTCGTTGGAGCTTGAGGAGCTTTTCGGTCGGACAAGGAGGGAGGAATTTAGGGTGTTCCAAGCCAAAATCAAGTCTCAAAGTTCGGTCAAGCCTTGGGCATGCTTATATAGGGCTTAAGAGGTCAATTTGTGTTTGGAAGCCAAGCTTCCAAGCTAGGCTTGTTCGCCAAAATAGGAGACCCATTTCTTTGAAGGATTCATATGAGAGATTGAACGAGATCTGGAGCTTGGGAATTGGCACAAAAGGAAGGGAATTCCTTGACGAACTTTCCTTTCAAATTTGAGAGGGATTCGTCAAGGAATCAAGGAGAGCTTGCCAAATTTAGGTCATCGGAGTTTGTAGGATTAGGATTCATGGCAGTAGGGACCTTTTTTGTGAAGATGATGATAATGTTAGTGGGTCATTTGCAAGGAATTCAAAAAGGTAAAGATCTACATGAGATAAAAAGAGTCTGATTGGACCAAAATGCAGACTTGGTCAAGATGATCTCAGATTGGGCCTAAATTTTGGTATAACCTAATTTGGACCCAAGGAATTCAATGGTGAAGTTATATTTAGGTTGGGTAATTTATGCAAAAACCCAAATTAGGGCAAATATCAGTCTGAGACTCTATTTTGGGTTAAGACGGGTTCTGATGGTCAAATTGAAGGTACCAAACCTTAGAGAATATTTTTTGATGAATTTTCGAGGGTTTAGGTGATTTTATCATGACTAGAACCTCAGTTAATTAAGTAGGTCTATTTTTAAGGTTTCGAAAGTCATTTAATTCTCAAAACACGTGAAAACCCTTTTCTGTCTATATTAACCCACTTGTTGGATATTTAATATCATTTGACCCTTAATTACCCCATGGGAAAACTCGTGGTTGTTCTGCATTCAAGATTTGATTGTAAAATTGCATTTTTAACCCTATCTTCTTGTCTTTCTCTTAGAATGATTATGTAGTGAATTAGGGCTCTCTGGTGATTATGTAGGAGCATTTAATGACTTAATCAGATCAAATTGAGCTAGTTATGGCCCATGATAGTGTTCCCATCACTAGCTCTACTTAGCTCACAATAGCTGAACTTCCTCCAACTTAGCTACTACTTGCCCACTAAGTAGCTAAGCTAACTTGGGAGTTCTTACCAGAGGCAACTCCAACTCAACCTATCTTCAACTATGTTGAAACCAGCTCAACTTATCTCAACTACTCAAGCCTAGCTACTAGCATAAGAACTAGTTAGCTTAGCTAAGTAGTTGAGCTCCTCATGAAGACCTCCTCAGCAAATTCAGCTCTAGTACAGCTCCAGTCAGCTTTCCCTCAGCTCCTCTTCACAAAAACCTAAAAATAATAAAAAACCATAAAAATTCCGTCTCTCTACGCATTAATTCTCCTGTATTCAAAAACCATAAAAATTACGTATTTCAAAACCCTAAAAAAGTTGATTTACAAGGTTCAAGTGAGAAATTTAGTTTAAAGTTTTCCTGCCTCTCTTGGGATGACCCGAATACTTTCCTAAGTACTTGGAGTTTACAAATTTAAAGGCGATCCTCATTGCGTGTTACGACTTAAATCGCTATTTTTACAAATCACGCTTTTTAGTGATCACTTTCTGGCATCGTTGTCGAGGAAGCACGATTTTTCTTTACCATTATTTTCTTGCTTGATACACAGATCACATCCCCTTTTCCTTCTTTTCTCTTGTGTGTGAAGGAACTATAGGAAGAAGGTGAGATTTCAGAAGCAAGAGCTTAAAGTCCCTTTTCTTCCCTAGGATTTCAGGATGGTTCCTCTTTCCTTGTCACATTAATCTTTAAAAACTACCAAAAAATATTAAATCAGGCTTTCAGGATCATAAACATTAAAATTGGGTAGAGTGGTGACCTTTAAAATCAATTGTTTGATTGTTTGAATCATTTAACACCACTTTATCTTAAGTTTTGGTGTTCTGATTTCCGGGTCCAGACTTCAGTCCAGACTTCTAAAATCAATTCCCAACACCACAGGCCTCCTAAAATCTTGAAGTTTCACCCAAAGATTCCAAATCAAATCAAGAACATCTATTATAAACTTTAGAGAAATTGGAGTTGTAGAAAATTTTTAAAAATTCGTGAACCACAGGGGGGTCATCTCCTCTGATTGCACTGTTTTGCTACTGTCCGTGAATTTTAAACATTTTCTACTTATTCAATTTTTGTGAAATTTAGTTTTCTGGAATCCTTGTGAAATTCTACACATCATATAAAATCACAAAAAACTTTTAGTGGCCTATGGTGGTACTAAAAAGTCTAAAATACCCACTGGTATCATTTCTGGACTTTGACACCAACACAAAGAAAAATCTTAAAAAAAATCAAACAAATTCCTAAACTCACAAAAAATATTTTCTGGAATCATTGTTTAATTGGCCTTCCTGTTGTGGTGTTTCTTATTTTGTTTGGATCACTACTTAAAAAGAAAGGCCTGAATCAATTCACTAGTAGTAACATTTCTGCCTAGGAACAATTCAATTTGGGTTTCTTTTTAATTTTAGAGGCCCACTTTTTAGAAGGAAATTTACATTCACCCATACGACTTGATTTCTTTTTTATTGTGGAACTCAAACTTGTTTGAAAACTTAAAAAGAAAACCCTAAAATGACACTAAGATAAATCAAATCCTAAAAGCAGAAAAACGACAAAGAGTTTGTGTGACAACTTGTTTGATGTTGGAATCACTCTTTCCAATTTCGCATACACCAAAAATATTGAAATAACAGGGCACTAGCCCAATTAACGTCCTCCACATTCCCGTTCACATTAAGATACCTAAGCTTAATTAAAAAGTGTAGTCATTTGACCACCTAAGGACTTCACCAAAGTTTAGGCCTGATATCGAATATCTAAGAGTTATTAAATGTTCTTAATTCCTCTTGAAAACACGGCGACAGACTTAGAGGGAAGTCAAACGACGGATGCAGGTTTACACAAGCCTCTTGTGATTTTTTCAGGAAATGCTTAGGCCCAATCCACCTCTTTAGTCTAGTCGGGTGACCATTAAGAAGCAAGTTCACTTAAATATCTTATTTATTGGGTTCTCAAGTCTTATGTTTTATTAAGGAGTTGACCTTATGATAGTTTAGGCTTGGTTGTTTGAATTACACACTTTCTCTCATCTCTCTCTCTTCTCGTTCCCTCCCATCTTTCGTTTAGTGTATGCATGACCGAAGGTGCCAAAACCCGCACTTGGAGGGACCAACTGATTTCTTGGCCACCCATACTCGCTTGTTGATTCTTCTTCTTCCTCTTCTAAAAATCAAGAAAAAATGGAAAAAGCCCAAAATTACAAAAAAAAACTAACGCATCATCTTCTAACCAGCAAAATGGGAACCCCAATTTTGATCTTGAAGTTGAGGTTCCTGAATCGCAATTTGAAATGCAGCAATTTGAAATCCCGTCTCAGAAAAAATAGAAGGAAAAATTTCAAAATTTTGATTATTTTCTCATGGTAGTAACTCAACTCCAACAACTTCAGCCTAATAAAAAACAATTGACTAGGACCGTTACAAACCTAGCCAACAGTAGGCCACCCAATGCTGAACCAACTATTCCTTTGAGGGATTTTTATGATCCCTCAAACTATGAAGAAAGACCAGGGGTGGTCATCCCTGATGGAGAATTTAAAATTAAACCTGCATTCCTTCATCTCATTAAACATTTTCATGGCCTTCCTTGAGAAGACCCATTTAGTTGTTTAGAGGAACTTACGGTCATTGCTCAGACCACCAAATCTCGAAACATTCCGGAAGATCTTTGGCTAATGAGGCTTTTCCTACTTTTTCTAAAAGATAAGGCTGCTTATTGGTTTAGGACTATAGGAAAACTAATTACTACCTGGATGCTATTAAAAAGTGCATTTCTTAAAAAAATATTTCCCGATTGGTCACACTAATGCTTTATGGTGCACTATAACAACCTTCCAACAAAAATCCGGTGAGCCTATGCATGAAGCATGGGAGAGGTTTCAGGACTTATTAAGAAGCTGCTCCCACCAGGAGGTGCCACTTTGGCAACTCGTGCAAATATTCTACCATGGTCTTGATGACCAATTGAGGTGATTTGTTGATGTGTCATGTGGGGGCAACTTTTTAAATTAAGCCACCGAAAGTGCCTACTAACTTTTTAATGAAATGAGCGAAAATTATTTCAATCACTCGTCCATGGACACCTTTGGCAAAAATGCCAATTCTCGTGTCAGTGCCCATGAAGTAGGCACACAACAACAATCTCTCTCGGTTACACAAGATGATTTGCAACTTTGCATGCAAAGACTCGACCAGATGCAAATCAATCAAAAGAAAATGGAAGAAAACTTTAACGTGTGACTGCAAAACCCATTACGGACCAACCCTAACTCTTGCCTTTCTAACTTTGACACTAACCCGACTCTCGTCCGTAGGGAAATTTTGCAACAAATCGATGCCAGCGGATTTCAAAATCATGACTTTGCACCTGAAATTGTTGGGACTTCTAATAATTCTTCACTTTATGTCCCCATAAACGAAAACATTTTCACTGTCTAGGATAATTTTAGAACTAATTCTTCCAACTTTTATAATCCTACTTGGAGGAATAACCCTAATTTTTCCTAGATGAGTACCAATCAAATTCCCCACTTTCAAAATCAAGCAAGGAATTTTGGCCAAAACCAACCTTCGTAGGCTAATATTAATAATCAATTAATGAAACCCTGTAAGGAATCCAACAACAAATGAATGACGTTACCTGTGTCGTCTGTAATTTACAAAATCAAATCACTGTAATGACCGATCAGAGGCCAATGGGAAATTTACCCTCCCAAACTGTCCCAAACCCCAGAAATCAGCAGAATCAATTTCAAAGTGGAAATAATCAAGGTCAACAAGGTCAACAACCAATAAATTCCGCACCTCAATTTGTACTTGATTTTCAAAACCCGCAATAAAATCAACATTTTCGACAGTGAAATAACCACACTGCCAATGAGTCACATTAGGAAGTGGAAAAACTGCACACAATGCGAAACCCTCACGGGAGAATAAATCGGTGCAAGAGCAATTTTTCCCACCTCCATTTACTCTCAAGAAAATCAAGCCAGAACAAACACAACACCCTTCCCATAGGCATTACACTCTAAGAAGAAGAAAAATAGAAAAACTGAGTCAACTGAAGAACAATTGCACAAATTATTTGGCCAAGTGGAAATTAACATCCCTCTCCTAGACGCACTTAAATATGTACCTGCCTACGCAAAGTTTTTGAAAGAAATTTGTACACCAAAAAGGAAGCCTAAAAATCTAGGAAAGGTTGGCCTTCTAAGACGATTAGCTCTGTTGTTTAGAGGAAGCTGCCTCACAAGAGAAAGGACCTAGGCGCTCCACTTATATCTGTTGTCATTAATGACAAAACTTTTGATCGTGCACTCTTAGACCTAGGTGCATCAATAAATATCATCCCTACCATCCTTTTTGATGACTTTCAGTTCGGTGAACTTAAATCAGTAAAGGTCACCCTTCAACTTGCTAACTGATATGTTATTCACCCAAAAGGGATTGTAGAAGATGTCATTGTTCTGGTAAAAAATTATCTCTTCACTGTGGACTTTTTAGTCCTCAACATTGATGTGCCTAAAGCATTAAAGAATCCACCTATTATTCTTGGAAGACCTTTCCTCGCCACTGCCAAAGCCAACATAAATTGTGATTCCGGTAAAATGGACATCACTTGCGTTGGTGAGACACTTACTTTAGATATTTCTAGTGCTTCCAAAAGATTCCACAAGCTGGATATCTTTGATGTCTCAGACTCTGAAGCTTCCAATCTTGTCAAGGAAATGCTTTTTGTAAATACATGTTTTGCAATAAATGCTTCTCCTGAGTAGTAGTAATTGTCTAACCCACCCATACCCACCACATCGGATTTCACGCTAACTTCTAACCCTATTTCGGAACCCATCCTGCAATTAGATTTGAAACTTTTATCGGATTCGTTAAAATACGTATTTTTGGGTCCCAACGATACAAAACCCCTTATTATTAATTTCAAACTATCATGGTTACAAGAGGAAAAACTACTCCAAGTTCTAAATAAATATCAAAAAGCAATCGGTTGGGCATAAGTGATTTAAGAGGCATCGATGCATCCTATTGCACTCACCACATTTATCTTGAGGATGATTCTAGACCTTCCCGCCAACCTCAATGTCGTTTAAATCCAAATATGTAGGAGGTCGTAAAATGGGAAATAATTAAATGGCTTAATGCAGGAATTATTTACCCTATCTCTGACAGCCATTGGGTTAGCCCTACACAAGTTGTACCTAAGAAAGCTTGTCTCACTGTTATTTCTAATGATAAGGGTGAAGAAATTCCCACTAGGACTGCTTCTCCATGGCATGTTTGTATTGGTTACAGAAAATTAAATACTGCTACCAAGAAAGATCATTTTCCGCTCTCATTATTGACTAAATTTTGGAGCTGCTAGCCGGACAAGAATATTATTATTTTGTTGATGGATATTCCAGCTACAATCAAGTTGCAGTCCACCCTGAGGACCAGGAAAAGACCACTTTCACCTTCCCCTTTGGAACCTTTGCTTTCTGAAGAATGCCATTTGGATTATGTAATGCACCTGCAACTTTTCAATGTTGCATGTTAGCAATCTTTTATGATTTGTTAGGTGATTGCTTGGAGGTCTTTATGGATGATGTTTCCATCTCTGGAGATTCTTTTGATCACTATCTTTGGAATTTAGAAAGAACTCTCCAAAAATGTATTGAGGTTAACCTGGTTCAAAGTTAGGAGAAGAGCCATTTCATGGTTCAGGAAGGTATTGCCTTGGGCTATGTTATTTCTGGGAAGGGAATCTCGGTAGACAAAGCTAGAGTTGATATAATCTCCAAACTTCCCCCACCTAGTTCGGTAAAACAAATACGATCTTTTTTCGAGCATGTGGGATTCTACCGACTATTCATAAAAGATTTCTCCAGAATTTCCCAAACTTTAAGCCACCTTTTAACTAAAGGCCAACCTTTGATTTTGATCATGATTGCTTGGAGAGTTTTAATATTTTAAAACAAGCATTACTAAGGCACCCATTCTACAAGCTCCTGATTGGGCTCATCCCTTTGAGCTTATGATAGATGCCTTAGATTTTGTAGTAGGAGCTGTCCTAGGGCAACGAATCGACGAGAAACCCATTGTAATTTATTACGCTAGTAAAACACTTGATGAAACATAATGGAATTATACTGTTATCGAAAAAGAACTTCTTCCGATCATTTTTTCCCTCGAAAAATTTTGTTCATATCTGTTAGGGTCACACATCACCATATACATTGATCACTCGACCTTGAAATATTTGTTGAATAAGAAGGATGCGAAACCCTGCCTAATTTGATGGATTTTATTGTTACAAGAATTTGACATGGAAATCAAAGATAAAGCAGGTTCGCAAAATGTCATGGTCGATCACCTTTCAAGACTTAACACTAGTGATGTTTTAAACCAAATAGCTATTTTTCTAGACAAAACACTCCTAACATTAAAATCCCTCCCATGGTATGCTAACTATGCAAATTATATTGCCACTGAACGATTCCCTTTTGACTGGCCTAAACACAAGAGGGATAAGTTTTTTGCCGAGATTAAATGTTACTTTTGGGAGGACCCCGATCTATTCCATATCTATGCTGACCAAGTCATTAGGGGGTGCATTCTCGATTTGGAAACACATGATATTCTGAACCACTGCCACTCAATGGCTTGCGGCGGGCATTTTTCGAGGAAGAAAATGGTAGCCAAGGTGTTAAATGCCGGATTTTATTGGCCAAACACATACAAAGATGCTCATGAAATTTCTCGATCCTATGTGCATTGCCAGAGCATTGGCAACATGAACTCTAAGGATATGATTCCCCTTAACCCTATTTTGGAAGTTGAAATTTTTGATGTATGGGGCATCAATTTCATGGGACCGTTTATCACCTCTTTTGGGTGCTAATACATTTTAGTCACTGTCGACTATGTTTCAAAATGGATTGATGCAGTACCCACATGCACTAATGACCATCGAGTCGTCTTGGATTTTATAAAGTAAAATATTTTTTCGCATTTTGGTGTGCCTAAGGACAATTAGTGACAGAGGCTCACATTTCACACATTCGTAGTTTTGTCAACTTCTTGCTAAATACAGGGTGAACCATAAAATCTCCACACCATATCACCCTCAAACTAATGGCCAAGCTGAAGACTCCAACCGGGAGATTATAAATATTTTGCAAAAGATGGTTAAGCTCGACCGAAAAGATTGGTCACTAAAACTTGACGATGCATTATGGGCTTACCGTACGACTTTTAAAACCCTCATTGGCATGTCACCTTTCCTCATTTTTAGCAAGGCATGCCACCTCCTAGTTGAGCTAGAACATAGGGTTTTTGGGAGATAAAAGAATTTAATTACCTTTTGGATGCAGCCGATAAACATAAGAAATTACAATTAACTGAACTCGACGAACTTCGTAACTTGGCTTATGAAAATGCACGCATTTACAAAGGCCAAACCAAGAAATTTCATGATAAATTCTTCATTCGGAAAACTTTTGAACCTAAACAACTTGTGTGGCTTTTTGATGTGAGGTCGCGATTATTTCTTGGTAAATTAAAATCTAAATGGGCCAGTCCTTACATTGTAATTCAAACTTATCCCCACGATGCTGTTGAACTTTTGGATCTAAAAAATAACAATATCTTCAAAGTCAACGACCAACGACTTAAGCCCTATCTTGATCACAACCTAAACACGCAATCCAATTCTCAAGATCTCCATGACTTACCCAATAATTAGTGACTTCATGCCTAGATGAATGTCATAAATGATAGCACTGGATGGAGGTAACCCATCGTTTTACTTGCTTTTCATTTTTTTACTTTCTTCAGAGGTTTTGCCTATCCTGATTTTTGACCGCCTTCACCAAGGTAACCCATTTTTCCTTCTAATTGCATGAGGACATGCCACATCTTAAGCATGGGGGGGTATTTTTTAAATTTGACGATCAAATTAGGATTTTCAAAACCCAAAAATAGGAAATTTTCTTGTTTAATTTTCTGCTTGCATACCCAAAAAAATAAAAATGTTGAAAACCTTTTGAGAAATCTTTGAAATTGGGGCTAAGGTCTATAAATCATTTTAAGTCACAATGGGATTTAATCTTTAACAAACTAGGGATTAAGAAGCAGATCTAAATATTAGAATTTCTAGGTCTACTTCTAGACTAGATCAAGTATCTTTCTCTAAATTCCACCTCACCTCTTGTTGATTCAGGTGACTTAATCTTCTTTTGCATCTTGGAAATTAAATGGCTCAGCTTTCGACCAAAAACTTGCGTCTCTTGCAAAATTCCTGTGTCAAATTTCACACAGGAAACACTTAAAAATAATTAGAAAAGAATTAGTAAAAGAACCCCTTGTTTAGTCTTAGCAAAAAAATCTGAAGCAGATCATTGGTTTGAGTTCCCACAGCTGAGGAGGAAAATGCCTCCTTTAAGGATGCGATGTCAACATGTTACTACTGAGGCACTGCTCCATATCTATATTTCATATCTTTAGATGGAGCATTAAGGTGCATTTTTGCAGCTCAAGTGTGTTGGATGGTGCTTTACCCAAAGTGTTAGAGTAAGAACTTGAGTTTGCTTGGAGTGCCCCTTTACACCACTTTGTATTTTGGAGTTGTGAGCTCTTGGGTGGTGTCATGGATAGTACTATCTCAAAGTACTGGCTCCAAAGCCCCCTCGAGGTTTAGTGATGAGAATGATGATCCCAACACATCTATTATAAGATTAAGCTGAGAATAAGCATGGGGAAGAGAGAAAAAAATTCCAAACTAAAATACAACCCTAAATGTTGGCATTAACCGGCACTGACACAGGATTTTAAAAGATTATGCAAATCGTGAGTCAAATTCAAGAGCCAAAGGAAGCCTAACAGCAAAATAATTTCGAGTCCTTTGAATTGATAATGAGATAATTGAAAGAGCGATCTTCGTTTTCGTTGAAAACTTTAACATAAAATAATGTGTCGTATTTAATCACGTAGTAGAAAATCGCTTTCAAAATATTTTAATTTCCAAAATCTAACCACGTATAGTTAGGTCGTCTCCACAGGGAGGAATTAGCCTATCAAACATGAATAATGATGTATCAAGTAATCGGGAATTTCAACGGATGTGCATGCTAATTAGTATTCTCATTTCTAGCATAAATTCTCAATTTAGATAATTAACCAAGAATCTGAGGGTGCACATGCAAAATCGTCACTATGGAATACCAGAATTGCTATCTTAATACTGACAAACGTCATCAAATTTATCTAAATCTGAATTTGTTCCCCATAGCAAAGATATATGTTAGCTTAGTCGTGAGATGAATATAATGTAACTGCATGCAATTCCATTAAAATTGAGGGTCATTCATGCGATTCTACAGTAATATAATATTAATATAAATAAATAAATAGTGGCTTTGATAATGGCAATGCTTGTAATTTTTAATAGGCGGTTTACTGTTGCAAACAGAGCAATTGGTCTTCTTGGCACGCATGAGGAGGAGGGCCCACGGCTGAAGGAGAGAAGCCTAGGAGAGGTTGGCCGCGACAAGGGGATCACGATGGCGGTGGTGGCATCGACTATGGTGGCCTGAAGTCGCCAGCCGCCGAGGAGGAACCCACCGACAGTGGGTTACTCCATTCGTGCGCGCGGGTCTTGGCGGTCCCGTCTGAGGGTGTGGTCATGTTCGTGAGGTTGAGGTGAGCTTAACGGAGGCGACGGCATGGAGAACGACGGTCTGTGGCGGTGGCTGCACTTGGAGGTGGATGGCCGGCGATGGGTTCCTTCGGGGAAGAAGATGAATAGTGCGACGTCGGGTAAGGGTGTGAGGCGCGTTGCGCGTGGCGGCTGAAGCACAGCCAGGCTTGGTTGTGTGCTTGCGCTGTGCGCGCTGCGAGGTTGCACGCTGTGCAGGCGGGCGTGGTGGCGTGCTTGCGCTGTGGCAGTGCACAGCTGTGATGGGTGCGACGCTTGCGGGGCATGCAAGGGTACAAGGGCGGTGGGAGTTGCAGGCTCAGCTGTGGCAGTACGGTGGAAGGCACGAGGGTAGGTTGGTGTGGTTGCAAGGGCGTGTGCACGCGGTGGACAGGCGGTGGAAGTTGCAAGGGCGATAGTGTGGCGAGGATGAGGCACGCACTTGGGCTGCTGTTGCGCGGTGTTGGTGAGGTTGGCGGTGTGTGGTGGCAATGGAGAGGATGGTGGAAGTTGGTGTGCAGAGACCACGGTGCTCGCTGAAGTTCACGGTGCATGCCTTCTTCACGGTGGTGGAGATGGAGGATAGTTCCCCGCTAGGGGGAAGGCGGATCAGGATCTTCTCCTCGGTGGATGCGGCTTCTTTTTAGACAAAAATCTCATCCTTTTCCTTCGGCCACAAGTATCTCCAACTACTCGCAATGATTGCGAGTGGTTGGAACAGCAGATAAGCACGTGCGATTTCTTCTTCAGATGTCTAACTAGAGCATCAGACGTCTTAAAAAAAATGTAATGCCGTGAATTTGTGATAGCAGTTCCAGACGTTCTATCCAAGTCCAAGACATCTTATAGAAGTAAAAATGAGCTCCTGATTCTTGTACCTAACCTGCATTCATCAAATAAATTATATTATCATAACATATGCTATTAAATGTAAAATTGAAGCATAAAATTAAATGCACGCCAAGGTGAATTACCATATAACTCCTAATTAATTAGTAACTAAGAACAAATAATTAAATAGTACTTAAGCTAAATAATAGTCTGCAAAAGTGGACTTATCAAATGCCCCCATGCCTAAGTTTTGCTAGTCCTTAGAAAAAATGAAAAACAATAGAAGTAATCAAAAGATTTCTTCTTTTCTTATTTCAAAACATTAAAAATCCTGATAAATGTAAAGTGATAATAGCCTAGGTAAAAGATCCTAGTGAAAAAGTCAATTCGCATTAGGAGTTCGTACTTCACACTTGGTAAATATTTCTATCGGGATAGGCAACTACTTCCCTCGGGGATAAAGTAGAAAATAATTTGTAAATTGACCCCAGCTTTTTAGCTTAGGTAGGAGATGCTGTGTTGAATGGATTTATATTTGGTGGCACACACTTTTCTGGTGCTACATGTAGTCTAGTACTACAGACTCTAGATATCCAGACTATTAAATGAATCAACCCAAAGAAAGGCTAAACAACTATGCTCTCTTGATATTCCTTGGCACTCACTCTTTTCTTTTCTTTCTGAGATCACAAATCTCACCAGATTTAGTAAGTGTACTCACTGTTTGGTGGCCTCACATGGCATTCACACTTCAACTAAAGTTCTAATAACTCTACAACTAAGTTAGAGTCCTCAACCAGTATTCAGGCGATCAGAAATACTGAAAGGTAGGCATGGGTCATATTTGGTGGAATTCGATAAGTGTTTTTATTACCTCAAAAATAATGTTACAATGATAAAATTATAACCCTGGACTCTTTTCTTTTTCTTTTCTCTCTCTTTCTTCTTTTCCTTTCTCTCTCTCTCTCTCTCTTTTCTTCTTCTCTTTCTTTTTTCTTTTTCTTTCTTTATCAATCAACATAACACGATACAGACTTTTATTTGAGGCATTATTAGGGATGATGATGGTCAAGAGGATATTGTGTGGTTTATTTGGTGGAAGTGCCTATTCTCGGCACTGGGAAGGAATGGATAGGATAGGCATATTTCTGACCTTTGACACTATTACCCTCCTTCAGCCGAGGACTCTATGAAGGACGGTCGTAACCATCCACCATAGTCATAACTTTATTAAGACTCAATCTTTATGTATTTGCTTATTTGATAACTCTCAGGAATTCATACAAAGTACGCACACAGGAACAGAGAGCGAAAACTATGCCTAACTCTGAAGTATCATCATCTAATTGTCTAAAACTTAAGAGTCCTTGCACTAGAATTAGTGTACCAGGAATGTCTCTACTTTCTTCTCACAATTATGAGGTGGATCTACTAGAAGATAGTATTCCTGACTCCCTATTAACTATCCAAGGGTTCAGTAGACTACAAATGCTTATTGGTTTTCTTCAAGGATCCATTACCCAGTCTACGTGCATGTGAAGTAAATGTATTGTATTCTAAACTTAAGAAATAATTCAACAAGAAAAACCTCTAATGACAAAGGTATTCTACTAGGGACTAACCCATTCAGCTCAAGAGAAGAGATTTTTTTTTTTGTGCCAACCTAAATGCATGAATACTTCCTAAAATGCAAAATGCACGCCCCCCATGCCTAATTCCTACAATGTCCTCATTGTAAAATTAAAACAGGGGGAGAAAGGAAAGAAATCACCTGACAACGGTGTTATTCAGAACGCTGGGTTGCCTCCCAACAGGCGCTGCATTTTCTGTCAGCAGCCAGACTTATAAGGAACTTGTAAGTCTAGTTCCAGACAGAAAAGGTTAGACCCTAAAAATATGCGTAATAGCGTGGGCATAGAAAACAGGTAGCCATGGATGTTGGCGAGCTGATGATGCAACATAATCCCAAATTCTCGCCAGAATGTATGAAAGCAGAAAACCTTGTTAGCTACCTGGGGAGGTCTAGGAATAAGAAAGGGAATATGAAAAGAGGCCTCCCGAAATGGAATGTGGAGGATAACAAGGATCCTCCAAAACAGGATGGGTTTTAAATGATGCAAACATTAATATTTGAAACCTTTGAATGGCAAGACTAAAAGTACAAGCATCAATCCACACTCGTCATTCTACCCGAGGGTGTACTGGCCTGATACGTTCTCCAGAAAGAATGTACATGAGCAGAGATCTGAGCCAAGGATTGGTTAGGGAGTATAGGGGTTGTATGTAGCGTTGGAAGGTAATGGTTAAGTCCAATGAGGGCTTAGTTGGTGTCAGGTCAAATTCCAATAATGAATCAGATTGTGTATACTCCCTAACAGTTGTAAACAATTTCACGTTACCCTGCCTAACATTAATGATCGGAGTCATATTTGAATCAAGGATAGACTCCAAATTACAACTCTTTGATGGCAGGGTCAAAATATCAGAATCATTATCATTAACCTCATCCTCGGATTCGTTTGGTTCACTCAAATTTTTGTCGGGGTGTATATGTGATTCATTAGTGAAGATAGGAGTTGGATCAGTATCCTTAATTATTCCTAAAGGAGGATCAGTCTTAATATTTTGGAGTAAGCCTATATCTTTGAATTCGTTATTCTTCTTGGGGTATAAATCTTCAATTAACGTGTTTTGTCCCCGAGAGTCTCCCATAGGCTTCTCACTATTTTGTTTGTCCTCTAATATCAACTCCTTTTTTGATGGAAGATGACTCTCAAAAGAAGGGAGGAATCTGGATTTCACCATATTATTTATATCCTTTGGAGGTAAATCCTCAAATAATAAATAATTCCCTTGTGATTCACTCCAGATTTTCAGTCCAAGTTTCTCTATTGGGGCATCCTTGTCCTCTGAAATAGACTCTTCATATCCTCGAGATCAAAATTGATCTAATTCATCCTCCATTCTCTTAGGGTCACCTTCATTGGGTGCATTTAAATCCTTAGGATGCTGAATGGTAGGTGTTGATTCCCTAGGTGGAGGGTCAGGAGTAGGCTCACTAAGGGTAGAATGGGATTCCACTAGATAATCAATAGGGGAAGTGATAGGAACAATACAACCTTGACCTGGGTTGGTAGGGGTAAGGAGAATACTGTCATTGGGGTCAAGGTCCTCAAGAGGTACCATCTTCCCTTGCTTTTGACTCTAATATAGCTCGGGTGGATAATCGCTATGATCATTCTCCTCTAGTGGCCGTTTCTCATTGGGAGAGTCTAAGTGATAGCTACATAAAATTGGATCCCTCTTATCGTTGGGTTCCTCAGAATTATTTTCATGGTCGTATGGGTAGGGATTAGAATTACTGGGAAGCGCGTAGCTAAGCTGTCTTATTTCTTCGTTTAACTGTTGACTATTCCTTAACATCTCTCCCATGGATTCCATCATTTCCTTTTACTGTTTTTGCATTTCTATCATAAAAGAGGAGATGCTACTACTATCAGGTTGGGGAGGATAGTCAATTTCAGGCTCTAGTTGCCTAGGGGTATTGGTCCAACCTTGATACGGAAAATCATGAAGGGTGGGAGGGTTGAGTGTTTGCATAGAAGTAGGGATTCAAAGGTTGGAAAATCCTGCTCCTAGGCTCTGCTCAAAAGTGGGAGTTATTGGACCAGTACTCCCAGGATAAGAATATGAATGATCCCATAAATTATCAATATACCCATCAAAGGATGGATACGCTCGGGGCATGGGATCCTGGTTAAAAGATGGGAAGTATTGACTCTGATAATCTAAATGATAGGAATAAGGGTGATCCATTTCTTTAAGCCAACAATTTTAACTCTCTTAGGATTTAGAAGAAATCAAAACACAAGCAAAAACTTCCTAGAGAGTTCTACTGTCAAAGCAAACGCAAACTCAGTGGGATTTTTTTTTAGTAGATTGTAGGTCTTAGAATTAAATGTTCAGTTGGTGGCCAAACAAGTTTTGCACAAATTACTCTTCCTAGGCCAACCTTCGCTGGTGCCTATAACCTACTCGCAAGGGATGGAAGTCTCGAATCGAGCCCACACACAAGGAACCGAAGTAACTTGGTGGATAGGCTTGTTGATTTTTGACTAACTTCCCTTGTGGTGCAAAAGAGGAGAGGTAGAAATTTATCTAGTGACCTTATGTGTGAGGTGCACAGTGTCTTAGGTGTGCAAATATACGATCGTGTTTTGAGTTTTGAAATTTCGCAAACAAGATCCTTTTGCACACAATTTTAAGTCAGATTTTAAAATTCAACCTCTTAGCAGTCCCAATTTTTAAAGTGACCACTGAATTAATTTGATTCAAGCACTTTAGTGGTCTTAGATTTAGGTTCAATGCAGATGCATGACAGGTAATTGATCCTCAAGAGAAGACGTACCTTACTCTAGCTTTCTTCGTGCAATAATGTATGCAATATAGTAAAAATAAACTAGGTGCTGCTCATTCAGTCCTAGATGGTCGTCCTATAGATATGCAGCTTCTAGCAGGCAGTTTGAATTTTTTTTTTCCAATAATAATAAGCAAATAGACCTAATTGAACCAACTAACAAACATGTAGTTCAAACAATTCGAATAGTCCTATAATCTAAATAAATGGGAACACGCTCCCGAAAATACGCTCCCTCATACAAGAGCGATAAGAAATAAAGAATCACTAGGAACACATTCCCAAAAATACCCGACAAGGGTCCAAAAGACAGAAATTAAATACTAATGTCTATCTAAACTAAATCTAACTAAGATCTACTCACTAAATCAAAAACAGGCTTCTCCGTAAGCCTATGCACGTGGGATCAAGGCCCACGTGTTCCTGTTGCTGGCCTCCAGGTGGCGTCAAGGTCCACCAAAAAGATCATCTCCACCGTGCACGCCCGTCGTGTTCGTTGTTCGATTCGTGCACACAAAGAGAACTAATGTCAATAATTCAGAAAAGCTTTTAAAATAGCATCAAAATAATATAAAATTCCCAAAAAAATTAATAGGTGTGTTTCCTCCCCAGCAACGGTGCCATTTGAAAGAGCGATCTTCATTTTCGTTAAAAACTTTAACATAAAATGATGTGTCGTTGTATTTAATCGTGTGGTAGAAAATCGCTTTTCAAAACATTTTAATTTTCAGAATCTAACCACGAATAGTTAGGTCGTCTCCATAGGGAGGAATTAACCTATCAAACATGAATAATGATGCATCAAGTAATCGGGAATTTCAACGGATGTGCATGCTAATTAGTATTCTCATTTCCAGCATAAATTCTCAATTTCGATAATTAACCAAGAATCTGAGGGTGCACATGAAAAATCACCACTATGGAAATACCAGAATTGCTATCTTAATACTGACAAATGTCATCAAATTTATCTAAATCCGAATTTGTTCCCCATAGCAAAGATACATGTTAACTTAGTCGTGAGATGAATATAATGTAACTGCATGCAATTCCATTAAAATTGAGGGTCATTCATGCGTTTCTACCGTAATATAATATTAATATAAATAAATAAATAGTGGCTTTGACAATGGCAATGCTTGTAATTTTTAATAAGCGATTTACTGTTGCAAATAGAGCAATTGCTCTTCTTGGCGCGCATGAGGAGGGCCCAGGCTGAAGGAGAGAAGCCTAGGAGAGGTTGGCCGCGACAAGGGGATCACGATGGCGGTGGTGGCGTCGACTATGGCGACCTGAGGTCACCGACAGCCGAGGAGGAACTCGCCGACGGTGGGTTACTCCATTCGTGCATGCGGGTCTTGGTGGTCCCGTCTGAGGGTGTGATCGTGTTCGTGAGGTTGAGGCAAGCTTAACGGAGGCGACGGCATGGAGAGCGACGGTCTGTGGCGGTGGCTGCACTTGGAGGTGGACGGCCGACGATGGGTTCCTTCGGGGAAGAAGATGAACAATGCGACTTCGAGTAAGGGTGTGAGGCGTGCTGCGCGTGGCGGCTGAAGCGCAGCCAGGCTTGGTTGTGTGCTTGCGCTGTGCGTGCTGTGAGGTTGTGCGGGCGTGGTGGGGTGCTTGCGCTGTGGCAGTGCGCGGCTGTGATGGGTGCGGCGCTTGAGGGGCGCACAAGGGTACAAGGGTAGTGGGAGTTGCAGGCTCGGCTGTGGTAGTATGGTGGAAGGCGCAAGGGCAGGCTGGTGTGGTTGCAAGGGCGTGCACGCACGGTGGACAGGCAGTGGAAGTTGCAAGGGCGATGGTGTGGCGAGGATGAGGCGCACACTTAGGCTGCGGCTGCACGGTATTAGTGAGGTTGGCGGTGAATGGTGGCAGTGGAGAGGATGGTGGAAGTTGGTGCGCAGAGACCATGGTGCTCGTTGAAGTTCACGGTGCACGCCTTCTTCACGATGGTGGAGATGGAGGATAGTTCCCCGCTAGGGGGAAGGCGTATCAGGATCTTCTCCTCGGTGGATGCGGCTTCTTTTTAAACAAAAATCTCCTTTTCCTTCGGCCGCAAGTATCTCCAACTACTTGCAACGATTGCGAGTCGTTGGAACAGCAAATAAGCACGGGCGGTTTCTTCTTCAGATGTCTAACTAGAGCATCAGACGTCTTAAAAGAAATGTAATGCCATGAATTTCTGATAGCAGTTCCAGACGTCCAATCCAAGTCCAAGATGTCTTATAGAAGTAAAAATGAGCACCTGATTCTTGTACCTAGCTTGCATTCATCAAATAAATTATATTATCATAACATATGCTATTAAATGTAAAATTGAAGCATAAAATTAAATGCAGGCCAAGGTGAATTGCTATGTAACTCCTAATTAATTAACAAGTAAGAATAAATAATTAAATAGTACTTAAGCTAAATAATAGTCCACAAAAGTGGACTTATCAATAATTTGTGAATTTGTAAAGGAAACATTAATCTCGATACATCAAAATTTTGGATCCAAAGATGAATCCTGACGTTTATCTTCAACAATTCTCGTGCCCTTCATAATTTTTATCAACCAAAGTCCTACAATCTCCTTTTTCTCAAAAGTTAAAAAAATCAAATTTTCCCAAAAATCAATTTTACAAAAATTAAAGTTTTGTTAAGAGGCTAGCAAAAGATAAGCATGGGGATGTGATAAACGTCAGTTTTTCATCATTCTTATGACCTAAAACAGATCAAGCTCGTAGGCTTTTAACTTCACAAATGGATTTTTGGGTTGCATTTAGGCATAACCTAGGATTAGGCATGCATTGCATTCTTTTTATATTTTTAACATCTTTTCTTGAGTGTTAAGGTTAAGCAGATATTCAAACCATTAAACCCTAGCACTCAAGAAGGAAGAAAGTGAGGGAGAAGTCCAGATCAGATGAACCTTAGCTAGATCTAGCTCACATCAGCTGGATATCAGCTCACATTGGTTATGTTTAACTCCTCCCAGCTCCATTCAGCTCAACTTAGTTGAATGGCAACTCAGGATAGCTCATCTTAGCTCAACCCACCATAGCTCAGCTTAGATCCAGCTCAACTTAGTTGAGTCTAGCTCATCCTAGCTCCCGTCAGTTCACTGGGAGCTCTAGCTAGCTCAGCTTAGTTGATAGGACTTCATTCTACCTCCAACTCATTCCAAGTCTAGCTCTACCTAGCTCCAATTACCTCACAACAGCTGAACTTCCTCAAGCTTAGCTACTACTTGCCCACTCAGTAGCTAAGCTAGCTTGGGAGTTCTCACCAGAGGCAATTCTAGCTCAACCTAGCTTCAACTAGATTGAAACTAGCTCAACTTAGCTCAACTACTCAAGCTTAGCTACTAGCATAAGAACTAGTTAAATTAGCTAAGTAGTTGAGCTCCTCATGAAGACCTCCTCAGCAGATTCAGCTCTAGTACAACTCCAATCAACTTTCCCTCAGCTCCTCTTCTCAAAACCCTAACTCCTCCACTACTATTTACTAGCTAAACTAGCTTAGCTAGCTTAGCTAAGCTCAAAACCAGCTCCACCTTCATGGCCATCCACAACTCTAACCTAAACCCTAACCCAACTCCACTCCAAAGTCCACCACCTAAGCAAGCTACCAACTCTACTCTTAGTTGGTGCCAACAACCCCCATGACCCTTCACACCACCACCTCCAAAAGCCACCAAAGTTGGTGCCAACTTCCCCTTCTAGAAACCCCTCCCTTTGGTGCCAAAACTCCCCCCAATCCTAGACTTACACCTACCCCCTAAACTCATCTCAACCTTACACCTACCCTCCCTTCTAGAACACCCTTAGCTTGGCGCCAACCATGGCAAATTTCCATGGTTGGCATCAACTTAGGTGCCCCTTAGCCACCCATAACTACCCCCTTACACCCATTCATATGGCACCAAACCTCCTTAACCCTAGGATCCCTAACTACCCACCTAGAACAAATCCTAACCATCCCTTTTGGCGCCATTTATTAAACCCAAAGATGGCACCAACTCTAGCCTAACCAACCTTAACCATGCACCTACAAACCCTTCCACTTGGCGCCAACCATTCATGACCATAGATCTCACAACCACCCTTCTAATAACCCATCCAAACCATCCATGCTACTCCATGCCAACCCTCTGTAACCCAACCTAAATTGGCGCCAACCCTATCCAACCACACCTAGAGTTGGTGCCATCTCTCCCTACACATCCCTTCCACTTGGTGCTAACCTATCCAAGCCCTCCATCCATTAACCACCACTCTAACTCCTCATCCTAACCCTACATCACCTTCCACGCCATAACCCAACCACCAACACCCCTGGCCTATATAATGACCCATAACCACCACCAAAAAGATCCCAGGAGAGAAGGAGAGAAGGAAAAAGATCAAGGAGACACCCTGTCTCCTTGGTGGCTTCAACTTCTTCTTCTCCCTTATGTCGCCACCAAACCAAGGAGGAAGGCCAGGCAAGGAGGACATCCAGAGGAGGAGATCCTGAAGGTGGTCCATGCCACCTTAGGAAGAAGTTCTTGGAGTGGAGATCTTCCACACCAAGGAGGAGGAGGCATTCCCACCTAGGGTTTGCCACAAGGAGAACATTCAGGAGAGAAGATTTCCTTTTGATCCTGGGGCAACCAGGACTAGAGTAGGAATTCTGGGCAGCAGCATCATCACCAACATCATCTTCCTAAGCTTTCTTCTATACTTTTGTTATTTCTTTTGCATAGTAGTGTAGTAATTTCGGTTGGAGATTACAAGTGGAAATTCCTTTCACTTGTGAGTTCTCCAACCCCATTGTAAAACTCTTTCAATCAAGAAGCATTCCTCTACTGTTCCTTTACAAAGCTTGCGTGCTCTTTTATTGTGTTTTGTTATATCCATTATTCCAAGCATTTCTTGCTTGGAGTGAGTTGGGTAAAACAAAACACTTGTTGCTTTGTTTTCTTGTTTTTCAAATTCCTTCTCTCTCCGCAGTAATTCGCCCGTATTCAAAAACCCTAAAAATTACATATTTCAAAACCCTAGAAAAGAAGTTGATTCCAAGGATCAAGCAAGAAATTTGGTTTAAACCTTTCCTACCTCTCTTGGGACAACCCAAATACTTTCCTAAGTACTCGAAGTTTATAAATTTAAAAGCAATCCTAATTGTGTGTTACAATAACTTAAATCGCTATTTTTACAAATCATGCTTTTTAGCGATCAATCCCTAAGGTTTGGATCATACCCCTGAGTGGGTGGGTTGGATGTATACTAATAGGAGGTTGGTGCAGGTTGGGTAAAATTAGGATAGTTGGGATTAGAGGGGTATTCGAGGCACTCAGGTCTTGGGTTATATTCCCAACTAGGTGGCTGGTTTTATCTCAAATAAACTATGGATACAGTCTACTTGGGTTAGAATACAAATCATGTTTGGGATAGTTTGGGTAGTAAGGATAGGCATTGAAATCCATGGTTTGGAAGAAGTAGAGGGATGAGGGAAGAACAGACAAGAGAATTACGTGTGCACAACCAAGTAAGCAACACTAAGCCCTACAGTGTAAGCCTAGGTGACCTAGAAGCCTTGGAAAGAATGATCAAATCTGCAAGTACTTAAACCCCTCTTCCTAAAGTTAATCTGGCTAGGTTGGTTAGGAGGAGATTGAGGGGAAGGTTCTTCCTTTGGCTTATGTCACCGGTTTCTTGATACCCCCCAACCATGGCTGTCTTACACTTCCTTGTAGCCTAGGCACCAGATTCAACAATGGGAATTAAGGCCAATCACTTAGCAAACCCAATCACACTTGAAGGACTTAGATTACTCCTGCCTAGGGCATGTCTACTTGGTTTCAATTTAGGGCTAGGTTAGTGGTTATGCTCAAGGTATGTGATGAGGCATTGTTGGGGGTTGTGCCACTTGATTAATCCAATTGAGCTTGTGTGTGCACTCTTAAAATAGGATTTTCAAGTAAGGTTTTTGAATGTGGTGTCTTTTAATTTCCTTCCTTGCTTTAGTGATTTTCTAGGTTATAATTTTTTAATGGATTCAAGCAGTGTTTGTAGTTGGCACACAATGTTTTGCACACAATGAATGCTCGTTAATTTCCTTTAGCACAAGTAATGTGGCCCCATAAAAACAACCCTAATGTATTCACCCTAAAGTTTATGCAATTCTACCAAGTGAATTTATTTTAATTTGAGTGAGTGATGCAGCCCAATACAAAACATGGTTGGCTTCACAAGCACCACTCAAAAGAAAGACACTCAGAAAGATTTTCTAGAAATTATAGAGTATTTTTTTTATTGGGTGATGGATTTAAGATGTGAGTCAAGTAGCCATTCACCATGCCATTTTTTTTAAATTTTTTATTTTTTTAAATTTATTTTTAGATTTTTTTAAGCAAGTAAACAATCAAACTACCCTAGGGTTTGTACACGAGCCTAAATGCATCTTTTTTTTCTTTTTTTTTTTGATTAAAGAATGGATTGGACTATGCTAAAGAGGATGATACTCATTGAAGTCTTTGCTGAAGTCTTTGCTACACTGTATCCCCAATCTATCGTCTTTGAGTGTGCTCCTCCTGTCACTTTCGCATCGGATTCCTGTAGCTAATCCATAGAAAGAGAGAAAGAGAGAGTAAGATCTTATGAATATCACTAATGCAAATGCAAAAGCGACTAGGAGATCCATTGCCTCCCTGGCAATGGTGCCAAAAACTAATGTCGAAAAATGCAAAGTGATAACTCGTTCATTGTAGCGAGTAAATACGATGTCAATTTTGAAAGAAGAAATGGAAAGGTGAGTCCATGTGTTAATCTCAGGGAGGAAGAAATCGGATAAATTAGTCGCTTATTTTATTGTCACATGGTGATTACGCTTCCTTGCAAGAAAGAGAAGAAAGAGAGAGGGAGAGAGATTAGGGTTAGAAACTCATGACAATGGCGATTGCTAACTAAGATATAATAATGTCATATTATAATCATGGAAGGCATGAACAAAATCTATTTTAGATAGATAAGGCAACAATGATAACAATGAAAAACTAATGTATTCAGTAAGCATAAAAGTCTCACGCTACGAACAATGGTGCTAGAAGAATGCTTAAAGAAAACATGGACATAAAGCTAAGGAAATAAGAGAATAAGTGCGAAAAATGGGGCGTCGGGGCAGCCATGGTAATGGAGGAAGCTTCCGTCGATGGCTCGGCGACTCCAAGGACCTTGCTTGAGCTTTAGAGAGGTGGAGACTTGCATATGTTGAAGATAGGAAGAGATATGGATCAAAGGGGGTCATGGGGCCCTTTTATAGGCCGAGGACCTTGAATTAGGCAGAAAAAAGACAATTTCGCAAGTTGGCCCATGTTGGGATGTGCTGGCATCTTGAATTTTGCGTGAAAATCATTGCGTGCTCGCGCATCTATTGGGTTGCCAAGCTCTGCTGCAAAATTAAACAACGAAGAAATTGAAGGGTCATAAGAACTTGAACCCATGACACCCTTTTAGAGGTAGGGTTGGAGACCAATGAGCTATGGAAGGCTTTATGTCAAGAAGGCCTCCCAACTTATTTATAGCATGTTGTACGTCTATGGTCATTGGATGAAAATCCAATGGTCCAAATCTAATGGTGTGGATGGAGAGAGGCTGCAATGATCCTTGGGTGGCCTGGATGGCTTTGACATGGCACCATCTAGGCTGTTCATCTTTAAATGCTTGCAGAGGATGGCACGGATGTCCGACCGGGATGATTTTTGCATCATTAGGCTGCGATCATCGATCCGAATCTATCTGTACAGTTGGATTGCCCATCTATGACCTATTTCAACATGTACTTGCATACTTGTCCATTAAACATTAGTTACAAGCAATTTAAATGTAGATATTATATGATATGCATGCATTGCTCCCAAACCTGCTATATCATGATATTATTGTGTATGTTCCCTCACAAGTGACTCTAATTGATATAATTATTGTCATTATATGCAGAGTCATCACCTAGGAGTATCGGTCCAACCTTGATAAGAAAAATCATTAAGGGTGGGTGGGTTGGGCATAGTCATGGGAGAGCTAGGGCTGGGATACCCTTCTCCTAGGCTCTTCTCATCATCATATGGTTGGGGGTTAATCATACCAATTCTCCTATAGTAGGAGTAGAAAGGATCCCATTGTTCATCAGATGGTGGATAGTTGCCGGTCATGGAATTGGGATTCGGTGTTCTGGGGTGAATGTAAGATGTGAAGTAACTATTGTAATCCATTAGCAAACAAGTTTTGAACGTACACCCCAATCAAACATAAGGCAATGGGACTTTCCCTTAGAGTAGATTTGAGCCAACCTCTAACCTACTCCTTAAAGTTGTCAAATAGGGTCAAGTTTGTGCCCATCTATTCCCACTTTAGTGGTATAAGAGGGGGCTGTAACTTGAGATCCCTGACAAGCTCTTTGGAGAAGAACAGAGGTCGGTTCATTATCTCTTAGTGGCCAAAGAAGTTGCACAATCAATTAAGGGACCTAAGTTGACCTTCGCGTGCCCTAGGACCTATACCTTGCTTAGTGAGAAGTTACTCCAAGGATGGAACTAAGGAAAGCAAGTAGGGAGAACCCTTCCTTTGAGGCAATGCGAATGCAGTACCTCTTAGCTACCCTTTTGTTCCTTTAAGGGGTGTCCCCCTCTTTGAAGTATCAAAACACTTGGTCATAGTATAATATTATCATCACAAAGTGAAATGGGTGGGTCTACACTAATGAAGAGATCGATGCCTATAGCCTTAAGGGACCAAGACCTAATGCGATGCCTAGTGTGTAAGCTCAGTGCCAGAAGTCTACATCACACTACAAATCAATTTGTTTTTTAGAAGAATCGCACACAAGTCCCTTTTGATCAGATCAAATGTGATTTGTTTTTAAAGCCAAATCTGATTAGCAGTCCCAATTTTGATTAGGCGACAACTGAATTAGGTTAATTCAATCAATTTGGTGGTCTTGAGATTTAATCCCAATGCAATGCTTGACAGGAGCTAGATGAAAGATAGCAAGGTATACCTGACTCCAGCAACCTTCGTGTAGATAATGGATGCAATGCAAAATGAGATCTAATGTGCTGCTTAATCACCCTTAAATGCATGCACCTAAGGGTATGCAACTCCCAAACAGACAGCTCGATAATTTTTTTCCTTTTCTTTTAGGGTAGGCAAGTAGAGAACCACAGATAAATCACCCTAGTTACTAAAGAAAGTGGGGATAGACCCCAAAAATATACCCTGATGCTATAAGGGTGAGAAGACTGAAATGAAATAAATTTTCCGATGAAGGAGAATCCCCTGTGAAAGTGAGATACAGGTCTCCTCTTCGAGTCCTCTCTACGTGTGTGGGTGTCACTCAAGGTCAACGTCGTAGCTCATTTGCATCTATCATCTTAACAAATTCCTTTCACAAAAAAATAGCAATTGGTCAGATCAATGTGTACCTTAGAATAGATCAGAAAAATGATCACATAAATCTATTGTATTTGTTGCCTCCTCGGCAACGGTGCCATTTGAGCAGGAAATTTTTGCTTCCACAAGAAGTCAGGTCGTATCCACAAGGAGGAACAAATCAAATAAAAACTCATGAACACTCTTTCCCATTATATTTGCCCAATCATGTGCGGAATCCGTGCCCAAATCGAATGTGAAATGAGGTGAACTACAATAGCTGAACAAATACGAGAAAGAGTAAGTATGATGCTACAATTTTCACCTTAATTTAATAACCAAAGAAAATAAAAGAAAAAGAATGTTGGCAAAGGCATGGATGGTAAATTTTAGTTGGCTATTTCCTATAGCAAAATAGGGGAGTGCTTCATGGAGGTCACACCTGCAGGAGGAGCAGCTGTCGGCGAGGCCTTCACTGGAGGTGGTCACCTTTGAGCTGCTTCTGATGGTAGTGATGGTAAGGATTGGGACAACTAGAGGTGGCGATGCTAGTGAGACAGATGAGTTGAGTGCATTGAGGTGCTCCCAAGTAGGGGCATTGACGGTGGCTGGCGGTTGTGTGGATGGGTCAGGGGCCTCGATAGCAAGGTGCGTTGGAGTGAGGGAGGAGGTTGAGGTGCAGAGATGAGGTTGGCACGGTCGTTAGAGCTGTTGTCGTGGGGGGATAAGGTGGGGGTGAGGATGAGAGAGAGATTTTCTCCCTCTGTGTGAGGAAGATGATCGCTTGATGGCCCCTCCTATCTTGTTATAAAGAGACACAAACCATAAGAGAGAATCAGAGAATGAGAGAGAAATTCTCAGGGAGAGATATTTGAGGAAGCTGGAAATTAGAGAAATATCAGGGGAAGGTGCATGTGTGGAAATAAAAGAGAGTGGTGGTGAGTCTTTTTGGTTAAATATGGGAGAAGATCTCTGATGGAAAAAACTGATCATAGGAGGTAATCCTAGGTTCCAAAAATGAAGATTTGAAAATCTCTTTCTTCCTTTCTTTTTTCTGATAAAAGCCCAAGATGCCAAAATTGATATGCCCAATTTATTCCTCCAAAAACATATATATGTAAATGTATTAATACATGAATATAATGGGTGCACCTCCATTCAATAAAAATGAAAGAATGATAATTCATGAGCTTAAATAATTTTATCAATGTAGTACATACTCTAAATTAAATTCCTATCTCAATGATAATGCACTTACACTTAAGTTTAGTCCACTAAAGTGGACCTATCAAGGAGGAATGTTGGTCATTTTATCTTCATTGCATGGCTGCGATCATGCAAAGATCGCACTTGTAATCGTACGAGATGCACAGGCATCGCACTGTGGACTCATCATCGCCATCCATCTGACATTGGACGATTGTAATCGATTGTGCAGGAGCTAAGGAGAGTCCACAAATTATAGCTCGATCCCTCATCTCATGTTTGAAGAGTGTGGTTCTCAACCGCTGCGTTGAGGTGAGGGGTACTGTCCCACCGCCATTGGATCTTGATCCAGCGGTTGAGATCTTCATGTATGTTGAACGTTGAGAGTGCAAAGAGCGGGCGGCATGGCACATTTGTGACCATTCGATGGAGATCCAACGGTCAAGATGTTGTGAGAGTCCCACTGTGATTGAGGGAATTTTCGCTTCTACAAATGCTAATGATAATAATGAGGATGAGGATGATGATGTGATGAGGATGATGATGATAATAATAATAAGGCATTGTAGTATAAATCGTGGTGGAAAATTCCCAGATCAACAAATGATCAAATATGCATGAATCCAAGATGTCATCAATTTAAACATGCATTAATCAAAATGAACCACGAAAAATGATGTCATCTCCATAGGGAGGCATATAAATGAAAATAGGTTCAGTATTCAAATATAAGGATGACAAATAGTAATTTCAATAATATGAGAACTAAATTAATTATAATAGGCAAACTGAAGAAAACTTAGAGAATCAAAACCAAGACATGGTCGCAGTAGGATAACGTGGTTGCAGATGTGGTCGATATGTTGACGTTGGGAGTGAGCAAGGTGAGCATTGAGGCGTGAAGGGTGTTGGTTCATAGGCAGAGGGTGTGGTTGATGTAGACAACCATTGTGAAGGTCGAGGAAGCGTGGTATGGGACCGCGCATTGTCACCATGCGATTGGAGGAAGTCGAGGTGCACGGTTGTTGTGATTGTGGCTATCCTTACGAGCGAGAAGATGATGAAGTTGTAGTGGTGTCTGCTCTCGAGGGAGACAGCGAGCCGAGAGCGCAGAGGAGAACATAGCTGATGAAGAGTCGTCAAGAAGAGTGTGGCTGGTGTCATAGTAACCATTCGTGGCATTGAGAATGTAAGGTGTGATGCGAAAAAATGTGTGAATTATAAATGTTGATTTTGTTATCACTGTAACATGCAAATTCGCACTACTTTTAAAATTTATAACCTAGATAGTGTAAGTATCTAGGATCGTCCAAGAAGGCAAATGATAGTTATAAAATCCATATTCTTTCTCTTACTCTCTAAAATCCTCTTTTCTTTTTCTTTTTTGGTTTTTGTGAATTTATGATTTTTATGGTTTTTCAAAATCAAGGCAACTAAATGCAAACTACTGCTAAGTGATATGTAAAAGAAAGAAGTCCTACTTTCCTAAGCTCACCTTAGGGAAGTGCGCCTAGGATAATTAGAAAAGTGGGCTGAGTACCCTAAAGAAAATAATGAAACTTGAGATTGTAGCAAATAAAATGAAAGGCACTTTGATATAAAAGAATAATTGTCTACAAATACTTGGAGAACTCAATTGTGTGGAGGGGTTCCATACAATTATTACCCAAGTAGAGGAATGCTTCTACTACAAAAGATAAATACAAAGATAATGAAAATAGAATGGTCTCTCGAATGATTTAGTCACCCTCGCTCTAAGTGCGGCTGCTCTGGAACTTGAAGAGGGCATCTTCTTCTTCCTTGAAGTGCTCCTCCTCTCTAGCTCCTCCAAGGTGGTGAATGTCTACCTTTCTCCTTGCCTGGCCATCCTCCAAAATTCATCCTTGGCTCTAAACTACGGTGTGGGGACTAGAAGGGTATGGTAAGGAGCCCTTCCAATTTGCACACCTAACCTCTTCTTCCTTGTCCTTGAATGGTGATTTAGGTGTAAAAAATATTGTAGCCAAGGATGGTCCTAAGGTGGTGATTATGTGATGCAAGAAAATTCATGATTTGTAAATTGAATTTTTAAGTCGTTGTAACATGCAAATCCGCACTTTAGCCAGATACACTTTAGCCTCAATGTGGAGTGCATCAAGGTTGCCCTTTAGCCCCATTGATCTTTAATCTTACAATAGACACTTTAGCCAGATACACTTGTAAGCTTGCAGAGGAAGGCCTGATCAGGGGTTACTCACTATCCAATAGAAGGGCCATGGCACCTATTCTCCAATACGCAGATGATACCATTTTTTTTGTGGAAGGTTGTGTAAGGGATCCCAAGCTCTTTATCATATGGTCAACATTTTTGGAGAAATCTCTGGCCTGAAGCTGAATGGAGGAAAATCATCTCTGGTTTGTTTTGGTATGAATGGAAATGAACAAAGTGCCATTTCATCTCTCTTAGGTACCCCATTGGTCTCTCTACCAATCAAGTATTTAGGGCTACCTTTGAAATGCACTAAACTGAAAAAAAGTGACTGGAACATATTATTTGAAAAAGTTTCAGTCAAACTAGAAGGATGGAGTAGTCATTACTTGTCGAAAGGGAGAAGGCTCATCCTATTGAATTCGGTGATCATTGCAATCTCGGTCTTCTATTTTTCTATCTTCAAGGTGCTAAAGTCGATTTGGAAGAGGCTTAATATTATTCGCAAGAGGTTTTTCTAGAAGGGAGCTTCTCATCAAGGCCATTTTTTCCAACTAGTCAAATGGGACTTGTTGTGCTCTCCAAAGGATTATGGGGGTATGGGGATTTGTTCACTCAAACAGTTCAACGAAGAGCTACTACTTAAATGGACGATCAAATTACTACAAGGGGAGCAGAAGCTTTGGGTAGACATTATCAATGATAGTTATGGGTCTTCAAATGATGAGCTAGCTAGATTGCACCCATTTAGACCCTCTCTCTTTTGGGTCTCTGTGATACGTGCCTTATTTGAGAACTGGAATATGCTAGAACCGATGTTGGGGATTGGAAAAAATTTTAGATTTTGGCAGGAGAAATGGTCCATGATTGGAATGATAAAATAAAAATACCCATTGGCTTTTTTAGATGCTACAGACAAATAGGCGATTGTGAGTGATTATTGGGATGGGGTGTCCAGTCAATGGAATCTCAATACCTCTGATGCTTGCCGAACAGGGACAGGAACTTGGGAAGACAAAGAGTGTTTGGTGCAGGAGTTGAGGGCTTTTAAGCCCATACCAGATGAGCAAGATACGTATAAATGAAGGGCATTTTTATTGTAGCGGCAGCATATGAAAATTTTATAGTTTCGTCTCGGTCGGCTGAGATGGATGCAGTAGGAAGGAAACTGTGGAATTTAAAGGTCCCCCTAAAGGTACAAATTTTCCTGTGGTTATGCAGAAGAGACGGCTTGATAACAGGTGACTTATGCCATAGGAGGATGGGAACTCCTGCCCAGTTCTGCCAATAGTGTAGATTACATAATGATAATAATCGACATATTTTTTCCTCATGCATGGTGACAGATTATGTATGGAGGAATGTTTGCAGGGAATCAATCCCAACTTGGGAAAATTTATGGGATTCTTTTTATTATGTAATAAGCCACATGTGTCTATGGTGGCAGTGTTATGGTGTGTGTGGAGATCAAGGAATGAGCACTTGTTTCAGGAGAGCCCCATGTATGTGAAGAGTACTGTAAGGAATTGTTGGTCTTTCATACATATGTGGGGATCGGTCATGTAATGTTATTATCTTTCGTAAATAAAAGCTCTCTTAGATTGCTATTGGTGATTCAATAGCTTTCCTTTCAATTTCAACAAAAACATGCAAATCTGCACAACTTTTAAATTTATATTCTTAGATAGCATGAGTATCTCAAGTTGTCCAAGGAGGCCAATTTTTAGTTATCAGAATGATATTCTCTCTCTCTCCCTCTCAAATCCTCTTCTCTTTTTAGGGTTTTTGTGGTTTGCAAATTTTTTTGGGTTTTCAAATGGAGGCAACAATTAATGATGAAGATAGTTGGGTCAAAATGAGGAAATAAAACAAGATAAACCTAACCTTCCTAAGCTCACCCTAGGCACGTGTGGCCTAGGATTATTTGGAAGGAAGTGTGAAGTGAGTGCACTACAACATTAAAGACACTTGAAATGAAAGGACAAAAATTGATGAAAGGCTCTCGATTGATTAAGCAAAAATGTCTACAAGTACTTAGGGTGCTCAATTGTGTAGAGGAATCCCATACAACTAATCCCCAAGTAGAGGAATGCTTCTACTAAAATAAATATAGAGAAGAAAAAGAAGTGGAAAACCAATTGAAGAAGCTCTTACTCCAAGTGTGGCCACTCCAGCACTTGAAGAGGGTTCCTCCTTGCTTCTTGAAGTGCTTATCCTCTCTACCTCCTCCAAGAGTGGGTGTCCACCACTCTTTCCTCCTGTCTGGTCATCCTCCTAGGTTCCTATATGCATGGGCTAAGGTAAAGTTATGTATAAGATGACAAGATTGAGAAGTTATGTGTTTTGAAAACATGTCATTGTAGCTCAAACTACCCTTAGCACTAATACATTTAAATTTAATTATGGAACTTGAAATGGATTAGATTGAGGGAGTCCCGGTTGATTCAATGAGGAGGCTTAGATGCGATTTGAACCATGAATGCCTTAAGTGAGTTCCTTTATTTGATTTTTATCTTTTCCATTTCTTTTCTTATTTTCTTGCAAAAACTAAATTAAACCTAAGACTTAACTAAAATGGTGATGAGAGACTCATCATGGCTCCTAATTCATCAATATTAACTAGTTTTCTTAGTTAAATTACAAGTGAATAGCATTATAATAGGGTTAATTATATAATTAAAGTAATAATAGCAAGGACCTTATTTATATGTTAAAATAACTAAATTAAGGGTTAATAATCATTTATTTATGTTTAATTAATAATTAAGACTCAAACCCAAGCAATTGGCCATATATAAGTTGATAGTCGACTTTTCGCTTTGCGTTATAGTATTTAAGTGTTGGAAAAATCGACTAATCAAAAATAATGAAAATAACCACTCGCAGAAGAGCGGGTCGTGTCCATAGGGAGGCAATGATGCAATTAATACTTAATTATTTACTATTATTTCGGATAGTGCGAAATCCCTTTTCAAATCGGACTTAAAATGTGAAGGAAAGTGGATTTGCAATAACCTAAAAAGTTAAGGGTGTAAGTGCAGTTTTCCCTCACAGAAATCCTCAATAAATTTAGGGTGAATTCATGCAGTTTTCACGTGATGTGTACTAAAGACAATTAGTACTTAAATTAAGTCCAAAATCAATCTTTAAACTAGCCAATATCAATACCATGCAATTAGAAAGAACTATGAGTGTTTGAATGCAATTCTGCCACAATATCATAATAATAATAAAGATCAAATTGGTGGAAATGGCATTGAATGTAAATTTTAATTAAGATGGAAACAGAGCTTTCTTCCTCTCTCCTCCTCGCGAGAGAGAGAGAGAACCGCGGGGTCGATGCAAGGCTCAAGAGGATGGTGAAGTCGAGGGCTTTCCAACGTTGGCAACGGCGGCAACGGAGGTGGCCGACGGTGGTGGCCGGAGCTTCGGCTTGTGGAGCAAGAGGGCATAGCTGCTGCTGCGGCTGTGCGAGCGGGCATGCGCGCGCGCTAGTGCGCGGGCAGGCGCGCTCTGGTGCGCCTGCAGATGGGCAGTGGAGAGGCTGTGAGAAGGCACGCTGCAGTTGGCGCCTGTGGGTGCACTACTGGGATGCACCTACGGGGAAGCTCGGTGCAGGCGCGGTGATGATGCTGGAGGCTGCGGCACGCAGTGGATGGGCGTGCGGGCGCTGCGGTGAGGAACACCTGCAGTGAGGCGCAGGCAGTGGGTGAGCGCCTGCAGCAAGGGAGAGGCACTTGGTTGGTTGGATGCGCCTACTGTGGCATGGGCGTGGTGAAGGTAGGAAGGTGGGGCGCACTAGTGTGTGCCTGCAGTGGTTGGAAGATGGCGAGCGGGTAGGGTTGAGGTGCGGGAGATGGCGTGCGGTTGCCTACTTGAGAGGTTGGGGCACGTTGGAGGAGAGGTGCAGGCTTGTGTGCGAGCGCCTATTGTGGTGTGGGGCTGCAGGGATGCGTGTGTGAGCAGGGCTGGAGAACTGCCCGCAGCAGGAGGCGCTGGTGATGGCGTGAAGTTGCCTGCGGTGGCTGAGGGAGAGGCGCGCTAGCTTGGTGATGCAGTAAGGAGGCGCAGCAAGGGAGAGGCACACCGGTGGAGGTTTTTCCCCGCAAGGGGGAAGAGGACACAGTGCACGTTGCAATTGTTCCCCGCAAGGGGGAAGATGGATCCCTGTGCATGCCGCCTCTTCTCTTTTTAACTCCTCTCTCTCCTTCCGTGCACCAATCCTGGGATTTGAAAATCCTTTTTCTGTTTTTGGCTGGCAAGCATTGGAGAAGATTACCCCAATGTCTGGCGGGGGAGGGGGGAAAGAATCGTGGCTGATATGTGTTGGGGAATTTATCCCCCCACCCTTGTTATTTCTGCATTTTATTACCTGCACATAAAAATAGCAAAGTAATTAAGTTATAGAATGTTATAAACTTAAATCATAAGGTGTACAAATCTTCTATAACTTAATTGCCATTATTAACACACCTAAACTATACGATTAAATATACTTAGGCTTAATATTAGTCCATTAAATTAGACTTATGAAATACCCCCATGCCTAAGATTTGCTAGTCCCTAGCAAAAATGAATAATAGAGGTAATCAGAAGACTTCTTCTTTTCTTATTTCAAAACTTTAGAAATCCAGACAAATGTGAAGTACTGATAGCCTAGGTAACAGATCCAAGTGAAAGAGCCAATTCGCATTGGGAGTTCGTACAACACCCTGGGTAAATATTTCTGTCGGGATAGGCAACTACTTCCCTCGGGGATAAAGCAGACGATAATCTGTAATTTGACCCCGACGTTTGGCTTAGGTAGGAGATATCAAGTTGAATGGATTTGTATTTGGTGGCACACACTCAACTGGTGCTACATATAGTCTAGTATTGTAGACTCTAGATCTCTAGACTATTAGACAAGTCAACTCAAAGAGAGGCTACATAACTGTACTCTCTTGATGTTCCTGGGCACTCCCTCTTCTTTTTCTTTCTGAGATCACAAATCTTGCCAGATTTAGAAATTGTACTACTATTTGGTGGCCTCACATGGCATCCACACTTCAATTAAAGTCCTAATAACTCTACAATTAAGTTAGAGTCCTCAACCAGTATTCAGGCGTTCAGAAATACTAGAAGGTAGGTATGGGTCATATTTGGTGGAACGCAATAGGTGTTCTGTTGCCTCAGAAACATTAGAAACTTGGACTTGTCTTTTTTTTTTTTGGTAATATAACTATTTCTTCTTTTTCTTCTTTCTGTTTCTTCTTTTTCTTCTTTTCTTTCTTCCCTTTTTTTTATTTTTATTTCTTCTTATTTTTGTTTCTTTTTCAATCAGCACAACACGATACAGACTTTTATTTGCGAGGCATTATTAGGGATGATGACGGTCAAGAGGAAGTTGTGTGGCTTATTTGGTGGAAGTGCCTATTCTCGGCACCGAGAAGGAATGGATAGGACAGGCGTAGTTCTGACCTTTGACACTATTACCCTCCTTCAGCTGAGGACTCTATGAAGGACGGTCGTAATCATCCACCATAGTTATTGCTTTATTAAGACTCAATCTCTGTGTATCTGCCTTATTTGGTGACTCTCAGGAATTCACTCAAAGTACTTACCCAGGAACAGAGAGTGAAAACTACGCCTAACTCTGAAATATTATCATCTAATTATCCAAAACTTAAGAGTCCTTGCACTAGACTTAGCGCACCAGTAATCTCTCTACTTCTCACAAATATGAGGTGGATTTACTAGAAGATAGTATGCCTGACTCTATGAACTATCCAAGGGTTCAGTAGACTACAAATGCTCATTGGTTTTCCTCAAGGATCCATTACCAAGTCTACGTGCACGTGAAATAAATGTACTGGATTCTAAACTTAAGAAATAATTCAAGAAGAAAAACCTCCAATGACAAAGTTATTCTGCTAGGGACTAACCCAATCAGCTCAAGAAAAGAGAAATTTTTTTTTTTTTATATGCTAACCTAAATGCACCTAAAATGCAAATGCACTCCCCCATGCCTAAATCCTACAATGTCCCCATTGTAAAATTAAAACAGGAGGAGAAAGGAAAGAAATCACCTGACACGGTCTGCTGGGTTGCCTCCCAACAAGCGCTGCATTTTCTGTCAGCAGCCAGACTAAGAAGAAACCTATAAGTCTGGTTCCAAACAGAAAAGGTTAGGCCCTAAGAATATGCATAACAATGCAGGCCTAGAAAATAGGTAACCACGGATGTTGGCGAGCTGATGATGCAATGTAATTCCAAATGCTCGGCAGAAGATATGAAAGTGAAAAACCTCGTTGGCTACCTTGGGAGGTCTAGGGATAATAAACGGAATATGAAAAGGGACCTCCCGAAATGGAATAAGTGGAGGATAACAAGGGTACTCCAAAGTAGGATGGGTTTTAAAAGATATAATCATTATTAGTTCAAACCCTTGAATGGCGAGAGTAAAAGTACAAGCATCAATCCATACTCGCCATTCTACCCTAGGATGTACTGGCCTGATATATTCTCCAGAAAGAATGTACATGAGCAGAGATCTGAGCCAAGGATCGGTTAGGGAGTTTAAGGATTGTTTGTAGTGTTGGAAGGTAATGGTTAAGTCCAATGAGGGCTTAGTTGGGTCCAATTCCAACAATGATTCAGATTGTGTAGACTCCCTAACAGTTGTAGACAACTTCAAGTTATCATGCCTATCATTAATGATCGGAGTCATATTTGAATCAAGGGTAGACTCCAAATTACAACCTTTTGATGGCAGGGCCAAAATGTAAGAATCATTATCATTCAACTCATTCCTAGATTCATTTGGTTCACTCAGATATTTATCGGGGTGTACCTGTGATTCATTAGGAGTTGGATCAGCATCCTCAATTATTTCTAAAGGGGGATCTGTTTTAATATTTTGGAGGAAGCCTATATCATTGAATTCGTTATTGTTCTCGGGGTATAAATCCTCAAATGACAAGTTTTGTCCCCGAGAGTCTCCCATAGACTTCTCATTTTGTTTGTCCTCCTCGAATATCAACTCCTGTTTTGATGGAGGATGACTCTCAAAAGAAAGGAGGAATCTGGATTTAATCATATTATTTCTATCCTCTGGAGCTAAATCCTCAAATGATAAATAATTCTGCTGTGATTCACTCCATATTTTCAGTCCATGTTCCTCTGTTGGGGCATCCTCATCTTCTGAATTAGACTCTTCATAACCCTGAGACCAGAATTGATCATCCTTTATTCCCTTAGGATCACCTTCATTAGGTGCATTTAAATCCTCAGGATATTGAATGATAGGTGTTGATTCCCTAAGTGGAGGGTCAGGAGTAGGCTCACTAAGAGTAGAATGGGATTCCACCAAATAATCAAGAGGGGAAGTGATAGGAACAATAATCTTCTCTTGCTTTTGACTCTAATATAGTTCAGGTGGATAATCAATATAATTATTGTCCTCTAGTGGCCACTTCTCATTGGGAGAGTCTAAGTGATCGCTACATGAAATTGGATCCCTATTGTCATTAAGTACCTCAGAATTATTTTCATGATCATGATCGGATGGGTAGGGATTAGGATTATTGGGAACCGTGTAGCTAAGTTGTCTTATTTCTTCATTTAATTGTTGACTATTCCTCAACATCTCTCCCATTGATTCCATTATTTCCTTTTGTTGTTTTTGCATTTCTATCATAAAAGAGGAGAGGCTACTATTATCAGGTTAGGGAGGATAGTCAATTTCTGACTCTGGTTGCCTAGGGATATCGATCCAACCTCGATACAGAAAATCATGAAGGGTGGAAGGGTTGGGTGCTTGCATGGAAATAGGGATTTCAGGATTAGAAAATCCCGCTCCTAGGATCTATTCAAAAGTGGGAGTTATCAAGCCAGTACTCCCAAGGTAAGAATGAGAATGATCCCATGAATTATCAATGTACCCATCAAAAGATGGATACACTCGGAGCATGGGATCCTGATTAAAAGATGGGAAGTATTGACTCTGATAATCTGAATGATAGGAGTAAGAGTAATCCATTTCTTTAAGAAAAACAATTTTAACTTTCTTAGGATTCAGCAGAAAACTTCCTAAAGAGTCCTATTGTCACAGCAAATGCAAATTCAACGGGATCTATTTTTAGTAGATTGCAGGTCTTAGAGTTATATGTTTAGTTGGTGGCCACACAAGTTTTGCAAAAATTACGCTTTCTAGGCCAACCTTCGCTGGTGCCTATAACCTACTCGCAAGGGATGGAAGTCTTGAATCGAGCCCACACACGAGGAACCGAAGTAACTTGGTGGATAGCCTTGTTGATTTCCGACTAACTTCCCTTGTGGTGCAAAAGAGGAGAGGTAGAAATTTATCTAGTGACCTTATGTGTGAGGTGCACAGTGTCTCAAGTGTGCAAGCATACAATCGTGTTTTGATCTTTTAAAATTCTGCAAATAGGATCCTTTTGCACATAATTTTCAGTCACATATTTTAAAGTCCAACCTCTTAACAGTCCCAATTTGTTTAAAGTGACCACTGAATTAATTTGATTCATGCACTTTTGTGGTCTGAGATTTAGGTTCAATGCATATGCATGACAAGTAATTAATGCTCAAGAAAAGACGTACCTTACTCTAGCTTTCTTCATGCAGTGTATGAATGCAATGCAATAAAAAATAAACTAGATGCTACTCATTCAGTCCTAGATGATCGTCCTATAGATATGCAGCTTCTAGCAGGCAGTTCGATTTTTTTTTTTTATAATAATAACAAACAGACCTAATCTAACTAACTAACTGAAATGCAGTTTAAAATAGTTCAAATAATCCTATAATCTAAATAAATGGGAACACGTTCCCAAAAATACCCAACAAGGGCCCAAAAGACAGTAATTTAAATTCTAATGTCTATCTAACTAAATCTAACTAAGACCTACTGCCTAAATCAGAAATAGGCTTCTCCGTAAGCCTAATGCGTGGGATCAAGGCCCACGTGTTCCTGTTGTCGTCCTCCCGGTGGCGTCAAGGTCCACCAAAAAGATCATCTCCGTTGTGCGCGCTGTTCACGTTCAAAGTCATCGCTTTGCTGCGCCTCGTTGCCGTATCAGATTCCTCGCAAAATAATAAAGATGATTAGATAATTTCGCAACTCAAAAGATTTAAAAACAATAAAGTAAATCTATTGCGTCTGTTGCCTCCCCGGCAACGGCGCCAATTTTGATGGTCGACTTTTCGCTTTGCGTTATAGTATTTAAGTGGTGGAAAAATCGACTAATAAAAAATAATTAAAATAACCACTCACAGAAGAGCGGGTCGTGTCCACAAGGAGGCAATGATGCAATCAATACTTAATTATTTACTGTTATTTCGGATAGTGCGAAATCCCTTTTCAAATCGGACTTAAAATGTGAAGGAAAGTAGATTTACAATAACCTAAAAAGTTAAGGGTGTAAGTGCAGTTTTCCCTCACAGAAATCCTCAATAAATTTCGGGTGAATTCATGCATTTTTCTTGTGATGTGTACTAAAGACAATTAGTGCTTAAATTAAGTCCAAAATCAATCTTTAAACTAGCCAATATCAATACCATGCAATTAGAAAGAACTATGAGTGTTTGAATGCAATTTTGCCACAATATCATAATAATAAAGAAATCAAATTGGTGGCAATGGCATTGAATGTAAATTTTAATTAGGATGGAAACAGAGCTTTCTTCCTCTCTCCTTGTGAGAGAGAGAGAGAACTGCGGGGGTCGATGCAAGGCTCAAGAGGACGGCGAAGTCGAGAGCTTTCCGATGGTGGCAGCGGCGGCGACGGAGGTGGCCGGAGGCGGCCGACGACAGTGGCCAGGGCTCCGATCTGTGGAGCAAGAGGGCATAGCTGCTGCTGTGGCTGTGCGAGCGAGCGCGCGCGCGTTGGTGCACCTGCAGATGGGCAGTGGAGAGGCTGCGAGAAGGCGTGCTGCAGTTGGCGCCTGTGGGTGCACTGCTGGGGTGCGCCTGCGGGGAAGCTCGGTGCAGGTGCGGTGATGATGCTGGAGGCTGCAGCACGTAGTCGATGGGTGTGCGAGCGCTGCGGTGAGGCGGGGCAGTGGGTGAGCGCCTGCAGCAAGGGAGAGGCGCTCTGTTGGCTGGATGCGCCTGCTGTGGCGTGGGCGCGGTGAAGGCAGGAAGGTGGGGCGCACTAGTGTGCGCCTGCAGTGGTTGGAAGATGGCGAGCGGGCAAGGTTGAGGTGCGGGAGATGGCGTGCGGTTGCCTGCTTGAGAGGTTGGGGCACGCTGGAGGAGAGGCGCAGGCTTGTGTACGAGCGCCTGCTGTGGCGTGGGGCTGCAGGGATGCGTGTGCACGCAGGGCTAGAGAACTGCCTGCAGTAGGAGGCGCTGGTGATGGCATGTGGTTGCCTGCGGTGGCTGAGGGAGAGGCCCGTTGGCTTGGTGATGCAGCAAGGAGGCGCAGCAAGGGAGAGGCACACCGGTGGAGGTTTTTCCGCGCAAGGGGGAAGAGGACACAGTGCACGCTGCAATTGTTCCCCACAATGGGGAAGATGGATCCCTGTGCCCGCCGCCTCTTCTCTTTTTAACTCCTCTCTCTCCTTCCGTGCACCAATCCCGGGATTTGCAAATCCTTTTTCTGTTTTTGGCCAGCGAGCGTTGGAGAAGATTACCCCAATGTCCGGCGGGAGAGGGGGAAAGAATTGCGGCTGATATGTGTTGGGGAATTTATCCCCCCACCCTTGTTATTTCTGCGTTTTATTACCTACACATAAAAATAGCAAAATAATTAAGTTATAGAATGTTATAAACTTAAATCAAAAGGCGTACAAATATTTTATAACTTAATTGTCATTATTAACACACCTAAACTATATGATTAAATATACTTAGACTTAATATTAGTCCATTAAATTAGACTCATCATAAGTATTATATCTTACCTATGATATTTATATTAGCTAAGTTGTTAATTAACTTAATAATGTTAAGTACATAAATAAATATACCTAAAATGGGTAAAAATGTAATTTCTTGTGGTAGACATATTATATACAGTATTTATAATTACATATAAAAAGATGAAAAATAAATAATTTAAATTAAGCTTTAAAACTCACTATTTGCATTTAAGTCCCTAACTTCCATTGCAATTGGGTTTTTTTATCACATTTAGGTCCTTATCTATTTACATTTAGGTCCCTATTTACGTTCCCTTCTTCACCCTCTTCTTCTCCACTAACAGTTAGTAACTTTTGGTGACTAGACTATTGGATCACCGCTCAATCAACATCACACTACCACCACCATTGCTGCCTAAGTTCGTCTTACATTCCTGATTAGTGTGTTTTCGAGAGGAAAAGTTAGGTTTTCAGAGAACCTGTCATTGTAGTCACAAAAATCTCTACCAAATAAAATTTATATCGAAACTCTACGGGAGTCCTGGGTTGAACATAGGAAGGCGACATTTGTTTCCTTAAAATCCGCATTTTGTTTTGTTTCCTTTTAGTATTTTTAGGGTTTTGTGATTTTTTTGTATTTTTATAATTAAGAACTAGCGAAGATAATTTGCTAGTGAAAATAAACCAAGAGAGACATGAAGGAAATCTAATATATCCAGAATAATGTTTATTACACTAAACATAGATATGCTAAGAAAAATAACAATAGAATGAAGATGAGAAGAAATCTCCCAAAGTGAATGTTTGGCGAGACGACGGTGCTTGGTGGCACCTTGGATGGAGGAGATAAGGTACTGGATGTCGGGAATGAGCTGCAAGAGGGTCACTTGACCGAGCTATAGGAATGGTGATGAGGAGGTAGAGGTGATCATCTTCCTGAATGGAGGTGAGGGGATGGCTCTGTGGTCTCCTATGAAGGAGGTGAGGGTAAGGTTGAGGATTTGGTGAAGTAGGGGAGTATTACACTAATCGGAGGCCATGGAGCTTGGGAATGAGCTCTTGGGAGCTTGGGATGCTTCTTGGAGCTCTTGAGTAGGTGAGGAATAGCTAGGTAGAGATGGGTAGGCAAGGGGGGTGTGTAGGTCCTTATATAGTGGATGAAAGGGGGCTAAAAATGGGTATGGAACAATTAGCGACCTCCAGGACGTCGTTGTAAATCCCACTCATGCATTGCTGTAGCCAACTCACGCTTGCTTATATGCTCACTATAGCATGTTGTGCTGGCCATCCATCTCGCATGTTGATCGTGCTCGTGCTTCGCTGGCCGTCCATCTCACATCTCTAGCTACCATCGTGTGATTCCATCAGCTGGCATCTGTTAAGCCGTAGTGTAGTGAATCGCCGCCCTTGGATGGCAGATGAAGGGCTCTGATTACGGGGGAGTGGATGCTTCGGATCGTACCTTCGTTGTGGGTGTGATTCGGCGTGCACCCGTGCGGTATCGCGCCCGTATAGATCATGCGGTGCTCAGAGCACCACGTCGCCACTTCCTTCGCCACTCGATCGCCCATCAAGAGCTCAATTTTCAACCGCGTGTGCTCAGCGGATTAACTCTACACACGGGGCTTCGATCTCTCATTTGCGCATTGGGAGTGGTGACACTAAGCAATGTGCTGAGGGCGAGTTTTGGTCTTGTATAGGAATCAAGGCTCACTCATCTATGACCAATGAATCTTGATCCAACGGTCGAGATTGCATGGACCTTCTCTTTGTATGACTTGATGAGGGTGACGTGGCCTTTCGGCGTCCATTGGATTTGAATCCAACAGTTGAGATCTAACGAGCGTGGCTTGAGAGGGGCGGCTGTAGTTGGCATAGAGGGTTGTGATGGTGCCACATGGCGCTATCATGGCCATCCAACTTCATGAAGAGGGTGCTACGGAACTCTAATCAGGGTGTTTTTTGCATGGATGGACTATGATTGTCGTTTCGGATCCATCCGTACAGTTGGATTTTTCATCAGAAGTTCGTAAAGATGTCGCATTTCCCCCTGGCCCTAAAAAATATAGAGATTATTATACAAACTACACAAATTATCCTAAATGCAATGTAATGAATGTTATACATTATTTACATTGCTTCATGGAATGTTAGGCTTATGAACTATCATAAGTCGGCATTTTATCATGAATAAATGTGTATTTATCATACCCCCATGCCTATCTTTTGCTAGTCACTAGCAAAAATTAACCTAAATGCTATGTATAAAATAGAATCAAGATCTGATCACTTAGGCAAGATTTGTTTATCACATTAAAAAATTTCAATTGAGGACCTAATTACGAAAACTCAACAGTACCTGGGTGTTTGCCAAAATGTAGGCCGCCCAAGTCCTTGCCTTATTTTGAAAAGGGAAGATACATTTTTTTTTGCTTTTTCTTCTTTTCTAATTTTTTTAGAATTTTGGAGTTGAGAGTTTTGGGATAACTTTTTATGGCTACCCGACCCACCCAAAACTCGAAAAGGACTTTAAGTGCTAACCATCTTATCGTGAAAGTGATAAACTCATTCAACGACAATTAAAATGGACTTCGGGTTTCTACACCCCTCGGTGACCTTGACAAAAGAAGATGCTACCTAAAGGTGTATCTGTTTGACCAGTAGCTTTCTCCATACTTTTATTTTTCTAGGTTCAACAAAAGGGCACACCCAGTATTTATCTCCCTGAATCATTTTACTTCCCTACTTCTTCCTTAAGTGTTTTGGAATTTTTGTGCATTTCGTGAGATGGGTTCTAGATAATCGGCTAATGAGCTGTTACCACTGATCACTTGCCAGCCATACTCGTGCGGTGAAGTGTGGCTTATTTAATGTTTGCTTTTTTTTTGGGGTATTTCTCTATTTTTTTCCTTCTTTTTTCTAAGTAGGTGTCTTCCCTAATCTAAGATTTACCTAAAAGTAGAAGGAAGAGTGGCTAGACTCTGGACAATCGGCCAATATGCTATTACCACCAACAACTTGCTAGGCATACCACCCTAGAAGGCTCATTAGCTACCCAATTTCCATTAGAACCGCCGAGGAGCAAGTCAGTGCAAAATGTGTGTAGATGCTTAAACTATAAGTTCCCCCCAAATCAGAGGGCAGTTTGATAAGTCGTGTATTTATTTCCCCAATTTATTGACGAAGTTAGAATAAAATTACTTGGTGAGGACTCGAGAGCAAGTCCACATTTTAGTGGGCACCCAGGCTAATTAAGCATGAAGACCTGAAGAGTCTTTGTGTTCAGGTCCTAAAGTATCATTTCTAAAGTTCACAACTCCTAATGCCTAGGTTCTCTTCTCCTAATTCTGGTTTTCTTTTTGCTTTTTTTTTTAAATAATAGGAAATTACTGTTATGGGCTGACAATAATCAAATCATAAAGTATCCACCCCCCCATGCCTAGCTAATGCAATGTCCTCATTGAAAAATAAAAGCATAAAGGAGGGTAGAATAGGAAGAATATTACTTGTATTCCATGAAACTTCGATTAGCTCCAAAACAGCCTATACACGTGCTGAGTTTAGTGCCTTTTAGCTAGGCTATGTCCAGCCAACAATGATTAGATCAAGGCGAGAGCAACCTTGCTCGAGATGGGTTCAGGGAGCACATGGTCAACAAAAGTTTTGAGACGTTGCCCGTTGACTTTAAAGGAATTACCCATCTTTAGGTTAGATATTCCAATGGCTCCGTTAGGAAAAATCCGATCAATAATGAATAGGTCATTCCACTTAGACCTAAGCTTGCCGGGAAAGAGCTTAAGTCGAGAATCAAAAAGCCAGACCCTCTGGTTTGGGTCAAAGCTCTTATGAGAAATCATCTGGTCATGAAGAGCTTTGGTCCTTGCCTTATAGATTCTTTCATTATTGTAGGCATCATATCTAAGCTCCTCCAACTCGGATAGTTGGAGTTTCTTGGTCTTCCCGGCTAACTATAGGTCAAGATTACATTTCTTGATGGCCCAAAATGCTTGGTGTTATAATTCTACGGGTAACTTACACACCTTACCAAATGGCAAACAAAATAGAGACATACCGATAGGCGTTTTGTACATCGTATGGTAAGCCCAAAGAACATCGTCCAGCTTTTGGATCTAATCATTCCTATTAGGCCTAATCATTTTCTATAGTATGTTCTTGATCTCTCGATTAGCAACCTCAGCCTATTTATTCATCTAGGGGTGGTTTGGTGTGGAAATCCGATCATTCACCCTGTATTTAGCTAGTAGATTCCTGAACTGGGCATGAGTGAAATGCGTGTGACCATCACTAATAATGACCTGAGGAATCCCTAATCGACTGAAGATATTTTTCTTCACAAAATAGATGACCACCTTGTGGTCATTGGTCCAAGTGGGAGTTGCCTCAATCCATTTGGACACGTAATCCACAATAACCAGAATATACTGGTGTCCAAATGAAGGAGGAAAGGTCCCATGAAATCGATGCCCCAGACGTCAAAAATTTCGACAGGAAATATCGGGTTTAGGGCATCATGCCTCTCTTGGCCATGTTCCCGAGTGCCTAGCATCAGGTGCATGACGTTCGCCGGACGCATTTGCGTAAAAATCATTCGTTGTAGCGCATTTTACGATTTCAATTTTTCTTAGAAAAATAATCGAATGTGAGTCCGAGTGTCAAACATATGGACGCAAAGCATTAATCCGCTAATCACTTTCGTGTCACAAAAATATCGCTTTTGATTCCCTTGCAAAAGGAGAGAACGAGAAAGAGAGAGATAGGGTTAGAGAGAGGGGGAATAAGGTTAGAGAATCGTGATGCGAATAATATATCAAAGATGTATTCTATTAATTATCAAATGTTATGATGAACAAAATTTAGATAAATGCTTCAAATGAAAAACATGTACTACACTATCACATAAAATCAAACTAAAACAAGGAAGAAGATGGCGTTGAGGCAGCCATGGAGGTGGAGGAGCTTCCGTTGGTGGCTCGGTGACTTCAAGACCTTGCTTGGAGCTCTAGAAGGTGGTGGTATCTCTTGGGTGAATGATGGATGCAAATGGGAGGGGAAGGGCCATTTTTTTTGTTTAGGAAAGGGCTCAAATTCATCATTGGGACAATACCAACATTCAAAATGTCGCTAAAGACTCGCCGCATCCGTCGCCCTTGCCCCCACCCTTACGCCTCAAATCTCCAACTGCCTCCATGCGCGCATAGTGCACGAGTCGTTTAAGCCGTCCAATCTTCGATCGGACGGCTGGATTCAAATCTTGCCCACACCTTACATCGCGTCTCACTCACATTGGATGTGGCGTGCTTGAGCGCATGATCACGTGTGTGAGTAGTAAGCGGCTAGATGTCGCTCATCGCGTCCGATCGAACAGTTCAATTTCAATTGGCATGCGATGGAGGCAAAGCGAGATTCGATCCCTCGCCGGGTGCATGCAGGCTAGAGGCGCAACCAACGAGCCATCTACATGAATGGTCATGAAGATGTCGAAGCACTGGAGCTGTAGCAACCGTTGGATGCTGATCCAATGGTTGATCTTGCACGAAGAATGATCTACAGTTGCCTCGAGCATGCGATGGAGGTGACTTCTCAGCCATTGGATCAAGATCTAATGGCTGAGAATAGAGGTTGTGGATGATGCGGTGATGAAGGGTCGATGTTGGGCATCCTAGATGGCACCACGTGGAGCCATCTGGGCCATCCATCTTCCTTTTGTTGTAAGAGATGCCACGGTGCTTGGATCACGATGATTCCCATGCTACCGGACTGCGAACGTCGCTCCGAATCCATCCGTATGGTCAAATTTTTCATCCGAGGCCTGTAAGGATGTCATATTGCCCCCTGGCCGTTGAACTTTCTCGTGCTTGTTGTGGGAGATACGGACGTCGGATCGAAGTGATTTCGAGTCTGTTGGACTCTATTCATCGATTCAGATCCATCTGTATGGTCCAATCGCTCATCTGAGACCTGTTTCAAAATGGACTTATACACATGGTCATTAAACATTGATTCTAAGCGATTAAAATGTAAAGATCATGTAATATGCATGCAATGCTCCTAAGCCCATTATATTTTGTCATTATCATGCAAGTATCCTCGAAATTGACTCTAATTGATAATATTAACACTGAACATCGTAGAGTCATCATACCCCCATGCCCACCCCTTGCTAGTCCCTAGCAAGGTTTGGCCTAAATGCTATTTACAACTAAAATTAGGAATTGATCACTTAGGTAGAAGTTTCTTGTCAATAGAAGAAAATTTCTACTAAGAACCTAACTCGCTAAGACTCAACAGTGCCTGGGTTGCCTGCCAAACTACCGATTGCCTGAGTCCTCGCCTTATTCTATATAGAAGCAAATACATATTTTTTTCTTTTTCATCTTTTTTAATTTTTTTTTGGATTTTTGGCGTTGAGGATTTCAGGGTAACTTTTTATGGCTACCCAATCCACCCAAGACTCGAAAAGGATTCTTAGTTCTAAGCATCTTATTGTGATAGTGATAGACTCACTCAACGGCAATTAAAATGGACTTCGGATTTCTACACCCCTAGGTGACCCGAAAGAAACAAAAATGCTACCTAAAGGTGTATCTATCTGACTGGTAGCTTTCTCCCTACTTTTTATTTTTGTGGGGTCAGTACAAGGGTGAACCCAGTGTATATCTCCCTAGATTATGCTACTTCCCCGCTTCTTCCTTAAGTATTTTGAAATTCTTGTGCATTTTATGAGCTAGGATCTAGACAACAAGGCAATGGGTTGTTACCCACGACAACTTTCCAACCATACTTGTGCGGTGAAATGTAGCTTATTTCTTATTTCTTTTCTCCTTTTCTATTTTCTTTTTTTTTAAGTAGGTGGTTTTCCTGTTCTAAGATTTACCTAAAGGCAGTAGTGAAAGAAAATGATTCTGTGGCTGGGCTCTAGACAACCTACCAATGGGTTGTTACCCATGATAACTTGCCAGCCATACCACCCTAGAAGGTTCATTAGCTACCCAATTTCCATTAGAATCGCCGATGAGTGAGTAAGTGTAAAATGTGTATAGATGCTTAGATTAAAATCCCCCCAACTCAGAGGGTGGGTTGATAAGTCGTATACTTATCACCCTACATTTTTGATCACATTAATATACATTAAGGTGGCGAGGACTCGAGACCAAGTTCACATTTAATGGATACCTAGACTGATTAAGTCCGAAGACCTGAAGGGTCTTAGCGATTAGGTCCCTAACATATCATTTCTTAGAGGAGACAAGCTTCTAATACATAAGTTTTCTTTTCCTAATTTTAATTTTTTTTTCTTTTAGTTCAAGGTGACAATTTTGTACTCAGATCCTATGAATTACCACCCCCCATGCCTAAGTTGGACAATGTCCTCATTGGAAAAATAAATGTATGCAAGGGAGTAGGGAGAGAAATCACCTGAGTTGTAATCGTGAATCCGGTTAGCTTGAAACCACTAGGTTGCCTCCCAGGAAGCTCTGAGTGTAGTGCCTTTAGCTGGGCATAGTGCACAAACAAGAATGGTCTGGGTCAAGAAGGTGAAAACAAAATCAACCAGACCCAGAGTCTGAAGTTCGCAGATATGAACTAGGTTGTGGTGGAGTCCTGTCCCTATAGGATGAGAACTCTACCAATGGTGTACCACGCATGCCCATGTCTATTCCTCTCTCAGTCTGCGGGCATGCAGAGAAATTGATTTAGACGAGTGCAACTCGAATATAAAATGCCAAACACTAAAAGTTGTAATCCCCCAAAGGTATATCAATTCCAGTGTATTCGGCTTGTGGGATTTCAATTTTGATAAGGCACGTAACAAAATCAAGAGTTTCAAAATAGGCCCTAAGCATGAGGTCGCTCTCTAAAGAAAAATCCATCCCTTCTTCAACTAAGGTGCCATTACGCATACCCTCCAATTCCTTGACCCCTAGAGTATTATCTTCAACCTATTTCATACTAGACTCAATTTTTGAGGTTGTTTTAAAGGTAGGGCTAAACTCATCCTCTAGCTCAGATTCTTTCCCTTGGTCCTCCTCTAAACTTGTGATGGGGGTTTCAAATGATTTGAAATCGGTTATTTCAGAATTGTAATCCCACTCCCCATATTCAATTTTGGATGTCTCTTCCACCAAATCACTTTCCTTGGGAAGATTAGATTTGGATTCAATGACATCATCATCCCCAAATTCTTAGTTTCCTTTCGATTTTTGCCCTCAACCTTCCTCAAGGAATCCTTAGTGACATTCTCTAAAGAGTTGTCCAACAATGGAGATGTATCAATGGTGGACTGAACAAATTTTGGGCAACTAGGTGTAGTCCAATTGATCATTACAGGGCCTTGCTTCCTGGATTCAGTAAGAGGGGTTGTTTTCAACAATTTTCTTTGGCCCTCTTCCTCCAATTGTTTGAACATATCCATCATGGCTTGTTGCCCTTTAATCAATTCTTGATTCTATCTTTGTAACTCCAATTGAAGGCTATCAAGAATTGGTCCGATGTCATTAGGTTTCCCTTGGATTCGCTCCTTAGTATTTAAATTAGAGTTGGGAGGGTATGGTTGAGGATATGTGCTAGAGTCCGTACTCGGGTTTAAGTTCTTGGGTGGGTCCTCTATTCTATCATTTTCAGGATCCAACTCTTCAAGAGGAGCCATTTTCTATTTTGTCCTACTTCAAAATAATTGAGGTTCTAAGTCCTCCTCCCAATCGGATTCTTCATCAGGGGTCCAAATCAAAGTTCATTCTTGATTTACCTAGGTTTATGATCATCCTTTGATTTCCACTTTTCTAGTATCATTTCCATTCCATAGGTCAAGTAGAAAAGATCCTTGAATTCGGATGACCTATCATGGTTAGGGTCCTGGGAAGCATGGGAGCCTTGGTGTTCTCCTAGAGTGTAGGTCCCATCAAATTGGTTAGTGGGTGGGTGGGACCTAAAAGAAAAGTCATCACAAGGAGAATCTAGATATAGTTTCGATTGTAAGTATCCCAATTGGAGGTTGGTGCAGTCTGGTTAAAAGTGGGATAGTTGGGACAAGAGGGGTATTCTGGGTACCTGGATTAAATCCCTGACTATGTGGTTGGTTATCCCAAGTAAATTGTGGATACAACCCACTTGGGTTAGCATACAAATCATGTTGGGGATAGTTTGGAAATGAAGGATAGGCATTGAAATCCATGGTTTGGAAGAAGTAAAGGGATGAGCAAATTAAGTGTGCATAATTGGGTGCAAGGACCCAATGCCAAAACAAGTGTTCTTTAGCAAGCAAGATTGAGATGTGTGATTTTTAGGGTCTAAATCTTGCTTTAATGGCTTTTAAAATTTCACTTGTTTACGCATTCAAACAAGGCACAAATGTATAGTCACATGATTGATGAAGATTGATTTTCTTTAAGGCCTTTTGTGTTGTTATAAAGTTAAAAACTCTCCAGTGTGGAAGATCCTAGGGTGTGTAGATTTTACTCAATGAATCTTTTTTCTTTTATTGAAATTTTGTCAAGAAGGGTCCAATCAAAATAAGCAATGACCCTATCCTGATCGAAATTGAATGAGCTTTTCAAAAAATTTTGATTTCAAACTTTTTTTGAGAACGATAGACCACCCAAATTCATGTTTTTTCAAGAGGGTGTCAGTCTATCCATAACTTCTAAATCAGTGCGCAACTTTAAGATTTTGATCGGAACAAGCACTAATCAATTTCAAATTCAAAAATGATCTCCATAAGAAGTGTAGAGAATTTTGATATTTTTCCAAAAATATAAATTTCTCACAAATCCGAGCTGTGTGGAGTTCACAGCAGTATGAACAATCTACAGATCTCCAGAACTTAGGACAACCTTGTGCACATTCAGTAGAGAATTTCTCACAGCCAAACCACAAAGAGTTTGGCTCTGAAAATTAAAGGGGAGTTTTCCTACTAGAAGGGGCACCTTTGAGATATTTTTCAAAATTTTTAGAGGTGTAGAGGGTCCTTGAATCTTGTCCTCAATTCGAGCCCAAATAATGATCTTGCGAAATTAATGGGTTGCAGACTTAATGGTGGTGTTTTTCTTCGACAAACAAATGAGAGGGGTTTTTTTTAACACACCACCATTCTTCTTGGTCAAAAGATGAGAAGTTACCTTTGGATCATGGGAAGACAAGATCAAACCTTCAGGTCGATGGTGGTCTTCTTCTTGCTCTTCCCTTGATCCAACCTAGCTCATTCTCCTCCCATTACAGATGCACGAGGTTCCTGCAACCACAAGAAGAGAGAGAATAGCAAGTTAGATAATACAAGTATAAATAATGAACAAGAAAATGAAAGCGAATAAGAGATCCATTGCCTCCCGGCAACAGTGCCAAAAACTGATGTTCGCCGGACGCGTTTGCATAAAAATCATTCATTGTAGCGTGTTTAACAACGTCAATTTTACTTAGGAAAATAATCGGATGTGAGTCTGAGTGTTGAACACAGGGAGGCAAAGTATTGAATCCGCTAATCACTTTCGTGTCACAAAAATATCGCTTTTGATTTGCTTGCAAAAGGAGAGAACGAGAAAGAGAGAGATAGGGAGAGAGAGAGACAGAGAGAGAGGGAGAATAAGGTTAGAGAATCATGATGAGAATAATATATCAAGATGTATTCTATTAATTATCAAATGTTATGATGAATAAAATATAGATGAATGCTTCAAATGAAAAACATGTACTACACTATCACATAAAATCAAACTAAGACAAGGAAGAAGACAGCGTTGAGGTAGCCACGGCGGTGGAGGAGCTTCCGTCGGTGGCTTGGCGACTTCAAGACCTTGCTTGGAGCTCTAGAAGGTGGTGGTATCTCTTGGGTGGATGATGGATGCAAATGGGAGGGGAAGGGCCCTTTTTATAGTTGAGGAAAAGGCTCAAATTCGTCATTGGGTCAATACCAACATTCAAAATGTCACTAAAGACTCGCTACATCCGTCACCCTTGCCCCCGCCCTCGTGCCTCAAATCTCCAGCTGCCTTCGCACATGCATAGTGCACAAGTTTAAGCCATCCGATCTGCTGGATTCAAACCTTGCTCGTGCCTCAAATCGTGCCTCACGTGCATTGGATGTGGCATGCTTGAGCGCGTGAGTAGTGAGCAACTAGATGGCACTCGTCACACCCGATCGAACGATCCAATTTCAATTGGCGCACGATGGAGGCGAAGCGGGATTCGATCCCTCGCCGGGTGCATGCAGGCTGGAGGAGCAACCGATGAGCCATTTGCACAAATGGTCGGGAAGATGTCGAAGCGCTGGAGCAGTGGCAACCGTTGGATGCTGGTCCAACAGTTGATCTTACACGAAGAAGTATCTGCAATTGCCTCGAGCATGCAATGGAGGCGGCTTCTCAGCCCTTGGATCAAGATCCAACAGCTGAGAATAAAGGGTGCAGATGATGCTGTGATGAAGGGCCAGTGTTGGGTAGCCTAGATGGAGCCACACAGCACCATCTGGGCCATCCATCTTCTTTCTGTTTTAGGAGATGCCACGATGCTCAGATTGCGATGATTCCCACATTGCTAAACTGTGATCGTTGCTCCAGATCCATCCGTACAGTCGGATTTTTCATCTGAGGCCCTTAAGGATGTCGCATTGCCCCCTAGCTGTTGATCTTTCTCGAGCTTGTTGTGGGAGCTACGGAGGCCAAATTGAAGTGATTTTGAGTCCGTTGGACTCCGTTTGTGGATCTGGATCCATCTGTATGGTCCGATCACTCATCTGAGACCTATTTCAAAATGGACTTCTGCACATGGTCATTAAACATTGATTCTAAGCGATTAAAATGTAAAGATCATTTAATATGCATGCAATGCTCCTAAGCCCATTATAATATGTCATTATCGCATAAGTATCCCCGAAATTGACTCTAATTGATAATATTAACACTGAACATTGTAGAGTCATCAGTGCATGACCTTAAGAATTCTTGGGCTTCCTTAAATAATGATGGCCAATAGAATTTTGATTGCAGAATTTTTGCTGCCGTCATTTTCTCAGAAAAATGTCCACCACACGTAGATGCATGGCAGAACTCAAATATACTAAGGAACTCATTTTTCGGGATGCATCGACGAATAATCTGGTCAGCACCGATGTGGTATAGCTCAGGATCATCCCAAAAATACTATTTGGCCTCAGACATAAGTCTATCCTATTATTGCTTGGTCCAATAATAGGGGATCTGACCAATGGCCAAATAATTAATGATATTCATAAACCAGGGTGTTTGGATACCTGAGATTGTAAGGATAGCCTCATCCAGAAAAGTGTCTGAGATAGGGATATTCGAATGAGGAGAATCAATCAGGATTCCAAAAGGTGATTCGCCACTACATTTTGTGCCCCAGATTTGTCTTTGATTTCAAGATCAAATTCTTAAAGTAAAAGAATCTAGTAGATAAGCCAAGGCTTGGTATTCTTTTTGGCTAAAAGATGTTTCAAGGCCGAGTGGTTGGTGTAGATGATAACACGAGAACTTAGAAGATAAGCCCTAACTTTTTCCAAAGCAAAGACTACAGCTAGGAACACTTTTTCAATAATGGTGTAGTTCCTCTGGGCCTCGTCCAGAGTCTTGCTAGCGTAGTAGATAATAGAGGGCTTCTTATCTATCTTCTGACCTAAGACAGCCTCAGTCGTATAATCAGATGTGTCATCCATAATCTCAAATGGGGCTGTCCAGAGTAGTGGTTGCAACAATGGGGTGCAGGTGACTGCTGTTTTCAATAAATAAAATGCCTTGCATCACGATTCATCAAACTCGAACAACATGTCTTTGGTCAGAAGGTTACTTAAGGGTCGAGCAACCTTTGAGAAGTCCTTAATGAATCTCCGATTAAAACCCACATGACCAAGGAATGATCAGATTTGTTTCACAGATGTAGGTGGAGGAAGTTTAGAGATGGCATCCACCTTAGCCTTATCAACCTCAATACCCCAATCAGAGACCACGTGACCCAAGACAATGCCTTCTTGAGTCATGAAGTGGCTCTTTTCCCAACTAAGGACTAGCTGTGTCTTGATGCATCTCTTGAGGATCAATTCCAAGTTAGCTAGGCATGACTCGAAGGAATCTTCGAAAATGGAGAAATCATCCATGAATACCTCAAGACAATCTCCCACCAAGTCAGAGAAGATGGCCAGCATGCACCTTTGAAAAGTCACTGGTGCATGGCAGAGCCCAAATGGCATTCTACAGAATGCAAAGGTTTCATAGGGACATGTGAAAGTTGTCTTTTCCTGGTCCTTGGGATGGATAGGGACATGGTTATATCCTGAATAGCCATCTAGGAAGAAAAAGTACTTTTGCCCAGCTAACCTTTCTAGGATTTTATCAATGAATGGCAAAGGGAAATGGTCCTTTTTGGTGGTAGTGTTCAGCTTCCTATAGTTGATACAAACTCTCTAAGCAGAAGCTAAACGGGTGGTGAAGGATTCCCCTTTCTCATTAGTCATTATAGTTATCCCCGCTTTTTTGGGTACAATCTGAATAGGGCTAACCTAAGGACTATCTAAGATCGCGTAAATAATGCCTGCATCGAGCCACTTGATTATTTCCTTCTTGACCACCGCATATTAGGGTTTAGTCTCCTTTGCATTTCACGAGAAGGGTGGGATCCATCTTCCATAAAAATATGATGATTACAATAAGATGGCTTGATTCCCCTAAGGTCGTGGATGGTCCAACCAATTACCTCTTTATTATTCTTAAGGACCTTAATCAATCTCTATTCTTGCTCCTTACTTAAATCAGCACTAATAATCACAGGGATTGTATTCTTAGGACCTAAGAACTCCTATTTTAAATTCTTAGGCAATTGTTTCAGCTTAAGCTAGGGTAGGTTTAGGATAGAGGGTAAGGTGGATGCTGATGAAGATTCATCAAGATGATTTAGTGGAAGAGGTTGGTAATGAAGGAAATTAGCAACCTCTTCAGGGTGTGGCGAGTCTGCCACGAAGGGTTGTGGGTCAATATTGTCAGTATTGGTCAAATCCTTGAGGGCATTAATCATGATGCCGAGATATTCCTCATAATTTGAATGATCATAAAAATCCTTCAAGGGCCGAGCACCCTGACCATTCATCCGTTGGAACCATTGTTGCATCTGCTGCAGCTCTTCCAACTGCCTCTAAATCAATTCCTGCTAGTTCGGGGGTGGGGGAGGTGGTTGTTGATCAGCAATGGGAACAATTTGACTATGACTCAACCTCCGCCTCCGGGAATGGTCTAAAGGTCCTTCCAAGTGAGGATTCAATGACCTCCTTCCAAGCATGATTGGAACGACGTCGGAAGGATGGGGAAAATGGAACCCTGTAGCACAAAAATACATGGCTATCCTTAAATTAGGTAGCCTAAGGACCTATGCCTCGGAAATAAACTCCAACCACACAATGAATTTGGTGTTGTCCTTGCTCCCGAAGATGGAAAGTTGGGCCGACAAAGTAGGGGGAGCGTGCCCTGAGGGCCGCTAATTATGCCAAACACCTACTTAAGTCGTTTGACAATCAGGCCCCCCAACTTAGCAGCTTTCGAAGCAAGCTGACATCACTAATTCGAAGTGCGTTCAAGAGAGTATCTTGAAATGGACTCTATGAATCCTAAGGCCAACATCTACTCAATTTTAATTAAGGCCTGGGATAGTAGTGCTTTCGGAATGTGATGGGCCCTGTTAATGGGTTGTGCCCTTAATAATTCGTTGAGAATGTGTGTATGTGCACAACCAAAAGTTTTCAGGCAAGATTATTATGGATGAAGTGAATTTTATGGTTCGAATCTTATTTAGTAGCTTTTAGGATTCAAATATTAGGTGTATTCAACCAAGTTTTGTGAGGCAAACAAAGTTTGAAAGCATGAATTCAAGTATTTTCCTTTATAAATCAAGAAAATATGGAGTGCCTGGCTTAACCTAATTATTTGAATCCTATAGGGTAGCTACAAGATGAATCAATTTTGAATTAGGTGGTGCGGCCCAAGCAATTCAACCAATTAGCCCTGATGCACCACCAGTTAAAGCACACAAAGATGATTAATCTAATCTGATTTCTACTCTTTTATGTGTGGTGATACGTGTACTGGTTCCATAGGTCGGAACCTCGGTTGAGTAAATAAAATCAAACAAGGTTGTGTGCCTCAAATGTGGGTGTGTGTAGTGTGTGTGTTAATTTGTCCCACAATTAGAAAATATTTTATTCTTTTATTTTTTTTCTATCATGTTGTGAGATGAGTGGAGGTGGCAAACAAGACAACCAGTTTCTATCCTAAGGTTTATGTAAACACGTAAGTAGATTAAGTCTTGGTTATTTATGTGGTGGAATGAGAAACTAGTGGGGGGGAATGTTGGAGCACTTACAAACCACTTTACCTGCACTTTACTCTGATCTACTGCACTTGGATCTCCTTGCTAGGGTACCTGTAAGATAGCAAATCAGAGGAAAGAGGGGTTAGTCAATAAGTGAATGCAAAGAAACATGGAAAAAGAAAGCAAATTCTATTGCCTCTCCGGCAACGGTGCCAAAATGATTAACATGTTTTCACGAGGAAAAGTTAGGGTTTCGAAGAACCTGTCGTTGTAGTCGCAAAAATTGCTACCAAACAAAATTTATACCGAAACTACAAGGGAGTCCCAGGATGAACATAGGGAGGTGATGTTTGTTTCCTTGAAATCTGTATTTCACTTTGTTTCTTTTTGGTATTTTTAGGGTTTTGTGATTTTTTTGTATTTTTATAATGAAGAACTAGCCAAGATAATTTACTAGCGAAAATAAATCAATAGAGAGAGAATAGAGGCATGAAGGAAATCTAATATATCCAGAATAATGTTTATTACACTAAACATACATATGCTAAGAAAAATAACAGAATGAAGATGAGAAGAAATCTCCCAAAGCGAATGTCTGGCGAGATGACGGCACTTAGCGGTGGCTTGGATGGAGGAGATGAGGTATTAGACGTCGAGGATGAGGTGTAGGAGGATTCCAGGTAGAGGGCTGCTTGACCGAGCTTTAGGAATGGTGTTGAGGAGATGGTGATTGTCTACCTAAATGGAGGTGAGGGGATGGCTCTGTGGTCTCCTATGTAAGAGGTGAGGGTAAGGTTGAGTATTTGGTGGAGTAGGGGAGTATTACACTAATAGGAGGCTATGGAGCTTGGGAATGAGTTCTTGGGAGTTTGGGAGGCTACTTGGAGCTCTTGAGTGGGTGAGGAATAGCTAGGTAGAGATGGGTAGGCCAGGGGGTGTGTAAGTCCTTATATAGTGGATGAGAGGGGGCTAAAAATGGGTATGGGACAATTAGGGACCTCCAGAACATCGCTGTAGACCACGCTCATGCATCGCTATAGCCAACTTATGCTTGCTCATGTGCTTGCTGTAGCGAGCTATGCTAGCCATCCATCTCGCACGTTGATTGCGCTTGTGCTTCACTGGCCGTCTATCTTGCATCTCCGCTTTCCATAGCATGCGTCCATCAACTGGCATTTGCTGAGCCACAGTGGAGTGAATCGTCGCCCTTGGATGGCTGATGGACTCTAATCGCGCGGGAGAGGACACTCCAGATCGTGCCTCCACTGCACATGTGATTTGACGTGCACTCGCACGGCATCACCAGCATATAGATCACGCGGAACTCAGAGCACCACGTCGCCACTTCGTTCGCTGCTCGATCACCCATCAACAACTCAATTTTCACCCACGCACACTCAGCAGATTAAATCCACGTGTAGGGCTTCAATCTCTCCTTTACGCGTTGGGAGCAGGACACTAACCAATGTGCTAAGGGTGAGTTTGGGTCTCGTTTAGGAATCATGGCTCACGCATCCATGGTCGTTGGATCTTGATCCAATGGTCGAGATTGCATGGAGCTTCTCTTTGTATGACCTGATGAGGATGATGTGGCCTCTCGGTGTCTGTTGGATTTGAATCCAATGGCTGAGATTTGACGAGCGTGGCTTAAGAGGGGCGGTTGGAGTTAGGCTAGACGGCTGTGATGGTGCCACGTGGCACTATTGCCGTTGTCCAGCTTCTACATGTAGTGGGTGCTACGAAACTCTGATCAGGGTGGTTTTTGCACTGATGGACTACGATTATCTTTATGGATTCATTCGTACGGTCGGATTTTCCATCCAAAGGCCGTAAAGATGTCGCATTGTTCCCTGGCCATATAAAATGTGGAGATTAATATACAAACCTCACAAATTATCCTAAATGCAATGTAATGAATGTTGTGCATTATTCACAATGCTACATGCAATGTTAAGCATAGGAACTATCATAAGTCATTATTTTATCATGAATAAATGTGTATTTATCACTTCATCTCCAAATCCAACGGTCTAGATGGATCTTTAATCCTATTTCTATTAGGTTGATAACCTCACCGTCGCCGGAGATGACGATGGTGGTTACTTTGAACCTAGACAACCTTTGGATCAGATGCATTCTCCATACCTTCTGCCGATCCCTATAAATACCCAATAGGACCTCCGATTGGAGGTTAGTGACCCCCTTCCCTCTCCAAGCTATTCTTAATAAGCTTCGGCGTCCTCCCTCTACCTTAGTCGTGCACTACTGCCGAGGAGCGTTGCCTTTGTCACCCCCTCTTCCTCTCCTCCACCCTACCAATGGCAAAGGAGCACGTCGTAGCTTACTATCCTCCATTTCAAGTGGGCTAGAGTTGCTCCCATACCTCTTTTGAATTCTTCTTGTCATTTCCCTACCAACGGCGGAGTCCCTCACCACCTTCATCAAGTAACTAATCTAGACTCTAAGGCGTAAGTTTAGCTTAGTTTAGGCAGTAATTCCTTAGGGGTAGGTGTAATTAGCCAAAGCTTCTCATCTCCTCCAACTTCAGCAAGTCAATTCTCACTCGCTGGACTCCCTTTCACCTTCCAGATCTCCTAATTACACTTGTTACCTCAACGCGAGTCCGTTTCACTTCGTTTTCCACTTAATTACACACCTACTCACCTAGTTCATATCACCATCACCTGCCCAACTCCACTACCTATGCCAGAGCTTCAAACCACTTCACACTTCCAAATTAGGGTCCTTCATCACTTTCACACACTAATAGGACCCCGTTCCCCTTTTTAATTATACCTATTATCACTCACACACAAAGTACCTAATTTCAGTTCAACCACTGAGCTCGCTATCCATGGTGACTCTAGAGGAGTTTTCTCAGCTAATTGCTCATACATACACCTTTACAATCTCCTATTGACTATTTTCCCTCACTCAATTGAGTGAGATCTTTATCCCCGAGTTCTGGCAAACTCAGGTTGATTCTATGATGAAATTTGAGTTCATATCTCTAATTTAATTGATAATCGGATTAATTGATGAGTTGTGAATGATTCTGAGATCTTTAGGATTCTTTTAAGCAAAATCTTGTGCAAATATGTGGAGATTTTATCTCTGGTGAGCTCCGACAGTATCAACCTTGAGATACATTGTTTGAAACACCTTTAGAAGCTCCAGATTCCTTAGATAGAGTTTATTGATATCAATTCACTCTTTGATCTTTTGTTTTATTGACAAAATGTTGAATGTGGAAAACTATGTGTTCGCAGTTGGATTGGGAAACCCGTCGTTGTAGTTCAAGTCGCGAAGAAATCTGTTCAACAGATAAAATTTATACTAAAATTCCGTAAAGAAGTTTCGGGTCAAACACAGGGAGGCTACGTCGATCTCAAAATCCACAATTATATTTTTTTGTATTTTTGTTTAAAAGGCAAAATAACTACAATGGAAGCAATATAAACAATAAGAGAGAGAGAGAAAAACAATCACCTGATATTTGAATAATGTTTTACAACTAAGAAAGCAGGAAATGATTACACTAGAAAGTGGGAAATTGTTACAACTAGAAAGCATGAAATTCTACTCTAGAAAGCGATAAAAGAAAGGAGAGAGAAGTTATCCTCCTTGACGAATGCTTAGAGAACGAGCTAGACGAAGGCAACGCCTACAAGTTGGAGGATGAGATGGGAAGGAGGACGAAGTCAGAAGAATGGGAATGAGGTAGCACGTCATCGTTGTCGCGAGATCCACTTCCGAAACGGGGGCGAAAACTTGGTTTTATCTCTTGAGGAGCATCCTGAGTGTGGGACAAGCTTCTCTTAAGCTTTGGAGAGGGAGAGAGGAGAAGGGATGAGAAATTCATAGGGTAGGGGTCTCCATTTTTAGTTGCAAGGAGTGGGGGCATGTTGGACATTTTAATTTCAAAAGCATTAATTCAGGACCTTTAGTGATGGATTTATCCGTCACTAAAGGCCTGAACATGGCCAACGTGTGTGCGCCCTATGTGCCTCCCTGCCTTCTGTGCCTAAATGCACCCGCGCACTTTCGCACACGATCAGTCGTTTGATCTCAAGATCGGATGGCTTAAAACGCTCCTTGCCAACGCCTAAATTCGCGCCTTCACCGCGCGCCCGTGTGCGATCAGGCGTGCGCACTATGCATCAGATCGTGCGTGGGTGCTATTGACTGATCCGCGTCACTTGCTGTTGATCGCACAGTCATGATTATTCGCCCACGCGCTGTGGATGCGAAATCGAACACGTGTCGCACGCTTGCGCAACGTGCTCGACCACTGTGCTGCTGTGGCGACTTTGTCGCACGGAGGATTTAAGGCATGAGTGCTTGCAGCCGTTAGATCAAGATCTAACGGCCCAAATTGTGTGTTAGTAACTCTTTGGAGATGCAGAGACGGTCCTGGGAGCCGATTGGGCAGCTGGGATGCGCCACGTTTCGCCATCTTGGTCGTCCATCTTCTGAATGTTGTAGATGGTGCCACGAGTGTCGGATTGGACCAATTTTCACGTTGTTAGGCTGTAATCGTTGATCCGAACCCAACCATTTGGTTGGATATGTCATCTGAGGTGCGGATTAACACCATGTTGGCCTTTGATCTTCAGGGTTCCTCGGTCTCTATCTAGTGCTACGGATGTCCGATCAGGGCGATCTTGGAGTCATTGAACTCCAATCGTCGCCCTGATCAGATCTGTATGGTTGGATCTTCGATCTGGGGCCCTGATTAATAAGTTTCCTTGTCCCTAACCATAAAAGGAGACAATTACTATACAATTTATACAACTTGACCTAAATGCATGATTGTACATGTTATGCAATATTTACAATGTATGATGCTAATATGGTACTAAGAACATGCATTAATAGAAATTTTAGGTTAATCAGATTTATGCACATCACACCCCCATGCCTATCTTTTGCTAGTCCCTAGCAAAAACTACATGCTATTTTTAAAAGAATTAGGGTTGGATTACTTGGGCACAGGTCATTTTCAACATTAAGAAATTTTTAATTAGGACTTGAACTTTCAAAGACACAACAGCATCTGGGTATCTGCCAAAATGCAGACCACCTAAAGCCCTCGCCTTATTCAAAGAAAGATCTCTTTTCTCTTTTTCTTCTCTTCTAATTTTTTTGGATTTTTGAGTTTAGGGTTACAGAGTGGCTTTCTACGGCCACTCAACCCACCCAAGATTTGATGAGAACCCTAAGTTCTAAACATCTTTTTGTGAATGTGATAGACTTGTCGATTGGTAATCAGAATGGACTTCGAGTTTCTACGCCCCTAGGCGACCTTAAAAAGAGTTCTACCTAAAGGTGTATCTATACGACCGGTAGCTTTCTCCCTACTTTTATTTTTTTATGGGTTCAACACAAGGGTGAATCCAGTGTATATCTCCCTGGCTTATTCTACTTCTCCGCTTCTTCCTAAGTGTTTTAGGAATTTTTATGTCCATTTCTTAAGCTGGGATTTGGACAACCGGTCGATGAGCTGTTACCACCGACAACTTGCCAGCCATACTCGTGCAGCGAAGTATGGGTTATTTCTTTTGTTTCTTTTTCTTTCTTTTCTCCTTTTTCTTTTCTTTTTGAACTTTCTTTTTTATTTTTTAGTAGGTGGCTTCCCTGGTCTAAGATTTGCTTAAAGGCAGCAAGAAGAGAGTGATCCTGTGATTGGGCTCTGGACAACCTACCTATGGGCTGTTACCCATGATAACTTGTCAGTCATATCACCCTAGAAGGTTCATTAGCTACCCAATTTCTGTTAAAACCGTCGAACAACGAGTCAGTGACGAATAGTGTGTAGATGTTTAGACTTAAAGTTTCCTCAAATCAGAAGGTGGGTTGATAAGTCGCGCACTTAACACCCAAACTTATTTATTCAAATTAAAATAGAATTCAGGATGGCAAGGACTCAATAAACAAATCCACATTTTAGTGGATACCCGAGCTGATTAAGCCCAAAGACCTGAAGGGTCTTAGTGTTCAGATCCTACTGTAATATTTCTTAAGATTGAAAGTTCCTAATGTCTAAATATTCCTTCCTAATTCAATTTTTTTTATGTATATATAAGAAAATAAGTAGAATTTATAAGAATTCCACAGAGCTAACAAAATGATTCAGAAATGAATCCACCCCCCCATGCCTAGCTAATGCAATATCCGCATTGAGAATAAATGACATGAAAGGAAGGGTAGAATGCAGAAGATATCACCTGAATATGAAGCTCGGGTTAGCTCTGAGTCAGACTATACAACTGCTGAGTTTAATGCCGTCAGCTAGGTGTAGTCCAGCCAAAGAAGTCGCAACATGGCTAGAGCAATCGTGTCTGTGACGGGTTCTGAAATAGTATGATCAATAACAGGCTTCAGACGTTGACCATTGACTTTGAATGAATTACCCATCTTCAGGTCAAAGATCCGAACAACCCCATTTGGAAATATCTGATCGATAATGAACAAGCCATTCCATTTCGACCTAAGTTTGCCAGTAAAGAGCTTAAGTTGAGAATCGAAGAACCAGACCTTCTGGTTCGGCTCAAAGCTCTTGCAGAAAATCAATTGGTCATGAAGAGCTTTAGCCCGAGCCTTCTAGATCTTGGCATTCTCATATGCATCATTTCTAAGCTCCTCCAACTCAGATAGTTGGAGTTTCCTGGTCTTCCCGACTAAACTCAGATCTAGATTACATTGTTTGATTGCCCAGAATGCCCTATGTTCAATTTCTACGGGTAAATGGCATGCCTTTCCATACACCAAACAAAATGGAGACATGTCGATGGGCGTTTTATATGCCGTACGGTAGGCCTAAAGAGTGTCCTCAAGCTTTTGAGTCCAGTCTTTGCGATAAGGCATAATCATTTTCTGTAGAATATTCTTGATCTTTTGATTAGAGATCTTGGCCTGTCCATTTGTCTGGGGATGGTAAGGTGTGGAGATTCTGTGATTAACCCCGTATTTTGCCAGCAAATTACAGAACTAGGCATTAGTGAAATGAGTGCCACCATCGCTGATGATGACCCTCGGAATACTGAATCAACTGAAAATGTTCTTCTTGATGAAATCTATGACCACCTTGTGGTCATTGGTTCGGGTGGGAATAGCCTTGATCCACTTGGACACGTAATCAATAGCGATAGGAATGCATTGGTGTCCAAATGAAGGGAGGAAGGGTCCCATGAAATTTATGCTCCAAATGTCAAAGATTTCAATGGGAAGAATCGGGTTTGGAGGCATCATATCTCTCTTAGTTATGCTCCCAAGTGCTTGGCATTGGGAGCATGACCTCGAGAAATCTTAGGCATCCTTGAATAAAGACAGCTAATAGAACCCAGATTGCAAAATTTTTGCAGCCGTCTTTTTCCTAGAGAAGTGTCCACATGCCGATGCATGGCAGAACTCGAGTATACTCTTGAATTCGTTCTCTGGAATGCATCGGTGAATAATCTGATCAGAGCCGATGCGGTATAGTTCAGGGTCCTCTCAGAAGTAATATTTAGCCTTAGATTTGAGTCTATCCCATTGTTGCTTGGTCCAATCTTGGGGGATTTGACCAACGGTCAAATAATTAATGATGTCAGTAAACCATGGGGTTTAGACACCTGAAACTGTAAGGATAGTCTTGTCCGAAAAAGTATCAGCAATCGGAATGTCCGGACAAGAAGAATCACTCAGAAGTCTCGATAGATGATCCGCCACCACATTCTATACCCTGGATTTATCCTTGATTTCAAGACCATATTCTTGAAGCAAAAGAATCTATCGAATAAGTCAAGTTTTGGCATCCTTTTTGGCCAAGAGATGTCTCAAGGCTGAGTGGTCAGTATATATGATGATGTGAGACCCTAAGAGATAAACCCTGAATTTCTCCAAAGCAAATACTATAGTTAGTAATTCCTTCTCAGTAATGGTGTAATTCCTCTAAGCCTCGTCCAGAGTTTTACTAGCATAGTAGATGACAGAGAACTTTCTATCGACTTTTTGACCCAAAATAGCTCCGACTACGTAATCGGAAGTGTCGGTCATCATCTCAAAAGGGGTTGTCCAAACTGGTGGTTGCAACACCAGAGCACAAGTGACTGCCATTTTAAGAAAAGTAAATACCCTACAGCATGATTCGTCGAAATCAAACGGCATTTCTTTGGCAAGAAGTTTGCTCAAAGGACGAGCAACCTTCGAAAAGTCCTTGATGAATCTCCTATAAAATCCCACATGACCAAGAAATGATCGAATTTGTTTGACAGATGTGGGAGGAGGAAGTTTAGCACTAGCATCAGCCTTAGCTTTGTCCACTTCGATTCCTCGTTCAAAGATTACATGACCCAAGACGACGCCTTCCTGTGTCATGAAATGACTCTTTTCCCAGCTAAGGACTAGTCTTGTTTTGATGCATCGTTTAATAATCATTTCAAGATTAGCTAGACAAGAGTCAAACGATTCTCTAAAAATAGAGAAATCGTCCATGAAGACTTCCATAAACTCTCCCACCATGTCAGAGAATATGGTCAGCATACACCTTTGAAAAGTCGCAGGTGCATTGTATAAGCTGAATGGCATCGTACGGAAAGTAAAGGTTCCGTAGGGATAGGTGAAAGTCATTTTTTCCTGATCCTCGGGACGGAAAGGGATTTAGTTGTATCCCGAGTAGCCATCAAGAAAACAAAAGTACTTCTACCCAGCTAGTCTTTCAAGGATTTGATCAATAAAAGGAAAAGGGAAATGATCCTTTTTCATGGCCGTGTTCAGCTTCCTGTAATTAATACAAACTCTCCAAGAGAAAGTTGAACGAGTTGTGATAGATTCTTGTTTCTCGTTAGTCACAACGGTAATCTCGGCTTTCTTGGGAACAATTTGCACTGGACTTTCCCAAGGACTATTAGAGATCGGATAAATGATTCCTGCATCGAGCCACTTCATAATCTCCTTCTTGATCCCTTCTCGCATATTTGGGTTTAATCTCCTCTACATCTGACGAGAAGGGCGGAATCCATCTTCCAAAAATATTCTGTGATTGCAATAAGATGGCTTGATCCCTGAAAGGTCATGAATGGTCCAACCAATTGCCTCCTTGTGTTCCTTTAGGACCTTAATCAGTTTAACCTCCTGCTCCTTTGTTAATTTAGCACTGATAATCACAGGGAGCATCTTATGTGGTCCTAAAACTGATATTTCAAATTCTCTGGCAATGGTTTCAATTCAAGCTGGGGCGGGTTGATGATTGAAGGTAAGGAAGATGCTGATGAAGACTCATCGAGGGGAAGATGTTGGGAATGAATAAAATCAATAACCTCTTCAGAAGATGGAGGGTCTACCATAGAGGGTTGCAGGTCCAAATCATCATCAGAGGAGGAACTTTCAAATGCAGAAACCATCATACAAGTTTCAATATTTACATTATCTTCCTCAAGTTCCTCAATAAATCCACAAACCTCGAATTTGTTAATCGCCTTAAAAATATACATTTTCATTCTTTGATCCCCAAAGGCAATTTTCATGCTACCACTCTCATAGTTAATGTTGGCCTTAGCAGTAGCCAGGAATGAATGCCCCAGAATGATGGGCATGTTCCTCAGATTTTCAAGTACATCCTTGTTAAGGACAACGAAATCTACAAGAAAATAGAAATCCTTAACCTTAACAATAACATCTTCAATAACGCCTCATGGATTTGTGACCAAACAGTTCGCTAACTATAGTGTTACTGAAGTCGGCTGAAGTTCACCTAATCCGAACTTCTCGTAAAGAGAAGTCGGAATTAGGTTAATGGATGCACCTAGATCCAAAAGTGCTCTATCAAAAGTGTAATCTCCAATGACATAAGAAATCAAAGGAGCACCTGGATCTCTCTTTTTCTAAGGGAGGTGGTGCAAGATAATAGAACTAGCATGCTCGAAGAGTACCACCTTCCTCGGAATAGATTCTCTTGACTTACGCTTCTGTGTACATAAATCCTTTAAAATTTTGCGTAAGTCGGTATATGTTTGATAGCATCGAGGAGTGGGATATTTTTCTTGACATTCTTGAAAATATTCAGAAGCTCCTCATTATTATCAATAGACTTCTTCTTCCATGATCTAATCAAGGCCTCAGGAAAAGGAACATGAGTCAGATCTTCGGAATCAGGTTCCTGAGCCTTGATTTCTTCTCCAGAGTTCTCCTTTCTCTCCTCAGGCTCTTTAGGATTCGATAAATCAGAACAGTGTGGTTGTGGATCCTGAGTTTGTTTACCACTCCTCAAAGTAACAGAATTAGCAGATGCATACAGGTTTGAGTTTTAGGGAGGGTTAAGAAAGATTGGAGGGCCTTCATTAGCCAAAAATCTTTGATTTGAGAAAGAAGAAGAGGAAGGACCCTACTCAACCACCTGATCATGTGCGGTGGGTCCCTCTAATTCCCGTACCCATGGGCTTGATTGCCCGGATTCTGGATATTACGCGAGTTGGGTACGAATTGAGATGGTAGAGATCCAGGTTGATGAGAATTAACAATGAACCCATTTTGCAAGTTTTCCAGCGAGGTTTTCATTTGCTGCATGAGTTGGAGCATAGATCCTTGCATCTCTACCATTTGTCGGTTCAAATCAGCCTGCCCTACAGGTTGACGGGCATTCCAAGCTGGCTGATTGACCGGATTAGGGGGCAGCAAGTGTAAATGTGACCCTGACCCATTGGTCGTTACGGAGCATAGTTGCTGGGTCGGAATTAGGTTTGCTACCCCAGGTTTTTCCTGGAGAAGTTACGGTGGTTCCTTTAACCCGGATTATAAGCATTAGAGTAAGGGTTGGACCTAACATTCTCCTGTACAACATAAACATTCTCATAGGGTGAGGATGGAGAGAAAGAAAGGGAGGGATCAGAGAAACTGGGATCGAAGGCCCCAGTTTGGAACTCATGGGGTTTCGAATAATGCTGGCTCGTAGGTTGAGCTGCATGAAGTTGATTCACGAACTCCCCTCCAGAAGGAGCTCACGATGAATGGAATCCCAAATTCTGGGATTGAGTGGATCGAGAGTTGTTCATTGAGTTTCCAACCATCCACTCTTTTATTTTCTTAGAAACCAAGTCCACCTTATCAAGTTTATTACAAATCAATTCCATATTGAATGAATGAGTCATGGACTTCATTAACATTCGATCTGGGCTGCTGGGATCGGTTAAAAGTATCCATGGAGGCATGATTAATCGAATTCTCACTCATCTCCTCAAATAATCATGCGCACTATTTGCGTCTTTGTTGAGGAAATTGCCTATGCAAGAAGCGTCCATGTGATTTCTCAGTTGCTCAGTCAACCCGTGGTAGATCTGCACAAGTTGCCATCTCGGCACCTCATGGTGTGGACACCTTCGCAATAAGTTCTGGAATCGCTCCCAGGCAACATGAAACTGCTCCCCCGACCACTAGGTAAAGGTAGTAATTGCCCGTCTCAAAGTATTGGTACGTTCGATAGGGAAGAATTTCTTCAGGAAGGCCGATTTGAAATCATTTCAAGTTGCAATTGGCCTTCCTATAGTCCTGTACCAATGAGCGACTTTATCCCTAAGATAGTAGGAGAAGAGCCTCAAGATCATTTGCTCCTCATTCACGTTTCGTGCCTTGGTGGTCTAGACCAAAGTGGTCAAGTCTTCCAAGTGCTGAAACGGGTCTTCAGAGCAAGCCATGGAAATGTTTGATCAAGCTTAACATTTGGGGCTTGATTTCTACGTCTCCGACATGAATCTGGACACCGGGATGTTCCCTGTAGTTTGAAGGATCATAAAAACCCTTCGAGGGCTGAGCGCCTTGTATTCTCTGGAACAATTCTTGCATTCTCTACATTTGTTCCAGCTGCCTTTGAAATACCTCCTGTGAATCCTGAGGCAGAGAAGGTTGTTGATCGGCCATGGAATCAATTTGGCCAAAATCCAATCTATGCCTCCTAGAATACTCTAGTGGTTCTTCCAATCGGGGATTCAATGACCTTCCTAGCATAAACTAGGAAAAAGTCGAAAGGACTGGGGATAAGAACCCTGCAGCACAATGAAACAAGCTTGTCCTTAAGTGAGGTAGCCTAAAGATCTACAGACTCTCAGAACCCACCTTAAGGTTATAAACAATTTACTCTACTTGTGTCTACTCAATCCAGCCAGTTAGAAGGAGGGACTGGGGAGAAGGTTCTTCCTTTGGCTTGGGCCTCCGATTCCTAGTGTACCCCCCAGCCACGGTCGTTTGACGCTACTCCACTAGCTAGACATCAGATTGATTAGTACAAGCAGGTTAATCATAAACAATCTCAGACTAGACCCCAAAGTGTGAAACAGTCCTTAAGGCCAACATCTACTTAATTTTATTTAGGCTTGGGATTGTAGTGCTTATGGAACGTGGTGGGCCCTTAAAATGGGTTGTACCCTTAATGATCAATTGAGTATGTTGTGAGTGTGTGCATAACCAGGGTTTTCAAGCAAGATTATTTGTAATGAGTAGATTTTAGGGTTCAAATATTGCTTAAGTAGCTTTTAGGGTTTAGAATTAGGCTTAATTCAATCAAGTTTAAGGCAATCCAAGTTTTCAAACATGGATGAAGATCACTTTCCTTTTGAAATCAAAAATAAAGTGGAGTGCCTGGTATAAACCTAGATTGAAAACCCTAAGTGGAAGCTACTTGGTGAGTTGGTTTTAGGTTGAGTGGTGCGACCCAAACAACTCAAACAATTGGTCACAATTGCACCACTGAGTTAGGCACACAAAGCGATTGACCTAGACTGATTTCTACTCTTTTATGTGTTAATTCTTGTGTACCGATTCCACAGATCAGAATCCGGTTGAGTAGATAAGAATCAATTAGGTTATGTACCTTGAATGTGGGTGTATGTTGTGTGTATGTTTGATTTATCCCACAAAAGTATCTTTTTGATTTTTTTTTATGCGAGGGTGAAATGAATGTCGGTGGAAATCCAAGCAACCAAACTAATCCTAGAATTTATGCAAACACCTAGGTTAATTGGAGTTTGAATTAATGTGGTGAAATGGAATCTATGAAGGTGGAAGAATGGGAAGCACTTACAATCGTCTTTAACTGCACTTTACTTTGATCTACAGCTTGACAATTCCTTGATCAAGGTATCTGCAAAATAATGGACAAGAGATAAAGAAAGTTAGAAAATAGTATAGTGCGTGAAATGCGAAAAGAAGATCGAAAAATCGTTCCCTCCCCGGCAATGGCGTCAAAATGTTGAATGCAGAAAACTACGCGTTCACAGTTGGATTCGGAAACCCGTCATTGTAGTTCGAGTCGAGAAGAAATCCGTTCAATAGATAAAATTTATATCAAAATTCCGTAAAGATGTTTCGGGTCGAACACAGGGAGGCTACGTCGATCTCAAAATCTACAGTTATATTTTTTTGTATTTTTGTTTAAAAGGCAAAATAATTACAATGGAAGCAATATAAACAATAAGAGAGAGAGAGAAAGAGCAATCACTTGATATTTGAATAATGTTTTACAACTAAGAAAGCGAGAAATGATTACACTAGAAAGTGGGAAATTATTTCAACTAGAAAGCAGGATATTCTACTCTGGAAAGCGATAAAAGAAAGGAGAGAAAAGTTATTCTCCTTGGCGAATGCTTGGAGGACGACCCGGATGGAGGCCACACCTGGAAGACGGAGGACGAGGCAGGAAGGAGGATGAAGTCAGAAGAACGGGAACGAGGCAGCATGTTGTCACCGTCGTGGGATCCACTTCTGGAATAGGGGCGAAAACTTGGTTTTACCTCTTGAGGAGAATCCCGGGTGTGGGACAAGCTTCTCTTAAGCTTTGGAGAGGGAGAAAGGAGAAGGAAGGGATGAGAAATTCGTAGGGTAGGGGTCTCCTTTTATAGTTGCAAGGAGTAGGGGCATTTTGGACATGTTAATTTGAAAAACACTAATTCAGGGCCTTAAGTGACGGATTTATTCGTCACTAAAGGCCTGAACGAGGCCAAAGTGCGCGTGCCGCGTGCACCTCCCTGCCTTCCACACCTAAATGCACCTGCGCATGTTCGCGCACGATCAGCCCTCCAATCTCAAGATCGGACGGCTTAAAATGCTCCTTGCCAGCACCTTCATCCGCACCTTCACCGCATGCCCGCGTTCGATTGGGCGTGCGCACTATGCACCAGATCGCGCGTGGGCGCTATTGGCTGATCTTTGCCGCTCGCAGTCGATAGCGATTATTCTCTTGTGCACTGCAGATGCGGAATCAAACGCATGTCGTGCGCTCACGCAACGCACTCAACCACTGTTCTGCGGTGGCGACTTTGTCGCATAGAGGATTTAAGGCAGGCGTGCTTGCGGCCTTTGGATCAAGATCCAATGGCCCAGATCACGTGTTGGAAACTCTTTGGAGATGCAGCGGAGGTCCTGGGGGCCGATTAGGTGGTTGGGATGGCGCCACATGGTGCCATCTTGGAAATCCATCTTCTGAGTGTTGTAGACGTTGCCACGGGTGTCAGATTGGACCGATTTTCACGCTGTTAAGCTGCGATCGTCGATCTGAACCCATCCTGTAGTCGGATTTGTCGTCTGAGGTGCGGCTTAACACGATCTTGACCCTTGCTCTTCCGGGTTCCTCGATCTCTATTTGGTACTACGGATGTTTGATCAAGGCGATTTTGGAGTCGTTGAACTTCAATCGTCGCCCTGATCAGATCCGTATGGTTGGATGTTTGATCCAAGGTCCCAATTAACAAGTTACTCTATCTTTGACCAGAAAAGGAGATAATTACTATACAATTTATACAACTTGACCTAAATTCATGATTGTGCATGTTATGCAATAGTTATAATGTATGATGCTAATATGGTACTAAGAACATGCATTAATAGACATTTTAGGTTAATCAAATGTATGCACATCACATAATCATTCATATTAGACTCTTCTTCCTTACCTTTGACAAAGCTGAGGAGGTTGATCCACAGACTCTCACCTATGCAATAGATTAGGAAGCATCCTTGGAACCTAAAGATTCTAGATCAAGCTTTAGATATTTGTGATAAAATTAATGGTTTGGTCTATTGACCAAACACATTTTAGAACTTAGGCAAAAGCTTGGAAATTGATGCTCCAGGTATCAAATTTCACTATTTGAGGTTTTATCAAGTTCCTGAGGATTTGTATGTTTTATCAAGTTCCTGAGGATTTGTATTATGGGTCTGGGTAGTTACTTGAAGAAGTTTAGTTCTTCCATTTAAAGTCAACTCTTGAGCTTCATTTGGTCAAACCACGGTTGTTTTAGAACTTTAGTCTTCAAAACATAAGTTTGAGATCATTTTGGAGATTTGTTAGGATTGATTGAAGTTATTTTATTGAGGATTTCTCTACTCAATTTGGGTTCATTATAAGCTTCATAGGGTTTCATTGAGCTCTAGATGTCTTTCAAAGTTAAATTTAGCTCAAATCTATTGTTTTCAACCTTTTGAACTTATAGATCTATACCAGAGGTTCTAATCTATTTGTTAGATCAATTGACATCTTGTTCCACCCATTTTAAGCTTTAGATTGAAGCTCTGAAGCTTAATGAGCTTCCCATGCTCCTCAGGTCATTGATGGGTCGGCCCGGATAGGTTGTTAATATGATGATTTTATCGTTAAAATGTATATAGTGATTAACCTAATTTGGACCTAATCATCTCTTTACAAAATTTTTAACCTGGCATAATTTATTTTATCTTGTCACTTTTAGGCCCAAGGTCGAATTCAGGGAAGTGAGGTTTAAGTCGAATTTCTACGTTTTTCTTAAAACGCGTCTCTTCCATTCATTTATTATGTTTTTGGTATTTTTCTTATTTAAGTTTTTTCTGGTAATCCTTGTTCTTGAGGCACACCCTCAAAATTGTATCCTTGGCTTTTAGCCAAAACGAAGTTCCAAAACACACCTTGCTACTCGCAAGACGTGGTACCTGTAAATTAAAGATTATCTTTTCTCTTTTATATTTTTTTTATCTTTTTACTAAGAAGGAAGCTAACAGACAGAAAGTATATATATATATATATATAAAGGGGTGGAGGTGGCGATGGAGTGTAGCACCGTGTCGGGTCGGTCGTCGTCTAGAGAGACGTAACCAACACGACTATGTGCCGCGTGGAGTGAGGATGGATGATGGATGATGACTGTGTCCACACTTTTTGTACGTGTGTATCGGGGAATATCAGTAACTGGTGCAGATATTCCCACGATACAACATATAGTAAATAACATGAAAATATATATACATATGTATGTATAGAAGTAAATATATATATATTTAAATGTATAAGTATATATGTATAGATATATATAGATATATATGTATGTATGTATGAGTATATATGTATAGATATATATAGATATATATGTATGTATGTATATATATAGGTGTAGATGTATATATATAGACATATGTATATATGTATGTATATAGATATGTATATATGTATATATATATATATATTATACTATATAGATATATATATATATATGTATATAAGTATATGTATCGAGATATATATATATATATATATATATATATATATTTATTTATGTATGTATATATATATATGTTACTATAAGTGTGTGAGTGTGTGTGTATGTGTTGGTATAGGTGTGTGTGCGTCGGTGAATGTGTGTGTGTGTGTTGCTGTGAGTAAAAAAAAAAGAGATAGAGAGAGAGAGAGAGCGGGCGGGAGAGATCGGACGCGCGCGGGCGCGGCTTTGCGTAGGGTTCTGCAGGCGCACGCGAAGTCGACGGGCGGGCGAAGGCGCGGGGAAGCCAACGCAGAGGGGAGTCTGCGGGCAGTCGCGGAGGGGTGCGGAGGTTGGCAGGGGACGGCGAGAGGTCCTGGCCGGCCGCTGCAGTGCGCGCAACGGCTGGTCGAGGATGCAAGGGCAGAGGCGACAGAACGGAGAACGGAGCGGAGGAGTGCCCTGCAGGCGCGCGCGAAGGCAGAGAGCGTCTGCGGGGAAGGTCGCGGAGGAGGCGGCGGTGCTGCTGCTGCCGCGGCGCGGCTGCTTCTGCCGTGGCTTCAAGCTTCAAAGCTTGGAGCGGCGGCAATGGCGTTAAAGAGAAAAAAAATGAAGCGAGGGAATGCACCACGCCCACCGGCTCGTCGAAGAGCTGGGCGGTGGTGCTCCCACTGTGGTGGTGTGCACCACAGTGGGTTCTCCTGCTCGCCGGGTGCCTCCTCGACGGAGGGCCGACGTATGGGAGGGGAAGACGGTGGAGGAGGTGGTGGCTGCGGGTTCTTCTCTGCAGCAGCGTCTGTTTTCGCGAGGAAGAAGCTGCAGCTTCTTATAGAGGAGGAGAGCATGGCGTGGAGCATGCGGGGAATGGGGGAGAATGGCAGCTGCAGGGAGAGGTGCGGGAAGGATAGCAGGGAGAGGCGTTGGCAGGGAGAAGCTGTATGGCGTTGCATGCAGCTGCGGGAGGAGTTGCAGCCGCGGGAAGAAGAAAAAGATGAAAGTAAAAAATAGAGAAGGGACTTTTGTAAAGAAACACTTGAGAAAAAATGTAAATATGCAAGCCATTTATTCCATTCTCTTCTCCTCTCAATTAAATGCATGCATGCAAGCATTTTTACAAATGCGACTATAGGATCATAATATACATAGTTAATGCTAGAAAATAGCATAAGAAGGCATTATTACAGGCGTGTTTTGAGGTGCAAACAGTCTTCTTTCCCATTTCAAGCACAGAATGACTTTAGACACTATCCAAAGTCCTTAGGAATGAGTGAGAGAGAGATCTGGTGGCTTGCACTTGAAGAGTTGCTGCAATGCAACTATGGCAACATGCCATTTTTAGATATCTATTCAGAGATCACTTGTGATCTTCTAATCAAATTGGAAGTTGCAATTGATAGAGCAATCCTAGAGCTTTTGATTAAGCCCTTAAGGTTAGTAATTGAGGCTCTAGGCTGCAAGGAGTCAAAGATTGAAGCTGTGCTGGAATAAGTGCTGCACAAAGAAGAATGGGGTTTGTATAGTCCCACCTTGACTATTGATGAAGCGCCATAGGAATATAGATGAAAACTCCGTAATCTTATCACCCAAATGTGGGTGGGCTTCCTAGGTAGCACACTTGTGCGTGCTACTCTTGACTATTGACCATTTGCTATAGGAAAGCAGCCCCCAAGTGCCAGGTGGAAGGCTAAGATGGTGACACGTGGCTAGTAGTGGTACCTGATGAGCCCATATTTGTGAGCTAATTAGTTACTTAAATGTATAGACATTAGAGAAATATTAACTTATACATAGCATGTATTAAGATGTAAATAATTTAGTTTATATATATATACTTGTATGCATTACATTCATATATAAATTATTTAGCATGCATTAGAATAGCATGCATTAGTTTTTAGGTTGCATTATATACATATATTAGAATTAACATTTTAGTGAGGGTTTGCGCATAAATAAATCAATCTTTTTATTATTCATTTTTATTCTCTCTTCTTTACAGGTAATATGCCACCATCTTTTCGCCAGCTGCCTGCACTCAAGACCTGCATTCAAGGAGGAGTGGGAGAGATGGATCTGGTCAGGGCAGCTGCAACTACAAGCGAGAGGAAGTAGCTGCCATGCTGGTCAAGGCCATCATCCCATTTCACCACCCTGCAGCATTCCACCACTGTGGGCCTCCACGGCCAAGCTCCGTCATACTGTGGGCCAGTGGGGTGACAGACCACCGCATGAAGAGGATGGAGTTGGCCGCCACTGTGCACGAGCTCCCTGAAGCTCGCCTACTATGAGTGCATCTACTAATGCATGACTTGCTATCATTCTTCCCCTGTACACCACCGTAGCCACTGCCATCCATGCACGACAAGCAGCCGTGCCCTACTCCTTCATCTCCCCTGCTGGTTAAGACGTCTGGGAAGTTTCTCGGACATCTGAAGCCCCTCTTCATTTCCCCACTGATCCACCAGCCGCTACCTCCTTCACCGCCTGCCTGACCACCCCGTGTGCACCACGCATCTCCGCACAGCACCTCCACGTGCACCTCCTTGCTGCCTCAGCAGTCAACTTGCCCACCACTAGCCTCACGCGCACCTTCGCGTATAGCGGCCACGACCAGTAGCATGCACCTCCCCTCATTGACCTCCCACGCACGGTCTGAACCGTGCCCACACACCACCCTCCTCGTGCCTCTTTGCTCGAGCACTATTCATCCTCTTCCCTGAAAAGAACCCATCACCGACGCCACCTTCCTCCGTGCAGTCGACTCATCTAGTGACGAAACTCCATTCCGTTGACACCATCCACCTTGCCTCGACCCCACAAGGGTAGCCATGCCCTCAGAACCAACCACGATAGCCCACGTGCGCCGGGAGCTACCGCTACCACCACCGGCCTTCCTCGTCGTCGGCAGCATCTCCAACCACCGCATGCCACCATTCCACCACCATAGCATCCCTCTCTACTGTCCCTACTCCTCCGACGAGTCTTGCCTCCAGAGATCCCTCCACGTGGGCACACGACCAAGAGGATACCTTCCCTTGTTTTGCTACAGGAAGGGAAGTATTAGTTGGGTAAGAATTTTTGGTTTGAAGATCGCTATTGAAATATTTTTGACATTAATTTATTCTACACTCATTGCATGCATGCCCCTTAACTTCCTCTTATTCTCAAGATGTATGTGACAATTTGATGGCTTAGAGCAAGACACTAACACTTAATTATCTTGCAATCTATTTTTCTTGGGCATGATTTTATGTGAAATTAATTAAGAGATTCATTGGTCTGTGCCTCCCCGTCGATACGACTTACTCTCCTATGAGTGGTTTATTTTAATTATTTTGATTAGTTGATTTTCCACCACTTAGAAATACAATGACAAATCATTTTAACTATCATCTTGTTAAGTGAAAATCGACTCGTCAGTACCGATCCAGCCATTCTGGCTGTTGATCCTGTGAAAGCCACGTGGATCCATCTCTCCTTTTGTTCTACGAGAGGCTTAAGTTTGCAAGAAATTGGCTAAGTGTCGAGAACACTTAGATCTGAAGGCCTTGAATGTGAATTGAAGGCTGATTCAAGCCTAAGTTGTTAATGAGAATAGGCCTTAGTATTAAATGAAATAATGTGGATTAATTGTGTTGTTTATAAAAAAACATTCTTTTTGTATAAGTTTCTTTTACAATTCAATGCAAATGTTTTTCTTTTCATTATGCAATGATTACCATGCATTTATTGTTCATTTTTATGCAATTATTCATGTGGATGACATATTGTAGTAATTAATTAGTTAATTAAGGAGTTAGTTAATTATATAGTTAATTACTATGGTTAACTTATACTATAACTATATTTATACTATATTAAGTAAGTACTAAGTGCTAATATAATATAAGTATTAATCTAAAGTAACTTAGTAATTATAATGTAATAATTAGGTTAGTAATTTGTTTATAGCTTAATTAAGTAAAACTAGTATCTATTAGGCTAATTAATTAAAGTAAGTTTTAATTAGTTATATAACTTAAGTATGGAAGTAAATTATAAGTAAATTAAGTATGTATGTGTTAGTAATTAAATAAGTTATAATTTATACTTTAATTAAGTGCCTTAGTGATATAGACACATCTATTTAGGTTAAAATGCCTATTTATGCATGTTCCTAGGCTTAGATTTACATTCCATATTATAAATATTGCATAGAATGCATTATTCTGCATTTAGAGTAGTTGTGTATATCTTAGGTTAATTGCATCCTTTTTGTGGTCAGGAGAGAAAGATATTTATTTCAGAGTCTCAGATTGACGATCCAACTATACAGATCTAATCAAGGCGACAATCAGAGTCTAACACCTCCAAAATCGCCTCGATCGAAGTCCCATAGCACCGTATGTAGTCTGAGGAAGATCAACAGCCATGGGACTAGATGACAAAATCCGAAGCTTCAAATGAAAAATCCGACCGTGCGGAAGGATTCGGGTCAACGATCATGGCCTAATTACATGAAAATAGACTCAATCCAACCTCTGTAGCAGCCCCTACAACGAAAAGAAGATGGACGACCTAGATTGCACCACGTAGCGCAACCCGGGCCACCTATGAGCACGCGCGCGGAGGCACGCATGTGCATAGTGCAGCGCTAGCGCGTAAGTGTGCGCACGTACGACATGGCGCATGGAGCGTGCACTAGTGCAGCGGTAGCATGGGTGCGTAGGTTGTCTTCAGCGATGTTTGTGGTAGATCTTTAGCGACACTTATAGCCATCGCTAATTATTTGCACGCCAGCAAGGCCAGTTGTGCGTGACAGCATGCATGAGTTGCCTATAGCGACTCTTCCAACGACGGCCTGGAGGTCGCTAATGGTCCCATACCAATTTTTGCCTCTTCTCCTCCACTATAAAAGGACCTACACCCCCTCCCTTCCATGCCATCTCTACCTACTCTACTCCCGCCTACTCCTAAACTCTAGCAAGCCTACCAACGCTATATTAGAGCTTACTCTCAAGCTCCCAAGGCTCCTATTAATGTAGCGAACCTCTACCTCACCAAATATTCATCCCTCTTCCCATCCCCATTCATAGGTTGCCTTAGAGCCGTCCTCCCACCTCCATTCTAGTAGCAGATCGTCTTCACCTTCTCACCTCCATTCCGAAGCCACGCCGAAGCTTTCCTCTACCCGACATCCTCCTGCATCTCAACTCCATCATCTCACTTCTCACCTCCTTCATCTGAGCTTCCGCTAAGCGCCGTCGTCTTGCTGAATAGCCGCTTCGGGAGATTCCTTCTCACCTTCATCTCTTTTTATGCTTTCGTAGATTATTGTAATAGACATTCATGATATATAATATATTTGTTCCATATCTCTTGTGATTCATTCTGCTTGTCTTCTTCTTTCAAAAACACAAAAAAAATAAAACCTTAAAATACCAAAAACAAACAAAACGAAGTGCGATTTTCAGTTAAAGTAAACGTCACCTCCTTGTGTTCTACCCGGGACTCCCTTGGATTTTTTGTATAAATTTTATTTGATCACGAGTTTTGCAACTACGACAATGAGTTACTTGTAACCCCGATTTTAATTCGTGAAACATGCCCAATCATTTTGGCACGGCAACGTTCTTTGGTTTTTCTCGCATTTTTTCAGCCTTACCTAACTTTTATCTCACTTTTTCTCTAATCTTTCTGTGATTGCAGGTAGTCTTCCAAGGTGGGTCAAAGTGGTTAGATCGAAGAAAAGTGCGGATGAAGGTTTTGTAAGTTTATCCCTACCACCCCCACCGACTAGTTCATTTCACCACACTAATAACTCAAACCCAAATCAACTTGGTTCTTTTTATAAACCCTAGGATAGATTTGGTTGTTTATTTGCCACCTCCACTCATCTCACCCCCGCATATATAAAAAAACAAAAAAAAACTCTTCTCTTGTGGGATTTTTTGAAAGCTACACACCTAACACCCACAACTTCTCACCCTAAGGTGCACAATCACATCGATTCTACTACTTAACCGGGATTTAACCTGTGGACCTGGTACACTTAACTCAACACACAAATAAGTGAGTAGAAATCTGAATGGGTCAAACATTTCTATGTGCCTTAACTAAGTGGTGCAATAGGCCAATTGATTGAATTGTTTGGGCTACACCACTTAAGATAAAAGTGATCCATCAAGTAGCTTGCCACTTAGGGTTGATTCTTAAGGCTAAACCAAGCACTGCACATTATTTTTTATTTTTAAAGGAACATATCATCACCCGTGTTTTCAAAATTTGGAGTGTTCTACTAAACCTTGATTGAACCAACCTAAGAATTAAACCCTAAAAGTTACTAAACAAGATTAAACCCTAAAAGACACATCATCAAATAACCTTGTTTGAAAACCCTAGTTGTGCATGTACACACATTTTAACTGATCATTAAGGGCACAACCCATCTAAAGGGCTCGTCACATTCCAAGAGCACAATCATCCCAAGCCTAATTAAAACTGAGTAAATGTTGGCCTTAAGGTTTGATTCGCTTTTCAGGGCTCAAACTGAGTTTTTTTCGATTAATCTTCTTCTGTTGGTCCAGCTGATGTCTAGCTAAGGGAGTAGCGTCAAACGACCGCAGCTGGGGGGTACACTACGAACCAGAGGCGTAAGCCAAAGGAAGAACCTTCTCCCCAGTCCCTCCTTCTAACTGGTTGGATTGATCGGATAAAAGTAGATCAAATCATTTATAATCTCAAGATAGGTCTTAGGAGTCTGTAGGTCCTTAGGCTAACACCCTAAGGACAAGGTTGATTGCTTGCATTGTAGGGCTCCTTTCTCTCTTCTAATTTCCCTCTTACTCCACAATGTTTCCTTCCACATCCTACACACATTTCACATCCTATCCTCTTACCACCACTTTTCCCCAAGATGATTGCTATCCCGACTTGACTTGTAATTACCCATCCACTAGCCAGGATGACTTTGATTGGGGATATGAATCCTGACCTCAGTGTTCAGGGCCTAACCCTGGACAACAAGACTATGATTACTATCCTCCCCAGAGCTACAATGATTATAAATCTCCATCCTTTAATGACCAAACCAAGCCGATCTACAATCAGGAAAGATATGATGATTATAACACCTACCCTCCCTAGTATCCCACTAAATATAGGTCACCGCCATCTTTTAAATAACCTGAAATGACCTACTATCGAGGAGGGACCCTAGATCCTCGATATCTTGACTCCCATAGATCTAACTCAAACCCACCCAAACCTAAACCGAACCATTCGGTTCAGGCGAACCAGATCCAGGATAGGGTGTTGGCTAATTTGAGGAACACTATACAATCTATAGAAGTTCAGCCAACACCATTCACTGAAGCATTGGAGCCTATGATCAAAATGATTGATGATCTTAATAGTTCTCTATTAGATTTGCTCCAAAATGTTAGGGATAAGACCTGGGTGAGTTTCTTCTTGGGCAATTATCGAGGTTGAGGATGAAATTTGTGATTGTCCTAGTCAAATCTTTGGATGATTCTTAAGATGAACCCCCTTCAGGAGAGCCAATGTCTGAACCCGCTTAGGCACCTGTTAGGGGGGATACATTTTCAGAGACCGAGGATGACCAGGTTGGGCTAGAGCAACCCATTGAGGATGAACCGATTGATTCACCCGAGATCCCTGAGCCAGGGACCAAGGAAAAATATGTCTCTTCGAACTAGGAAATGACAATCGATTTTGAGACATATATAAGTGAGGATCATGGATTCTTTGATTCTGAGGGTGAAGAATCTCTTAGTGAAGTCTCACTTGAGCATAAGGAAGATGATTTTAGTGAGATAAATGGGCTTGAGGAATCTGACGAACCGTTTGATAGCCCAATTATTGAAGATTTGGATTCGGTTGGGGCTAACTTAGAGGATTCGAATCCTCATTTACTAGAAGATTCAATCAATAGCCTCATTCCTCAACGACACCCCAAAGGGATTGATTTTGCTTTGGAAATCATTGTACTCAAGTCAATTCTGAGTCAGCGACGATTTCTGGACTTGGGTAAATCTTATGGGGTGAACGGTATGCTAGAGGTCCCGGAGCCTAAGCACTTGACGTTGGAGGATAGGAATCGTGAAATGAAAATTTGGGAGGTTAATTTTGAGGGAAAAACAAGTTTGGATCTAAGGGTTCCTATTGACCTAAAACCATCTACTTTTTACTAGGACCCTTAGGATATCTTTCACGTGCAACCCAAGCTCGAAATAACTAATTATTTTTCTGAGCTGCACTATAAGTGGACAATCAATTTTAATGAATTATATCAACCTGTTGTCCGACACTTTGGTCTTGGATTGCATAGCACAAAACTGTAGGCTAGGCCCTGCAAACATAACAACCTTCGGTTCTGGGTGATTTTCATCCAGAACCTTAGAACAACTTGACCATGGGGCATGGGTCTGCATCATAACTTAGTCCATATTTGTGGACATATTCTGTTGGCGGGTCTGAGGATCAATCCTTTTATTTTGATTCTGACCCGCACTTGTGAATTCTCCATTTCTTCTTGGAATGTATTTTATGCCTAGCTAAAGGCATTAAATTTAGCACTTGTGTATATTCCATGTTCTCTGCAGAGCTGACCAGATTTTCATGAAATTCAAGTGATACTCTGTTTACTCTGCCCTTTTCATGTCTTTGTTTTTACAATGAGGACATTGCATCATTTAGGCATGAGGGCTGGATAATCAATTCCTAAAATCATTTTGCTAACTCCATAGAATTTCTTTTAATTTCTTATAAAATAAAATTAAAAAAAATTGAAAATTTGAAAAAGATTAAAAAGAAAGAAATTAGGAAAAGATAACTTAGCTTTTTGGAAGTTATTAAGTTTAGGAATTGACACTTCAGGACCTGAATACTTAGACTCTTTAGGTCTTCGGGCTTAATCAGCTCAAGTTTCCACTCGAATGTGGACTGTCTTGAGTCCTCGCCAATTCAAATTCATTTTAATTTGGCTAATAAATTGGGATGATAAGTATGCAACTTATCAACCCGCCCTCTGATTTGAGGGGACTTTAAGCCTAAGCATTTATACACTTTTTGCACTGACTCACTTTTCGGCAGTTTCTTCAGAAATTGGGTAGCTAGTGAACTATCTAGGGTGGTATGGCTGGCAAACTGTTAGTGGTAACAGCTCATTAGCCGGTTATCCAGAGCCCAGCCAAAAGACCATTCTCGTCGTACTGCCTTTAGATAAATCTTAGATCAGGGAACCCACCTACATAGAAAAAAAAAGAAAAAGAAAAAAATATATAGAAAAAAAATAGAAAAAGGAGAAAATAAAAAAAATAAACAAATAAAACCACACTTCACCACACCAGTATGGTTGGTAAGTTGTCGTGGGTAACAATCCATTGGTCGGTTGTTCAGAGCCCAGGTCACAAAAATGCACAATAATTCCCAAAACACTTAGGGAAGAAGCAGGGAAGTAGAATAAGCTGGGGAGATGTACACTGGGTTCGCACTTGTGTTGACGCCATAAATAAAAAAAGTAGGGAGAAAGCTACCATTCGAAAAGATAAACCTCCAAGCAAGGTCACCTAGGGTCATAGAAACCTGATGTTTGTTTTAACGGCCGCCTAGTGAGTCTTTCACTCTTTTCACTAGATGCTTAGCACTTAGAGTCCTTTTCGAGTCTTGGGCGAGTCGGCAACAAAAAAATTAGAAAAGAAGAAAAATAAAAAAAATGTATCTTCCCTTTTCAAATAAGGCGAGGACTTGGGCGGTCTACATTCTAGTAGGCACCCGGGTACTGTTGGGTTTTTGTTGTTTAGGACCTTAGTTGAAATTTTCTATTGTTAATAAACAACTTAGGCCTAAGCGATCTAATCCTCATTTTGATTTTATACATAGCATGTAGGTTAATTTTGCTAGGGACTTGCAAAAGATAGGCATGGGGGTATGATATAGACACATCTATTTAGGTTAAAATGCCTATTTATGCATGTTCCTAGGCTTATGTTTGAATTCCATATTATAAATATTGCATAGCATGTATCATTCTGCATTTAGAGTAGTTGTGTATATTTTAGGTTAATTGCATTCTTTTTGTGGTCAGGAGAGAAGGATATTTATTTCAGAGCCTCAGATTAACAATTCAACCGTACAGATCTGATCAAGATGACTACCGGAGTCCAACGCCTCCAAAATCGCCTCAATCGGAGTCCCATAGCACCATATGCAGTCTGAGGAAGATCAATGGCTAAGGGACTAGGTGACATAATTCGGAGCTTTAAATGACAAATCTGACTGTGTGGATGGGTTCGGGTTGACGATTGCAGCCCAACGATGTGAAAATCAACTCAATCTAACCTCTATAGCAGCCCCTACAATGAAAAGAAAATGGACGACCCAGATTACACCATGTGGCAAAACCTAGGTTGCCCATGCACATGCATGCGCCACCGCACGTTCGCAGTAGCGTGGGTGTGCGCACGTCTGTGGAGGCACGCACGCACACAGCGCAGCGCCAGCGCGTGAGCATGCGAGCACACGACACCGCACGCCAGCGCAGCGGCAGCATGGGCATGTGGCCTGTCTTCAGCGACATTTGCGGTGGATCTTCAGCGATGCTTACAGCCGTCGCTAATTATTTGTGCGCTAGCAAGGTCAGCTGCGTGCACCAGCAGGCATGAGCTGCCTATAGTGACACTTTCAGTGACGGCCTGAAGGTCACTAATGGTCTCATACCTATTTTTGCCTCTTTTCCTCCACTGTAAAAGGACCTACACCCCTTCCCTTCCAAGCCATCTCTACCTACTCTACTCCCACCTACTCCTAAGCTCTAGCAAGCCTACCAATGGTCCATTAGAGCTTACTCTTAAGCTCCTAAGGCTCTTATTGGTGTAGCGAACCTCTGCCTCACCAAATATTCATCCCTCTTCCCATCCCTATTCATAGGTCACCTTGGAGCCATCGTCTCACCTCTATTGCGGTAGCAGATTATCTCCGCCTTCCCACCTCCATTCCGGAGCCACACTGAAGCTTGACTCTACCCGACGTCCTCTTGCATCTCACCTCCATCGTCCCACTCCTCGCCTCCTTCGTTTGAGCTTCCGCCAGGTGTCGTCATCTCATCAAACAGCTACTTCCGGAGATTCCTTCTCACCTCCATCTCTTTTTATGCTTTCATAGATTATTGTAATAGATATTCATGATATATAACATATTTGTTCCATATCTCTTGTGATTAATTCTGCTTGTCTTCTTTCAGAAACACAAAAAAAAATAACAAAATTTTAAAATACCAAAAACAAACAAAATGAAGCGTTGTTTTCAGTTAAAGTAAACGTCGCTTCCTTGTGATCGACCCAGGACTCCCTTGGAGTTTTGGTATAAATTTTATTCGATCACTAGTTTTGCAACTGTGACGACGGGTTACTTGTAACCTTGATTTCTAACTTGTGAAACACGTGCCATCACTTAGTTTAGTAGTTTTGTTAGTCAAGTAATTATTAAGTTATACATAGGTACTATCTATATATGTTAACTATATAATAGTTAAATATTGTAATTAATAATAAGAATTAAATTAAGAATAAGTGAATCTTATGCTAATTTAGCCTCTCAGTGAACGATCTGAACTTAACTAATATAAATTTATAAATTGTGGTAATTACCTTATTCACTATACTATAACTTAACAACGACTAATTAATTATGTAAGGTAGTTGTACATCTTTTTTGTTTGGCGTCATTGGCAGGAAGGTAATATTTTATTTTATTTCATTCACCAAAATACTGCCTTGTTTGTTTCTTATTTTGTAATTATGATTCCTTTGTATTTATATATATTCTTTTATAAATATTTTGTATATACTATTCTTTCTTGTAACATAGTGTATATAACATTTTTTGGCATCATTGCTTGGGAGGCAACTTGCAAAAATTATATTTATCATTGTCATTTAATTTATTCTTGTTTCTGTATTATTCATTTCTAACTTATTATGTTTTCCTTATCTTGTTTCAGGTATCTATCTGATAGGTAGTTGGGCAAAAAGAAGATAGTTTTTCTTCTCGCATTTTCTGTTGATTCTCCTGTATATATGCTATGAGATTGTTCTTAATCTTTAGGTAGTTTGTTTGTTGCATTTAGTTAGATATAAAAAAAAACCAAAAAGATATTTTTCTGACTAGAAGTATCCATTAGGCAAACATGCTTAGGAGTACATATTTTTCTACTAGATTTTTGTTTCAAGATATCTGTTGTGGAGATAGAATAGTTTTGATTACGTAGATCCCTGTCTTAGACCTAAGCAAGACCATCACTTGTATTGAAAGTACTAAAAAGTGAAACACATTTTGCTTCTTTTTTCATTAGAAGACATTCGATAAAAAGATGAATTCATTGAACTCATGACATGTCTATGTGCAAACTTTTGTGAGGGTATTTATCTCATTCTATTGTATGCTATTGAGCACACAATGCAATAACTCGAGTCACGAGTCTATCCTTCTATCTCTCCTCTTTGCACATCTTAGGTCTTTGGTCGAAGATTAACAAGTCTGTTTCACTACTAGAGCCCCGGGGAGCCAATAGTGACCGATCTCGATCCATGACCATAGACCTTCGAGCTTTTAGGATGTGCACTACGTAGACACATAAGGTGCATGTTTGAATGCATACTGTATTTGTTTGCATACGCATATTTTACATGTATTCTAGGTCTTCTTTCCATTAATGGAGATGTTCTTCTTTATCTTATAGGAAAAAGACACCTACTGGTACTGTACAATCTCATGACCTATTACATCTTGGGTTGAACTCGAATCTACCTTTCTAAAGAAATTCTTCCCTATAGGTCGAACCAACGCACTTAGGTGAGATATTATGACCTTTTCTCATAATCAAGGAGAACCTATACATGAATCATGGGAACACTTTCATGATCTACTTAAAAAGTTGCCACACCATGATATCCCACGTTGGCTGGTCGCACAAGTTTCGCATGTTAGAAATCGGGGTTACAAGTAACCTGTCATCGTAGTTGCAAAACATGTCGATCAGATAAAATTTATACTGAAACTCTAAGGGAGTCTTGGGTCGAACACAGGGAGGCGACATTTACTATAACTGAAAACTATGCTTCGATTTGTTTCTTTTTAGTATTTTAGGGTTTACTTTTTCTTTTTGTATTTTTGTAAGAAAATAAGCAAACGAATCACAAGATAGAGATGGAACAAAAATTGTATAGATATCACTTCACTGTCTATTACAATCAACTATGAAAGCATAAAAAGAGAGGAGGGTGAGAGGAAATCTCCCGAATCTGCTGTTCAGCAAGATGACGGCGCCTAGCGGAAGCTCAGACAAAGGAGGTGAGGAGTGGGACGATGGAGGTGAGATGCAGGAGGACGTTGGGTAGAGGAAAGCTTCATCGTAGCTCCAGAATGGTGGTGAGAAGACGGAGGTGATCTGCTACCAGAATGGAGGTGGGAGGATATCTCCAAGGCAACCTATGAAGGGGGATGGGAAGTTGGAGAAGTATTTGGTGGGGCAGAGGTTCGCTATACTAATAGGCACCTTGGGAGCTTGAGAATAAGCTCTAATGGAGCATTGGTAGGCTTGCTAGAACTTGGGAATAGGTGGGAGTAGAGTAGGTAGAGATGGCTTGGAAGGGAGGGGGTGTAGGTCCTTTTATAGTGGAGGAGAAGAGGCAAAAATAAGTATGGGACCATTAGTGACATCCAGGCCGTCACTGGAAGTGTCGCTGTAGGCAACTCATGCCCGCTCACGTCCACAGCTGGCTTTGCTGGTGTGCAAAGAATTAGTGATGGCTGTAAGCGTAACTGTAGGTTTAGCTCATGCGTCGCTATAGGCTAGCTCAAGCGTCGTTGGCGCACGCTGTCCTCTCTTTGCCTCGCATGCACGCACGCTCACGCACTGGCGCTACTCTATGCGCATGCACGCGCGCACCCACGCTGCTCTGCGCGTGTGGTGGCGCGTGCGTGCGCTGGGCGGCCTGGGCTGGCCACGTGGCGCAATCTGTGTCGTCCATCTTCTTTTTTGTTGTAGGGGTTGCTACAGAGGTCGAATTGAGTCGATTTTCACGTCGTTTGGCTACGATTGTTGACTTGAATCCATCCGCGTGATCGGATTTGTCTTTTGAAGCTCCGAATTATGTCACCTAGTCCCTTGGCTGTTGATCTTCCTTGGACTGCATATAGTGCTACGTAACTCTGATTGAGGTGATTTTGGAAGCATTGACTCCGATCGTTGTCTTGATCAGATATGTATGGTTGAATTGTCAATCTGAGGCTCTGAAATAAATATCCTTCTCTCCTGACCATAAAAAGGGCACAATTAACCTAAATTTTATACAACTACTCTAAATGCAGAATGATGCATGCTATGGAATATTTATAACATGAAATGCAAATTTAAGCCTGGGAACATGCATGAATAGGAATTTTATCCTCAATAAATGTGTTTACATCATATTCTCATGCCTATGTTTTGCTTGTCCATAGAAAAATTAAACTACATGCTATGTATAACATCAAAACTAGGATTAGATGCTTAGGCCTAAGTCATTTTATTAACAATAGAAAATTTCAACTAAGATCCTAAACTATGAAAACTCAATAGTACCCGGGTGCCTGCCAGAATGCAAACCGCCCAAGTCGTCTCCTTATTTGAAAAGGGAAGATACATTTTTTATTTTTTTTTCTTTTCTAATTTTTTTTTGTACTTTTGGAGTTTGAGAGTTCCGGGATAACTTTTTACGACTACCTGACCCACCCAAGACTCGAAAAGGATCCTAAGTGCTAAGCATCTTGTGAAAATAGTGAAAGACTCAATAAGTAGTTGTTAAAACGGACTTCAGGTTTCTATGACCCTAGGTGATCTTGCCTAGAGGTTTATCTTTTCGAATGGTAGCTTTCTCCCTACTTATTTTATTTATGTGGTCAACACAAGGGCGAACCCAATGTATATCTCCCTGATTTATTCTACTCCCCCGCTTCTTCCTTAAGTGTTTTGGGAATTATTGTGCATTTTTTTTGTGAGCTGGGTTTTGGACAACCGGTCGATGAGTTGTTGCCACTGACAACTTGCCAACCATACTCGTGTGGTGAAGTGTGGTTTTATATATTTTTTTTATTTTCTCCTTTTTCTTTTTTTTTTAATATTTTCTTTTCTTTTCTTTTCTTTTCTTTTTTTTTTGAGTAGGTGACTTTCCTGATCTAAGATTTACCTAAAGGCAGTACAATGAAAATGGTCTTGTGATTGGGCTCTGGACAATCGACCGATGAGCTGTTACTACCGACAACTTGCTAGCCATACCACTTTAAATAGTTCATTAGCTACCCAATTTTCAAAGAAACCATCGAAAAGTGAGTCAGTGCAAAAAATATGTGTAGATGCTTAGGATTAAAGTCCCCCCAAATCAGAGGGCAAGTTGATAAGTCACATACTTATCATACCAATTTATTAGCCAAATTAAAAATGAATTTAAATTGGCAAGGACTCGAGACAAAGTCCACATTCGAGTGGACACCTGGACTAATTAAGCTCGAAGACCTGAAGAGTCCAAGTGTTTAGGTCCTCTTCTATCATTTCCTAAAGTTAATAACTTCCAAATGCCTAAGTTCTCTTTTCCTAATTTCTTTCTTTTTATATCTTTTTCAAATTTTTAATTTTTTTTAATTTTATAAGAAACTAAGAGAAATTATACGGAGTTAACATAATGATTTTAGGAATTGATTATCCACCCCCCCATGCCTAAAAGATGCAATGTCCTCATTGTAAAAATAAAGACATGAAATGAGTGGAGTAAACAGAATATCACCTGAGTGTCGTGAAAATCCGGTCAGCTTCGCAAAGAGAAGAGTGTATACACACGCGCTAAGTTTAATGCCTTCAGCTAGGCATAACATACATACAAAGAAGAAATTGAGAATTCACAAGTGCAGGTCAGAATCAAAATAAAAATATTGATCCTGAAACCCATTAGCAGAAGATGTCCACAGACGTGGACTAGATTATGGTGCAGACCCATGCCCCAAGGTCGAGTGGTTCTCAAGTTTTGGATGAAAGTCACCCAGAACCGAAGGTTGTTAAGCTTGTGGGGTCAGGCCTGCGATTTTGTGGTGTGCAACCCAAGACCAAAATGGCGGACAATAGCTTGCGGCCTGGGCTACGCCACATGGCACAATCTGGGTCATCCATCTTTTTTTTGTTGTAGGGGCTGCTACAAAGGTCGGATTGAGTCGATTTTCGTGCCATTAGGCTGTAATTGTCGACTCGAATCCATCCGCACAGTCAGATTTGTCATTTGAAGCTTTGAATTATGTAACCTACTCCCTTGGTCGTTGATATTCCTCGGATTGCATATGGTGCTATGAAACTCTGATCGAGGTGATTTCGGAGGCATTGGACTCCGATCGTCATCTTGATCAGATCCGTATGGTTGGATCGTCAATCTGAGGCTCCAAAATAAATATACTTCTCTCCTGACCATAAAAGGACGTAATTAACCTAAATTATATACAACTACTCTAAATGTAGAATGATGCATGCTATGCAATATTTATAACATGAAATGCAAATATAAGCCTAGGAACATGCATGAATAGTCATTTTACCCTAAATAAATGTGTTTACATCATTGGCAACTCATGAACATCTTTTATTATGGTTTACATAAAAGCGTGCATAATCTCGTGGATGCTTCTTGTGGAGGTAACTTTCTAAATCGGGATGAGGAATCCGCTCATGAATTCTTTGAGGGAATGGTGGAAAACTCCATCAATAGTGCCTCCATGACCTAGTTTAGCAAAGTAAGCATGAATTTGATGGGCACCCATAAGATCACAAATCAATCCAATTTACGAGATTTAGATTATAGCTGAGAAACTAGATAAGTTCGATATTGTAACCAAACATTTAGATGAGGTTTGCAACTTAATGAAAAATCTATCACCTCTACTTGCTATGAATTTTGCGCCTCAAACTGTTTCGCAAAGTCCTGCGAGGAGAGAATTTGTGAATAATTTGGATTTACAAGATCTGTCTGCCTTGGGTTATACTTCTACTCCAACCCAAGGAGGGACCTTTGTCCCATCTTTCCCTACTCCTTCCCAACATTTTGTTGTGGAAAACATGATGAATTCATACAATCTTTACTCCATCCATGAGAATGATTCAAGATCTAACCCATATTCCAATATTTATAAGCTTGGATGGAGAAACCACTCAAATTTCTCTTGGGCTGATCACAATCAAAGACCCACTTATCAAAATCAGACCTGTCAAAACTCGCTGGTGTTGCCTTCTTAGCAACTGCAAGCGAGGCCTAACTAGTCGAATATGCAGAATTATTCAAGGCCTAATAGAGATAATCAACTCGAGAAGATTTTGAGATCTATGAATGAGAGCCAATGATGTAGTTCGAGGCTCTAACTGAGATCCAAAGGCAATGCATAAATGGACTGGCTGATTTATGAAATTAAATCACGTAGCTAGCTGAAACTCGTTTACCAGGTACTCTTCCATCGTAGCTAGTTTCAAATCCTTGGAATCTACCACATCCTAGGTATCAGGGCCAAGCACATATAGTTAATCAGGCCATTGATTTGAATCAAAACCCGCTCTTTGCACCTCCCAAGAGTGAGTTACCGAGTTCTTCTCAGCAACCACCTTTATTGTACCAAAATGATCCACCTATCATTCAAAATCAAAATTGATTGGTTGTTGATCCTATGCCTAATTGAACTCAGATTCTTATCTTTGCCTCATGTTGTGATTTGTTTACCTCGAACCAAATCAGATCTATCTTTTATGAAATCAACTCTTATCTATTTAAGATTTTCACATAAATCTGATTTTGGTCCTACGAGATCTTTCAAGGAAAATCAGGGCAGGAATCTTTTTATTATCCTTTTGCTGGTGGTTATTCAGCTATTCTGATCTGTGTTAATTCTTTCTTGATTCCCTCATTTCATATTCACATCTATTATGTTACGGGAGTTTATCTTTTCTAGGGTTTACGCTTAGTTGAAGGCGTAAAACTTAGCACCTGTATATAGCTATTTTTGGTTATTTCTTTTCTATTTTTCCTATGTTTGTCTAATTCAACACTTAAGTCTACACTTTATCTAATCACTTCCTTATTACCTATCCTTTACTTAGTCCGACTGATCCCTCTCTTTTGTCAAAGCAAAAATCATCTGCTTGAGATTTGTCGATCTCCTCTATCTGACTCCTTCCATCACCCTATACTAAGTGAAGTGTAGAATCCTTTTCACCATTTCTTTACAATGAGGACATTGTAAGATTTTGGCATGGCGGGTTGTAAAGTGAATCTTAATACTTTAAGTGTACTATTAGACTAAAGAAGAAAAATTTTGAAAACCCTAAAATTTAAAATTTTGAAAACATATAAAAATTTGAAAAAAAATTATAAATGATAAATGATAAAAATATAAAAATAAAAATATTTTTCTTTTATGGGGGATTACATTCATGAGAGGAATCCTTTCATAAGAAGAGGAATTTTGGAGGAAAATCATAAAAGGACTTTATTTAATATTTATAAGTAAATTAAAAAGCTTAAAGAGTATGAATTTCTTAAAGTAATCTTTTAAAGGTCAGAAATAAAAAAAAATATATTTATATTGTCTAAATAGTGTACATAAATAAGAGCATTGAAACCCTACTTTGGACTTTGTCTTGAATATTTTTCAAAACAAGTTTTTTACTTTTGAAAAGAGATTTTTTGAGTTGAGAATCTGAGACCTAAGTATCTGATTTGTATTCCCACTCATTACTTTAAAAATAAAGTAACTAAGATGTTATTAATTCATATACAAGACTTAATTTTTGGAATTAAATAGTAACTTTCTTGGTCAATAAGACTAGGTTATGTCCTTTTGACTTTGAATTTCTATTTTTATCACTAAGTTGAGTAAAAAGACTAAATACAGAGTTAATTAAGTAAAGAAGTTAGTTTAGAACCTTAATCATAAGGCCTAACGGGCTATAAGTGATTGCACAACAATCATATGACTTAAATGACCTGAATTAAGGTAGGACTTAGCATAATTATAGCATAATTCATACATTAGTAGCATACCTTGCATCTTTCCTACTTTATTTAGATATTCATAAATAATTCCAAAATAATGCACTGATTACTGTGTTACTTAGCTTGCAGGTAATAAAAGCTCAAGAGATGGCCTGAAGCTAGATAGAAGCTAGGGCTAGAGCTATAGTAGAGCAGCAGCAAAGCTGAAGTAGAGCAGCAGTAGAGTTGAATAGAAGCCATGGAATAAAGCTACACTCAAGCTGAAGACATAATATACGGAAGAGGAATACTACATTACTTGTAGGATTTTAATGCTAAGATTGAATTAATGAGAACTTAAGGCATCCCTACACCTATCCCTAGCATTAGGATAGCCTTAGATGCCTTCCCAAACCTTAGCCACCCTTCCATTAGTTCAATATAGCCTAGAACACCCAAAACCCACTTTCCAGCATAGTTCTGGATGCCCAGACATTAAGTCCAAACGTCCAATTTTTACAGAATCACCTGTCAAAACCTAACCTAAGTACAGACCCAAAATTGGACATCTAATTCTTTGTCTAGATGTCCAGTTTTGACATTTAAGATGTCTGATCTTCAGATAAAAATTATGGTACCCCTCTCGTTTTGCTGTTTTGAGAATCAAGCCTAGATATTGACTCCTAAAACCTATAAACCCAATCCTACACCCTAGGAAACCTTATTTAAGGTACCCTAAGCCTAGTACACCACCCTAGGACCCTCCTTAGAACTTAGATAACTTCTCTCTAAACCCAATTGACTTGGATTTAAGTCAATTGCATTACACTTATTCAATTGGACTCATAGAGTCCAATTGAGCTCAAATCTCAACCAACATAAGTCTGATTGGACTCAGTGAGAGTCCAATTGACTCAAGCCTAATCTAATTGGAAATTTTATATCCCAGTTGGACACATGTTTACCCAATTAAACTTGCTTAAGTTTAATTGGATCAACCATTTAGTAATAGGTTACACCTAAACCTATTTTTAGACAACTTAATAGAACCCACCTAGGACCTAATTGGAAGTGGACCAAGTGGTTCACTTTACCACACATTCACATACACCTAACCATACACTCACGCACACACACACACACTCATACATGCACATCCACTCTCCAACTCTAGAGAAAAATCTGGAATGGCCACACATGGTCTTCTTAGATCCACAAAAGGTGGATCTAAGAAGACCAAATATAGTGAAAGGCCATGAATACTCTAGAGAAGTCTAGAGACTTCTCTTGAGAGCACCTTGGCCATCCACCAAGTCTATATAAGGACACCCTTGGATGGCTAAAGCCCCATCTCTTGGACCCCGATCTTTATGCCACTTGCACCATCACTCACGAGCACCTTCACCACCTTTACTCCAAATGTCCAAGAGAGCACCACCACCTCCACCTCTTGAGAGGCCGACCTACCCACAATTGGCTATCCCTCTCTTCCCTCCTACCACCTCTAGCCACACGGCCACCGGAGACCACCCTGTTGCCCCAATTTCTTATAGCATAGTTGATCTTCGTAGTTTAATTTATGCCCTATTATCTTGCTAAGTAGTATAGTATTACTATCCTCCAAGAATGCATGCATAATCTTTCCAAGATCCAAGCATGCATATCTTTTCTGTTAGCATAGATCTCAGTTTTCCTATGTACAAGCATTCCTCTATAGCCATTGTAATGACATCAAGATTTTGAGGAAACAAAATAAAGTTGCCTACTTCATATTTCCAACTTTTTGCAATAAAAGGATGTCATTTCTAGAAGATATAAACGATTTAGAAATTGATGCATTCTCCATTAATAGCCATCGCAAAGTAAGGGTTGTGCGAATGAGCACCCACACATTCACCTTCACCATTTATTTGACTCATGCACATGTTTTAAAGGTTAATAATGTGACCATGAAAGCACAGAGGGCAAGAGGTCAATCTTGTTTCCTTTTTACCCCCATGGATGAAGGATATGCCACTCACCTAGAAAAAAGACTTGAAGATTTTAGTTAGCAGTAATAAAAATGAGAAGGTGATAAAAAATAAATGAAAAAGAAATTATCTATTAAAATATTCTACACCTTGTAATAATGCACCTCGGTATAAAGCATCTTGCTACAAATGGGTGCTACACTCCATCCAATAAACAAAAACATCTCAATACAAATGGGTGTTTTAACCTATAGAAAATGGATCAGAAAAATATGGAGATAAAAATTAGGAATGAGGGACCCAGTGGTCTGTTTAGTGTGTTTTGCATCGATTTATGAGATGAGCATCGTAGTATAGTTGACAAAACTACTTTACAACATTTAAATTTATAGTGTCCTCAAAAACAGAAAATGAGATCGAAGTCGTTCGTAGGGTGCAAATATGGAATTCATAATACTAATCGCGATATAAATTAGATGAGCACAATCAATTAATTGCAAGAAATATATTCAATGAATCTACTCAAAAGGATATTAAATTATAAGCACTAGTATCTCAAGAAATTACTTTGATAAAAAGTAAAGAGACTAAAACTGGTGATTTAGATCACCAAAGATATCACTCAAGTTAAGCACATATCAAGCATTCAATTTCAGATCAATTTTACTACAGTAGACTCGAACCATGTATGTCTCAAGTCAACATATTCCTTGATACATTCACAGTGTTCAAAACCAAGCACAAGGCCTCACCAGACATCGTCAAGTAAGGCTCAGACGCCTTAACCCACCAAAGCATAGAGCCTTAGCAAGCATAGAGCCAACACAAGATCAGAAGCCTCTTCAAATTCTTGCTAAATGTTAGAGCAAGTAGGCATGCATCTCGAGGCACATGGCACATATCTCAAAGCAAAACCCTCCCCCTTCCACCTCAGAAATTCCTCTCTAAGCCCTAATCGGATCCTCAATTAGGTAATCGGGTCAAATACAGGGGACCAAGCTCACCAGTGTGGGTAGTGAGTGAGGTGTGAGAGGGTGTGAGAAAGCGCGTGGGCGAGGGGACCTCATCGCCGTGTTTGAGGCAAGTAACTGAAGGTAGTGAAACAACTTATGTGTTGCTGCACGCTTCAAAATCCCCGATGTGGGACTAAAGATGGCTGCTCCTTCTTTGTATGTAGCCAATGAGAGTTCCTTCCAAATTAAAGCATCTACCAGGGCTTTGCAACTCTACTGAATACCTAGAGCACTTCGCAAGGTGATACTGCAACTCCTGGAGGTGATGTTGAGGCCGATGGTGGCTAGAAAAGCATGGTCGGTGACGAAGATGATGACCGGCGACAGTGACACTTGAAAGCATAAATATGACCTCTCGACCCAATTAGACTAGCTCAGAAGCTTCGTCGTAATGTGAGGGAGGCGGTGGCGGTGGTGATTTGGTGATTAGGGCGTTGTAGTGGTTAGACGATGATGGTGGAGGTGATCGGAAGCTGGGTTGCTTGGAGGGGCGAAGGAGTGGGCGAAGCTTCCATTTTGTAGAGGGCTTTTGATCTGTGGAAGATAGGGAAGCTTCTGGTGGTGATAGTTGGGTGTATGGTGGTCTTTAGTGGTGTGGCGGCTTCACTGGAGGTGCTATCATCATAGAAGAAAATGAAGTAGGAGAGTGGCGTACAATGGTTGATTTGAAGTGGGGAAGGTTGATTCTAACCTAAAGAAGGAGAGAGAGAGATTGGCCCAGTTTAAAGGACAAAAAAGGGAGAAATTCGCACTGGGGTGCCTTACCGGATGTAAGGGAGACGAATACCTCTAGTGGGCGTGGACGACATGACGTAAGGGGTTGGAACCCTTCGCTTTGGCCCACTAGGTGCAGAAGAATTTGGCACTCCCAATTTGATGGTTTGGAGGCTGTAGGAAGATGGGGGAGAGGGATGCCAGAGTCGAGGTCAAAGGTAGCCATAGTTAGAGTGGAAAACTTGATTTTGGCCTGAACTAGACTAATGAGTACGGTTGAAACACGGGGGGTCTTTTATAGAGCTCATAATCGAGATCTAAATGAGGAAGGAAGATTGATTGGACCTTGTCTTGGAGGAAAGAAGTCCTCAATTTTCTCGAGCTCTCCTGACCTCTAGGATCAATTCCAATCCCATAAATGGGGTTGGTTGGATTCTTGATTTTCTGATCAGTAATCCCTCTAATTTTGGAGGGATTTGGAGTTGAATCGAGAGAGATCTCCTCTCTTGAAGGTCGGTGGGCTTGGGTTCACCCCTGCCATGGCAAAAGGGACCTATTTGCGAAGAAGACGAGAAACTTACGGACCTGGACCCAAGAAATTTCGAAAGCTCAAGGCTTAGGTGCGAAGAATAGAGTTTTAAGGGACTAGATTGCAAACTAGGTCAAGATGAACTCTGATTAGGCCCAAATTTTATTTTTAACCTAATTTGGATCCAAGGAATCTTCTTGTGTAGTCGGATTTGAGTTTTGACTACTTTTAACTAGGCAATTTGCACAGAAGCCCAAATTAGGGTAAAATACCATCTGAAGCTTTGTCCAAGGTTAAAATGGGTTCAGATGGTCAAACTAAGGGTACCAAATCTCTTAGAGTTTTTTTTCTATGAATTTTAGGAGGTTTAGATGAATTTTATCCTGACCAGAACCTCTTCAACTCAAGCGGGTCTGAAATTAGGGTTTTGGGTGCTGCTGCGGTTCTCGGAATACGTGAAACCCCATTTCTATCTGTGCTTCCACTCTTTGATTTTAATGTTTATTTGACCTTCAATTAACCCATATAAAATCTTGTGGTTACTCTATATTTATGATGTGATGTTAAAACTACAGAATTAGCCCTGTTTTAATGCTTTCTTAAGAAGGATTTGCATGGAATTACTACTCTCAAGCGATTATTCAGGAGCATTTGTCACTTGATTTCAATTAATTAAAGCTAATTATGGCGGCCATGGAGTTTTGTAGCTGAATTCCAGCCTTGGCAATCGACATTTCAGGATAATCCCATCTTTGGCACCTGAACCAACAAAAGGTGCTTACATGCCCCCGATAGGATATTTAGATATCCTAGGAGACAAGTACCGAGGAGACGATATGTTAATACCCATCTTTTGGGGCAATTTTCCACCTTTCCACATCAGGAACTCGTCCAATCAACTTGTGTCTTTGAGCCACTCATAAGCTAGATCTTGGAGATGACTTTTCAAAACATAACACTTTTGGCATTATTTCTTCATTAAGTACACTGAACTAGACTAGTGTGTGATTTTGGGTGCTTAGGTTACCAAGTCTCACAAATCAAAGGGTAGTCAACGGGGCTGAATAATTCCTAAGCCTTAGACTTAATATGTCAGCTTTGCACTTTCCTCAACCTCTTGAGGACTAATCCGAATATTAACGAATACGTGAATGTTTAACCCTTGAAACAAGCCTAAGAGCCCTAAGATCAGCACTCTTACTAATCTCCTTGTCTCTAGTACTTCAAGACTTAATCTTTGTTTTGATTCGCTCTAGAACTTAAGTAGATCCCATAATCAATTGCTATGACTATCATTTTTTCTTTATTTTTGCTCCTTTTGACATTTTGTATCTTCTCTTTTCCTCCTCAAGAATGATTTGCAATCAATTCTTCAAAATTTTCCTCCCCTTTTCCATTTTTTTTAAACATGTATTTTTTTGTGAGAACCCCTTAGAGACTTGAATTTCCATTTGTTTACACTTTAACATCCCCCATGCCTAAGTTTTGCGATGTCCTCATTGTAAACCAGGAGGGTACGAATTCAGCTTGGTTCAAGGTTTAGAATAGGGTCAAAGGGTGGGTGAACGGGTCAAGATGACTGTTGTGGATGATTTCAAGCCTTGATACGAGTACCAAAGGTGGAGTTAGCTATTCTAAAGTTGAACTTTCAAGTGCAATAGGAGTGTAGCTCAAAAGATAGCCAGAAGGGTCTCAGGTTTTTAGAGTGATGGGTTGCCTCTCATTAAGCGCTAAATTCAATGCCTTCAACTGAGAAAAAGGTGGTCAAGGAGAAGGGGTGGTCAAATCAAGGAAATTTTATAGAACAAGCACCTTGATGAGTAGCCTGGTTGGTCCAACCAGGTGCTTGTTTAGATCAATAGGCTGATAATGCAAACTAAACCCAATCAGTTTGGTGGGTTGATGGATGTGAATCAACAAGTGTGGAGCCCACCAGATACTTTGTGGCTAAAAAGAAGATGGAAATGCATATCTAGGGCTTTGCTGAATCGATTCAGCCTAATCAGAGTAGGGGTCCTCAAATGATAATGGATTTGTGGAAAATGTAGGAATCCTACTAATGGGATCAGAGAAGGAGGAAATGTGATTATGGGTCTAATCAATGTCCGATTCTCGATCAAAAGATGGCGGGAAATCATATGCAACTGGATTAGAGAAAGGTGAGTCAGAGTAGAAATTGATTCCGATGGTGGGTTGGGGTTGAGATTGGAATTTGGAAGGCTCTATATGTGGTGTGGCTACTTTGAGGTTTAGATCGTTGGCCTCAAAATCAGAATGAAAGAATGGATCATGGATACTAAGGTCATAAACTTGCTCATAATCATGTAGAAATAAAGGTTCTTTGAAATCAAAGTATGATTCGAAATCATCGGAGAATCTACGAAAATTAATTTCTGAACCTGATTCCAGATTTGGATTTCCACCACAGAATAAATCATGATGCATAGAATCAACAACCTAACTTGAATCTAACTCAAATTCTGAGCTAAAAAAGGTGACCTTATTAGGCATAGGCTTATCTTCTTGGCTCCTAGGGTAGACCTAATCAAATCGCAACTCTTCCAACTCCTCTATTTCTGTATCGTAAATTGGTGTGACTTTCAAAAAATCAATCCATTCTTCTAAGGATTCTGGAGAGGTATAATCATCAAATATAGGCCCAAAATCAAAATTCATATCTAAAATCTAATTCTCATCAAATTGGGCTTCTTGATCATCCCAAATAGGCTCAGATCTGGTGTCTAGGTTAAGAGTAGGGATTTGGTTACTAGAATCTGGACATGGTTCTATTGAGATGTTAGAATCACTCTTGACGATTACCTTAACAGGATAAGGTTTGGGAATTACATCCTCAAGAGGTTCTGATTCAAGCTCGCTACAGGTGTTTGGGAAACCAAGGCATGATGGACTAGCCTCATGGCTCTCTAAGGCTGGTTCAGAATCAAGAACACCTGCAACTAGATCCACCTAACCAACATCTTGATCAAGTATGTCATTCTACACAAAGTTCGAATCTGATTCCAATTGGGTTGGGGCTCCACAAAAACCTTCATTTTCTAACCTAGGCTTTGGGAAATCATATTGATTCTCAGTATTACTCCAAGATTCATCATAAGTTTCTATGGGAATATATGGGTATTTTTGATTGATGACTTCATACAGCAAATTACCACGTTTCTCAATGAGATGTTGGTGTATTTCTCAAAGTGGGGGACTTGTCCAACATTGTAGATACTCGTTACTATGTAATTTCCCAAATTCAATGTATTCTGATAAGAGATCATCCTGGGTTGAACCATTAATCAATTAGGTCAATAATAAATGGGCACAGATCATAATGAAGGTTGTTCTTTTTGACACATTAACCTGAATGTTCCTAGATGGATTTGAGGTTTTATAATACTCATCATGATGTCTAAGAGTAGCCTCGATCATTTTCTCCTTCATGTTCATTTGGGATTCAGGTTTCATAAATAGTCTTCCTAAATTGTCAGGTTGCATTTTCAAATTGGGAAGCTAAAGGAAGGAGAACAGCGGCGAAGGAAGGAGGAGGTGGTAGGATGGCATCACGGCGAGGATTTTCTTCTCGAAGGTGGTAAGAGGACGGCCATGGGATGCTCCACGAATGGGGGTGAGAGGTGGGAAAAAATGTTTAATTTCTACTCTAGAGGAGCATCCCGAGCTTAAGACAAGCTCTCTCTAGAGCCTTGGAGGTGCTGAGGGAGAGAAAGGAAGAGATGAAGAAGAATGGGAGGGGTAGGGGCCCTTTTATAGTGGAGGAGAGGAGGCTTTACGCACATGGACAATTAGTGATGTCCATAAACATCGTTGAAGACTCCTCGTAGACATCACTGAAGACCAATGCGCGGGTGCGTGGTGCTCGTGTGCTGGCATGCGCTGCTGCACGCTATGCTCACCCATGTCCCACATGTCACATACACTCCACACGCTATGCACTTGCTACTAGTGCGTGCCCTTGTGCAGCCTGGATAGTGCCACTTCGCGTGATCTGGGTCATCTATCTTCTTTCCTTTGTAGGGTCTACTAAAGATGTCAGATTGAGTCAATTTTTGCATCGTTGGGTTGTGATCATCGACCCAAATCCATCGGTGCAATCAAATTTGTCATTTAAAGCTCCTAATTGTGTCACCTTGCCTCTTGACCGTTGATCTTCCTCGGACTATATATGGTCCTACAGGACTCTGATCAAGGTGATTATGGAGGCGTTGTACTCCGATCATCGTCCTGATTAGATCTGTATGATCGGATCGTTAATCCAAGGCCTCGAAATATAACTCCTCTCCTGGCCGCAAAAGGACGCGAATTAACCTAAAATTTATGCACACTATTTTAAATGCAAAATGATCATGCTATGAAATATTTATAATATGGAATGCATATCTAAGCTTAAGAACTTTCATAAATAGGCATTTTAACCTAAATGGATGTTTTTACATCATACCCTTATTGCTATCTTTTGCTAGTCCCTAGCAAAATCAAACTAAATTCTATTTATAAAAATAGAATTAGGATTCCATTGCTTAAGGCATTAGTTGTTTATTAACAAAAGAAAATTTCAACTAAAGACCTAAACTACGAAGACTCAACAGTACTCAGGTGCTTGCCAAAATGCAGATTGCCCAAGCCCTTGCCTTATTTTGAAAAGGGAAGATACATATTTTTCAATTTTTCTTCTGTTCTAATTTTTTTGAATTTTTGAGTTTAGAACTTCGGGGTAGTTTTCTACGGCTACCTAGCCCACCCAAGACTCAAAAAGAACTTCAGGTTCTAAGCATCTTAATGTGAAAAAGTGATAGACTCAATAAGCGATCGTTAAAATGGACTTCAGGTTTCTACAACTCTATGTGACCTTAAGAGTTTCTGCCTAAAGGTTTATCTATTCAATCGGTAGCTTTCCCCCTACTTTTTTTGATTTTTTATGGGTCAACACAAGGGTGAACAAAGTGTATATCTCCCTGATTTATTCTACTTCCCCGCTTCCTCCCTAACTGATTTGGGAATTATTTGTGCATTTTTGTGAGCTGAGCTCTAGACAACCAGCCAATGGACTGTTACCCAGGACACCTTGCCAGCCATACTCATGCAGTGAAGTGTGGCTTATTTTACTTTTATTTTTTTTCTCCTTTTTCTATTTTTCTATTTTTCTTTCCGAGTATCATTTTTTTTTCTTTTTTTTCTGAGTAGGTCACTTCCCTGATCTAAGATTTATCCAAAGCCAGTAGAAAGAGTATGGTCATGTAGCTAGGCTCTGGACAACTGGCCAATGGGCTATTACTAATGACAACTTGCTAGCCTATTACCCTAGTAAGTTCATTAGCTACATAATTTTCGTAAAAACCATCGAAAAGTGAGTCAATGCAAATAGTGTGTAGATGCTTTAGACTTATAGACCCCTCAAATCAAAGAACGGGTTGATAAGTTGTGTACTTATTGATGAGAGATTCATTATATCTCTTAACTATCAATAATTAACTTGTTTCCCTAGTTAATTAACCAAGAATATAGTAAATGCAGGGTTAATTATACTATAGGGGTTAAATTATTAAGGATCACTAAAAAAAGTTAAAAATGCTAAATTAAATATCAATTAATCTTATTAATAATTTAATTAATAATTTGGATTTAAAATAATAATAATTAGCTTCATGAAAAGTATTTTATTTAACTTAGTTAATATTATGACCTAACCTATTTAAATTAATCATTTAAATAAATATAGCTAAAAAGGGAAAAAAATATAATTTCAAAGCATAAGTATAATAGTTACCTAATTTATTATTATATATAAAAAGTTGAAAAAGAACATTAAAATAAGCCTCAAAACTAACTATTTACATTTCAGTCCCTAAATCCTACTTCATTTGAGACCTTATTACAAATAGGTCCTTCATTTATTATGAATATACCCTTGTGCACAACGTCATTCTCTTCTTCTTCTTCCTCCTCTTCAGCCATAGACGATCCTCGACAGTCGGTTTTCACACCCTCCGATCATCGCTCATCTCATGTCTGATAGCACTTGTCGTTGCTGCCATTGTTGCGCTCACCACCACCTCTTCATTCGACAGACTGGATGGTCTTTAAATTCTATTTAGGTTAGGCGAAGAAGCTCACTGGCGTCGGAGACCACTTCAGTTGTTCCTTTGAACCTAGACCTTATTTCATCCATATACAACCCCCTAGTCCCCAGTTACGCCAATAAATAGCCATGATCACCTCCGATTTGAGCTGGTCAACTCCCTACCCTCTTCTCCCACTGTATTCATCCATAGGCTATTCATCCCCTACCTCCAACGACTTCTTCCTCTTCCCTTTGGCCTTCTACAAGGACCTAGACCTCCCTCTGCTCTTCGCCATCTTCTGCCGCGTCTATCAACAAAGCTACGCCGCCATCGTCTCCTTTCTGCATGTCACATTCTTTCTCCACCAGAGCTCTATTCTCCCCCTCTATTTCATCCTCCATTACACGCCTTCGACAGAGACCTTTAATCCCCTTTCGTCCATGTAATGGTAGAGTAGCATAGATTTCAATTTACTTTAGATCTGGCTAGTTAATTAGTTCATTGGTGTAGTGTAATGATGAGTTTTTCATGTCATCTTCCACAGCTCTGGTGAGCCAATTCCGGCTTGCCAAGTGTTCCTTCATCTATTAAATCACTTGTTCATTTTCCTCAACTACTCACGATGACAATCCACCTTCTTCCTCATTTAATTAGCCATCTATGCGCCTAATTCCACTTCACCTCCACTGAACACCACTGCTGTCGATATGGAGATATTCAACAATTCCCACACTCATTAGGGGTCCACCATCTCTACATCACATAAGGGCCCCGTTTCTCTATTTAATTAGACAAATCACTCTCTACACTTAAATTGCCTAATTCCACTCCAACTTCTGAGCTCATTGTCAATGGTAAGCTCAGAAGAGTTTATTCACCTAACTAACCTACAAATCACCATTGCCTCACCTTACTAAGTAATTCCCCTCACTTAATTGAGAGGGAAAGAAGCTCTTGAGTTTGCCCAAACTTAAGATTTGTTTTTACTCGTTCTCTGATCAATTCTTTTGTGAGATCATTAACTTCATTAATTTAGATATTCCTAAGGTTCCTCGTGACTTTAGGAATTGATCAAGACCTTTATTGTTGAGTTCTGTGAGGATTTCATCTTTAGTAAGCTAGATCGATGTTCATTAGAACTCCGATGAGCTCCGGCGAGCCAAACTCGAGCCTTAGTCTTCGAAACTTTTTGTAAAGCTCTAGATAGCTTTACTTTGATGAGAGGATCATATTTCACCTATTAAATGTAAATTTTGATGACCGAATCATTTCATTAGACTTTATCTTGCCCAACTCCGGCGGGGTTGGATAGGAGATTCTGATGAGGACTAGAGTCTGGTAAAAGGTCCTAAAGCATGTATAGATTCTAGAGAACCCACTTTAAGTGTCAATTGGACCAAAGAATCTCTGATTTAGTCTGTCGAACAACTCATCTGAGTTTAGGCGACAATGCCTGAGAGCACTGCTGGAGTGCTCAAAACCCTAATTTGAGACTCTGAATCAATTCCTTGACTTAAATTGGATCTACTTAGATCTTGAAGTTGATCTTAAATGCTTTAATCTTTAAAGTAACTTTGAACCTTCGTAAGTCAACTCTAGGTCGAAAGTAGAGATATCGAGGTTTAAATTTTGATTCAGTGGGTTATTTGAGTTCCTGGTTTGATTGTGAATCAATTCAAATTGATTTAATGAAGTTTTAACGAGATTTGAGAGAAATTCCACGATCTGTAAAGTTTGTCTTTTCTAGAACCCAACATTGTTCCTAATGTTTTTGGTGAGATTTCAATTCCATTTTAGCCCAAATCAGACCTCTATGATCTGTATAATTATCTCAAACCTATTCCTAATGTTAAACTCTCTCTGTTAGACTGATTCAATTATGAATCAGAAGCTCGAAACCTAAGATCCAAAGTTCTGAGGCTTCTTGAGTTTCTGAAGCTCTTTTGTTCAAAATCTCTCTTAAACCCCACGGAATGCGATCTGCAGCATTGCAGTTCTCTCAATTGAGAGATATTAACTCATCTATAGGTAATTTGACCTAAAATTTACCCTCTGAAGCTCATTCCACGTCATGGCAACAGAGCCATGTTAAGGTCTTGATTCATTGAGCCAATCATGGTCTAATCATTGAATTGATGATGAAATCATGAAGTTGAGACCATCAGCTTGTGATTGAGTCCTTAATCGCTTGATTTGACTCAGTGAGTCGACTGGAATTAGTCCTTGAAGATCTACCTGCAGACGTTGTTGCATGAAGAAGAACCAGCTGGGAAAGTCCCACCTCGGAATCGTATGTGCATATGCCTTGGTGTATTACGAAATTGGTGCCCCAGTGCTTTAGCAGTTAAGCACTAGGCACACCTAAACCTCTTTGAGCATATCTTCTGACCATGATTTAAATGCACGTGCTGCACACATGCATGTGTGTGTGCAGGCATGTGTGCATGGGCCCAGGTGGGTGTAAGCATGTGGGCCTCATGGGTCTGGTATTGTGCATTGCTTGAAATCATTAAAAATTCACCTAATAAAAATTAGGCTTGGGCTTAGTAGGGTTTGGACCCACCCTATGGGTGTTGCATATCCCCGAAAAGCTCGAGCTGCCCATTAAATAATTTTTGTAAAGTATAAGAGTGGGTTTGAATTAGAAAAATTTCTAAGTGTGGAACATTGGAGTGCATAGGGAAGAGAGAGAAAGAGATTAATAGAAGAAAGAGGAGAGAGAAGCTTAGGATTAAAGAGAAAAGGAGCTAAGAATTAAAGGAGAGAGAATTGAGAATCAAATAAAAAGAATAAAGAAAGAGATTAAGAGAAACTAAAAGAGAGAGGAGAGACGTCTGATGGTGAACAAAATGTTGAAGGCTAAGAGAAGAATGCTTTGGTGCTTGGCTTTTACTTGTACAAAGGCATCATTATTCATGTAAACATTTCCTTATGCCTTATATTTTACAAATAATTTAAAAACATTTCCTTTTTAGCTTTTCATTGTTAAAATATTTCATGTACTTGTTGTTCAGAGCATCAATCGCATTTTAAAAGATGATTTACTTGTACTATAGTGTGAAACATGCTGAGAAATAAATTTATAAAATCTGGTGAGTACCGGTATGTTCACAAGGAGGCAATCATAATTTATACGGAAGCTCTTCAGAAAACTAGTTCTAACAGGTATTTATATATGTATATATGTATAAAGAGGCATCAGATATCCATAAGATCAAATTTCATTGCATTGATAGAGAGTTTTCTTCACAGTAGAAATTGCTATGCAAAAAGTAGCGATAGAGAGATAGTAGATAGATAGAAAGAGAGAGAGATAGAGAGAGATGCAGATAGATGATGACGCTTGTGGGATGCTTGTGCGAGGTGCGGCAATACCTCAGATCCAGAGCGTCAGGACGAAAGTCGTAGTTGTAGAGAGAGGCGGGAGACTCTAGAAGAAGGTGGAAGAGAGAGATAGCTGGAAGATGCCTTCAACAGGAAGGGCTGGGCCTTCTTTTATAGTTTTAATGAGGGGTAAAGTGGGCATTTTGGCCCTTAAACTCATGTAACAACCTTTGGGCAATCAGATCTGTCGATTGGAAGATCAACAGTACTGATCACACCTAAAAATAGCCTCCAACGTGCCTTCATCACACAGATTGAACCTGGGCTCGACACGTGGCAACTCTGCAGCCCTTGATCTGCAATCTGATGGCCCCTCTCGCCTGCGCATGCCTGCTTCGCTTCTTCGCATGCCCACTGGCTCAAAATGAGCGCCTGATCCTCAGTTGTCTGATCGTAAAGATCATGTCCGCTGCTTTTGCGTCAAAGCAAGCGCATGAGAGCGTGCATTTGTTAGTGCGTTCTACTACGGAGCACTCTATTTGTGACACGTGATCGCATCCATGCCTTCCACTTGAGATCTGACGGTCAATAGCGCTCGTGCCCACCAGCTTTCCTTATTTGGCACTCAGTGCCACTCGAACCCGCACCCTTCATGCGTGGGTTAGCGCTCTCACCATTGTGCTAAGGGCGGGTTTGTGTCGAGTTTCCTCTTCTTGCATCGCTACTCTCAGCCATTGGATGAAGATCCAACGGCTGAGGATCTTCCTTCCTTGATGGTGTGGGTGCGGGGTGATGGCGTGGATGTTTTGTGGCTGTTGGATGAAGATCCAACGACCCATAGCACATGATGAAGATGCCTTGAGACGCTAGGCTGCGGTGAGGGACAGCTGTGATGGCGCCACTTGGTGCCATCATGGCTGTCCATCTTCTCTTCTTTGTAGTGTGCCAATGGGTGCGGGGCTACAGAGCTCTGATCGGGGTGATTTTTGCGTTGTTGGACCGCAATCATTAATTTGAATCCATCCGTGCAATTGAATCTTTCATCTGAGGCTTGGATCTTTGTTATCTTGCTCCCTGGCCTCTATTGTTCTATGCACTGCACAAGATGCTATGGTTGTCTGATCAAGATGATTCTAGAAGCGTTGGACTCCCGTCATCATCCTGATCAGATTTGTATGGTCTAATCTATCATTCACATCTATCATTCGCAGCTTCAAATCATCTGCAATTTATTTCATCTCTCTTTTAGGTCATAAAATGATAATATTGAATCTTTCATCTGAGGCTTGGATCTTTGTTATCTTGCTCCCTGGCCTCTATTCTTCTATGGACTGCACAAGATGCTATGGTTGTCTGGTCAAGATGATTCTAGAATCGTTGGACTCCCGTCATCATCCTGATCAGATTTGTATGGTCTAATCTATCATTCGCATCTATCATTCGCAGCTTCAAATCATCTGCAATTTATTTCATCTCTCTTTTAGGTCATAAAATGATAATATTGAATCTTTCATCTGAGGCTTGGATCTTTGTTATCTTGCTCCCTGGCCTCTATTCTTCTATGGACTGCACAAGATGCTATGGTTGTCTGATCAAGATGATTCTAGAAGTGTTGGACTCCCGTCATCATCCTGATCAGATTTGTATGGTCTAATCTATCATTCGCACCTATCATTCGTAGCTTCAAATCATCTGCAATTTATTTCATCTCTCTTTTAGGTCATAAAATGATAATATTATCTGTGTACCTGACAAACTAACTATTATGCGAATTACGATGCTTATGTATGCATTGTTCCTAAGTTATGCTAGAATCTAACTTAATTAAGGTGATTTAGGTTGCATGATTGCTGTGCAATCACACCCCCTTGCCTAAATCTTGCTAGTCCTTAGCAAATGCAAGACTAAATACAAAGTCGTCCTATATGACTGATTTTTATCAAGAGTTTAACTAGAGATTTATTTCTTCTGTTTTCATCAAAAACTTTAGGAATCCAAATAATCATGAAAGTGTTTTGTTGTAGCCTATGCAACGGATCCAAGTGAAAAGCCAATCCACATCTAAAGCTCGTACTTGATCCTTAGTAAAAATCTATTGGATAGGCAGACTTCTCCCCTTAGGGTTATAAGATAATCTGTAAATTCACCCCTGGTTTTTGGCTTAGGTAGAAGATAACTGAGGTAAGTAGATTTGTATTTGGTAGCTCACACTCATCTGGTGCTGCATTTAGACGAGTACTTTAGAACTTAGATTTCCAAACTATTAAATAATTCAACTCAAAGAGAGACGAAAAAACTATGCTCACAACCTATTTTGTACTTATTCTCTTTTCTTTTCTTTCTTTTAGAGCTCACAACCTCACCATATTTGTCAATCTATTTGGTGGTCACTCCTGGTATTATCACTTTGATTAGGTTCTGATTACTCCATGACTAAGTTAGAATTTCTCAGCCCATATTTAGGCAGCCAGAAATACAGAAAAGTAGGTCAAGACTGTATTTGGTGGATCGTGAGGGTGGTAGGTATTGTTGCCTCATTACACTTGAAATAAAATCTAGCACAAACTCATTTTTTTCTGCTCTCTTTTTTTTCTATGTATATATATATATATATTTCTTTTCTTTTTCCTCTTTTTTATGTACTTTTTTTCTATAAATATGTACTTTTTTTCTTCTCTCTTTCCTTTTTCCCTTTTTTTTTCGCATCCAAATATCTACTAATGCAACGCAGTATAGCATACAAACTTTTATTTGCAAGGCATTATTCGGGATTAGGGGTGTTCAAGAAGATATCGGGTGTCTTATTTAGTGGAAGTGCCTATTCTTAGCATCAGAAAGAGAATGGATAGGACAACATATTTTTGACCTTGACATTAATACCCTCCTTCAGCTGAGGATTCAGTAAAGGGTGGTCATGAACATCCACCTTAGTCCTAGTTTCATCAGAACCTGCTCTCTACGTATTTACCTTATTTGGTGGCTCTCAAAATATTCGCACTAAGAATTTGTACATAGAAACCAAGAGCGAAAACTATGCCTAACTCTGAGTATTGTTATGTAATTATGCAGAAGTTAAGTTTCCTCATACTAGCCTTAGAGAACCAATATACTTTCTACTCTCACCTCACACTTATTTAGTGGATCTGCTAGAAGATAGTTTACCTAACGACCTAATTAATTTCCAAGGGCTCAGGAGAAGAAGCATTGTTTCTTCTCAACAAACTAAAGATGTCTATCGATCTTCATAGAGGATCCATTACAAATTTTACATGTAAGTGTGAAATTGTGCTTGATTCTAAACTTAGGAATCAACTTAAGAATAAATCCCTAATAAAACCTTCTTAATAAAAATTCTTTATGCCTAAAGGCAATAAATTTTTTTTTTGACACAAAAATTAGACATGCAATGTCCACTCCCCCATGCCTATTCATTACAATGTTGTCATTGAAATATATGTAGGAGAATCAAATTATAATAAGCAAGAGGAAGGGATATCACCTACCTATGCTTGTTGATCCAGGTCAACATGGATGCAAAGGATGCAAAACTACTTGTAATGAATACTGGGTTGCCTCCCAGCAAACGCTAAGTTTAACATCATTTGCCGGACTCAGTTCAACTCTAAAAGGATTCCACAAGGTTGATGTGACCATCGAGAATGGCATCACAGTTCTACGTGATATAAGGCTTCAACCTCTGACCATTTACCTTTGTCTCATGGCCGATCTTGGGGTCTAGGATAAGTAGAGCTCCATGAGGGTAGACTTTTCTTACAATGAAGGGACCTGTCCACCTTGATCTTAATTTTCCCGGAAAGTGTTTCAAGTGCATATCAAATAACCAAACCTTTTGATTAGGGACAAAGGTTTTTCTGGAGATGTACTTATCATGTAAAACGTTTTTCCTATTCTTATAGATTCTCGCACTCTCATAAGCATCGTTCCAGATTTCATCCAATTCAGTCAATTGGAGTTTTCTTTGTCCATATCGATTAAGATCTAGGTTAAATGTTCTGATTGCCCAATAAGCTTTATGTTCAAGTTCAACAGGTAGATGGAAAGATTTTCCATGGACCAGACGGAATGGAGACATTCTAATCATAGTTTTATACACAGTCCTGTAGGCTCAAAGAGCGTCATCCAATTTGATAGACCATTCCTTTTGATCTAGGTGGACCGTCTTTTGAAGGATTTTCTTAATTTCTCGATTGGAGATTTCAGCTTGTCCGTTGGTCTGCAGATGGTATGGAGTAGAGATTCTGTGAGTGACTCCATACTTGGTTAGTAAGGTCCTGAATTGATTGTAAGTGAAATGGGACCCGCCATCACTGATCAGAGCTTTGGGTACATCAAACTGACGAAAGATAATTATCTTTACAAAGTCCATGACCACTTTATGGTCATTGGTTCAGGTTGGGATAGCCTCAATCTATTTGGATACATAGTCCATTGCAACCAGAATGAACTAGAACCCAAATGAATTGGTAAAACATCCCATAAAATCAATACCCCAAACATCAAAGATTTTGACTTCAAGGACTAGATTTAGTGGCATCATGTCCTTCTTAGTCATGTTTCCTAGAGTTTGGCAATTGATACATGACCTACAGAAGTTGTACGAGTCACTAAATAAAGACGGCCAACAAAATCCACTCTGTAGTACCTTGGCTGCCGTCTTTTTTCCTGAGAAATGAACTCCACAAGCAAAAGTATGGCAGAATTCTAGTACACATGTGATCTCCTCATTTGGAATACAATGGCAGATAACCTAATCTACGCAAACTTTGAATAGCTTCAAGTCTTCCCAAAAGTAGTATTTGGCATCAGAAATCAACTTATCCCACTTATGCTTATGCCAATTGATGGGTAGTTTTCCGATGGCCAAATAGTTGACAATATCTGCAAACCAAGGTAGTTTACAAACAGTCAAGAGAGCCTCATCAGGGAAAAAATCACAGAGTTGAGGAGTTGTAGAGTCTACAAGGATTCTGGAAAGATGATCTGCTACTACATTTTGGGCACCAGATTTGTCTTTGATTTCTAAATCAAATTCTTGCAGGAGAAGGATCCATCTAATTAATTTGGGTTTTGCATCTTTTTTAGACATCAAGTGCCTTAATGTAGTGTGATCTGTGAAGATTGTGACATGAAATCCCAGTAGGTAAGGTCTAAACTTCTCCAAAGCAAACACTGTGGCTAGCAACTCTTTTTCTGTAGTGGTGTAGTTTCTTTGAGACTCATCCAGAGTTTTACTAGCATAGTAAATCACAGACGATTTCTTGTCTACCTTTTATCCCAAGATTGCCACAATGGCATAATCAGAGGCATCGGTCATGATTTCGAAAGGATGATCCCAATTAGGAGGTTGTAAGATGGGTGATTATGTAATAGCTTCCTTCAGCTGACTGAAAGCCTTTAAGCAATTTGAATCAAAATCAAAGGATTGATCTTTTACCATCAGGTTGCTTAAGGGCCTCGCCACCTTAGAAAAGTCCTTAATAAATCGATAGTAAAATCCCACATGTTCGAGAAATGATCTTACTTTCTTAACCATCAATAGTGGTGGGAGTTTGATTATAGTGTCCACCTTGGCTTTATCCACTTTGATTCCTTTTTCAGACACAACATAGCCAAGGACTATGCCCTCCTTGACCATGAAGTGACTCTTTTCCCAAGATAGAACAAGATTCACCTCAATGCATTTTTGTAAAGTCTTTTCAAGATTGATCAGTCAAGAATCAAAAGAGTCCTCGAACATAGAAAAATCATCCATAAAGATTTCCATGAAATCACCCACCATGTCAGAGATGATTGCAAGCATGCACCTTTGAAAGATCGCTGGTGCATTGCATAATCCGAAAGGCATTCTACGGAAGGCAAATGTTTCGTAGGGACATGTGAAGGTGGTTTTCTCTTGATCCTCGAGGTGGATAGCTACTTGATTGTAGTTGGAATAGCCATCCAGGAAATAGAAGAATTGTTGGTCGACTAGTCTTTCTAGGATTTGATCAATGAAAGGAAGTGGAAAGTGGTCTTTCTTCGTTGCACTATTCAGCTTCCTGTAGTCAATACAAACTCTCGAAGAGGAAGCTGTGCGGGTTGGAATCAATTCCCTATTATCATTAGTAATCACAGTCATCCTGGCTTTCTTGGGAACCACTTGTACAGGATTGATCCACAGGGTGTCAGAGATTGGGTAAATTATTCCTGCATCTAACCACTTGATTATTTCCTTTTTCACTACCTCCCACATGTTAGGATTCAATCGTCTCTATATTTCTCAGGAAGGTCTCGATCTGTCCTCAGTATAGATTCTGTGGGTGCAGTAAGTGGGACTGATTCCCTTCAGATCATCTAATGACCAACCAATTGCTCTACTATTTCTTCCCAAAACTTGAATCAATTGCTTTTCCTAAGTTTGGGTTAGATGAGAGCTAATGATTAATGGGTAAGTATGATCAGATCCCAAGAAAATATATTTTAGATGATCTAGAAGAGGATTAAGTTCAGGTTTAGGTCCTTGGGATGAAGGGTTCAGTGGTTGACCACAGTTACCCTCAAGAGGTTTGGAATCAAGTTAGTGATTGGTGGGCTGACCTCTTGATTGGTTTGGGTGTCATGGCCTATAGGATCAGATTGGGTTATTCCTAATTCCATACAATATTCAATGGCATGGTCCTCAGAATCTTCATCATTCCACAATCCTCAAATTGTTTGATGGCCTTAAAGAAGTTAATTTTTGTCTTCTTATCCCCAAATTTGATTTCCATACTGCCAGATTCATAGTCAATATTTGCCTTGGTAGTAGCTAAAAATGGTCTTCCTAGAATTATCAGGGTGTTCTTCAAGTTCTCTAGTACCTCCATGTCAAGGACTAGGAAATCCACTGGAAAATAAAAATCACGAACCTTGACAATTATATCCTCAACAATCCCCCATGTGTGGTCACAGATCGATCGGCTAGTTGTAATGTGACCTCAGTAGGTTTTAGCTCTCCAAAGTTAAATTTTTTGTATAACATAGTGGGGATCAAATTTATGGAGGCACCTAAACCTAACAGAGCCCTATCAAAAGTAGTATCTCCAATAACACACGAGATTAGAGGGGCTCTTGGATCTTTCTATTTTCGGGGTAGGTTTCTAAGGATAATTGCACTAGCTTGTTCGGATAACACTACACTTTTAGCTGATTTGGCCTGGCATTTAGGTGTGCACATTTCCTTTAAAAATTTTGCACAGGCTAGGATATTCTCAATAGCCTCAAGGAGTGGTATGTTCACCTGGACTTGTTTAAAAATATTAAGCCACTCCTCAGATGGATTGGTTTTCTTTTTCTTAGGTTTGTTCAAGGATTCAGGAAAGGGAGCTTGAGAGAAATCATGAGTGTTTGGGTCCTGATCCTTATCTTCTTGATCTCCTAGGTCAGATTCGAGCTCCTCAAGATATTGTCTAGGTTTAACTTTAGAGGGATAAGGATCTTGGATCTGTCTCCCACTTCTCAAAGTTATTGCACAGCAAAGGCGTTAGGGTTAGAAGATTGAGGTTGGTTCTACAAAATAGGTGGAGCCTGATTAGGGTTAGCAAAACCAAGTGGGTGCTGGGGAGTAGGTTGAACTATATGTGCCTGTTGCTCCCGTGTGTTGTGCTGGTTAACCCTATTGAAGTTTCTTGGGTTTGGGATGGGTTGGGATGGCAGCATCCCGTGTTGTCTAGCATCAACTAGCTGGTCTAGTCGTCCCGTCAATCAATTCTATCCTCAATTGATTCATTTCTTCCTTATGTGTTAGATTCATTTCTCTCATTTCTTTGAGGACGAGACTCAGATCAGAGGGCTGGTTTTCTTGAGTAGGTTGCGGCTGATATGTGTACCTACTAGGTTGCCCATAAGTGTTTGGCTTAGTCAAGTTAGGGCCTTGGGCAGGTTCTGACTTAACCAAGCAAAGTTAGGATGGTTGCGCCATCCAGGGTATTAGTGTTTGAATAAGGATCATTTCTAGTGTAATCCTAGAGTGCATTCACATCCTCAGGATAACTAAGCATCGGGCTGCCTAGTTTAGAATTCGAGGGCATCAAGGTCCCTCCTTGGTACCCAGAAAGAGATGAGTCCAAGTACAGTTGGCTCATAGGTGGAGCCATGGTTAGGTCATTGATGTTGTGCACTAATTCCTGACCTAGGGGGTTGGGGAATTGGTTGTGGGTTAACATAGGCACTCCTTGGGTAGGCATAGGATTTACTCTCGATTGTGTACCTAAGGAACTCCCGCCCTTCTGAAGATTATCCAGTTACTTATCCAAATTCTTCCCATTCTTTCCCATGAGTTCAACCTTGTGTAATCCTTGTGCAATTAATTCTAAATCAACCGAGTGTGAATTATTGTTAACTTGATAAACTCCGCTCCTTGGTTGATTAGCTCTGTTAAAGGCAAACATTAAGGCATTGTTGAGGGAATTTTCACTCATATTCATAAATAATTGAAAGGCTACCATAGTGTCTACTTAGGAAATTGACCCCACATGCCGCATCAACAAAATTCTTCCAATTGTCACTTAACCCATAATAGAAAATATGGGCCAAGTGCCACTTCGAATCCCATGCTAGGGGCATTTCCTAGCTAAATCATTGAACCTCTCCCAAGTCGCATGTAGTTGTTCCCCAGGATTCTGCTTAAAGGCTGTTATGGCACATCTAAGGGAATTGATTTTTCCTATAGAAAAGAATTTCTTTAGGAATGTGCTCCTTAAATCTTCTTAGGTTAGGATTGGTCTACCAATCGTTCTCAACTAATGAGCAGCTCTGTCTTTCAAGGAGAATGGGAACATTTTCATCATCAGGGTACCTTCATTCATGTTTCTAGGGCCAAAGGTCCTTCTTATGTGTAGCAGCTCTTCAAGGTGGTGGAAGGGCTCATTTGCCTCATGGCCATGGAAGTGGGGAATCAAATTGATAATATGAGGTTTGAGTTCAAAATCATCCCCATCCTGAGGTACCTTGACAAAGGGTTCAAGCTAGGCATTAGGAGGGTTGTAAAAGTCATGGAGAGGCCAGTCTGCCCTTCTTGGAGTCGAGTAATGGCCTGCACTATGACCTCCATTTGTCAGTCATGATGCTGTCCCTACTTAGTGATCTACCTTTGTAAGAGGGTCAAAGGTTCCATATTTTCCTCTTCAATTTCTTCTTTCTCGTGGTGACTAGCCATTGCAGAGGGTTCAGATTCAGATTCTGGATAAATAGGTCCTCTCCTAGGATTTCTTTCTAATGGTGGTAGCAAATCAGGATTTTGAGATCTACTACCTTGCTTGCACCAAAAGAATGTCTGTAGACAAGAGGGAGAAGACAAATGAGAGAATTCCTTGCCCTTTCAATGTAAGCAATCAAACTGGTCCTTAGAGTGTTATCCCTAAATAGACCTAATCTTGGCTCCCTAAAACACAACTAGGTTAGATCAACCCTTGAATTACTTGGTTGGCTAGAAGGGTGGGACCCCCTAGGACACCCCGCATGGTGGGACACCACTAAGGGTTAGCGCAATTACCACACTGACCTTTCTTGTCTCCAATGGGTCCAAGTAGACAAGGCCTTGACCTTAGTCCAATCTATTTTCAAGTCCTCAAGACTATTAATCCTAACTAGGGCATGTCTACTCAATTTTAGGCTTGGGTTTGATGTGCTTTTGGAATATGATGCACATTAGGGGTGGTGTTTGCCCTTAAAATTGATTTCAAATGTGTGAGTGCAGAGGCAAGGGGTTCACAAGTTTTTTTTTTTTATGATGAAGTGAATTTTAGAATTCAAATGCTTGTGTTAGTGAATTTTAGGATTCACTTGATTTAATATCTTCAATCAAAGTTCTGATGAGGCACACAAGAGTTTTGCAGATCCCAATTATTGGATATATTTCCTTTAAGTATGTAAATGCAAGTGTGCTCTATCCTTAATGTAAAACCCTAAGCACAGATAGTTCTACATGATTCTTTTAAGTCCAAAAATCAGATGAGTGGTATGACCCAGGCAACGCAATCAATTGGACCTATTATACCACTAACTAGGCACTCAAAAAATATTTTTCAAGAATTTTTAATGCACATTTTTATTTTTTTCTGATGTAAAGTGTATTGGGATTTTTTAGTCTGTTTTGACCCCTAGTTCATGATTGAATAATCCATGCAACCAAACATGCAAGAAATATTTTTTCATATTTTTTCTAAATTCTTGATTTCAACAGGAATTCAGTCCGCAAATTTCAATCAATCAGAGTTGTATAAAAATTCTTATGATATTTTGAACTCTGAAAAATCAAGAACAATAAACATTTTGATAACAGATCAATGCGTGAATTTTTAAAATTTTTCTATAACTTAGATTTACGCAAGATTTGGATATATTGTTCCTAACTTTCAAAACACACATCTAGTAAAAATTTGAGAATTTTCTGATGTGCAGATCTTTGGGAATTGAATTTATACACTAAGAGCTTCTTTCAGCCTGAAAATCACTAACAAGAGAGAAATACTTTTTTTTCTTATTTTTAATAAGCAAGAAAATTCTAACTAATCCAAAGGTTCAAGCAAATCCTAATTTTTTGAAATCTAACTAATCTAAACTACGGGTACTTACCTGAGATTCAAACTTGAAATTCTCCGTTGTTGCATTTTGTTTGGATTTCCTCGCTTCCTGCATAAAATGAAAAAATAGCAAGTTAGAGATCACAAATAAACACTGAAAAGCTTCAAAAATTTTCGTTGCCTCCCTGGCAACGGTGCCAACTTGTTCGGACTGTAAATCGCATTTTAAATGATGATTTAGTCGCAGTATAGCGAGAAATACACTGACAAATAAATTTATAAAATCCGGTGAGTACAGGGTCATTCGCAGGGAGGAGATTACAATTTATATGAAAGCTCTTCAGAAAATTAGTTCTAACAGGTATATATATATGTATGTATAAAGAGGCATCAGATATCCATAAGATCAAATTTAATTGTATTGATAAAGAGTCTTTTTCACAGTAGAAATTGCTGTGCAAAAAGTAGAGATAGAAAGAGAGAGAGATAGAGAGAGGTGCAGATAGATGACATCGCTTGTGGGATGCTTGTGTGAGGTGCGGCAGTACCTCAAATCTAGAGCACTGGGTCGAAAGTTGGAGTTGTAGAGAGAGAGGTGGGAGACCCTAGAAGAAGGTGGAAGAGAGAGATAGCTGGAAGATGCCTTCAATAGAGGGCCCTGGGCCTTCACTTATAGTTTTAATGAGTGGCAAAGTGGGCATTTTGGCCCTTAAACTCGTGTAACAACCCTTGGGCAATCAGATCTGTCGATCAAAAGATCAAAGGCTCTGATCACACCTAAAAATTGCCTCCAACACACCTTCATTGTGTAGATTGACCCTAGGATCGACATGTGGTAGCTCCATAGCCCTTGATCCGCGATCTAATGGCCTCACTTGCCCGCGCGCGCCCGCTTCTCTTCTTCGTGTGCCTGCTCAATCCTCAGTCGTCCGATCTTAAGATCAGACATCTCAAAGATCACACTCGCTACCTTTGCGTCGAAGCAAGTTCGTGAGAGTGCACGTTTGTTAGTGCGATTTGCCGTGGAGTGCTCCGGTCGCTTCGCTCGAGACCTGACAGTCAATAGCACCCGTGTCCACCGACTTTCCCAATTTGGAGCTCAGTGCCACTTAAACCCGCACCCTTCGTGCGTGGGTTAGCGCTCTCACCATTACGCTAAGGGCAGGTGTGTGTCGAGTTTCCTCTTCTTGCGTCTCTACTCTCAACTGTTTGGTGAAGATCCAATAGTGGAGGATCTTCCCTCCTTGATGGTGTGGAGGTGAGGCGATGGCACGGACATTTTGTGGCCATTGGATGAGGACCCAATGGCCCACAACGTACGATGAAGATGCCTTCCAATGCCGGGTTATGGTGAGGGGTGGCTGTGATGGCACCACGTGGCACCATCATGGCTGCCCATCTTCTCTTCTTTGTAGCTGGTTCTACAGAACTCTGATTGAGTTGATTTTTACGTCGTTGGATCATGATCATTGATCCAGATCCTTCCATGCAGTTGGATCTTTCATCTGAGGCTTGGATCTCTATTGTCTTGCTCCCTAGCCTTTGTTCGTCTATGGATTGCACAAGATGCTGTGGTTGTTTGATCAAGATGATTCCAGAAGTGTTGGACTCCCGTCATCATTGTGATCAGATCTATACAGTCTGATATGTCATCTATGGCTTCGAATCATTTGTAATTTATTTCATCTCTTTATTAGGTCATAAAGTGATAATATTATCCATGTAGCTGACAAACTAACTATTATGCGAATTACAATGCTTATGCATGCATTGTTCTTAAGTTACTCTAGAATCTAACTTAATTCAGGTGATTTAGGTTGCATGATTACTGTGCAATCACTTGTCCTTTTATTAATGGAATAATTGCAAGTTTTAATTGTTGAATTTCATGTGTAAATATTCATGTGGTTAACATATTTCATAATTATTGTAGTAATTAGTTAATTGATAACTTAAATAATAAAAATGGTGAATTAAAATTACAATTTTGCTTCCCAGTGAATGACCTAGACTCAACCAATTAAATGAAACGAAATCTAAAATGTTAGCTTAGCTTGACCCTGTACTACAATTAACGACAATATCCTAACAATTCTAGTTAACCTAAGTCCATTCTTACACGGTTAATTAAGACTAATAACCTTAACTAATTATGTTGAGAATTGAATGATCACTTATCACCCCAATTTATTGGCTAGATTAAAGTAAAATTAACATGGCAAGCACTCAAGACCAAGTCCACATTTTAGTGGACAACCAGGCTGATTAAGCCCGAAGACCTAAAGAGTCTAAGTGTTCAGGTCCTAAAGTATCGCTTCCTAAAGTTAACAAGTCATAATGCCTAAGTTCTCTTCTCCTAATTATATTTTTTTTCCTTTTTGAAAATTTAATTTTTTTTAAATTTTTTTTAAGAAAATAGAAGAAATTCCACATAACTAAAAAAATAATCTCAGGATTAAGTATCCACCCTCCCATGCCTAAATGATGTAATGTCCTCATTGTAAAAATAAAGACATGAAAAGGGCGGAATAAATAGAATATCACTGAATTTTGTGATAGATCCGATCAGTTCCGCAGAGAACGTGGAATATACACACGTACTAAGTTTATTGCCTTTAGTTAGGCATAATATACAAACAAGGATGAAATTAAGAATTCACAAGTGCAGGTCAGGATCAGAATTAAAAGATTGATCTTCAAACTCGCCAGTAGGTGATGCCCACAGATGTGGACCAGATTATGGTGCAAGCCGATGCCCTAGGGTGTGTGGTTCTAAGGCCCTCGATGAAAATCACCCAGAACCGGAAAATGTTGTGCTTGTGGGGTCGAGCCTGCGATTTTGTGGTGTGCAACCCAAGTCTAAAGTGGCAGACAATGGGTAGATTTGGTTCAATAGATTCGGGTGTCCACTTAGAGTTCAACTCAGAAAGATAGTCAATTGTTCTATACTTGGGTTGCACGTTAAAGATATCTTAAGAATCCTAGTAAAAGGTTGGTGGTTTTAGGTCAATAGGAACCTTTAGATCCAAATTTATGTTTCCCTCAGAATTAGCCTCCCAAATTTTCATTTCCAAATTTCTACCCCCCAAAATTAGGGTTCCCAGGACCTCCAGCTCGTTGTACACCCCATCAAAAATACCAAGTTAAACAATTGTGGCTCAATCAGGATTGACTTGGGTCCAATAATTTCAAAAATATCATCATTCAGCTCTTTGGGGTGTGGTTAAGGAATGGGGCTACTAATTGAATATTTTAGTAAATCTAGATTCGGATCCTCCAAGTTAGCCCCAACAGTATCACAATGCTCAGTTATCGGGCTACCAAATGGTTCATCATGCTCCTTGACTCTGTTTGTCTCACTAAAATCATTTTCCTTAACCTCAAGAAAGACTTCACTAAAAGATCCCTCACCCTCAAATTAAAGAATCCTTGATACTCATTTATATATGTCTCAAAATCATATGTTGTTCCTTGGTCTATAGAGACATTTTTTCCTTTCTCCCTGGCTTAGGGAACTCAGGTGAGAAAATCACATCATCCTTGATTGGTTGCTCTAACCCAACCTGGTCATCCCCTATCTCAGTAAATGTGTCCCCCCTAATAGGCACCTAAGCGAGTTCAGACATTAGCTCTACTAAAGGGGGTTCATCCTGGGAATCATCTAAAGATTGGACTAAGGCAACTACGAATTTCATCCTCAATCTTGATAATTTCCCAAGTAAAAACTCACCCAGGCCCTTATCCTTAACATCTTGGAGCCAATCCAATAAAGAACTATTAAGTTCATTAATCATTTTAGTCATAGGCTCCAATGCTTCAGTGTGTGGTGTTGGCTGAGCTTCTAAATATTGTATAGTGTTCCTCAAGTTAGCCAACACCCTATCTTGGACCTAATTCACCTGAACCAAATGGTTTGGTTCAGGGTTTGGTGGGTTTGGGTTAAATCTAGGGGAGTCAAGAAATTGAGTTTCTTAGGTCCCTCCCTAATAGTAGGTCATTTTGGGTTGTAGAAAGAAGGGCGATGACCTATATTCAGTATAATCCTAGGGAGGGTAGGTGTCATAGTCATCATATCCTTCCTGATTATAGATCGGGTTGGGTTGATCATCGAAGGGTGGAGATCTATAATCAGTGTAGGTGTGAGAAGGATAATAAGCATAGTATTGTTATCCAGGATTAGGCCCTGGACATTGAGGTTCAAAATCATATCCCCAATCAAAGTTATCCTAGCTAGTGGATGGGTAATCATAAGTCGAGTTGGGATAGTAATCATCTTGAGGATAAGTAGTGGTAGGTGGGTAGGATTGAAAATGTGTGTAGGATGTGGAAGCATACATGGTGAAGTAGGAGGGAAAATAGAGGAAAGAAAGGTGCCTTGCAATATAATCAATCAATCCTGTCCTTAAATTGGTTAGGTTAAGGACCTATGCTTCAGAAATGAACTCTAACCACACAATGAATTTGATGCTGTCCTTAATCCTGAAGGTGGTAAAGTTGGGCCGATGAAGCAGGAGGAGTGCGTCCCGAGGTTTGCTAATTATGCCAAACCCCTGCTTACTTAAGTCGTTTGACAATCGGACCCCCCAACTTAGCACCTTTTGAAGCAAGTAGACAACACTAATTAGAAATGCATTTAAGAGAACACCCTGAAATAGATTCAATGAATCTTAGGGCTAATGTCTACTCAATTTTAATTAAGGCTTGGGATGATTGAGCTCTTAGAATGTGATGGACCCTTTAGATGGGTTGTGCCCTTAATGATCAGTTTAAAAATGTGTGTGTGTACACAACCAGGGCTTTCAAACAAGGTATTATGGTGTGTCTTTTAGGGTTTAACGTTATTTAGTAGCTTTTAGGGTTTAATGTTTAGGTGTTTTCAATCAAGTTCAGTATAACACCCCTAGTTTTTGTAAGCACTGGTGATGATATATTCCTTTGAAACTCAAAAGGAATGTGGAGTGCCTGGTTAGTTCCTAAAAATTGAACCCTAAGTGGCAAGCTAATTGATGAATCACTTTTATCTTAAGTGGTGCGACCCAACCAACTCAATCAATTGGCCTTGATGCACGACTTAGTTAAGGTACACAATAATGTTTAACCTATTCAAATTTTCCACTCACTTATTTGTGTGTTGAGTTAATGTGTACCGGATCCACAAGTCAGATTTCGATTAAGTGGTAGAATCAATGTAGAGTGGTGCACCTTAGGTCGAGAGTTGTGGGTGTTTAACGTGTGTAGCTTTTAGTAAATCCCACAATCAGATAGTTTTTTTTATTAGAATCAATGTAGAGTGGTGTACCTTAGGTCGAGAGTTGTGGGTGTTTAATGTGTGTAGCTTTCAGTAAATCCCATAATCAGATAGTTTTTTTTTTTATGCAGGTGGGTGAGGTGAGTGGAGTGACAATCAAACAACCAAGATTTAACCTAAGATTTATGCAAGCTCTAATTGAGGTTTGAGCTATTAGTGTGGCGAAGTGAAATCAAGGGTGGGGGTGGTGGGGATACACTTACAGAACCTTCATCTACACTTTTCTTCGATCTAACCACTTTGGCTTGCCTTGGAAGAGTACCTGCAATCACAGTAAGATCAGAGAAAAAGTGAGATAAAAGCTAAGGCAGGAAAATGCGAGAAAACCAAAGAGCGTTGCCTCCCCGGCAACAGCATCAAAATGATGAGCATATTTTTTGCAATAGAAATCAGGGTTTTGGAAAACCCATTGTCGTAGTTGCAAAAATCGCTACCAGAGAAAATTTTTACCAAAACTCGAGGAGATTCCTGAGTCGAACACAGGGAGGCGAATGTTTGATTTTGTGAAACTTGCATTTTGAATTTATTTATTTTTGGTGATTCTGTCTTTTATGATTCTTTTTGTATTTTTATACGGCAAGAGATCAGATTGACAAAACTTTAACTAACTAATCTACTTGCAAAATTAGAGGGAGGGAGAGAGAGAGAAAGAGAAATATCAATATATAACTAACCAAAGTTTACTACAAATAAACAACTACACTACAAAGCAGTAAAAGATAGATAGAGGTGAGAAGAATCCCCCTCGACGACTACTTGGAGGATGACTTCTCTGACGTCGCCTAGATGAAGGTGGTGGGAAGTTGGAGGAAGGAGAATGGTGGCAGAGGAAGGACGGGGCAAGATGGTGTCGCGGCGAGAATCTTCTTCCCGAAGGTAGTGAGTGGACGACCATGGGATGCTCCACGAATGGCGGTGAGAGGTGGGAAAAAATGTTTAATTTCTACTCTAGAGGAGTATCCCAGGCTTGGGATAAGCTCACTCTTGAGCCTTAGTGGTGGTAAGGGGGAGGAAGGAAGAGATGAAGAATGGGATGGGTAGGGATCCTTTTATAGTGTAGGAGAAGACGCTTTCCACACATGAATAATTAGTGACGTCCATAAACATCGCTGAAGACCCGTAGCAAATGTCGCTGAAAACCAATGCTTCAGTGCGTAGTGCACACTTGCTGGCATGTGCCGCACACTCTCTGCACTTACTACTGGTGTGCGCCCTTTCGTGGCTTGGATAGCATGACTTGGCATGATCTAAATTGTCTATCTTCTTTCCTTTGTAGGGGCAACAACAAATGTCGAATTGAGTCGATTTTCATGCCGTTGGGCTGCGATCGTTGGCTCGAACCCATCTGTGTGGTCGAATTTGTTGTTTGAAGCTCCTAATTGTGTCTCCTTACCTTTTGGCTGTTGATCTTCCTCAAACTATATATTGTACTACAGGACCCTGATCATGGCGATTTCGAAGGCGTTGGATTCCGATCATCGTCCTGATCAGATCTATACGATTGGATCGTCAATCTGAGATCTCAAAATAGAACTCCTCTCTTGGACACAAAAGGGCACGAATTAACCTAAAATTTATGCACACTATTCTAAATGCAAAATGATGTATGTTATGCAATATTTATAATATGTAATGCATATCTAAGCTTAGGAACTTGCATAAATAGGCATTTTAACCTAAATGGATGTGTCTACATCAAAGCACAATCAATTAATTGCAAGAAATATATTCAATGAATCTACTAGAAAGGATATTCAATTACAATCAGTAGTATCTCAAGAACTTGCTATGATGAAAAGAAGAGAGAAACACTAAAAATGGTGATTTAGATCACCAAAGATATCCCTCAAGTTAAGCACAAATCAAGTATTCAATTTCATATCAATTTTGCTACTGTAGTCTTGAACCACTTATGTCTCAAGTCAGCATATTCCTTGATACATTCACAGTGTTCAGAACCAAGTAGAAGGCCTCACTGGACATCGTTAAGTAAGCCTCAGATGCCTTAAACCACCAAGGCACAGAGCCTCAGCAAGCATAGAGCCAACATAAGATCAGAAGCCTCTTCAATTTCTCACTAAGTGGTAGAGCGAGTAGCACACATCTCGAGGCACATGGCATGTATCCTGAAGCAAAACCCTCCCCCTTCTTTCTCAGAAATTCCTCTTTAAGCCCTAATCGGATCCTCAATTGGGTAATTGGGTCAAATACAGGGGACTAGGCTTACTGGCGTGGGTAGTGAGCGAGGTGTGAAAGGGCGAGAGAGAGCACGTGGACGAGGGGACCTCACCCCCGTGTTCGAAGCAAGCCTGAAGGCAGCGAAATAACTTACGTGTTGTTACACGCTCCAAAATCCCTGATGAGGGACTAAGGATGGCTGCTCCTTCGCATGCAGCCAATGAGAGTTTCTTCCAAATCGAAGCAACTGCCAGGGCTTTGCTGCTCTATTGAATACTTGGAGCTCTTCGCGAGGTGATACTGCCACTCCTGGAGGTGATGTTGAGGCCGAAGGTGGCTGGAAGAGCGTGATCAGTGATGAAGACAACAACTGATGGCGGTGACCCCTGAAAGCATAAATATGGCCTCTTAACCCAATTAAAGTATCTTAGAAGCTTCACCGTAGTGGGAGGGAGGCGATGGCGGTGGTGATTTGGTGATTGGGGCATTGTAGTGGCCGGACGATGATGGTGGAGGTGACTGGAAGATGGGTTGCTTGGAGGGGTGAAGGAATGGGCAAAGATTCGAATTTGTAGAGGGCTTTTGATCTGTGGAAGATGGGGAAGCTTCTGGTGGTGATAGTTGGGCATATGGTGGTCGGCGGTGGTGTGGCAGCTTCACTGGAGGTGCTACCATTGAGGAAGAAGACGAAGTGGGAGAGTGGCGTACAGGAGTCGATTTGAAGTGTGGAAGGCTTGGTTATAACCTAAAGAAGGAGAACAAGAGAGATTGATGTAGCCTAAGGGACGAAAAAGGGAGAAACCCGCACTAGTGTGGCTTGCCGGATGCGAGGGAAACGAATTCCTCCGGTGGGGGTGGACAGCGCGACGAAAGGGGTTGGAAGCTTTGGCTTTGGCTTATCAGGTGTGGATGAGCATGAGGAAGAGTTTGGCACTACCAATTTGATGGTTGGGAGGCCATAGGAAGATAGGGGAGAGGGTCACCAAAGTCAAGGTTGGAGGTGGTCGGAGTTGGAGGGGAAGACTTGAATTTGGCCTGAACCTGACTAATGAGTACAGTTGAAACATAGGGGTCTTTTTTTGAAGCTTATAATCAAGCTCTAAATGAGGAAGGAAGCTTGATTGGACCTTGGTCTCAAAGGAAATAAGTCCTCAATTTCCTCGAGCTCACCTGAGCTTTAGGATCAATTCCAATCCCCCAAATAGGGTTGGTTGGATTCTTGATTGTCTGATCAGCAATCCCTCCAATTTTGGAGGGATTTGGAGTTGAATTGAGAGATATCTCCTCTCTTAAAGGTTGGTGGGCTTGGGTTCTACCCTACCATGGTGGTAGGGACCCATTTGTGAAGAATACGAGAAATTTAAGGACCTAGATGCAAGAAATTTTAAAAGCTAGGGGCTTAGGTGTGAAGAATAGAGTTTTAAGGGACTAGATTACACACTAGGTCAAGATGAACTCTGATTGGGCTTAAATTTTGGCATTAACCTAATTTTGACCCAAAAAATATGATGGTGAAGTTTGATTTGACTTTTGACCATGTTTGACTGGGTAATTTTCATCAAAACCCAAATTAGGGTAAAATCCCATTTTGAAGCTCTATCCAAGGTCAAAATGGGTTCAGATGGTCAAACCAAGGGTTCCAAACCTCTTGTAATATTTTTATATGAATTTTATGAGGTTTAGATGAATTTTATCCTAACCATAACCTCTTCAATTCAAGAGGGTCGGAAATTAGGGTTTTGGGTATTGTTGCGGTTCTCAGAGCGCATGAAACCTTGTTTCTATCTGTGTGGACCCACTCTTTGGATTTTAATGCTTATTTTACCTTCAATTAACCCCTGGAAAATCCCGTGGTTACCCTACATTTATGAAGTGATGTTAAAACTGCAGAATTAGCCGTGTTTTAATGTTTTCTTCTCAAAATGGATTTGCGTGGAATTACAGCTCTCAGAAGATTATTCAGGAGCATTTGTCACTTTATTCTAATTAATTAAAGCTGCTTATGTCTAATGATGGTGTTACCATCATTGTCCAAGCGAGGAAATATATGCCTTAAGTACTGACATTGGGATAAAAATGGGTAAGGAGAAAGCAACCAAGTCTGAGTAAGACCAAGCCAAAGGCTTGAATTGGTATGAGTTGGATTGAGATCTTGATGTCTTGAGGTTTGGATTTTTGCAACTTTGGATGCCTATAAGATGAATCTACTTCACCTGCATGGACATTTTAACCTCATAGCTACTAAACCTTGAGTGGGCAGTGAAGCCTAAGAAATCAGGTTTTGGAAAATAGTGGTTGAAGCTTAAAAAGCAAAAATTGACAAAGCCCTGGGTCTAGAAGTCTGTCCTTGATGTTGCGGGCTGGTTGGTTTAGGGGTCTTGCTTGCTTTCTGAGTTTGGTTAATAAACGATGTTTAGTTAATTTGCAAAGGCTTGGTATGATTAGAATCAAAATTCATAAGCTTAAGGATTGACTTGTGTCTGTTAAATTTTTGAGTTAGAATTTGATTTCCAATCTTTGAGTCTTGTTACATTATCCATCTTTACCTCTCTGATTTTTAAGGTTTAGAGTGGTGTACAAATAACAAAATGGGTACAAGTATCTATTTTGAAAGATATCTAGGGTTTTGAGTCTTTTGTAAGAGGATTCCCATCAAATGCTCCATTTTATTTATGGATATTTATTTATAAAAGTATAAAAGCATAAAAGGATAAAAATTTCAAAAATATTCTAACCTAGTCATTTTTCTACTTAAGAATTCATTATGCTATATTTTAACAACCTAGTGTTTAATTCATCATATCATTAGTTATTTTGCTAGAGACTAGCAAAACTTTAGCATGGGGATATGATGAGAGATGCATCATATCTCCTAGTTCATCAGTATTAGCTAGTTTCCTAGTTAAATTACTAGTGAATAGCATTAAAATAAGGTTGATTATATAATTAAAGTAAAAATAGCAAGGACCTTATTTATACACTAAAATAACTAAATTAAGGGTTAATAAATATTTATTTATGTTAAATTAATAATTATGACTCAAACCTAAGCTTTTGGTTATATATAAGTATTATATCTAATCTATAATATTTATATTACCTAAGTTGATTTTTTTTGAAACTGATATATTACCTAAGTTGTTAATTAACTTAATAATGTTAAGTACTTAAATAAACATAAGTAAAAGAGGAAAAATGTAATTTCTTGTCAAAAACATATTATTTACAGTATTTATAATTATATATAAAAAGATGAAAAATATATAATTTAAATTAAGCTTTAAAACATACTATTTGCATTTAAGTCCCTAACTTCCATTGTAATTGGGTTTTTCGTCACATTTAGGTCCTTATCTACTTACATTTAGATCCCTATGTACATTCCCTTCTTTATACTCTTCTTTTCCATGGACAATTAGCAACCGCCGATGACCAAACTATTGGATCATCGCCAAATCAACATCACACCACCACCATCATTGCCATTCAAGTTCCTCTCACCTACCTCTTCAAATCCAATCATCCAGATGGACCTTTAATCCTATTTCTTTTAGGTAGATAACCTTACCATCGTCAAAGACGAGGACGGTGGTTATCGTGAACCTAGACAACCTCTGGACCAATACATTCCCCCTACCTTCCGCTGAACCCTATAATTACCCCATAGGACCTTTGATTAGAGGTTAGCAACCCCCTTCCCTCTCCTTTGCTGAGTTCATTCGTTAGGCTATTCTTCATAAGCTTTAGCGTCCTCCCTCTCCCTTATTCAAGCACTATCGTCGAGGAGCACCGCCTCTCTCACCCCCTCTTCCTCTACTCCACCCTGCCAACGGCAAAGGAGCATGCCGCAAGTTACTATCCTCCGTTTCAAGTCGACCAGAGTTGCTGCCTTACCTTTTATGATTTCTTCTTGTCTCCGCCCTACCAACGGTGGAGTCCTTCACCTCTTTTGTCAGGTAAGTAATCTAGACTTTAAAATGATCCTAGGGACATTCATGGAATTTTTTAATTCCCTGGGGTGGTCTCTATAATTTTCACACATCAAAACGAGCATCCGAGAGTCGATTGGCAATTTTCTAGACCCTGGGCATTTTATCTCAATTTTTGCACAATAATTTTTGTGTCCATTGATCTCGAGAAGTTTCCCTAAGTTCCAGGGGCCTTCTTGTAATTTCTGCGTGCCAAATTTTGAACCTAGGTGCCCCATCGTCAAACTTCATTTTTGGTTGGAAGATTTATGCAAATCTCACACCTCCAGTTTCCCACCATGAGGAACCTCTTACCAAAGACCCAAAATTTAGGGTGAAACCCATATTTTTTCCTAACCCTACATCACCTTAAAACCCTAATATCTACCCCAACCCCACCACCTCTCCTCATCCGCTGTGCCACTTTGATAGAGAGAGAGATAGAAGGATACAGGCTAGTTGAAATGGCACCCCTCTCTTGTTCTTGCTTGGACACGTGTGGCGAGAAGGGAGAGGCACGTGTATGCAACGCGAGAAGGCCATGTGCGTCGCGAGGGCATAATGTGCTTTGTAAGGAGGCGGATGCAAGTTGCGAGGAGGTAGTGTGTGTTTCGAGGTGGGAGCGAGTCTCGAGGGCAGGTGCATGGGGTACCGTGTGAGCACGTGGGCTATTTGGACACCATCCAACGACCATCTAGTGCACATGTTGCACAATCGAACGGCGGGGAAGTGTGATCCGCGCTTGGATCTGCAGCTAGGTGAGCACGTGAACCACAGGACACAACGTGGCAGCTCTAGGCACGAGGTGAAGGTACAGTTCGTGACCGATTTTGCTAAACTAGTGGCTGGGTTGGCTCGGGGTCGGTCTAAGTGGACCAGTAAGCTTTTGATGCCGATTCAGGAGTCTATCAGACTCGGAATCCTGTAAACAAGGTATCGTTGGAAAGCTTTCACGATTCCCCATCTTTTGAAACCATATCTAACTCTATTTTAAGATCTTTTAGTATATTGAAAATTCGATCAAAGCATCAAATGCCTGGTTTGACCTTTTGTCTGGTGTAGGTTTCATGCTCGAGAGTGATTCGACTTGTAAGGAGGATTGTGCATTAGCTATTGGGGGTTCGAGTAGGTTGTCGGCACCTCCTCCTTCCTTCCGAGAGAGTCGAGGTAGAGTGGTACCCCCCTTTCTTTATACACTCTTTAGTATGTTACCTTATGCTCTAGGTACCAAGGATATGATCCAATTTGTGTAAAAATCGGATCTCTACATAAATCAACTGTTGTCCAAATGTCCCATGATTAAAACTATTTAATTCCACATATGCGTTGATATAGGGTTGTATCTATGGCCTACTGGTAATGAGAAATGTTTAGTCGTGATCTAATTGAGCTATTATCGCTGTTTGGTTACCCTTATTTACTGGTATGCTAAACCACGTGGGCATGAAGCTTTTAGCAACCACTTAGGAGAGATCTTGAATTCTAAAGAGAACTAGGGGCATTGCTTGTAACACATGGAACTTTGGGATTGATGACACACAATGACCTTAGAATCAAGTTAGGGTTGGGTATGAACCCTAAGGAAGAATTAGTCATTAGCAACATGTAAATTATTAGGATTAGTGGTATCGCTCTGTTAGAAATCAGTTAGTGGATGTTCTGAGCCCTATGGCGAAGCAGAGATGAACTTAAGTGAGAAATCTTGAGTGTGATAATATAGAGAGAATGAGAATGTGCGATGAGACGGGCCATGTTGGGTTACGTTATGGGGAGCTGGCCCTTGAGTTTACATGTACTGAGGAGAGATGACTACCCTATTATGCGGGGAGAAAGTTGATCTACCATGATAAGGACCCGAGATAGGATTGGCCTTCCCATACCGACTCCTATTGGGCCCATGTGGGGGCCAACCAGGATAGTTGGGTGAGGGTACATAGATTTGTTTAGGGGTACAACCCTTGTTTTGTTATGTATTGTGCTGTTTAGTGCATACCCATTAGCAAAAATAGTTGACTATGTGCTAGTGTGGCATAGCTGATAAATGCCAGTTTATCATCATTCTTATGCATTAAAACAAACCTAGCTCTTAGGATTTTGCTCCACAAATAGGTTTTTTGGGTTGCATTTAGGCATAACATAGGTTAGGCATGCATTGCATTTGTTATGTTGTTTTTGATGTGTTTCTTGGAGTGTTAGGGATTAGTAGAAAGTCACATCCCTAGAACCCTAGCACTCGGGAAGGCAACTGTTGAAGAGGAAGCTCAATCAAGCTAGGACTCAGCTAATTCCATCTCATCATGGCTAAATACTAGCTCTCTTGGACTAAGGTTAGCTCCATTTAGCTCACCTTAGCTGAATGGTAGCTCAAGAGAGCTCATCTTAGCTCACCCTAGCTCAGGTCAGCTCAGATCCAGCTCAACTTAGTTGAGTCTAGCTCATCTCAGCTCCCACCAATTCACTGGGAGCTCTAGCTAGCTCAACTAAGTTGACTTGAGTCTGCCTCAGCTCAAGCTCACCTCACCTCAGCTCAAGCTCAGCTCCAGCCAGCTCATAGTAGCTTAACTCTAAGCTAGCTGAGCTACTACTTGTCAACTAGTAGCTTAGCTAGCTCTAGAGTTCTCATCAGAGGCAATTCCAACTCAACCTAGCTCCAGCTAGGTTAGAGCCAGCTCAACTGAGCTCAACTACCCAAGCTTGGCTACTTGCATAAGAACTAAGTAGCTAAGCTCAGTAGTTGAGCTCCCCTTGAAGCTACCTCAGTAGCCCTAGCTCAAGAGTACCTGATACCATCTCCAGAATACTCTTCCTTAGCTCTCCTCCATGAAACCCTAGCTTCACCTCTACTCTACTAGCTAAGCTAGCTTAGCTAGCTTAGCTAAGCTCTAGCTCTACCTAAAAATCCATGGCCTTCCACTCCTCCACCTTAACCATAACTAACCCTAACCTAACCTACTCCCTTTTGGTGCCAACCCACCATAACCACCACCTTAGACACCCCTTCATGTTGGCGCCAAAAAGTCCTAGACATCCCTTCATTTTGGAGCCAATTTCCCCTTAATTCCTAGCCTTACACCTCATTCTATATACACATCTAAACCCTACACATAACCCCCTTCTAGAAACCTTAAAGTGGCACCACCTAACCCCCCTTTTAACCCACCTAAAATGGTGCCAACTCCACCTAAACCTTACCTCCATGCAACCCTTCATGTGGCGCCAAACAACCTACACCCTCCACCATATAACCACCACCTAAAGGCCTCATCCTAACCCTTCATTCACCTCCATGCCAACCTTAACCCTTAACCCCAAAAGAGTTGGCGCCAACATCCTAACCACCACCTAACACAACCTTACAAATGGCGCCAACTTATCCTCTCCCTCCATATTATAACCACCACCACATTACTCCATCTCCACCATACAAAACCTAACCTACCCTTAACCCTAGCTCCTACATAGGGTTGGCACCAAAAAGCATGCAACCTTCCACCTTGGTGCCACCCATATCAACCCTAGGATCCCTTAATTACCTCCAACAAGCCATCCTAACCCTCCATCCATTAACTACCCTCAACCCCCTACCATTCCTATATAAACCCCCTACCACCACCATTAAAACTCACCCTTGGCTACAATTTTTCTACCCATATTTCCACCCACATAGAAGGTCAAGAGAAGAAGAAGAAGAAGATTAAGGGGATACTCTATCCCCTTGGTGCCTTCCCCTCTTCTCTTCTCTCTTGTGCCTACGCCAGCCAAGGAAGGAAGCCAGGCATTGGAGGACAACCTAGGGTACACACCTACCCTAGAAAGTGGAGGATTTGAGGGTGGTACACTACCACCCTTGGAGGAGGAATCAAAGGTGGTCCACGCCACCTTCAGGAAAAATTCTTGGAGTGGGAGCCACCCACTCTAAGAAAGAGAAGGCACACCCTTCAAGGGCTTGCTAGGAGGATACTATCTCTAGTTTAAGCAAAAGAGAAGGAGGACCCTTTTTAACTACGAGAGTAGCCCCAGTTGGAGCAAGGATCATTCCCTCTTCACCATCATCATCCAGGATTTGTGTTTTAATTTTTGTAGCTTTACTTTTTGTAGAACAAGCTTTCCTCTACTTTTGCAAAACAGAAATCCACTTAATATTAAGTTGTCTTTTCTACTTGGTGTAGCTTCTTCTTTACTTTAGTTTTTCTTTAGCACTTTCGCTCCCTCTCCTCAATTATCCTAGGCCTTCACGTGCCTAGGGTGAGCTTGAGAAGATGTCTTTCTTGTCACCTAGTAGTTAAATTAGATTTAGTCTTTTTCTACCACCATCTTGCGATTGCCCCTTTATTTCAAAAACCTAAAAAAACATATATTTGAAAAGACCAAAAAGAAAGGTGATTTCCATATTTCCAAGCAAGAGATTGATTTATCAAATAGTTGCCTCCTTAGATGACCCTAGAGACTCCCCTATCTAGGCTACAAAATTTAAAAGCGAACGGATTTACACGTTGCAGTGACTTAAAACCCTAATCTTAAAAACCATGTAATTTTTCGTATCATTAGCCCCCCGTGCATTTATCATGTGTGCGGTAGTCACTGTTATGATGAGACCATGACCCCAAGGTGGTAGACTAGGTGTAGGACGTACATGGGGTGCTCTCCCGACCAGGAGAGTGGCACGTGCATGCCCTGCATTTCGGGGATACCGCAACGAGATCATCCCAAATAGAGGACATGTGAAATAAAAGGAAAGGTGATCAAGCCTTAGGGCTTCTAGTGAGAGGAACCAAATAAGTTAATGCAACTAAATTAAATAATTGAAAATGGACGCAACGCACACCCTATTTTTCTCTTACCTGTATTAAATGTCTCCACAAGTTGATCTTTCTATTCTACTACCACTCTACTCAACTTTTGCTGACATCTACTCTACTTGTACCCAGGTTAGGAGAGTGGACAGCCAGCCCTATAGGCTGCCAGAGGTGACCGTGCTAGGCCTAATCATGCCTAGCCATAGTTTATCCTAGACTTTGTTACTTTTCTATTGTAGTGAGTATCTACCTTTAGAACTATTAGTTTTCTGCACATGCTCTTATATCATCATTGTGGTGGCTACGGTGTGAACCTTATTTATCTTCTCAATTTAGATGCAAGCTTGTGGTTTTTAGTTTACTTCTTTCTAGTCATTAAATTATTTCTTGGTGCATGTGTGGGAATTGTTATTGTTTTATGTTTATTACTCGATGGACAACTGGGTCATTGGATAAGGATGTAGCCCTGCCCAGTTTCTAAGCGGATCCAAGTTGGGTCATAACGGACTCATAGGCATAAGTTTAGCTTAGTTTAGGTGTGTAATTCCTTAGTAGTAGGCGTAATTAGCCCAGGTTTCTCATCTCTGTTTTTGACTCCAACCAGTCAATTCTGACTCGCTGGACTCCCATTCACCCTCTTGATCACCTAATCACACTTCTTACCCCACCGCGAGTCCATGTCACTTCTTTTCCCACTTAATTACACATCTACTCACCTAGTTCACATCACCTTCACCTGAGCAGCTCCACTATCTATGGCGGAGACTCAAGCCACTTCACACTTTTAAATTAGGGTCCTCCATCACCTTCACATACTAACAAGATGCCATTTCCCTTATTAATTGTACCTATTATCACTCACACACGAAGTACCTAATTTCACTTCAACATCTGAGCTCATTATCCATGGCAACTCCAAAGGAGTTTTCCCAACTAATTCCACATACATACACCTTCGCAATCTCCTATTGACTATTTTCCCTCACTCAATTGAGTGATATCTTTATCCCTGAGTTTTGGCAAACTCAGGTTGATTCTATGAAGGAATTTGAGTTCATATCTCTGATTTACTTGATAATCATATCAATTGATGAGTTATGAATGATTATGAGATCATTAGGATTCTTTCAATCTAAATCATGTGCAAATCCATGGAGATCTGATTTCTGATAGCTATTTCTAGTGATCACCAGAGCTCTGATGAGCTTCGACGGTATCAACATTGAGATACATTGTTTGAAACACCTTTAGAACTTCTAGATTCCTTAAATAGAGTTTATTGATATCAATGCACTCTTTGATCTTTTGTTTTACTGACTTAATAATTCATATCGAACTCTTCTTCCTTAGCTTTGGTAGAGCTAACAAGGTTGATCCACAAACTCTTAGACCTTTACAATAGATTAGGAAGCATCCTTGGAACCTAGAGATTCTAGATCAGGCTTTTTATTTGTGATAAAATCTGTGGTTTGGTCTGTCAACCAAACACACTAAGAACTCAGATGGAAGCCTGGAAATTGATGCTCCAAGTATCAAATTATACTCTTTGAGGTTTTGTCAAGTTCCTGAGGATCTATATTGTGGATCTGGGCAGTTATTTGAAGTAGATTAGTTCTTCCATTCAAAGTCAACTCTTGAGCTTTATTTGGTCAAACAACGGTCGTTCTGGTCAAGCCTCCATTCTCCGGAGGTATCACAGTCCTAAATGCCTCCTTTGGTGTCAATAGAGGTGCTTGGGGAACGGTCGTGGAGTTCTCGTTTGTGACCTCAGGAGGATGGATTAAGTCCATCATATCAGTCTATAAATATATACATTTGTAATTCCTCAAATATTTTATAAATTCAGTAAATTAGAAGTGTAGAAATTCTTGATACTTACATGTCTATCCTAATATGTGCCATGAATCCATGCATAGGGGCCATTGAATGTCTACTTACTTAACTATGCTCATAAACTCCCACTCGATCAAACTCAGCACCCTTGTGCGTATCAGCCTAAAAATATTAATAAAGTATAAATGATTAGGTTACATATAATTTTATGAAAATATGGAACGTAAATAACTTATTTTACCTACATATTTGACTCATAAAGAGTCAATACTCATTTGACCTAAACAATGGGTCTGTGGTGGAGCTTGATTTGCTCCTATAAGAAATTATTAGTAAATAAGAATATAATAATTTCAACTAAAAGATATAAAGAAATAATTGTTTACCTCTATAGTAGGAGCACTCCAATGCTCGCACGCCTCCCTCCAAATGTCAGGCATAACCATTGGAGGCACATTCCTCAATGCCTCCTCAAATGGCCTATTCTTAAAGTGCTAAAATATTTATATAAATCGTTAGTAACCTTTTAAAGAAATATTGTAAATGTTGTAAAATTAAATCGTTAAATATATCTTACCGAACTCTTGAGCTCCTCTCTCCAACCACGATGGATCTTGCATATGTGCTTCAAAATATATTTGGGGATGTTCGGATCAGTCCCCCAATCAAATATCCCCTATAATTATGAAGCAAATGAAATTCTTATATAAAAGAAATGAAGATTTATTATGGTATTGGAGATGCATTTACCTGCAGCTCGCAAATAAGTGTTGCCTTAATGTCCTTCGACACTTTCCTCCAGTCGAAGGATGAAAGGGGCACTACCAACTTGGTAATGGTCGCCAGTCGACTAGGGAACTTCAGGTAATCTTCACTTCCCTCGAAGGATTAATCTTGACTAGGATCCTAGTGCTTGTTGGTAGTCTATCTAGGTCCAGATTCTGAGTAGGACCCCTTGTTTTCTTACCTGTAAACAAATTATATCATATTATCATAAAATAAATTACAAGATAAATAAATTAGAAATTCAAGAAATGAAAATTTATATTAAAAGACGACAGAATTATTTATCAGAACTAGTGCCTGCCTTAGTCGTAGCAGGCACCTCCGCTTGTACCTCCTATTGTACCTCCTCCTCCTCCTATACCCCCTCCTCCACCTGTAGGTCCTTCCCCTCTATGTACTCCCCACCAACCTCCTCATCGTAGACCTCATTGTCAGGCTCCTCAACAAAGTAAGCGATAGAAGGAACTTGATAAGAAAGTGGGGCCTTACCCTTCCCATGGAGGTGAAGGCCCTAAGAAAGAACATGTGGCGGTATGAATTGAGATCTAGGATGAGGTGGTCTATGTGGCCTGGGGTGGGGTGGGGTGGGTATATACTGGGAAGGTAATGTGGAGGATTAGGGCCATGGTGGAGGCTGAGAAGAAAGAGGCGGCTGTGAGACTGGAGGCTAACTATGAGCTTCCTCCTCCCTGATCACTGCCTCTTGATTTTCCCTAGAGGCCTTCTTAACCTTCATCTGCACATGAAATTACCCTTAACTAGCGATAAATATAAAAAAATCCAAAAAAATTTCAGCAGAGTTTCCTCTATAATAATGAAATTTTCAAAAATCCTATATAAGAGAGAAGATATACAAGAACAAAATTATAAACATGCAGTGCAGAAATAGAATTTGAGGGCACACCCGCCATTCAATATAGAAGGAAAACACCCAAAAACAACATTGTTATGAAAAAGATAATGATAGAGATTGATATTGGCGTCACGTTGCTCTATGCTGTGCTTTAGTGAAAATTTTTGATCTAAAAATAGAGCTGCATGATTAAACTACTCCATATGTGGTGTATAGTTAGAAGATAGGGGTTATAAAGGTACAAAACTCTCTAATGTTACCTCTAAACACAAATCCTTTCAACATATATATATGGCCACTTATTCTTAGCAAGAGATCCATTAATTTCAACTTACTTTAATCCTATAGGAGTTGAAATCATTCCTAGGAAATCTATTTCCCTCTAAACCTTCTATTCGCTGCTATTGCAGCTATATTATTTTGTTAATACACTCTTTGATCGATTTAAGATCATATGTGCAGCTAGAATGAAATATCTCTAGTTCTTTATTGTTCTGGTCCTTTTGAGTAAAATGAGACGATATAAGATTGTGGACCCACATCTCTCTATCATATGTGCCACATAACCCTAGGTTGCTATGCTTTCAACATATGTTATTAGCAATAAGTTACTTGTACCAATTTTCTTAATTAGGCATGGTATTGGTCGTATATTTGCAAGTTTGACATGTGACAAGAACAAATTAATAAGTCATCTTAAATTTCATTTGTCACGTGGCAGGGAGTTAGTAAATAGTACATGAGTAGTAACATGGGCTACTTGATTTGCAAGAACGCAACCTATCACATCTAACCTATATTACTCCACTTTTTAAACTTATGGCCTCTTAGCTGGTTCCAAATCTTATATTAAGATGCAGTAGGAAATAATGAACTAGTGACTGAAATAAACAATATACCTTATATGTCGTTGTCTAACGCTCCAAGTACTTCTTGTCTTTCTTCTGGAATTTCTTGATAAGCTTCATATTCGAAATCAAGATCAATGTCATTGTCTGCATCAAAGTATTCACGTGGCACAGTTCTGATAGGTATTACCCATTCATTCCAGCTATTATCGGACACATAAAATACTTATGACACTTGACATGCTAAGGTGAATGGTTCTGCTGTTTGAAGAATATGGCGGTTTGTATTTAAATTTAAGGAACCATGTTTAACATATTTCTTGAAACCAATGCCATCTTAAAAACATTAAACCAATCACACTTAAACAAGACCACTCTGCGATCGTATCTAAAGCTCATCTCCACAATTTCAATGATTTGGCCATAGTAGCCATTACAACCAGTTGTCATATTGCAACTGACAACGACTCCAGTATGTTGTGTTGTCTTCTCATCGTCAATTGATCTTATCCTGAATCTAAAGCCATTTATTATAAATCCTAAGTGATAATGTCCATAACACAGTAGGATCTTAATAATAACATCAAAATCTTTGACCCACCTAGGGTCATTTTCTTTCATCTGTTTTACGGGCTCCTTAAACCAATCAAGAAAGTCCAACTCCCAAATAGATTGATGTGAAGACTGTTTGAATTTCGTATAGAATAGATCAACTTCAGGAATCTGCTTTAAAATGTATAAGTGCGCTAACTTTCGATCCATTTCTGAAATCAATTGATCTCTATCTGTAAGATTGGCCTTCCCTTTGTATCGAAAATGGAGAGTGATTCTTCTTCATTTTCATTATATCCTCCATCAAAATTTCTTTAAGTCGATTAAATCTATTATTTGGATCATCCATATACATTGCACAAAAGTTTATGCATTCCTCAAGAAGATATCCTTCGACAATTGAGCCTTCAGGCTTTGCCTTATTTAAGACATAATCTTTCAATTTTTTGAAGAACCGTTCAACTAGATACATCCATCTGTACTAAACAAGTCCCCCAACTCTTGCTTCATTTGCAAGATGGAGTGTAAGATGTACCATAACGTCAAAGAAGGCTGGAGGGAATGTTTGTTCCATTTTGTATAGTGTGATAACAATTTGTTCATTCTAGTAATCTAAGAGTTCATAGTCCAAACTCTTCGAACATGCAGCTTTAAAAAAATGGCTCATCTTTGTGAAAGTATTAACAACTGGATCGAACAGAACTCCATGAATATCAAATGGAAGCAAACTCTGCATATAAACATGAGAATCATGACTTTTTAACCCAGTGATTTTGTTTTGAACTTCAACACAACGCAAAAGCTGTGATGAATACTCGTCAGGAACCCTTATTCCCTTCAAGAAGGAGAATAGCCTTTCCCTTTGATCTTGATTCAAACTATATATAGTGATGGAAAATCTGCTCCCTCAATAACATGTAATTTAGGATAAATACCCAATTTCTTCATGTCATTTCTCATTCTTAATATGTCTTTTGGGCTATCTATTAAGTTTAACATGTCTAAGATGTTGTCCATGACATTCTTCTCAATATGCATTACATCAAGTTGTGACGGATTATAAGATCTTTCCAATATGGAAGCACCATGAAGAAGATGATCTTCTTTTTGAAATCCAAATCTTTCAAAGCCGTAAGGTCCTTCTTGAATGTCTAACTTAATCGAAAGTTGCCAAGCTTTTGTAACTTCTCCATTACTTCAAATCCAAACAACCTGATGGAATCTATTCTCATCATATTTCTTGGATTCCTGCTCATATACTGAGAAGTTTTTCCATCAAATCTTTCTTTGAACTGTGATGTCCATCATCTATGCTCAATAGGAAGAAATCTGTGGTGTCCTAAGTAACAAAATTTGTTACTTTCATGCATATGCAAATGATGCATATCATCCATACAATTCAGACCTCATAACTTCCCTTTTGTACTCCATCCTGACAAGTTGCATACGTTGGGAAGTCATTTATGGTCCATAACAGTGTTGCGTACATCTTGAAAAATTCTTTCTTATTTGAGTTGTAAGTTTGAACACTGTTCTCCCATAGTTCTTTTAGTCCATCTACCAGTGACTATAAGTACACGTCAATTGCATTTCCTGGTTGCTTAGGACCTGGGATGAGAAGTGTCATCATCATAAATGAGGATTGCATACAAAGCCAGGGACGTAAGTTATAAGTAACCAACACAACTGGCCAAATGGAATACAACAGATACATGTTCTTGAAAGAATTAAATCCATCGCTTACAAGTCCCAACTGAACATTACGCGAATCCTCAGCAAAGGAAAAATATGTGCTGTGAAATTTTTTCCACTCTTCAGAATCTCCTAGATGACAAATACGGTCGTCTCATGACTTGTTGTTTACATGGCATGTCATCCATGTTGCTGCTTTAGTCGATGTAAATAGTTACTGCAGCCTTGGAATCAATGGAAGGTATCGAAGAACCTTTCTTCCTTGTTTCTTATCTCCTCTGTATCTTTCCTCGCCATAGTCCGAGCAGGAACTCAACCCTGCGTATTCTTTTCTGTATAAAACACAATCATTCGGACATGCATGAATCTTCTCACAATTTAAACCCAACCCTCGAATAGGCTCCTTCTCTTCATACCATGACTCAGGAAAACCACTGGGAGCATTCAACAACTCCCATATGAAATCAAGTATCTCTGACATTAATTTCATCGTTACTCTATTCATAACTTTCATCTGAAATAACTTTAGCAGGAACGATAATTGAGTCATGGAACTAATTCCGGGTGCAATTGGTTCTTTTGCAACCTTCATTATTTCATAAAATTGATTGCAGCCTCTCAATGTTTCTTCCTCGTTTCAAATCTCAATGTCACCTGCTCTCATCTAATTAAGCATCTCACCAATTTGATTCCCTTCATTATGATCATTGGATCCATCAACTTCCATTGCATTCCCTGTGACCTTCTTAGTCAGTTCCTCTCCATGTGTTGTCCACTTCGTGTAATGCTACTACCAACCATTGCAAATCATGTGCTCAAACACAGTATTTCTATCCTGAATGAATCCATTCAAACACTTCCTACTTTGACAAAATATCTTCTCTAGACGTTCTCCTCATCTATATTGTTTCCTATCCTCATTGAAGGTCAAATCTAAAAATGAAAGGACTCCACTCTTATATTGAGTGTAATTCAGGGTCCTCAAACCAATCCATGACTTCTCCATGGCAACTTACAATTATAATAAACCACGACCAATTTAGAAATGAATGTTGGGATGATGTGTGTTAATTTTAATGAAGGTTTTCACTTGATAGCCCATCTTTGAAGATTTGATCACAACGTTACTTGTTACATGTAACTTGTGTCTGGAGAAATTTCAGCAACATCTCCTCGCACTTCTCTAGAATACCCCCTCAGACTAACCTTAACTACATTCCTAATAACTCCCATTTAAGGGTGCTTTAGGAGCATAGATAAGATCAGTTGGTATACCGGAGAAATGTGAAAAGAAACTACCAAAATTCCTCTAGATGTTGGTTCCATGTAACATGTAATCCTAAGTTGTGATCAAATCTTTAGGGACCCCCCTTAGTTCAGAACTTCTCTAAGGTAAGGACGATGACTCTTTTGGCATGCTATAAAGACAAAGCATCATGCATGTAAGTGAGGTATACACACACTGCATTGTCCATATAGCATGATCATAAGTCTCAACGAGCTGGTATTTTGACATAATTCAACTCCGTAACTTTTACCTTAGGGGTTAGAATACCTAGTGTTTGGCCTTCTGTGCATCTAAATTTGTGCAAGTGTGTGTATCTAACAATTATCGTAAGTTATGTCTAATTACAAATTTAAAGAACTCACTAAAAACATAACCAACCCAACCCATTCCTAAACCCTAACAGAACCCAATGGACTAAAATCCACCACAACCCTAATCCTAAACCCAAACACAACCTAATCAACTTAAACCTAAGACGATAACCCAATTCCTAAACCCTAACACAACCTAACCAACTTAAACCTACCACAACCCAATTCCTAAGCCCTAACCCAACCCAATCAACTTAAACCTACCACAACCCAATTCCTAAGCCCTAACCCAACCCAATCAACTTAAACCTACCACAACCCAATCCCTAAACCCTAACCTAACCCAATTACCCTAACCCTCGCCCAACACAATCCCTAGACCCTAGCCTAACCCAATTGACTAAAACCCAACCCAAAACAAACCAAACATCATTCAACCCAAGCTCAGCCTTAAGCCAAAACCCAACATCCCACCCATCAACCAACTCCATCTCAATCCTACACATCATCCTACCTAAATCCTAATATAACCTAACTATAACCCAATAAACCATCAAGAAATTAATATTTTGAACATTGATGAATTTTTAAAAAAATTTGACATAGTTTCCTCTTATAATATTAATTTTTCCCATAAAACTGCATTTCAAAATACAACAGCACATGCAAAAATAGAAGTGGGCACACCGCACAATAAAAATGTAACAAACAAATTCAACAGAATGTAATATGTAATTCCAAATTCACATGCAAAATACATACAAGTGGGCACACCCTACCATCAATTCAATAGAATGTAATATGCGGGCACAGCCCACATCTAACATGATCCTAAAATATAACCAAGATAACTTAATAAATTTAAATGTTACCTCCAAAGGCTGCGAGTCACTATCGTGAATAGCCTATAACTTGAAAAGAAAAAACATCAATCACAACTAGCTATATCTAATATCATATCTACTTTAATACATTTAATTAAATGTATTTATTTCTAACTAATACATTTAATTAAGTTTGGAAAAAAAATGTAATGGCTAGAGGTGGGGAGGGGGTGGAGGAGGATAGGGGAGGAGTAGGACAGGGGGGGTGAAGGAAGATAGGGGAAGAGGTTGATAGGGGGTGAAGGGTGGGTGGAGGTCGACAATGGGTGGGAGGGGGTGGAGGTCACAGTTGGGGGGGGCAGGGGGGGGGGGGGGGTAGAGGGGGTTGATGGGGAGGTGGAGGTCACGGGGGTGGAGGGGGGTGGTGGGGAGGAGGAGGACGGGGAGGCGGTTGAGGTAGTGGAGGAGGAAAGGGGTTGGTGGCTTGGGAAGATGGGTGTCGGAGGGCGAGGTGGTGGAGAGAGGGTGATATCGGCGAGGCGGAGGTGCGATGGCGAAGATGAGGAGGACCACTGAAGGAGGAGAGTGTGTGGGCTAAGGAGATGACGATTGGAGGGGGAGGGGGGTAGATGAGTCACTGTGCAAGAGAGGTGTGCCCTAATGTTACACATTTAGTGGCAATTTTGATACAACCATCACCAAATTGCATTATATAATTAATTAAATTGGAGGATTCGGGACGGTACTGCTAATACCGTCGCTGATTTCATTAGTAAAATTTCACCTTGTGTGCCAATCCAAAGTTTGAAACATTGTTCGATGACGATAATGCCATAATCGTCGCCAATTACATACATGAACGGTTTCATAATGATGGTCAATTTGAAGATATTTCAGTCCCTAAGCCATGGGGAGCATGGGTTTCCATCACACTTTCGCAAACGGTGACATGAATAACTATTGCAGATTATGACATTTGGCGATGGTTAGGAAACCATCGCAAAAATTGCATTGCAAAATGCTCCTATTCTAGTAGTGAATGTTGAGTTAGGAATTGTTCTTATGAAGCTTTCTCCATTCTCTCTCAATGATAAATCTTCATAATAGTTCATGACCATTGGGAGGCCAATTGGAACCTAGGCAAAATTACATCATGAATTCCTCCACAAGTTCTTCCTGATCGGTCAAACAAACGTGATAAGGCACCCGATTACAACTTTCTCCCAAGGACCAGGGGAGAAGTTGCTTGATGCTTGGGATAGATTTCATGATCTTCTCAGGAAATGCCCGCACCATGGTGTGCCCAGATGGCACCTAGCTCAAATTTTCTACCATGGGCTGGATGACACACATCGATATCTGGCCAATGCATCTAGCGGTGGGAATTTTATTGCGAAGGATGAGAACAACGCATTTGAGTTGTTCAAGTCCTTAGCGGAGAACTCAATGAATGCCATGTCTATGAACCAATTCCAGTGACCTGAACAGCAATGAGTTAGTGTCCATGAAGCTCACGTTGAAACTGCTCAAGCCGATATGGACATTATCACAAAAAAGCTAGATAAGGTGGATCTACTCGATAAGAAGCTCGATGAATTGATTCAAACTATACCTGAATTCTCTGGTAATTCTACTGCATCTAGATCATCTTATGAGCCCCGAGTCACTCCTGCTCGAGTTTATTTACTCAATAGGGATGCATCTTCTCCATCTTCACGGGATCCTATGTACCAAAACCTGTGAATAATCTTGATTTGGTACCGTATAATCAAGGTTACGCACCACATGATGATTTTAACTCATATTCCCTTGATGAATATACATCTCAGACATCTTTGACCTATGAAGATGTCAATGCTATCCACGGATATGGGCGTAATAACCCGTACTCAGAGACATATAATTTTGGTTGGAGTCAACATCAGAATTTTTCCTGGTCTGGTAACTCGTAGAGACTAAATCAAGATCCACACTACCTGACCAGACAATATGGGAATGTGCAAAACACATACCCTAGGTAGTAACCATTCCTGTCTCAGCAGCAATCTCATTCTATTTATTAGCCATTGCATCAATCTACCAATCACCTTCCAAAGCAGGTTGACCCTTTGGAGGCATTAAAAGAAGAGATACAAGAATCTATTTGGAAATCTACTTAGGACAGCTTGCAGATCATGAAGGCTATGGCTAACCAAATACAGAGCATACAGAGAACGCAGAATCAGCTATTGTAGCAGCATAGATCATAGGGAGCCTTGCCCTCCCAACCTTTTCTTAACTCGAGATGTGTGCAAAACCAGGGTGCCCCACCTAGGTTCCAGGCACCTTAGGGACAGGCACATGATATATTACAAGCACCTCCTGCACCACCTAGTTATGTACAGGGTCAGCCGCCTTTGCTGCAAAATCTTGCCTATTCTACTCCTTCCGCTCCTCTGCCACCTCACAGATAGCACGCCAATTCGAAGGCTGTCACATTGAGGAGTGGGAAGAAGACACAAGACCCACCATTTAGGTAGGTGGGTCATGATTTTTCTTACCCTCTACCGCAGGATGGCTCGTCTCCTTCCTCTTCTTAGGAGCCACCTACGGTAGACAAGGACAAAGGGCCTATTAACCCAGAGACTCCTATCCCTTTTTCTGAGGCTCTAATTTGAGACTTAGCACGATAAAAGGGTATGCGGAATTTTGAGGACCTGAAATCAATGTTCAAGGAAGTTCACATCAAGTTCCTCTCCTCGATGCTATAGATCACATCCCTGCTGTCGCTAGGTTCTTTAAGGACTATTGTATCCCAAAGCGACAACAGAAAAGCAGACGACAAGCGATACTGTCAAAGGAGGTTAGAGCCATGATTCTAGCTGACTTACCACCTAAAGAAAATGACCTTGGTACCCCACTCATTTCTTCCACTTTGCAGGATTCTCCATTTGATCGAGCCATTCTAGATTTGGATTCGTCCATCAACCTAACTCCTATTGCTGTGTATGACTATTTTTAATTCAGGCAGTTGAAACCCACCTCAGTTACCATTTAGCTAGCTAACCGATTGGTAAAAACACCGAGGGGGGTGGTTGAGAATGTGATTGTTAAGGTCCATGGATTCTGCTTTCCAGTGGACTTTTTTGTTCTTGATATGGAGGTTCCTTCTAATCTCCTTGATGCACCAATTATTTTGGGTTGCTCGTTTTTGGTGACAGCCTACGCGAACATCGACTGTACATCCGAGTGTATGGAGATTGCCCTAGGAAATGAAAGACTTAGACTAGACGTATTCAGGCCATCATGAAACTTCGACTGTGATCTTATCGAGGAGGACAGTGAAGACAAAGAGTTGGGCTTTTGTGGAAACATTGGGCTCCTCTGTAATGAACATTTCCTTCCATGGATCTAATTGTCTGGGGTGTTCATTTAATCATGACACCCCTAGTTTTGATTATCCTGATCCACCAATTACTGATTTGCCCCTGCTGATGTAGGATGGCATGACTGTGACAAGCAGGTTTCTCGTTAATGCAGCCACGACTGACTACTTCGCAGGAAGGGAATCAGTGGGAATTCATGCATATTAGGATCACTAGATTTTCGCTATTGATTCTTCTCCTACCACTCACAACTCTAATTCTCACCCACCCATGATTGAATTGAAGCCCTTACCTAATTTGCTCAAGTACATGTTTTTTGGTGAGAGTGAGACATTCCCCGTGATTATTAGTGCTCACTTGACCCTGAAATAGGAACATCAATTGATCTCTGTTTTACAAGCTCATGGGGCTGCTATCAGGTGGAGCATTACTGATCTCCATGGGATTCACCCCTTGTATTGCATTCATCATATCTACACGGATGAGGGGGTGAAAACTTCAAGACAACCTCAGAGATAGCTGAATCCAAATATGCAGGAGGTTGTTAAGAAGGAGATCATTAAATGGCTAGATGCAAGATTTGTATATCTGATTTTCGACAACCAGTGGGTGAGTCCTATTTAAGGGTGCCTACTGATCTTGATAGTGTACTAGAGGGGAGGGGTGAATAGTTTCACTAAAAAATTCAAATCAATTAAACACATTTCAATCTACAAAAGAATTAAGCATAGATAACACCTAGATTTATAGTGGAAACCCAAATCGGGTGAAAATCACTACCTAATCCTCTCAGTTTAGGATATTTCCAACTAGGTGAAGCTAGTCAATCCACTAACATACCGCTTGAATGAGGGTGGCACAACCTCTTACAAAGATCCCTTCTCTTATTAACCTGAAGAGAAGCACAACAACAGCAATGGATTTCTCCCAACAACTTGGGATCTGTTAATCAAAAGTAACAATATATAAGAATAATAAAATCCTATGGAACATCAATAAAAGTCAAACTAGAATTTTAGCATAGGTTTGAATCGTCGTGCTTTGGAGGGCTTGAAAATAGAAGCGTAGAAGCACTTGGAGAAGCATGAGAAGCACTTTGCTTTTGAGTGGATTTTCTACTTTTTTGTTGTTATGAAAAGGGTTGCGTACAACCTTTATTTATACTAGTAAATCGACCTGAAAAGGAAATCAAATTGGTCAATCAATTAAGGTAGTTTGGTCAATCAAACTAGTTATTTGTTCGATCAATGATTGGTCGATTAATTAACCTAAATAGTCGATCAAAAGTGTATTAATCAACTTCCTAAACTGGGCTGATTTGATCAATTAATTAAGTAGGTTGGTCGATCAATGATTTTGGTTGATCAATTTTTTTATTTGGTCGATCAGTAACCCTAAAAACTTATTTTCTATGTGAAGTGCGAAAATCCATTTGAGACTTATTTTGAGGTTCCTTACAAAATATTCTAGACTCATTAAAGATAAAAAGGACACTGAGACACTGGTCAGCATTCTTCTAGCTTTGATCCATAAGAGAGTCTTGAAATATTAGTCTTGCAAACAGTAAAATTTTGGTGCATCAAAACAGAGATACTTACATTCTCCCCCTTTTTGATGACAACAAAATTATAATTATACATAGAGATATAAATTAAAAGAGTTATGCATAATATCTCCCCCTTTTTGTTTCAGCACAAAGTAAAACATGCAGCTATTAATCTAAATTATCTCCCCCTTAAACAACCAATTGAAGCAATAATAATCATAATATGCAATTTAAAGAGAGAAATATTTAGCTAAGAGAGATAATAACCATGCATATAATTAAGTAAAAAGCAAATTGAGTCCAGATAAGCGTAGTAGGATAAAATAGTCCACATGAAATATAGAGTACTACAATCCAGAAAGCTATCAAAATAGAAATAAAACTAAGTGAAAACTACTCCAAAGATGTCATAAACGCATCCATCGTGCTTTAGAGGTCTGTATCTAACTCGAGGTCCATTGAGTCGGATCTCTCTAATGAAGCAAGGCAGCCAAGACATAGGCATCTCTGAGCTGACGATTTGGGGGTCGACTACCTAGATGTCTAGCAAGGAGGTGTCACTTGCTAATCACTTCTAATCCTAATGACCTCATATTCTTTCTCATTCTATAGTCTTCTTACTAGCTTACTAAAAACATCAATCGTTAGATTTTTACTTTTTAAGAAAGATACTGAGGTAAATCTTGAAAACTCATCAATTATGACTAAATAATATCTGCACCCCCTCAAGCTTTCAAATTTGGTTAGTCCGAACAAGTCTAAGTGAAGTAAATCTAGGGGTCGAGAGGTGCTAACCATCCTTTTTGGTTTAAAAGGATTTTTTGGTTTGTTTACCAACTTGACAAGAATTGTAGCCTTTGCTTTTCTTGTAGTTGATCTTTGGCAGGCCTTTAACAAGCTCATGTTTCACAAGTGTACTAATGTTTCTCATGTGAACATGACCTAGTTGTTAGTGCCAAAGCATTACCTCTTTGTCAAATGTGACAAGACATTCAAGGTTATCGCATTTGTCAAAGTTGACGGTATAAATATCTTTATATTTGTTTCCTTTTAGAAGAATTTGTTTGGTTTCTTTATCTCTTATTTTAAAACCATTCAAAGTGAAAGTAATTTTATATCCTTTATCATAGATTTGATTTACACTAAGAAGATTGTGTTTTAATCCACTAACTAGATGGACATCATCAAATGATGTAAAGGAGTTACCAGCTTGGCTAGTACCAATAATATGACCCTTGTGGTTATTCCTAAATGTGACCGTACCACCTTCTTGGCGGCGGAGTTGCAGGAACAGGTCTTCCTCTCTTCTCATATGCTTGGAACACCTGCTGTCCATGATCCACCTTCTTTCCTCTCGATCCTATCCTTTGTTCCCATTTGTGAGGTCTTGGATTGTTGGATCTATAAAGTGGCTTCGAGTTTCCATTTGTTTCTTGGTATGTCCACCGCTTATAATCTACTTTACCTACAAAATAGGATTTCAAGAGTGCTTTTGGTACCCATTTTTGTTTAGGTCCAAGGTGGTTAGTTGGTGCCGCATATTTATGCAAGCTACCTTCTCTGTACTTTGGCTAGAACTAGATGCTTCATGATCATTTTTCGGTATATAACCTAACCAAAATTTTGTCATGCTCTGGATTTGTGTTCCTAAAAGTTTATACAAATTTTGACTACCTTTAGTGGATTTATCTAGATCATTTAAGAGAATAGCAGAGTTTTCCTTTAGCTTGTTTATATCTACTTTCAGATTATCTATTTGTGATTTTAGTGAAGTAATTTCAGCAGATAACTCTTATTTTGTAAGGTAAACATATCTTTTTGTGTTTTCTCTTCTCCTAAGGTTTTCCCTAAGCTTTTATTCTCTATCTTTAGTGATTTAGCTATGCCATGCATCTCAAAAAAAGCTTCTAATAATTCATCTTATGAAAAGGATGTTACCTCATCTTCTAGAACCATAAGTCCTAGAAGAGCTTCTTCTCTGGAGGTCTCCTCTTCTTCTGAGCTTGAATCTAACTCATCCTAGGTGGCTTGAAGAGCCTTCTTCTGTCCATCCCTTCTAGGGAATCTCTTTTTCTCTAATCCCTTCTTTAGAAGTAGACAATCCTTCTTAATGTGTCCTTTTCATTTGCAGTTATAGCAGATAATGGTGTCTGCTTTATATTCTTCTTTCTTCTTTCTCCAACTACTCTTATTTTTTAGGAACTTTCTAAACTTTCTGGAGAGAAGAGCCATGTCTTCCTCTTTATCTTTGCTTGAAGAGTCTTCCGATTGATGGTTGGTGATTGCGCAGCAATCATAGGTCTTAATTGACCTAGATTAGCCTAGAACTTAGCATAAGTTAGGGAAATTCATGCATACACTTTATCTGCATCTTTACTGCTTTCCTTTAGCTTTGCATAAAATAATGTTATAATGTCAATTGCAGGGAATAAGCAGTTCTGAAGCAGGATCTGAAGCTGGATCAGGAATAACGGGAGTTGTAGCAAAGTTGGAGCAGAAGGCTTAGTTTAGATATAGGAATAATAATGTAAGGGGGTTAAAAGTTTGTTATTCTATTAAGTAGAAATAAAGCAGTAAAATGTGAAGAGCATAGGTCCATCCTAGCCCTAGGATAGCCTAGAGACTTCCCCAAGCCTTAGCCACCCTTAGATTAGGTCACAACACCCTTATCTGGATGTCCAGATAAGTTATTGGACATCCAGGACCATTAGCCATCTCCTGCACACCTCAAACCCACTTCTGTAGTGTTATTGGACGTCCAGACACTTTGTTAGACGTCCAATTTCTGCAGAGTACCCAAAACAGAACCCTGATTTCCCCCTGACTCAAATTCGACGTCCAAAATTGAAGTCTGGACTTCTGATTTTTGAGTATAAGTTGTCTGATCCTATTATTGGACGTCTGATGTTGGTCTCCAATCCTTGTTTTGAGATTCAAGTCTTGATCTTGGATCTCTAGCTCCCTAGACCTAATCCCAACCCCATAGGAACCTAAACTAAGGTGTCCTAACCCTAGTACATCACCTCTAGACCTACCTAAGGGCCTAATTAGGTCCTCACCAAACCCAATTGACTTAGATCAAAGTCAATTACCTTCACCTAAGTCAATTGGACTCATTGAGTCCAATTGAGCTTAGATCTCAACCCACACAAGTTCAATTGGACTTAGTGAGAGTCCAATTGACCTAAACCTAACCTAATTGAGTTATTTCACTCTCAATTAGGTCCACACTCATTCAATTAAACTTAGGTTAAGTTTAATTGCATTTTTCACCTTAGCAATTAGGGTTTGCAACCCTAAAATCAAGACCTACACCTACACAAATCCCTTAGGACCTACCCTAAGCCACCTAGCCATGTAGAGCACGACCACATACACACACACACACACACACACACCCATTCACGCACACACTTCTCTAGAATTCTCTAGAGATCTCTTGAGATGGTGCCACCTCTTGGTTGCCAAATTTAGCAACCAAGAGGCATTCAAATTGAGATCCACAATTTTTGGATCTCAAAAACCACCTCCAACCCCATGTGGCCAGCCACTCTTGGAATCTCTCTAGAGAGTTCCACACCTCTCTAGAGAGAAGCCATTGGGTCTATAAAAAGACCCCATGGGTGGCCATTTGCACCCATTCACATCCCTTGGCTTCATTGGCACCACTCACCTCATTAGCTCCATACATGCCCACCTTCACTTAGGTTAGCTATTCCACCTCCACGATCTCACCACCATCATGGAGGACACCATGCCGGGATGCTGGATCAACCCTACCTCTCTCCAAGGGTTGGCCTAAGCTACATTGGCCGCCCCTCATTCTCCTCCCGACCACTCCAAGGCCATCGGGGACCACCCCTGAATGCCCTCTATTCTTCTAGATTTAATTCATGCTCTTCATAATTTTATTGCTTTTATTACTGCTTAATAGCATAGTCTTACTTCTCCCCCAATGATGCATGCAAAATCCCCCCGTAGATTCTTGTATGCGATCATTTTCTGGTAGCTAGATTTACATTTTTAAGCATTCATGTACAAGCTTTCTTCTACCTTCTATGTTGCAAACACTCTCTTGAATGAATACAAGATATATTTTTATATATATTTCTATGTGTTGAGAATCACCATGAGCTTATTGCAATATCTTTTGAGTGATTAATGTTGCTTATTTTTAATTCCTGATATACTTGCAACTAAGCATGTCGTACTTCAATACGTAATAATCATAAACCGGCATGTGATTTTAAATGAAGTAGAGAGGCAAAAAGATCGATTTCAAAAGTAAATCAAATGCCTCCCAGAGACGAACGACCGGGACTCAAGTCTCGTAATTTTTACAAACTTAATCTTTGACGAATGTTTTTGCGTGACTATACTATGATTTTCGATGACTTTCAAAACACGCGAGAACGCTTCCCGTCAGTTGGCTTCAAGCGCCATGGTCTTCTTCTTAATCCCTTCATTTTCATGCTTCTTCATGTGCTGAAGCTAAACTTCATATGCTATGAAGCTACCGATAAGATCGTCTAGTTTTAAGGTAGACAGATCCTTCAATTCATGTATGGCTATGGTCATTGTCTCCCAATCGTTGGTGAGAGATTAGAGGATCTTCCTCACTAGAGCTTTGTTCTTGATTTCTTGGTCTAGGTTCCGTAGAGAGTTTATGACGTCCATGAATCTTGTAAACATCTCTTTGATTGACTCTCCTTTATTCATCCTAAAAAGTTCATAATTTTGTGTTAGTAAATTAACTCTGGTTTCTTTTACCTTGGATGTCCCCTCATGGGTGACTTCGAGGATGCTCTAGATCTCTCATTGGTTGTCTTATAGGCTAAGATGTGATTGAATTTGCTCTAGAAAGCCCGCAGAAGTTCGTGTTCATGGCCTCGTGTTATGCATTCCCATTTTCTTTTGATCTAGAGTTACTGCCACTCCCACCTTAATCTCAGGGTGTGTGTATTTGGAGGCAATGACATCCCACACCTTGAAATCCATCAACTCTAGAAAGATCTGCATCCTGGTCTTCCAGTATTCGTAGTTCGTTTCATCAAATAATGGAGGCCGAATTGCTGACTGTCCCTTTGCATAAGTGTCGACAGACGATTTCGACATCTTCTGGACAATGTCGGTCTAATACCAAGCGAGGGTGCCTACTGATTTTAATAGTATACTAGAGGGGAGGGGTGAATAGTAGCACTCAAAAATTCAAATGAATTAAACATAGATCAATCCACAAAAGAATCAAGCACAGATAATGCCTAGATTTATAGTGGAAACCAAAATCGGGTGAAAACCACTACTTAAGCCTTTTAGCATAAAATTTTTTCGACTAGGCGAAGCTAGTCAATCCACTACCGCACCACTTGAACAAGGGTGGCACAACCTCTTACAAAGATCCCTTCTCTTACTAACCTGAAGAGAAGCACAACAATAGCAATGGATTTCTCCCAACAACTTGGGATTTGTTAATCAAAAGCAACAATATATAAGAACAATAAGAACCTATGAAACCTCAATGAAAGTCAAATAAGAATTTTAGTGGAAGTTTGAATCATTATGCTTTGGAAGGCGTGAAAATAGACATGCAGAAGTACTTGGAGAAGCACAAGAAGCACGAGAAGCACTTTACTTATGAGTGGATTTTCTACTCTTTTGTTTTGAAAAGGGTTGCGTACGACCTCTATTTATACTAACAAATCGACCTGAAAAGGAAATCAAATTTGTTGATTAATTAAGATAGTTTGGTCGATCAAACTAGTTATTTGATCGATAAATGATTGGTCAATTAACTTAAATGGTTGATCAAAGTGTATTAATCAACTTTCTCAAATGGGATGATTTGATCGATTAATTAAGTAGGTTTGTCAATCAATAATTTTGGTCAATCAATTAATTTATTTGGTCAATTAATAACCCTAAAAACTTATTTCTATGTGAAGTGTGAAAATCCATTTGAGACTTATTTTGAGGTTCCTTACAAAATATTCTAGACTCAATAAAGATAAAAAGGACACTAAGGCACAAGTCAGCATTCTTCTAGCTTTGATTCATGAGAGAGTCCTGAAATATTAGTCTTGCAAATAGCATACTTTTGGTGCAACAATACTAAGGTACTTACACTATTCAGATTGTGGCCAAGAAAGCAAGGCTTACTGTAATTAAAAATGATAAGGGCAAATCCATCCCAACCTGCATTGTGACTTCGTGGCGAGTCTACATCGACTATAAAAATTGAATACGGATACCAAGAAGGATAATTTTCCTTTACCTTTTATAGATCAGATCTTAAAAAGGTAGGCTGGACACAGTTTCTTTTGCTTCTTGGATGGATACTCTGGGAATAATCAGGTTGCGATTAACCCAGAAGATCAAGACAAGGCTACTTTTATGTGTCCCTTTGGAACATTCACTTTTAAACGAATGCCCTTCGACCTCTGCAACGCACCAGCGACATTTCAGCGTTATATGATGGCCATTTTCTCTGATATGATTGGGGACTATGTGGAAGTATTTATGGACAACTTCTCTATTTTGGAGATAATTTCTCATCTTGTCTTGATAACCTCACAAAGATCCTCAGGAGGTGCATAGAAGTAAACCTAATTTATCATGGGAAGAAAACCATTTTATGGTAAGCTATGGCATTATACTAGGTCACAGGATCTCATCTAATGGACTCGAGGTTGATTGAGCTAAATCCGAAGTTATATTGAGATTACCTCCACCTAGATCAATTAAGCAAATCAAATCATTCTTGGGTGATGCTAGATTTTATAGCAGATTTCTTCAAGATTTGTCAAAAGTCGCTCGTCCTTTGACGAATCTCTTGGTAGCTAACATCCCATTTGAGTTTGATTCCTCATGTCTTGTGATAACAAAAATCATGTGATTTGTAAGAATGGGATTTTGTCGTTGTAACACACAAAATTTGATCTCTTTTAAATTTGTAAATAGTTGAGTACTCAGGGAGTATTTGGGTCATCCCAAGGGAGGTGAAAATGCAAAATGAAATTCTCTTGATTGAAAACTAGAAATCAATTTTCTTTTTTTTTACTTTTTGAATATGTATTTTTTTTTTGGATTTTGATTAGGGAAAAAACATACCAAATGATAAGTTGATAAAGAGAAGCGGGAAACGACTAAAGCAACTAAGTGCTCTACTCTTCCAACTCACTCCAAGTATAGGTGACTTGGAGTAATGGAAGGGTAGAGACACAAAAAGAGAAACTACCAAACCAAAACTGTAGAGGAATGCTTGCATTAAATAGAATGAAATCCGATTACAAGAATTCTGGAGAGCTCACAAGTGGGAGGAATTCCACACTTGTAATCCTTGGGAATTCCAACTAGCTATAACAAAAATGAAATAAATGCTAGAATAAAAATAGAAGGTTTAGTAGATGAAGATGGAGCTACCACAGAATCCTCGCTCCAATTATGGTTGCCCCGAAATTGAAGAGTACTCCTCCTGAAGGTCCTCCTCCTGGCAAGCCCTAGTAGGCACACCTGATGATCGGGTTTTCGCAAGGGAAAAGTTAGGGTTTTAAGAAACCCATTGTTGCAGTCACAAAACTCGTAATCAAATAAAATTTTATCGAAACTCCAAGGAAGTCCTGGGTCTAACACGAGGAGGTGATGTTTGTTTCTTTGAAATCCGTGTTTCACTTTATTTCTTTTTGGTGTTTTTAGGGTTTTGTGATTTTTTTAGTCTTTTCGTAATGAAGAAATAGCCAAGATAAATATTTGGGCAAAGATAAATAAAAAGATAGAGAGTTGAGAAATGAAGCAAATCTGATATATCAAAATGTTATTTATTACACTAATCAGAAATATGCTAAACAAAATAATAAGAGAATGAAGATGAGAAGGAATCTCCCAAAGTGGATGTCAGGTGAGACGACGATGCTTGGTGGCGGCTTGGATGGAGGAGATGAGGTGCTGACATTGGGGATGAGGTGCAGGAGGAACCTGGGCAGAGGGTCACTTGACCAAGCTGAGGGAATGGTTATGAGGAGGTGGAGGCAATTGTCAACCTGAATGGAGGTGAGGGGACGGCTCTACGGTCTCCTACGAAGGAGGTAAGGGTATGGTAGACTGCTTAGTGGAGTAAGGGAGTGCTACACTAATAGGAGGCCGTGGAGCTTGGGAAAGAGCTCTTGGGAGCTTGGGAGGCTTATTGAAGCTCTAGAGTAGGTGGGAGTAGCATAGGTACAGATGGGGGAAAATGGGAGGTGTAGGGGTGTTTAGGTGGTGGAGAACAAGCTTTCCGTGCATATACAATTAGTGACAGCCGCAATCGTTGCTAAAGATCAGCCCAAGCTGTCGCTAAAGATTTGCACGGCATTACTGGCAAGCGCTACACGCTGCCTTGTCGTGCACTCACACATGCTGTGCTATGCGCTGCGCTGCCCTGTGCTTGAGCATGCTTCATGTGCGTGCACTAGTATAGTGCGTGCACTGGCTGTGCATGTGTTTCCTTAATTGAGCTATTGGCGAGGCTTGGCAGGTTTCGAACTCTCACCCCTCCTTTGGGAGTTGACGGCACAATCGATGTGCCAAGCTATTGGTTGAGTCGAGAAGAGAGGCTATGGGTACATGGTTTAGGATTCTCAGCCATTGGATTTCATCCTTGGAGGCCTTTGGAGGGATGCCAGGTGACGTTGGGCGCTCTGGATGGTGCCACGTGGCACCATCTGAACCGTCCACCTTTCTTTGCTTGCAGAAGATGCTACGGTGCTCAAATCGAGATGATTTCTGCAGTGTCGGACTACGATCGTCATTCCATATTCATCCATATGGTCAAATTTTGTATTTGAAGCTTCGAAATGTTGCACCCTATCTCCTGGCCACAATAACATAGGAATTATTGTACAATTTATACACATTACACTAAATGCAGTATGATGAATGTTGTACAATATTTATACTATGGAATGCAATGATCGGCTTAGTAACTATCATAAGTAAGCATTTAATCATGAATACATGCATTTTCATCAGTGCCTTGTCTCCTCCTCAGGGTGGAAGTCCACAACCCTTAGATCTTCCTCTGCCTGGCCGTCCCCTTGAAGTGTCCTCCTTGTCTTGGGCACAAGAAAGAAGACAAGAAGAGAAAGGCACCAAGGAGGCGGGTGTGTCTCCTTAATCTTCTTTTCTTCTTCTTCTCTCTTGGCCGAGTATGTAGGTAGGAATATGGATGGGTATGCTAGAAGAATAATGTAGCCAAGGGTCTATTGGAAGTGGATAGTTAGTGGTGTTTTTATAGGAAGGAAAAGTGGTGGTTGGCGTAGGGGTTATGTGTAGGGCTAGGATGGGCTTTCATGGGTGGTTAGGTGATCCTAGGGTGGAGGATGTTTGGCGCCAACCTAAGGGTGCTATGGGGGCGGTTATGGATGGCTAAGGGACACCTAAAGTTGGCACCAACCATGGAAGGGTGCTAAGGTTTTGTGCCAACCTTGATGGCTTCTAGAAGATGGTTAGGTAGAGGGTTGAGATATGTTGTGTGGTGATGTGTAGGGTAAGGATATGGGGTTGTTTTGGAACCAAGAAGAGCGGGGTAGTTAAGGGCATTTTGGCGCCAAAATGGGGGTGTCTTTTGGTGGTGTGAAAGGTGGTGACTTGTTGGCGCCAAAGTGGAGTAGGAGTAAGGATCTTAGGTGGACTCTGGGTAGGCTTAGTTGGTGGAGCTAGTTGGGATTAGGGTTTTGATGCGAAAAATTGGCGTGATTTGAAATTAGGGTTTTAAATCATTGTAATACGTCAAATCGCAATTGCTTTTAAAATTTATAACCTAGATAGTGGTAGTATCTAGGGTCGTCCAAGGAGGCAAGTTTGCAAAATTTGGATCTCTTGCTTGAATACGGAAATCACCTTTCTTTTTGTAATTTTTGAATATATAATTTTTGCAATTTTGAATAACAAGGCAATGTGAACTGATAGCGGGAAAAACAAACACCTAATATCTAATATCTAGGTGATAATAAATGATTTCTTTCTAAGCTTACCCTAGGCACGTGGAGGCCTAGGGTAATTAGAAAGAAAGAGTGAGAGCGCAATAAAGATAAAGTGACAAGAATTAAGACAAAAACTAATTAAGAAAAAGGCAACTTTGATTAATGAAAAAGTGTCTTACAAAAAACCCTAGTAGAGGAATGCTTCTACTACTAGCAATTAAAATACAAAATATGCAAAACACTAATCCTCTGAATGTTGGTGAAGAAGATGAGGCTCTTACTCCAACTACTGCTGCTCCCGTAGTTGAAAAGTGCTCCTCCTTTTCCTTGAAAAGCTCCTCCAAAGTGTGGCCTCCTCCTGGCAAGCCCTACGGGGGGCGTGCCTTGGCTCCTCCAAGGTGGATGATTCCACTTTTGTTTCTCCTCCAAGGGTGGGCATGCACCACCCTAATTTCTCCCCCAATGCCTAGCCGTCCTCCTTGATGTAAAGAGCCTCCTCCTCTTGGCGTGGCACAAAAAGAAAAGTGGAGAGGAAGAAGGCACCAACGAGGCAAGGGATAGCCTCCTTAATCTTTTTCCTTCCTCTTTCTTCTTGGACAACCAAAAATCCGTTCGCAGAGTTAAAATCCTAAGAGCTAAATCTGATTTAGGGCATGAGAATGATGATAAACTGGCATTTATCAGGTTTGGAGGCCATCGAGGTGGATTAGGTAAGCTAAGCTAGCTAAACTAGTAGATGAATGGAGTAAAGGGAGCTAGGGCTTTGGTGGAAGAGCTATGAAGGAGCTGCATCTGAGTTATATTGGAGTTGATAGCTGCTGAGGAGAGCTGCAAGGAGCTACTTAAGCTAGCTTAGCTAGCTAGTTCTTTTCTAGTTACTAAGCCAAGCTAAGATGCTAATGTGAGCTAAGGTGAGTAGGGTTTGGTCTTCTCGGAGATTACCTAACTAGCTTAAGTAGCTAACTTAGGTCAAGTAGCTCAGTTCAACCAAGTTGAGCTAAGTTAAGTCTCTAGGAGCTGGACTTGAGCTGGTCTGAGCTAGTTGAGGTTTTCTTTAGCTGACTAGGCTTAGCTAGTTGATGGCGGTAGTTAGTCTTAGTTAGGTTAGAGCTTCCAGTGAACTATTCTAAGCTAGAGGAGCTGGGATGGAGCTGGGATCAACTGTCATGAGCTAGTTTGAGCTGCCATCCAGCTGAGGTGAACTGGCTTGAGCTACCATTCAATTGAGATGGGCTAAATGGAGCTAAGGATGTGTTGATCCAACCAGAAGGAACTGGGATCCAGTTGATGTGGGTTTCTCCATCTTCTGCCTTCCAAAGTGACAAGGTTTGTGGGATTTGACTATCTACCAATCCCTAACACTCAAGTAAATGCATCAAAAAGACAATACGATGCAATGCATGCCTAACCTAAGTAAATGCCTAAATGCAGCCTGTAAACCTATTTGCGAAGTTAAAACCCTAATAGCTAGATCTGTTTTAGGGCATAAGAATGATGATAAACTGGCATTTATCACTCAGTGCTTTCGAGACCTTACGAAGTGTTGTATCAGATTCCCCGATTCTCCAACACCCGATTGGTCTCTCAATTTTAAGATGTGTGACACCTTCGATTTCGTTGTTTGAGCCATTCTAGGCCAACGTTGGGAGTGCCACCCTTTTGTAATTTATCATGCTAGCAAGATGCTGAATGAGGCTCAGCGTAATTATATGATTACTGAAAAAAAATGTTAGCAATAGTATTTGGGTTGGAGAAATTCAGATCATATCTACTTGGGTCCAAAGTGATAATTTTCACAGATCATTCATCCCTCAAGCACTTGTTGGAAAAGAAGGATGCTAAACCCCATCTTATCAGGTGGATCATTCTTTCGTAGGAATTCAATGTCGAAATTCGCGATAAGGATGGAGCTCATAATGTAGTGGCGGATCACTTGTCTCGATCAGACCTAGCCCACATACCGTATTCCTCGCCTATTTCAGATCAATTGCCGAATAAATCTCTTTTGGATGTTAGTTTTGTTGAGTCTCCTTGGTATGCTGATATCGCAAACTATCTTGTTGCAGGCAAGATTCTCGCAGGCATATCGAAGGACCAGAAACTCAAATTCATTTCAGATGCCAAATGTTATTTTTGGGACAACCCCTTTCTCTTCCGTGTTGGAGCATATCAAACTATCAGGAGGGGCATCCCCGATTCAAAAATTTCTAGTGTGTTATCTTTTCACCACAATGATGCTTGTGGTGGTCATTTTTCAGGCCAAAAAACCGCTGCAAAGATTTTGCAATCGAGTTTTTTCTAGCTAACTATTTTCAAAGATACACATGAATTTTGTAAATGTTGCAAACGATGTCAGTCGGTCAGTTCTATGACCAGGAGAGACATGATGCCTCTCCAACCCATTTTGGTGATAGAAGTGTTTGACGTATGGGGCATTGATTTCATGGGCACTTTTCCGAACTTGCAGAGCTTCGAGTACATATTTCTCGCAGATGACTATGTATCAAAGTAGGTTGGAGCCATCCCAGCAAGACGGGCTGATCATAAGATTGTTTTCTCCTTCGTAGAGGAATTTATTTTCTTGAGATTCGATGTACTCCACACTTTTATTAGCTATAGGGCTGTCACTTTGTCCATGCTCATTTTAGGCCACTATTGAAGAAATACAGTGTACATCATTGTATTGCCACCCCGTATCATCTGCAAACCAATGGGTAAGCTGAAGTGTCTAACTGGTAAATCAAGCTTATTCTCCAAAAGACGGTTAGACTAGATAGGAAGAATTGGTTTGATCAGTTGATTGATGCACCTTAGGCATATTAGACTGCGTACAAGGCCCCACTTGGAATGTCATCATACCATATGGTGTATGGAAAGGTCAGTCACCTTCCTGTCGAGCTGGAGCACCATGCCTTTTGGGCAATGCAAAAGTGTAATTTTAACCTCAATGCAGGAGGTTATGAGAGGAAGCTCCAGCTCAATAAATTAGAGGAAATTCGGTGGGAGGCCTATGAGAATGCAAAGATTGACAAGGACAAGATGAAGGCCTTTCACAATAGTCACATCAGGAGGAAAGTATTCATTCCTGACTAGTAAGTCTGGTTATTTGATTTACAGGTAAACTCAAGTCTAAGTGGACTAGCCCATATATTGTGATTCACCCGTATTCTAATGGGGCAATCCAAATCATGCACACAAAATTTGGGCATGTGTCTACAGTAAATGGCCAGTGCCTCAAGCCATTTATGGCTCAAGAACCTCCTCTTCTAACGAAATCATTAATATCATTGAGGATGTATAATTGAGTTTTTACCAGTTGGAGGCGTTAAACTCAGCACTTAAACATATCTTTTATACATAGCATATTTTCCTTTAGCATATTTTCTGCATATTGTATCATGGTGTTGGCTTATACTGAACGGAAATTCAGGAGCAATTCCAGGTGATTTCTTTCCATTTACCCCTTGTCCCAATTTATTTCCCTAATATTCATGCATGGGGACATGCAAGACTTAGTCATGGGGTGTAGTATACCAAAACTGAAAATTTTTCTACCAACACTTAGAAAACCTTCGAGTAGCATGTTAATTGTACTTTTGGGTCTTAAATTAGGAACAACCGACTCCACCTCCACTGTTCACATTAAAGCTAGAAATCATCCACAACAGCCACTTCCAACTCATTCATTCACCTTTATTCTAAATTAGGACCAAGATGAATGTAACCCGATAAGGGAAAATTTTTGAAGCGCAATCACAAGAGGTTAACTATATAATGCATATATATATATTGCATTCATGAATAAAGATTTTTTATCAAGGAAGTTTTATTAGGGATTTTATTCTTTAGTTGATTCCTAAATTTAGAATCCAAAACAATTTCACACTTATACGTAGATTTTCCAAAGGATTCATTTGGAGACTGATAGACATCTTTAATTTGTTGAGAAGAAGCATTGCTTCTTTTCCTGAACCCCTGGACAGTAATTAGGGAATTTGACAAACCATCTTCTATTAGATCCACCAAATATTGCAAGGTAAGAGTAGAATGTCTACTGGTGCTCTAAGTCTAGTGTAAGGAATCTTAGTTTCTGGAAAATTAGGTAATGATACTCGGAGTTAAGCATAGTTTTCACTCTCGGTTCCTACATACAAATTCTTTGGGTAAATTTTTGGGAGCCACCAAATAAAGCAAATACACAGAAATTGAGTTCTAACAAAATGAGGACTAAGGTGGATGGTTACGATTGTCCTTTACGAAATCCTCGGCTAAAGGAGGGTGTTGATATCAAGGTCAGAAGATACGGTGTCCTATCTATTCCTTCCCTAGTGTCAAGAGTAGGCACTCCCACCAAATAAGCCACATGATATCCTCTTAAACACCACCACTCACCAATAATGCCTCCTGAATAATGTTCGTGTACGTCGTGTTATATTACGCTGTGTTGATAGATATGAAAACAAAAAAGAAGAAAAACAAAGATAAAAAGAGAAAAAATATATAGAAAAAGAAAGAGAGAGAAAAAGTGTTGAGTTCATAATTGCATTTAGTATGTTTATTTCAATTACATTGAGGCAACATTACCCACCACATTTGTGATCCACCAAATACGGCCTTAACCTACTTTTCCATATTTCTGATCACCCGAGTACTGGCTGAGGAATTTTGACTTAGTGTTAGGGTTATCAGAACTTTATTAAAGTATTAATGCCATTTAAGATCACCAAATATGGATTATATTTGTAAATCTGGTGAGATTGTGAGCTCTCGAAACGAAAAAGAAAAGAAGAAAATTCTTAACAAGCGAAATCGAGGTTATAAAAGCTGCGTCATAGTATAGGTCGAAATGGCTTGAAAACAAATAAAATTTATAATCGAATATCAGAAATGAAGTCCGAGGTCGAACACAGGGAGCAATTAGCAAAAGTGATTCTCAAGATTGCAATTCAACATAAATATATGAGTAATAGAATTCCAAGCAGTAATGATATATAAATGAATGCGAATGTCAAATAGTGCAAAAAGAATGGGGTAAAATGGTGATTTGAATCACCAATTACCCCTCACAATTATATCAAATATCTCAATAGTACTAATCAATCTAAATTCCACGTAGGATAAGTGCACAGTGCACTCCTGTTGAATCTCAAACGTTTGCTCAGCCAGTCAGATGGCTTAACCCACTCAAACTTCTACAGTGCTAAGAGGGCACTCTTCCGCTTCCTTCCCTTTCTCTTCTCTTCTCTTCTTCCTCCATCTCTCTCTCTTCTTCTGCTTCCTTAAGCTCCAGAGAAGGCAAAACTCAGGGCTCAGCAATGCCAGCAGAGGCAAGGGCCTCCCTCAAAGATCACAAATGTTGAGAGGAGAGCGGCAGATCAAAACCCCCCTCCTCCCCTCTCCTTTTCTCTTCTTCCTTTCTCAGAACCAAGAAAACCAAATCAAACCCGAGTATCCAGGTAAACGGACCGAGGCCTAAACCCACGAGGCGTGAGCATGGGTGAGGGCATGCATGTGGGGACCTCACTAATTGCACAGCAATAATAGGTCTTAATTGACCTAAATTAGGCTAGGACTTAGCATAAGTTAGGGTAATTCATGCATGCATAAACATTACTAGCACCTTTACTGCTTTCTTTTAGCTATGCATAAAATAATGCTATAATGTACTGATTAGGTGCATTCTGTCAATTGCAGGTAATAAGCTGATTAGAAGCTAAATCTAAAGCTGGATCTAAAGGTAGATCTGAAGAATAAAGAATAACTGGTGTTGCAGCAGAGCTGGAGTGGAACACTTAGATTAGATGTAGTAGATAATAATGTAAGGGAGTTAAGGTATGCTATTCTATTAAGTAGGAATAAAGTAATAAATTATGAAGAACATAGGTCCATCCTAGCCCTAGGATAGCCTAGAAGCTTCCCTAAGCCTTAGCCACCCTTAGATTAGGTTACCGCACCCTAAGAAACCTTAAAATTATAAATCTAGCCTCATCTGGACATCCAGATGAGTTATAGGATGTCCAGAACCCTTAGCCAACTGCCGCATAATTTAAACCCACATCTGCAGCATTATTGGACATCCAGACACTTGGTCAGACGTCCAATTTTTGTAGAATACCCAAGACAGAACCTAGAATCTTTCCTGACTCTGATTAGATGTCCAGAATTGAATTTTGGACTTCTAATTTTTGAGTATAAGTCATCTGGAACTGTTCTCCAGATCTTATTTTGAGATTCAAGCCTTGATCTTGGATCTCTAGCTCCCTAAACCCAATTCTAACCCCCTGGGAACCTAAATTAAGGTGCCCTAACTCTAGTGCATCACCTTTAGACCTCCTTAAGGACCTAATTAGGTCCTCACTAAACCTAATTGACTTAGGTCATAGTTAATTACCGTTGCCTAGTCAATTGGACTCATAAAGTCCAATTGAGCTCAGATCTCAACCCATCCAAGTCCAATTGGACTCAACGAGAATCCAATTGACCTAAGCCCAACCTAATTGAGTTATTTCACTCTCAATTAGGTTCACACTCATTCAATTAAACTTGTGTTAAGTTTAATTGCATTTCCCCCTTAGCAATTAGGGTTTGCAACCTTAATTTAAGACCTACACTAACCCAAACCCCTTGGGACCTAACCTAGACCACTTAGCCACATAGGGCATGACCACACACACACACACACCCATCTAGAGTTCTCTAGAACCTTCTTCCAAAGGTGGAGCCACTCTTGGTTGCTAAAATTAGCAACCAAGAGACATTCAAATTGTAGATCCACAAATGGTGGATCTAAAAACCACTCTCTCTCTCTCCTTGGCCGGCCACTCTTGGAGCTCTCTCTAAAGAGTTCCACACTTCTCTAGAGAGTCTCCCTTAGGTCTATAAAAAGACCTAAGGGGTGGCACTTTGCACCCCATCCACTCTTGGCTTCCATTTAGCTTGGTTTCATTCCACATCCACTCTTGGTTCCATTTTAGCTTAGTTTCATTCCATAGCCACTCCATCTCCATGTCCACGAGTATCTTCACCATGGCCACCACCACCTCCATGTTAAGATGCTGGATCACCTCTCCAACCTCTCTCCAAGGGTCGACCTAAGCACCATTGGCCGCCCCTCCTTCTCCTCTCAACCACTCAAAGGCCATCGGAGCCACCTCCGAATGCCATTATTTCTGCTAGACTAGATTATAGTTCTTCTTAGATTTACATGCTTTATTTACTGCTTAGTAGTGTAGCTCTATATTCTCCCCCAATGATGCATGCATAGTCCCCCATTAGATTCATGTATGCGATCATTTTCTACTAGCTAGATTTGTATTTCCAAGCATTCCCCTATAAGCTTTCCACAAGCTTAATGTTGTAGCCACGATCATGAATTGAATGAATGAAAATCTTTTTCTATATATATGTGTGTGTAAAAATCACCATGAGCTTATTGCAATATATTTTGTGTGATTAAAGTTGCCTGCCTTTAATTACTATCTTTTGGCAACTAGCATGTCGTACATCAGTACTTAAATCACCATAAATCGACATGAGATTTTAAGAAAGTAGAGCGAAAGAGATCGATTTCAAATCTGCATTTCCATAATCGTCTCCCAGAGATGAACAAACGAATTCAAGTCTCGTTATCCTTATAAATATTTTTGTTTGATCATATTGTGCACTATACTACGATGCTTTTTCTAATCCAATACGCATTCTACGATTCCCAACACTCACCCCCTGTGCGTGCTAAGGCAACGAGGCAGAAGCAGGAATTCAATTTAAACTGCTTGTGGGCTTCGGTGCTTTCCAATGTGGGACTAAGTTGTCCCCTGTTCTTCGTTGTGCAATAGCAGTAGGTAACGCCTCCAATTGAAGGTGCAAGTGTGGCTGTAGTCTTCAATTGAGGACCTGGGAAGGGTCCTAGAAATGCTTCACGTCACCTGGGCGTGGAATTGGTGAAGAACACGGTCGGAGAAGCTTGAATGACGTTGGAGATGGTGGCGGTGGTGACAGAGCTCCGACAACATCCTGAAACCAAGAACACAGACTAAACGCCCTAATTAGTACGCTCAGAAGGTTCGTTGGACCACGGCAAGTGCAACAGTGGTGTCGGTTCGGCATGCGTGTGTGTGAATGTGCGTGGTGAGGTCGAAAAGGGTGCGTGGAGGTGGTTGTGCTCAGGGAGACGAATGCGTGGGCAATAGCCCTAATTAGTTTAGGGCTTTTGCTTCAAGAGTCGCGATGGAGGTTTTGAAGGTGGTGGTGTGAAGTTTGATGTAGTGTGGCGATGGTGCGGGTCCACCGGAGTTCTGCCAGCTGTGAAGAAGATGAAGTGTGGGGGGAGTGGTTGGCGATTGTGTGTGTGTCGTAAGTGTGAGAGAGAGAAATAGAGTGAGAGAGAGAGCAATAAAGGGATGTAGCTAGGTGAAAGAGAGGTGGAGACAGCCGATTTTGGTCGACCGACGCTGGAGAAGGAGGAGAAGATGGCGAGACGGCGACGATGAAGTAGGCAGAGATACGCCCTCCCTTTGACTGGGGATGGTTGTAATGAAGAGAGGAGTCAAGAGAGCCAACTAATATGGTTGCTGGATGACCAAAGGAGGAGGATAGAAGAGGGTCACCAGAGTAAGGGTTCTGGTGGCTGGAGGAGGAGAATCAAAGGTGGTTGACTCACCAAAACTTGCTAAGAGGATGTGCAAGGCCATGGAGGTCCTTTTATAGGGCTCTAGATGGAGTTCCAAGCTTGGAAACAAGCTTGGAAACTCTGAGATCTTCACCGACGTAGGATACCCATTCAATCAAAATGTTTGCATTAGGATTCAAGAGGGATTTAGGATCCCTGGATGGGCTCATTTGGAAGGCAATTACTTAATGAGTTTCCCTTTCAATTTTGAGAGGGATTCGTCAAGAAATCACAGAGATCTTGCCATCTTAAGGCCATCGGAGTTTGTAGGATTAGGATTTCATGGCGGTAGGGACCTGTTTGTGAAAATGATGATAAATATAGGGACCAAATTGTAAAATATTCAAAAGTTAGGAGCATATTTGTAAGATAAAAGAATTAGATAGGACCAAATTGCAAACTAGGTTAAGATGATCTCAGATTAGGCCCAAATTTTGGTACAAACCTAATTTGGACCTAAGGAATCCAATGGTGAAGTTGGATTTTTGTTTTGACTTATTTTTACTGGGTAATTTATGCAAAAACCTAAATTAGGGCAAAAGTCTACCTATAACTCTATTTTAGGTTAAGATAGGTTCTGATGGTCAAATCAAGCATACCAAACCCTAGAGAATATTTTTCTATGAATTTTAGAGGGTTTAGGTGAATTTTATCCTGACCAAAATCTCAGTTAATTAAGCAGATCTATTTTTAAGGTTTTAGAAGTTATTTAATTCTCAAAATATGCAAAAACCCTTTTCTGTGTGTACTAACCCACTTGTTAGACTCTTAAGATCATTTGACCCTTAATTAACCCTTGAGAAAATCTGTGATTATTCTGTATTCAAGATATGATGGTAAAATTACAATTTTATCCCTGGTTTCTTGTATTTCTCTCTGAAAGGATTTGAAATGAATTATAGCCTTTTGGTGGTCATGTAGGAGCATTTAATGACTTAATCAAATCAAATTGAGCTAGTTATGGCTCATGATGGTGTTCCCATCATAACCCATGCCTAGCTTTTACTAGTCCCTTAGTAAAATCTCATTAAATTAACTCAAATTCTAGACCATGCTTTTTTTATGCTCAGACTTCTACTGTGTGCTTTCTTTTGTAGATTTGGTCAGAATGCCAATAGTAGTCCTAGAGGTACTCAAGTACCAACCAATATCCAAACCTGACCAGTTCTAGCCTTAGTCCACCGCGAAGGTTTCTAAGGCCCACAGGAACTAACCTAAGGTTCATTGAACTCCGCGGTTAAAGCACCCGTGTGGTGTAGACCCAGATAGGTTGTGTTAATATAGTGATTTAATCATTGAAATGAGTATAGTGGTTAACCTAAATCGAGCCTAACCATCTTTTAAAAAATTTTTTAACCTAGCCTACTTGATTTTATCTTGGTCACTTTTAGGCCCAGGGTCAAACTCAGGGAGGTGGGATTAGAGGTGAATAAGTTTCTACGCCTTTCCTACAATGAATCTCTTCCGTTCATTTGTTATGTTTTTGGTGTTTCTCTATTTAAGATTTTTTTTGATATTTTTGTCCTTGAGGTACACCCTCAAAATCAGGTCCTTGGCTTAGAGCCAAATTAGGGTTCCAAAACTGGTCTTGCTATTCGTAAGACCGAGTACCTGCATGACAAGGATTATCTTTTCTCTTTTACTATTTTTTTTTATCTTTTTAATAGCAAGAAAGAGAAATAGAAATAAGATAAATATAGTATATATATAGATATATATATATATTTTATATATATATAGGGGTGGGGGAGGAGGTGGAAATGGCGTGTAGCATAGTGTCGAGTTGATCATCGTCTAGGAAGACGAAATCAACATGATGAAGTGCCACGTGGAGTGTTGGATGGATGGGTTGAAGGTGTGTGCGGAGACGCTTTCTGTACACGGGTATCGGGAAATATCAGCAACTGGTGCAGATATTCCCGCGATATAACGTGTGGTAGGTGGTATGAAGGTAAGTATATATTTATATGTATATATATAGATAGCGTTATAATTATATAGGTGTATATGTAGTTATATATATATATATATATGTATACGTATATATATATATATATATAGATATGTAAATATATATAGATAGATATATGTATATATATATACTTATAATTAGATATATATGTATGTATATATAACTATATAGATATATATATATACATATATATGTATTTATATTTACAGATATATATGTATATATGTATGTATATCTGTATATATATGTGTATAAATATATATATATATATAAGTATATAGATATATATATATGTGTGTGTGTATGTATGTATATATACTTATATATAGTTGTATAGGTACTAATATGTATATATATATATATATGTATGTATATATATATATGTATATATATATAAGTATGTATATAGGCGTGTACAAGTGAGTTTGTGTGTGTACGAGAGTGTGTGTGTGTGTATGAGTGAGAGAGTGGCTGCTGGAGAGTGAGCGGGAAAGAGGGCTGGAGAGTTAAGTTGTTTGGTACACACAGCCGATGTCTGATGGCGCGGATGTGCGCAAGCACATGCAGGCATAGGTGCGCAAGGATGCGTGTGTGCGCTGGACGCTGCAGGCATGAAGGAGATCACAACGCAGTGTGTTGCGTAGCGCAGCGCATCGCACTGCGAGCTGGAGTGACACGGACGCAGACACGGATGCAGGCGTGGGCGCAAACGGGCGCGGGTGCTGGCGTACGCGGGAGCAGGCTTGCGGACGGGCTGGAGACGGTTGCAGCGCAGAGAGAGAGCACGCGGTGACCGGATAAGTGAGAAACTTTCCGGTCACCGCAATGTAGCTACAGTGTTCCGCTGAAATGTGTGAACAGTAGCTACAGTGCTTGGTTGCAGTCGGTTCTGCGTGCGCGGGCGCTCTGGAGCGGGTCTACGCACACAGAAGGAGCTGGTGCCGACTGCTGGTGTGCGCACAGAGGCTTGCACGCTGCTTGGAGCTGCCAGTGCCTTGCTGCTGCTGTTGAGCTTCAGAGCTTGAATCTGCGGTAATGGCATGAAGAGCTTTGAGTGGGTGAAACAGGGAAATGAACCACCACGCCCACCGGCTCTTTGATGAGCTGGGCGGTGGTGGGACTCACAGTGGTGGTCGTGGACCACTGTGAGCTGCTCCTGCCCGCAGCGTATCTCTTCAGTGGAAGAGGTGCTACGTATGGAGGGGAGAGGGGAGGAACCTGGCCTGGAGGAAGGGTCTGCTGTGTGTCTGTACTAGGCTCCCTCCGCAAGGAAGATGTCTAGGCCTTTTTAAAGAAGATGGAGGCAGGCTCAGCCATGCCCTAGGCTCCACAATACTAAGCATGTGGCTGGCAGAGCATGCTATGGTAGAGAGTGGCGCGAAGAAGAAGCAGCCATGCCCTGTAGCCGTGCGGAGAAGAAGAAATTCAAAGCCAAATAAAAAAAATGAAGATGGTGAATTTGTGAGGCAGCACTTGAGGAATACGTTTATTACAAGGCCAATTATTCACTTTCCTCCCCTCTCAATTAAATGCATGCATGCGTTTATTTTTACAAATGCACTATGGCTACTTAATATGCAAAGGCAATGCTAGGAAATAGCACAAGATGGCATAATTGTTGGTGTATTTTTGCTGTGCAATCACCGTGTTTAATGCTTGTTTAGCCCAGGTTCAGTTTGCAGTGCATTTTTTATCAGAGAGATATAGAGGATTTTTTTATTTTTGGAGAGTTTTTTCTCTCTTTTCTTTCTTTATTTCTAGTTTCGGATTGGCTTTATAACACGATCTGTATCAGATTCCTAGCTCCCACCATCAATCCTCGCAGGGTCTCTGGTAATCGATGCTTCGAGATAGCACCGCCCATGGCAACCCCCAGAACCCTAGCTTTCGACACTTTGAGATAGTGCCGCCCATGGCATTCTGTAGCTAAATTCAGACCCTGGCAATCGACATTTCGGGATCATCCCGCCCATGGCACCTGAACCAAGACAAGGTGCTTACATGCCCCTAGTAGGATATTTAGATATCCTAGGAGACAAGCACCGAGGAGACAGTATGTTATTGCGCATCTTCAAGGGGAATTTCCCGCCTCTCCGCACTAAGAACTCTTCTAAATCAACTTGTGTTGATAAGCTGCTCCTAATCTAAGGAGCATTTCATAGCATAATTAACTCTTTTGCGTGGTTTTGATACTTAAGCGCACTAAACTAGACTGTGCGTGGATTAGGGTGCTTAGGTTACCGAGTCCTACAAACCAGAGGTCAGTTAACAAGGTCAATTAGTCCCTAAGCCTTAGACCTAATACTTAAGCTTCACATTTTCCTCAACCTCTTGAGGACTATCCAGATTTTAACGAATACTTGAATTTTTAAGCCTAAAATCACAACCCAAGAGGCCTAGGATCAGTGTTCATACTAATCTCTTTTGTCTCTTAGCACTTTTTATTTTTTATTTTTTTCTTTTGATTTGATCTAGAACTAAGTAGATTCCTTAATCTTTTACTAATGATTATCTCTTTTTGTTTCAAATTATGCACTTTTTTGACATTCTAAATCACCTCCCCTTTTCCTCCTTAAGAATGATATACAATTTTCAAAATTTCCTCCCTTCTCCTTTTTTTTCTTTTTTTTTGGTTTTTTTGAAATATGTATTTTTTTTTATGAAACCCTTTCTTGTGAAGTGATTCTCACAGCGTTTTGCACTTTAATACCCTCCATGCCTATGATTTGCAATGTCCTCATTATAAATTAGGTGGGTTCGAGTTCAACTTAGATCATACATTAGAATAGGTTTAGGTGGGTGGATGGGTCGAGATGACTGTTGCGGCTGATTTCAAGCTCTGGTACAGGTGCCAGAGATGGGATCGGTTGTTCTAATGGATGAACCCTGCAGTGCAATATGAGTTCAGCACGGGATGTGTTAAGAAGGGTTTCAGGTTTTTCAAAGAGATGATGGATTGCCTCCCATTAAGCACTGAGTTTAACGCCATCAGCTAGGCGCAATATGCTCAGGGAGAATGGATTGACTGCATGAATGATATGATCGTGATGGATGAGAATTGGATGGCCATAGATAACTATCAAAGTATGGTGGAGAGTCATTCCAGAATATCTCTAATATAAGTCAGGCTTATTCGTTTCTGGATGATCTTCCTTGAGTTTCCGCAGAGGGAACAGTTGGAAGGTATAGTGATCATGGGATTCGATAGTAGGATTGTGGTGATTCCAAGGCTTAATAGAAATGGGTCTAGTTAGTGTATCCCAGATGTATGGTTCCTCTCGTGCTCTGTGACCTATCAAATTAATACCTAATGAGTCATTTTGATTTTTTCTCCCTAGGTTTGAGATTATCTCCTCAAGAAATGACTCATAGATTGGGTGTTCAAATGATTTTTCCTTATAATCTTCATCCCAATCAAAAGTGAATGCTTGGAGAGTGCTTTTTGAATCATAAAACTTGAAATCTGTAAAGGATTCATATTCTGGGTGAAGGTCACTTTCAGTATCATCCAATCCTGATTCCTATTGGTCCTCAAAACAAAAGGTCTCCATATCCATGGACTTTGAATCTATTCTGTCACCATGTTTCCCAACATTTCTAAGTATATCCTCAAGTTCAAAGGTGAAAGCCTCCATTGTGCTCATGTCATTATGTTTGACTAGATCATCATCTAGGATGTGAAAGGTTTCCAATTCTGGTTCTAGGTTTCCTACTAAGGATATGGTCATAAGATCCTATATAAAACCTAGTTGTTCTGTTAAGCATTTTCCTTTTGTTGCCTCAAAAATATTAATCTTAGCATGTTGATTTCCAGAGGCAATTGTCATATGCCCTAATTTACAATTGATTATGGCTCTTGCAGTGGCCAAGCATGGTCTTCCCAAAATCACGGGCATATCCTATACCTGTTGTGGTGTCTCCATGTCAAGAATTAGGAAATCTACTAGGTAGTTGAAATCCTTAACTTTAATTACCACATTCTCTATCATCCCAATTGGTGTGATCAGGGTTCGGTTAGCTAGTTGCAAAGTGACATGAGATGGTTTTAGCTGTCCAATCTATAATTTTTCAAATAGGTTGGTAGGGATGAGGTTGACTAAGGCGCCCAAGTCCAGTACAGCCTGCTTGAAGTTTGTATCACCGATATTGCAAGGAATTAGCACGGTTCCTGGATCAGATTTCTTAGGAGGTAGACTATTTTGGATTATGGCATTTATATTTTTAGACAGTACTTCCTTTCCTAGTGTTTGTTCTTTCATCTCTTTTCTGGGTAAGTCTGGTGCAATCGGGTTGAGAGTGAGGATGTCAAGTAGTGGAATCGTGACTTGTGCATTCCTCAAAGGTCTCGTTATATCAATTTCTAACAATCTTTTAGTGTGGAGGTGAGATATGACCTGAGATAGGGGAATGGACTAGTTATCTTTAGGGGTGTGTTTCTGTTCTTTCAAAATATTGATCATGGTACAATCATTGTGGGTTGGGTAAGTCATGGTGTGTTTTGGCTCAGCTAAGGTGGATGGAGAAAACATGCAGGTATGAGTTGCTGGACCAGGTTGGGCATAACATGTTTGACCATGGATTTAGTTTACAACGTGTTTTTGGGTTAACATGTTGTTAGGATTTGGCAGAGGTTGGGAAGGAAGTGTGCCAAGCTGGTGGGGATTTGCCATCTGGGCAAGTTGATTGCAAACCTCTATGATCTCATCTTTATGTTGTTTTTGCATAGCTGCATTCGTTTTTTGAATGTCAGCCAGAGTCTAAAGGATAAGAGTCATCTGATCTTCGTGAGTTGGCCTGGATTGATAAGTTGGGTTGGGCCGAGGCTAAGGCAACTGATATGGACGAGAAGCTTGTGGTCGGGGATGATATTGAGGTCTCTGATTTTGATTGTTCCCTGACCACATGATATTAGGATTATTATGCCATCCAGGGTTGTAAGTGTTTGAGAATGGATCATTCTAGATGGCATTGAGGTCTTCGCAAATCTAAGGAGCCTCGGAAAAGTCAGAATATGAGGGTTCAGAGTTCCCCCAACTAGAATAGTCATGTCCATAGTTTCCTCCAAACCCAGAATCAGACGAGGGTGGATACAGGTCCATCCCCTGAGAAGATTGGTGGTAGATGTTATGCACAGCCTCCCTGCCAGAGGGCGGTTGCGTGAAAGGATTTTACACAGAGGTGGCTCACTGCAGGTGTTGAGTTATCTCATCCACCTTCTTCTCAATAATAGAGACCTTGTCCAGGTGACTGGCCATCAGTTCCAAGTTGACGAAAGATGACAGGCCCTGCATCTCATGTGCTCCCCTTGGATTCGTCAATGCACGGCATTCGTCCAGTCGAACATGCCCATGGATTCATTATTGATGGAGTTCTCACACATGTTCAGAAGAATCTCCCACACGGTGTCTTCATGTTGACCTATGATGTTTCCTCCACAGGTCGCATTGACGAATAATCGAATATCCTCACAGAGTCCCTGCTAAAAAGATTGGACTTGTTCCCATTTAGGAACTCCATAGTGGGGGCACTTTCGCATGAGATCTAGAAAACGATCCCATGCCTCATGGAGTGGTTCTCCTGCTTGCTGCGTGATCTGGTGCCGTAGAGCATTTATCCAACCAACAGGGAAGAACTTTTTTAGAAACTCGGATTATAGTTCCACCCACGTGTTGATTGGATGCATTTGGGTTTGGTACCAGTGAGCAGCCTTGTCCATGAGAGAGAAGGAGAACATTTTCAAGTGCAACATATCCCGATTTTGAGCTTCTGACCCAAAGGTCTAGGCCAGATGCTTGAGTTATTTGATATGCTGGAAAGGATCCTCGGAATTATGCCCATGAAATTTGGGGATAGCATGAATCATGTTGGGCTTGAGTTTGGTACCAGAACCTCCAGTTGGGATTTGGACTCAAGGTTCGATCACCACTGCCGCGGGATTGTAATGATCTCGCATCATAGGATGCTGCTGTGGGTTTACAAAGGCTTGGAATAGATCGTTGAGGCATTGAAGCTGATTCTCAAGATTGTTTTCTTCTGCTGGTTGCTCCATGATGATGGATGAAGAAGAGCTAGCTTCAGATGAATTAAAAGAGATATCGATCTAGTTGGTTTTTGTACAAACAGGGAGGTCGAGGCTTGGCCTCGACGAGAGTGAATAGCTAATGGAGGCCTCAATGGTGGTTCTAGAGACCTCCTCCTGAACATGCATCGACGTAGTAGATGAGGGATAGAATGTGATGGACCCAATCAAGACACCCAAAAAATTTTGGATGACTATAGAGGTTCAGGGTAGATGATACCCCTAAGTCAGAAAGCCATCCACTAGAGAATTACCTAGGTAGCCAGAGAGGGAGAGTCCCGCAAAGACCCTACACAGTAGAGCGCCCCCACGAGTTACAGGGTTTCCCCCACCCGACCTCTCTTGTCATTGAGGATCTAGGTAAACCAAAATGGGGACTTGACCTCTTAAGCCTACCAGTTTTAAGTTGAGAGCAAGAGTGCTTATGATTTAACTTGAACTTTAAGATGTTTTTGTGCAAGGTGACCTAATTTGAAGATTGGTTAACCCAACAAGGTGGGTCAACTTCACCTATTTTGTCCTTTGAGAAATTTAGGTCCCTCTTTTAGTGTTCAAATGAGATTAAGAGCCTGATTTTAGGGTTTGCTTGAATAGATCAATTCAATCAAGGCTTAGGCACACTCTATTTGGGAAGGTTAATTCTTGATTAAGCAAGTGTGTCTCTAAAACCATAAACTGGAAACCTTAATTGGCTCTGATTGGTCCAATTCAATTTTGTCTAAATGTGGTACCTAGGGCTCAAGCAAGAAGGTGATAGCCCTAGATACCTTAAAACCCTAAGTAGGTGCACAAATCAAGGTTGGGTGTTCTCTAAACAGAATGTATCAAATCAGGCAACTTGATGATTAATCTAAGAATAGAATGGAAGTTGAACCTAATTGATTCGCTTTCGCTTTTAGCTTTTTTAGAATCAGGGGCTTAGGGGAAATTGGATAGAGTTTACATGCCCTTGGAGTGGCTGATGTGTGGCTGATCTTCCTCCAATTGAATCCCTGAAACAGATCACAATCAAAAGAGATAGAGCAAGTTAGTATCAAATCAGATATTGCAATCAAGAGATCAAAGTTGCATGTTGCTCCCTGGCAACGGTGCCAAAATGTTGACAAGCGAAATCCAGGTTATAAAAGTTGCATCGTAGTATAGGTCAAAATTGCTTGAAAACAAATAAAATTTATACTCGAATATCAGAAATGAAGTCCGAGGTCGAACACAGTAAGCAATTAGCAAAAATGATTCTCAAGATTGCAATTCAACGCAAATATATGAGCAATAGAATTCCAAGCAGTAATGATATATAAATGAATGCGAATATCAAATAGTACAAAAAGAATGGGGTAAAATGGTGATTTGAATCACCAATTACCCCTCACAACTATATTAAATATCTCAATAGTACTAATCAATCTAAATTCCACGTAGGATAAATGCACAGTGCACTCCAGTTGAATCTCAGACATCTGCTCAGCCAATTAGATGGCTTAACCCACTCAAACTGCTACAGTGCCAAGAGGGCACTCTTCCTCTTCCTTCCCTTTCTCTTCTCTTTTCTTCTTCTTCCTTCTCTTTCTCTCTTCTTCAGCCTCCTTAAGCTCCAAAGAAGGCACAACTTAGGGCTCAGCAATGCCAGCAGAGGCAAGGGCCTCCCTCAAAGATCACAAATGTTGAGAGGAGGGTGGCAGAGCAAAACCCCCCCTCCCTCTCTCTTTCTCTCTCAGAACCAAGCAAACTAGACCAGACTCGGGTATTCGGGTAAACGGACCGAGGCCCAGACCCACGAGGCATGAGCGTGAGGGCATGCATGTGGGGACCTCACCCCCTGTGCATGCTGAGGCAACGAGGCAGAAGTAGAAATTCAATTTAAATCGCTCGTGGGCTTCGGCGCTTTCCGATGTGGGACTAAGTTGTCCCCTGTTCTTCGTAGCATAGTAACTATAGGTAACACCTCCAATTGAAGGCACAAGCGTGGCTGTAGTCTTTAATTGAGGATCTGGGAAGGGTCCTGGAGATGATTCTCATCGCCTGGGCGTGGAATTGGCGAAGAACACTGCAGAAGAAGCTTGAATGACGTCAGAGATAGAGGCGGCAGCAACGGAGCTTCGGCGGCAACCTGAAACCAAGAACATGGGCTAAACGGCCTAATTAGTATGCTCAGAAGGTTCACCGGACCACAGCGAGTGCAACAATTGCATCGATTCGGTGAGCGTGTGTGTGAATGTGCATGGCGAGGTCAAAAAGGGTGCGTGGAGGTGGTTGTGCTCGGGGAAACAAATGTGCAGGCAATAGCCCTAATTAGGTTAGGGCTTTTGCTTTGGGAATCACAGTGGAGGTTTTGAAGGTGGTAGTGTGAAGTTTGATGCGGTGTGGCAATGGCGTAGGTTCACCGAAGTTCCATCGGCCGTGAAGAAGAAGCCGTGAAGAAGATGAAGTGCAGGGGGAGTGGTTGGTGGTCGTACATGTGTCGTAAGTGTGAGAGAGAGAAATAGAATGAGAGAGAGAGAGAGAATGATAGAGGGACCTAGCTAGGTGAAAGAGAGGTGGAGGCAGAGAAGGAGGAGAAGATGGCGAGACAGCGACGATGAAGTAGGAGGAGATACGCCCTCCCTTTGGCCGGGGAGGGTCGCGACAAAGAGAGGAGTCAAGAGAGCCGACCAATTTGGTCGTTGGATGGCCGGAGGAGGAGGATCAAAGAGGGTCACCGGAGCAAAGGTTTTGGTGGCTGGAGGAGAATCAGAGGTGTTTGACTCACCAAAACTCGCTGAGAGGATGTGCAAGGCCACGGATGTCCTTTTATAGGGCTCTAGATGGAGTTCCAAGATTGAAACAAGCATAGAAACTCCAAGCTCTTCACTGGCATAGGATACCCATTCAATAAAAATGTTCACATTAGGATTCAAGAGGGATTTAGAATTCCTGGTCAGGCTCATTTAGAAGGCAATTACTTGACGAGTTTTCCTTTCAATTTTGAGAGGGATTCGTCAAGAAATCACAGAGATCTTGCCATCTTAAGGTTATCGAAGTTTGTAGGATTAGGATTTCATGGCAACAGGGACTTGTTTGTGAAAATGATGATAAAGATAGGGACCAAAATGCAACATACTCAAAAGTTAGGGGCATTTGTGTGAGATAGAAGAGTTAGACAGGACCAAATTGCAAACTAGGTTAAGATGATCTCAAATTAGGCCCAAATTTTGGTACAAACCTAATTTTGACCTAAGAAATCCAATGGTGAAGTTGGATTTTGGTTTTGACCTAGTTTGAATTAATAATTTATGCAAAAATCTAAATTAGGGCAAAAGTCTACCTGTAGCTCTATTTTAGGTCAAGACGGGTTCTGATGGTCAAATCAAGCATACCAAACCCTAGAGAATATTTTTATATGAATTTTAGAGGGCTTAGGTGAATTTTATCCTAACCAGAATCTCAGTTAATTAAGCGAATCTATTTTTAAGGTTTTAGAAGTTATTTAATTCTCAAAACATGCAAAAACCATTTTCTGTGTGTACTAACCCACTTGTTAGACTCTTAAGATCATTTGACCCTTAATTAACCCTTGAGAAAATCTGTGATTATTCTGTATTCAAGATATGATGGTAAAATTACAGTTTTAGCCCTGGTTTCTTGTATTTCTCTCTAAAAGGATTTGAAATGAATTATGGCCTTCTAATGGTCATGCAGGAGTATTTAATGACTTAATCAGATCAAATTGAGCTAGTTATAGCTCATGATGGTGTTCCCATCAAAAATAAAAAGAAAAGATAAAAAAAGAGAGAGTAAGTGAGTACAAAGGAACCAAAGAGAGCACAGTTTCTCCACCTCTCTCTATGTTGATTTATTTGATAGTTTGGAAAACTAGATTCTGCAGTACTATTCTATATATAGCACCAGATGAGTGTGAGCCACCAAATACAAACCGACTTGACTCAGACATCTTCTACCTAAGCTAAAAGCCAGGGTAGAAATCACAGATTATTTTGTTTATCCCTAAGGGAAGAAGTTTGCCTATCCCAATGGAATTTTACTAGGGGTCAAGTACAGGCTTTAGAGGTGAATCGGCTTTTCACTCGAATCCGTTGCATAAGCTACAGCACTACACTTTCACGTTTGTCTGGATTTCGAGATTTTTTGATGAAAACAAAAAAGAAAAAGATCTCTAGTCTTACACTTGATAAAAAGAATAAGTAGTCCTTTAGTGACATATTTGTAGATAACTTAGTCTTGCATTTACTAGGGACTAGCAAGATTTAGGCATAGGGGTATGATTCCACAGTAATCATAGGACTTAGATGACCTAACTTAAGTTAGAACTTAGTATAATTCATGCATTAGTAGCATACCTTGCATCTTTCCTACTTTATTTAGATATTCATGAAATACTGCCAAAATAATGTACTAATTAGTGTATTACTTACTTTGTAGGTAATAAAAGCTCAGGAGATGGCCTGAAACTGGATAGAAGCTAGATAGAGGCCAGAGCTGCAACAGAGCTGGAGCAGAAGCCATGGAATAAAGTTGCACTCAAGCTGAAGACATAATGTAGGGAAGAGGTATACTACATTACTTGTAGGATTTTAATGCTTAGATTGAATTATTAAGAACATAGGACATCCCTACACCTATCTGATGAGCGAGAAAATTGTTATGAAAAGTTTTGAGTTGGAAACTCGAGTCAATGCAAGTTCGTAAGAAATTCGCTATCAGATAAATTGACTGAAACTCTGGTGAGTCCCAAGTAGAACATGAGGAGGCTATGTCGATTATATCTGCAATTTTCTTTTTGCATTTTCTTTTCAAAGGAAACATTCACAATGATTATAAACAGCTAATCTACTTGCAATATAAACAAGAGAGGGAAAGAGAACAACTTTATATCTAAGATAATGTCAATTACAACTACTTGCTACAACTACAAAGTTGAAAATCTACTCTATAAAGCGATAAAAAGATAGGGGATGAGAGATTATCCACCTCGACGAATGCTTGGAGGATGACTCGGACGGATGATGCCTGGAGGAAGGAGAGTGAAGATGGAGGAAGGAAGGCGAATCTGGAAGAGCTGGGAATGAGGTAGGGCGTCAATGTTGCGAGATCTAATTCCAAAACAGGGGCGGGAGGACGGCTAATGAGAGCTCCACGAAGGGGGTGAGAAGTGAAAATTTTTGTTTTTTAACTCTAGCGGAGCTTTCCGAAGCTTGGGAGCACTAGAGTGAGCTTGAGAACGTTGTTCTTTGCCCATTTGGAGGTTGAGAGATGAAGGAAGGAATGGCAAAATATGTGGGGCATTAGGTCCTTTATATAAGTGACATGCAAGGGCAAAAAGGTCCTTTTAAAAACTTTAAAATTAAATATAGGGTCTTTAGTGACACACACGTACATCACTGTAGCTAAACGTCAGTGAAGCCATGCCTTTGATCTTAGCTACTCACTGTTAATCCGACTACTCTTGTGCGGCTACGTCGTCGCCTTCTCGTCTTCAGTTGATAACGCATGCGGTCTAAAAGCCTCATTCTGAGGACCGCTCTATTACAATCAGCCAATTGAAATTGCTCACAAGCACATGTTGAGAGCATGTATGATAGCACGTGCAATCGACGATTGAATTGCGCATTCATCTAATGCGTTGATCTAAGCCATTGGTGCTTGATTAGACGGTTGAATTGAGCTCTTGAGCGTAAAGAGGGAGCGTTGCAGGGAGGCTCAATCGTGGGACCTACAAGCGCACGACATTCTTAATCGTTGTGCTATCATGCATGCTTTGTCGCATTTTTGAATTCATTGTCCGTGCATTTTCAACCGTTGGGTCTCGATCCAACGTTCAAGATCTGATGGCACAGGTGAAGGAGAGCAGCAGTGGCTGTGGGCAGCTTGGATGGCACCACATGGTGCCATCTGGGCAGTCCATTTTCCAATGCTTGTAGATAGTGCTACAATTGTCAGATTGGGTCGATTTTTGCACCGTTGGGTTGCGATCGTCGATCTGAACCCATCCATGCAGTTGGGTTTGTCATCTGAGGTATAGATTTGCATCACCTTGCCCCTTGACCTCTGATCTTCCTCGGACTGCATCTGATGCTACGAAGGTCCGATTAAGGAGATCTCGGAGGTGTTGGACTCCGATCGTCGCCCAGATTAGATCCATACGATTGGATCTTCAATCTAAGGCCTCAAAATGATGTCGTCCTATTCCTTAGCCACAATAAGAGGCAAATTACTATATAATTTATACAAATTAACCTAAATGCATGATGATGCATGTTATGTAAAATTTCTAATACATGAATTTAATTATACACCTAAGAATACGCATAAATAGATAGTTTAAATGAAATAGATATGTCTACATCACACCCTTATGCCTATCTTCTAGTAGTCCCTAGTAAAACTACATACTATTTATAAACAAAATTAGGATCAAATTGTTTGGGCAATAGTTATTTCTCAATACTAAGGAATTTCTTCTAAAGACCTGAATTACAGAGACTCAACAGTGCTTGGGTGTCTGCCAAAATACAAACCGCCCAAACCCTCGCCTTATTCGAAAGCAAATACATTTTTTTTCCTTCAATTTCTTCATTTCTATTTTTTTTTTTTTGGATATTTTTAGTTTAGAGTTTTGTGACAGTTTTCTACAGCTACCCAATCCACCTAAGACTCGAAAAGAACTCTAAGTTCTAGACATCTTTTTATGACTGTGATAGACTCACTAATCGACCTTTAGAACGGACTTCAAGTTTCTACGAATCCTAGGTGACCCTAATGAAAGCTTTCTGCCTAAAGGTGTATCTGTTAGATCGATAGCTTTCTCCTTACTTTTTATTTTTATGGGGTCAACACAAGGGCAAACCCAATGTATATCTCCCCAGTTTATTCTGCTTCCCCACTTCTTCCTAAGTGTTTAGGAATTATTTATGCATTCTTATAAGCTGGGTTCTGGACAACCGGCCAATGGGGCATCAAACCCATAGCAACTTGCTAGCCATAGTCATGCAGTGAAATATGGTTATTTATTTTTTTCTTCTTTTCTATTTCTTTTTTTTTTAGTAGGTGGCTTTTCTGATCTAAGATTTACGTAAAGGAAGCAGAAAAAGAATGGTCATGTGGCTGGGCTATGGACAACCAACCAATGGGGCATCAAACCCACGACAACTTGCCAGCCATACCACCCTAGAAGGTTCATTAGCTACCCAATTTCCATTAGAACCGTCGAAAAATGAGTCAGCGCAAATAGTTTGTAGATGCTTTAAACTTGAAGTCTCCTCAAATCAGGGGGCAAGTTGATAAGCCGTGTACTTATCACCCCAATTTATTAACCAATTAAAAATAAATTAAAGATGGCGAGGACTCAAGAAACAAGTCTACATTTTACTAGACACCCGGGCTGATTAAGCCTAAAGACCTGAAGGATATATCTGTTCAGGTCCTATTGTATCATTTCCTAAAGTTGACAAATTTCTAATGCCCAAGTTCTCTTTTCCTAATTCAATTTTTTTTTTTTGTAAATAAAGTGAAAATAAAAGGAATCTACGAAGTTAACAAAATAATTCAGAGATGAATATATATATCCACCTCCCATGGCTATCTAATGCAATGTCCTCATTATATTAAAAAGACATGACAAAGAGCAGAGTAAAGAAGAAAGTACCTGAATTTCGTGATTAATAGGACAGCTCTGAGATGAAAATAGACTGTATAAGTGCTAAGTTTAGTGCCTTTAGCTAGGCACAATATACAAATAAAGAAGAAATAATGAATTCGCAAGTGCAGGTCAAAATCAGAAGAAAAAAATCGATCCCAAGACCTGCAAGGATGAGTCCACAGATGTGGACCAGATTATGGTGCAGACCCATGCCCCAAAGTCAAATAGTTCTATGGTTCTAGACGAAAATTACCCATAACCGAAGATCATTATGCAAGTGGGGTTAGGCTATGGTTTAGTGGTATGCAACCCAAGTCTTAAATGTCAGATAATAGGTAGATCTAAATCAATGGGCTTGTTTGTCTAGTTAACAGTTTGCTAAAAAAGATAATCCATTTTTTTGCACTTGAGTTTCATATCCACAAAAAGGTCATAACGTTCGCGCCATTAGATTTTGACCGTTGGATCGCGATCCAACAGTTGAGAACGCATGGACGAAGAATTCAAAAACGTGGTTTAAATCAATCTAAGGTTATGACCTTTTTGTGGATATGAAACCTAAGTGCACAAAAATGGATTATCTTTTTTAGCAAACTGCTAACTAGACAAATGAGCCCATTGATTTAGATCTACATATTGTTCAACATTTCAGACTTGGGTTGCATACCACTAAACCTCAGGCCCGGCCCCGCTTGCACAATGATCTCCAATTCTCTATAATTTTCATCCAGAACCTGAGAATTACTCAATTGTGGGGCATGGGTCTACACCATAATCTAGTCCACATCTGTGGACACATCCTTGTGGGTCCTGGGATTGATCTTTTTCTTCTGATCCTAACCTGCATTTGTGAATTCTTTATTTCTTCTTTATTTATATAGTGTGCCTAGCAGAAGCCACTAAACTTAGCACTTATACAGTCGATTTTCATCTCGAAACTGACATGTTAATCATGAACTTCAGGTGCTTTCTGTTGGTGCTAGAGCACCACGATCATTTATTTTGATGATAACAAAACACGTGTTATTTAACATTTGCAATTTGAGTCCTAGATTTCAGGTCAATTGCAAATGTGGACGTGTTTAGACGGAGTTCAAGCTCGCATCCAGGACGGATTGGAGGAGCTTGACGGAAAACAGAGGAGGTTCGCGTGGAGCGACAGATTGAAGATAGAAGACAAGAAGAATAGGATAGATTCTTTTTAATCCTTTCATGTACTTTTATCTTTATTTTTCTTGCTCTTTATTTTCCTTAGAAATTATGTTAAAGAGCCTCAAAGAACCCTAACAGTAGTCCTAGGAACACCGGCACAACCCTAGGATACTTAGGTTTTCTGTAGAATACTTAGAAAACCAATATAGGGTTCAAACAGCACTTCCAGACGTCTAATTCCAAAATCAGACGTCTGATAAAGCATTTTAAGATGTCTGACTGTTGTTTCAGACGTCTGATAACCGTTAGGCTGGACATAGTTAGTTCTGTCTGATGAAATCAGACGTCCAGACCTTAGACCAGACGTCTTAGAAGACGTCTGATGGATTTGCCAGACGTCCAGTTAGTGGACCGTTGGCTGGCTTAGAAAACACTCAAGATTATGACCGTTAGAGCCTTATCAGACGTCCATAGGACTTTACAGACGTCTGATAAATGACCGTTTTGCCTCGGCTGACCCAAAATCTCTTCTCAGAGATTTTCTAGCCGTTGCAACGTTTGGAAATCAATTCCCACCGTAAAAGTAGGTTTCCAGACGTCCATACTTAGTTCCAGACGTCCTGTATGTCGTCTGATGGACTTGCACAAAAACCCTGTTTAGATCTGATTCAAGTCAGGGAGAAACCCGCATAGAATCAGACGTCTGACCTTGAAATCAGACATCTTAAAGTGGCCTTCCAGACGTCTGATGCCAGAGTTAGACGTCTGATAACCCTGTCAAATGTAATCATTATCCTGATTTCGGCCTGATTCTCTTGGACTTTGTTCCCAACGGCTATAGAACCCTTTCTAAGCCTTCCGAAGCCTTCCTAAGGCCTCTATAAATAGAGGGGAGCCTTTGCAACACAAAAACACATAAGAGACACTTAGAAATACACTTGGATACACTTTGCTACACACTTTCACACTCTTGTGTCCAAGAAGTTCTTGCTCTCCAAGCTCAAGCTCCATCATCTTGAGAGCTAAATTCAGTTTGCGCGCCCGCTCTCCAGCTGTTGTTCACGAGAGCTACGTAGCGCCATCGCGTGGCACACGCACCGCGTCATCGTCGACGCACTCCTTGCAAAGGGGAGTTTCCTATTTCCTATAGAAGCTAGGTTTAATTATTTTGTTGGCTCTATAGGACTATTGTTTATTTCATCTTTGTTATTTGGTTGGGTATTCGCTTTGCGAATTCCCGTCTCCTTCGTGGGACAAAATCCTTCTTGTGGAGAGAAGGGGTTGAGGAACGCTACCCTCGTACTTGTAGCGTGGTTGTACTGAGGTTGAATCACCCTCGTTTCAAAGTGATTCGATTAGTGGATTTTGATCAACTAGGTTGATCGGAAAATCCTAACTCGAGAGGGTTAGGTGGTGGTTTTCACCCGGTTTGGGTTTCCACCTAAAAATTCCTGTGTACATTTTGTGATTGCTTATTTTTGTGAGATTGTTTATATATTTTCAATTCCGCATTTTTTTCGTCACGCTGATCTCACCCCTCCTAGTACAAGGGTAGAACCTTCACTTTCTTCTTTACTCCACTCTCTGTCATGTCTTTTTAATACAATGAGGACATTGCGTTAGATAGGCATGGGGGGGTGGATATATATATTCATCTCTGAATTATTTTGATAACTCTGTAGATTCTTTTTATTCTCTCTTTATTTACAAAAAAGAAAATTGAATTAGGAAAAGCGAACCTGAGCATTAGAAATTTGTCAACTTTAGGAAATGATACAATAGGACCTGAACAATTATATCCTTCTGGTCTTTGAGCTTAATCAACCTTGGTATCCACTAAAATGTGGACTTGTTTCTTATGTCCTCACCATCTTTAATTTGTTTCTAATTGGTTAATAAATTGAGGTGATAAGTACACAACTTATCAACTCGCCCTCTGATTTGAGGGGACTTCAAGTTGAAAGCATCTACACACTATTTGCACTAACTCAATTTTCGGTGGTTCTAACGAAAATTTGGTATCTAATGAACCTTCTAGGGTGATATGGCTGGCAAGTTGTCGTGGGTTTGACGTCCTATTGGCTAGTTGTTCAGAGCTCAGCCACATGATCATTCTCTTTTTGTTGCCTTTAGGTAAATCCTAGATCAGGAAAGCCACTTTCTTAAAAAAAAATGATAAGAAATAGAAAAGAAGAAAATAATAAATAAGCCACACTTCATTGTATGAGTATGGCTGGCAAGTTGCCATGGGTTTGACGTCCCATTGGTCGGTTGTCTAGAACCCAGCTCACAAGAATGCACAAATAATTCCTAAACACTTAGGACGAAGTGGGGAAGTAGAATAAACTTGAAATATATTCATTGGGTTTGCCCTAATCAGATCCGTATGATTAGATCTTCAATCCGATGATGTGAAATGATGTTGCCTTGTTTCCTAGCTACAATAAGAGGCGAATTACTATACAATTTGTACAAATTCACCTAAATGCATAATGATGCATGTTATGTAATATTTATATTGCATGAATGTAATTATACGCCTAAGAACATGCATAAATAAATAGTTTATGTGAAATAGATGTATCTACATCACCATCCCTAGTCTTAGGATAGCCTTAGACAACTTCTGAAACCTTAGCCACCCTTCCATAAGGTCAATATAACCTAGAACACCCAAAAACTGCTTTCCAGCATAGTTTTGGATGTCCATACATTAAATCCAGACATCTAATTTCTGTGGAATCACCCTCCAGTACCTAACCCAAGTACTAACCTAGAATTGGATGTCTGACTCTCTATCTGGATGTCCCATTTTGACATTTAAGACATCAAATCTTAATATTAGACGTCTGGTACCCCTCTCCTTTTGGTATTTTGAGAATCAAGACTAGATCTTGATTCCTAAGGCCTATAAACCATATCCTACACCCTAGGAAACCTAATTTAAGGTACCCTAAGCCTAGTACACCACCCTAGGACCCTCCTAAGAACCTAGATAGGTTCTCTCTAAATCCAATTGACTTGGATCTAAGTCAATTGCATTACACTTAGTCAATTAGACTCATAGAGTCCAATTGAGCTGAAATCTAAACCGACACAAGTCTAATTGGACTGAGTGAGAGTCCAGTTGACTCAAGCCTAATCTAATTGGAAATTTTCTCTCCCAGTTGGACACATGTTTACCCAATTAAACTTGGTTAAGTTTAATTAAATCAACCATTTAGTAATAGGTTACAGCTAAACCTATTTTTAGACACTTTAATAGAACCCACCTAGGACCTAATTGGAAGTGGACCAAGTGGTCCACTTGACCACACATTCATGCACATTTAACCACACACTCACATGCACACACACACATACACCCACATTCACTCGCCAACTCTAGAGAAAAATCTAGAATGCTCGCACATGGTCATTCTTAGATCCACAAAAGGTGGATCTAAGAAGACAAAATATAGCCAAAGGCCACGGCTACTCTAGAGAAGTCTAGAGACTTCTCTTGAGAGCACCTTGGCCATCCACCAAGTCTATATAAAGACTCTCTTGGACCCCCATCTTCACGCCACTTGCACCATCACTCACGAGCACCTTCACAACTTTTACTCCACACGTCAAAGAGAGCACCACCTCCTTTACCTCCCAAGAGGCTGGCCTACCCACCATTGGTTGTCCCTCTTTTCCCTCCTACCACCTCTGGTGCCCCAATTTATTATAGCATAGTTGTTCTTTGTAGTTTAATTTATGCACTATTATCTTGCTAAGTAGTATAGCATTACAATCCTCCAAGAATGCCCACATAATCATTCCAAGATCCAAGCATGCATATCTTTTCTGTTAGCATAGATCTTTGTTTTCATATGTATAAGAATTCCTCTATATCAAGATTTTGAGGAAATAAAATAAAGTTGCTAGCTTCATATTTCCAATCGTTTGCAATATTCGGCTCTAGAAGATATAAACGATTTAGCAATTGACACATTCTCCATTAATAGCCATCGCGAAGTAAGGATCGTGCAAACGAGCACTCACACATTCACCTTCATCATTTATTTGACTCACGCACATGTTTTAAGGGTTAATAATGCAACTGGCGAATATTACATTCGTAAACTTGAAATCGGCATCCAATTTTAAGCAAGCAAAGAAGAGAAAATAAAAAATCAACTTTGTAATCACGCCACCCTAAGATCGACCGAGGCACTCACCACCTCGTTATTATTATTATTATTAGTCATATTTCATGCTATGCTATGATGATTTCTTAATCCAAATCCATGATTCGCGACCTCAACAATCGGCAGCTTAATCAGTAGAGGACATTCTGCTAGACCATGAAAACACAAAGGCCAAGAGATCAATGTTATTTCCTTTTTACCCCAAGGATTTCCACTAGGCGGCTCTTGAAAGGATGAAGGATGTGCCACTCCCCTAGAAAAAAGACTTGAAGATTTTACTTAGTAGTAATAAAAATGTGAAGGTGATAAAAAAATATATGAAAAAAAATTATCTATTAAAATATATTACACCCTGCAATAATACACCTTGATATAGATGGGTGCTTATGTATTTATCCACCAAATAAAGCATCTCGCTACAAATGGATGCTACCCTCCATCCAATAAAAAAAACATCTAAATACAAATGGGTGTTTTAACTTATGGAAAATGGATTAGAAAAATATGGAGATAAAAACTAGGCACAAGTGACCCAGTAGTCTTGCCGAGGAAATATACACCTTGAGTGTTGACCTTGGGATAAAAACAGGTGATGAGAGAGCAACCAAGTCTGAGTATGTCCAAGCCAAAGGCTTGAATTGGGATGATCTAGATTGAGATCTTGATGTCTTGAGGTCTGGATTTTTGCAACTTTGGATGCCTGTAGGATGAATCTACTTCACCTACATGGACATTTTAACCTCATAGCTACTAAACCTTTAGTGGGTGGTAAAGCCTAAGAAATTAGGTTTTGGAGAATAGTGGTTGAAACTTAAAGGGGACACATTGACAAAGTCCTCGGTCTAGAAGTTCGTCATTGACATTGTGGGTTACTTGGTTTAAGGGTCTTACTTACTTTCTGAGCTTGGTTAATAAAGGGTGTTTAGTTAATTTACAAAAGCTTAGGTTGATAAGAATCAAAATCCATAAGCTTAAGGACTAACCTATGTCTGTTAAATTTTTGAGTTAGAATTTGATTTCCAATCTTTGAGTCTTGTTACATTATCCACCTTGACCTCTCTGATTTTTAAGGTTTAGAGTGGTGTATAAATAACAAAATAGGTACGAGTATCTGTTTTGAAAGATATCTAGGATTTTGAGTCTTTTGTTAGAGGATTCTCGTCAAATGCTCCACTCTATTTATGAATACTTATTTATAAAAGTATAAAAACCTAAAATGATAAAAATTTCAAAAATATTCTAACCTAATCATTTTTTTACTTAAGAATTCATTATGTTATATTTTATCATCCTAATGTTTAATTTATCATATTCATTAGTTATTTTGCTAGAGACTAACAAAACTTTAGCATGGGGGTATGATGAGAGACTCATCATGGATCCTAATTCATCAATATTAGCTAGTTTTCCTAGTTAAATTACTAGTGAATAGCATTATAATAGGGTTAATTATATAATTAAAGTAAAAATAGCAAGGACCTTATTTATACGATAAATTACCTAAATTAAGGGTTAACAAATATTTATTTATGTTTAATTAATAATTAGGACTCAAACCTAAGCATTTTCCTATATATAAGTATTATATCTAATCTATAATATGTATATTGCCTAAGTTGTTAATTAACTTAATAATGCTAAGTACATAAATAAATATCACTAAAAGGGGTAAAAATGTAATTTCTCATCATAAACATATTATTTACAGTATTTATAATTACATATAGAAAGATGAAAAATAAATAATTTAAATTAAGCTTTAAAGCTCACTATTTACTTTTAAGTCCCTAACTTCCATTGCAATTGGGTTTTTTATCACATTTAGGTCCTTGTCTACTTGCATTTAGATCCCTATGTAGGTTCCCTTCTTCACACTCTTCTTCTCCATGGACAGTCAATAACCATCAGTGACTGAACTATTGGATCATTGCCCAATCAACATCACACCACCACTGCCATTATCGTTCAAGTTCCTCTCACCCTCCTCTCCAAATCCAACCATCCAGATGGATCTTTAAAACTTTTTTATTTAGGTAGATAACCTTACCATCACTGGAGACGATGACGGTGGTTACCGTGAACCTAGACAACCTTTGGACCAAAAACATTTCCCTACCTTCCACTGTACCCTATAAATACCCCATAGGACCTTCGATTGGAGGATAACAACTCCCTTCCCTCTCCTACATTGAGTTCATTCATTAGGCTATTCTTCATAAGCTTTAGCATCCTCCCTCTCCCTTCGTCAGGCACTATCGTTGACGAGTGCTGCCTTTCTCACCCTCTCTTCCTCTACTCTGTCCTGCCAACGGCGAAGGAGCATGTCGTTGCTTACTATCCTTCGTTTCAAGTCGGTCGGAGTTACTCCCCTACCTCTTCTAATTTCTTCTTGTCTCTACCCTGCCAACAATGGAGTCCCTCACCTCTTTTGTCAGGTAAGTAATCTAGACTCTGAATTGACTCTGAGGACCATCATGGAATTTTTGAATTCCCTAGAGTTGTCTCTATAATTTTTGCACGTCAAATGAACACCCGAGAGTTGCTTAGTAATTTTCTAAACCCTAAGGGTTTTATCTCAATTTTCACACATTAATTTTTGTGTCTGTTGATCCCAGGAAGTTTCCCTAAGTTCCAAGGGCCTTCTTTTAATTGCTACATGCCAAATTATGAACCTAAGGGCCCCGTCGTGAAACTTCTTTTCTAGTTGACAGATTTGTGCAAACCTCACACCCCTAGTTTCCCACCACCAGGGCCTTCTTACCAGAGACCTAAAATTTGGGGTGAAACCCATATTTTTTCCCATCCACACATCACCTTAAAACCTTAATATCTACCCCATAAAAACCCCTCCTTGGGACCAGCACCATACCCACCACCTCTCCTCGTTCGCCACGCCACTCTGATTGAGAGAGAGAGAGAGAAAGAGAGAGGCTACTGGAGATGGCACCCCTCTCTCATTCTTGCTCGGGTGTGCATGGCAAGAAGGGAGAGGCATGTGTACGCAACGCAAGAAGGCCACGTGAGCCACGAGGGGACAACGCACTTTGTGAGGAGGTGGATGTGAGTCACGAGGAGGCAATGCATGTTGCAAGGTGGGCGGGAGTCTCGAGGGCAAGCACGTAGGGTTCCGTGCGAGTGCGTGGGCTATGTGCTTTCATCCAACGACTATCTAGCACACGTGTTGCGCGATCTAATAGTAGGGAAGTGCGATCTGCATACGAATCCATGACTGGGTGAGTAGATGAATAGCAGCGTACAACATGGCGGCTTTGCGTGAGAGGTGAAGGTACGATTCAAGACCGGTTATGTTGAATTGGTCGCCGGGTCTACTCAAAGTCGGTATAAGTGGACCAGTGAGCTCTCGAAGGTAGGTTCAAAGGTCTATCAGAGTTGGACACGTATACAAGGTATCGTTGGAAAGCTCTCGCGATTTCCCATCTATTGAAACCATATTTAATTCTATTTTAAGAAAGTTGACCTACCATTATAGGGACGCAAGATAGTAATGGCCTTCCTATATCGACTTCTGTTGGGCCCACGTGGGGGCCAACCGAGATAGTCGGAAGAGTATGTACACTTGTTGAGGGGTACAACTCATGTTCTATTCTATGCTATGCTATTTAGTGCATACTCATTAGCGAAAACAACTAACTGCGTGCCAGTGCGGGGTAGCCCCCTGATGAGAGCCTCATCATGAGCCATAACTAGCTCATTTTGACCCAATAAAGAGAATGAAAGCTCCTACATAACCTAGTAGAAGGCCTAAAAGAAGGAATAAGTATTCTGGGAAGAAAACATGAGATAAAGGTTAAAATAGTAATTTTACCATTGCAATACATAAAAGGGATTTCTCAGAGACAAAACATAGGTCAAATGGTCTAAATGAGATAAAAAGTGGGTTGAATCAATCAGAAATGGGTTCATGTGCAATCTAGGAATTAAATGACATTTGGTAACCCTAAAACAGACCTGCTTAATTCAATAAGGTTCCGGTCAGGATAAGAATCAAGTAAATCCTCTAAAAATCATGGAAAAATATCCTCTAGGTTTTAGAACATTCAAATTGGCCTTTGGAACCTAGTTTGACCTAGATTAGGGTCCTAGCTCATTAATTGACCTAATTTAGGTTTTTATGCAAAATATCCAGTTAAACGGGGTCAAACCTAAAATCCAACTTCACCATTGGATTCCTTAGGTACAAATTAGGTTTGTACCAAAATTTGGACCTAAGGGGAGGTCATCTTGACCTACTTTGCAATTTAGTACACCTAAATCACATTTTGGTCCCTAACTTTTGAAAATCATCACAGAGAGCCCCCTAACATCCTCGCCAACCCTGCAATCAGGTCCTTCCGCCATTATTGGGGTAGAATCCTTCTCCGGCGAGGATTAGAGAGGGAATACCCTCTGATTCCTCACAGATCCCCTCCCAGAAATGGAAGGGAGATTCTCTGAGGAATTCCCTTCCATCTGAGGCCAATCATGATCCCTGATTTGATCCCAATCTCTCATGCGAATGCATGAGGGATTTGGGTATCCACCCACTTTCCTTCTCCGGCGAGCCGTCGGAGACAGATACGTGCCCTCCAAGCTCTGAACACACAGCCCAATACCTATAAAAGAACCCCCAAACCCGGCCGCTCATTTTCAGCTCGACCTGGCTGGGGTTTCACCTCAGATTCGTCTCTTCCTTCCCGTCCAGGGAACCCAGCGAGCTCCGACGAGCTCCCTTTCCTTTCCTCTTCGCTCTGCCACAAAACCAATGGCAGAGACTTCTTCCTGATTCTCCTTCGCGTCGCGCAATACCCACGCACGCTGCCTCAGACCCATCGTCGCCGCCGTCCTCCCTCCACTGGGCATCTTCTTCTCCGGCGACAGCAGGTACAGCTGTCCGCCTCTCCGTCCCCTTCGTCCCTACAATTAGGTTAGAACTACTCCACAACTTCCCCTCTTTCTTTTCCCCATTCTATTTCACTTGATTGCCCCTCGACCGCTGCCGTCCACCGTCACCTTCCTCATCTCTGGCCAACCTCCGGTGAGTGGCCCCCGTCGCTCCGCAGCCCCACACGCCTCGCCGGCCGTCGCAAAAGTTCTGCCTCACCACACTGAACACACTCCGCCCTCCACTGCCACGCTACATCTCCACAACGCACCCCCGAACTCACCCATCCACCCGGCCACAGGGAGACCTAGGCACGCATGCCTAGGCTACCCCGCGACCTGCTACCTTGCCCTTCACCTTCGCTGTGACAAGGCGAAGGTCCCCCGGTGATCTGATTAGGCCGAGAGGCTCGTTTCATGTCTGACAGTTCTCCAGCCCCTGCAGCCATTGACGGCGACTCGAAGAAGTTCCAAGCTTGCTCCAGGTTCAAGATGTCTAGGCTTCAGGTGCAGCTCACTCGGGGAGGCAGTGCGAAGCTATCTGACCGAATGGACAGCGCAACGAAGTCCGCAGCCTTGGCAATTGAAGGGGAGAGTTCTGCGGGCGCGCGCGAGAGAAGGTCGGGACTAATAGTCCCACATCGGTAACTTACAAAGCACTGGCATGCTTTATATTATTTTTGTGATATCATTTCAGTGCCTCCGAACGCACATGGGGTGAGGTCCCTCACCTTACCCACTCTCGCCTCGTCCGTGGTTTCACCTCGCGGATCTGGCGGGATCCGACCCGACCTTATCTGAGCACACCTCGCACATCACCCTCACACCGGTGCGCCTGGTCCCGGTGCGCTACCCGACCCACTTACTCGCAGCTTTGGGAGAGCATCCTGTGAGTGACTCTCAGAGAGAGAGAGATGTGCGGGTAGAGGGACAGGGTAGGTTTTTCTCCTTGTGCAGGCAAGCTGAGAGTTGAAGAGAAGAGACTTAGCCACAGGGAAGAAGAAGAGAAGAAGCAAAAAAAGAAGCCTTCGCAGAAGAAGAAGAAACTTTGAAGAAGAGGCTGAGAAAGGCAGAGAAGAAGAAAGGCTGCAGAGAAGAAACAGAAGACCAAGGAAGAAGAAGAAGCCTTCGCAGAAGAGAGAAGAGAAGGAAGAAGAGAGAGACTGCAGAGAAAAAGAAAGGCCAAGACAGAAGAGATAGAAAGCAAGATCAGAAGAAGAAGAATAATCAAAGAAGGGAAAACACTTTTAAGAAGTCGGATCTTGTGATCAGACGTCCAATTTTACTCTTTTGCCTCGATTAGTTTTTAAATGCATTTGAATTAAACTTTTGAGTAAATTAGAGTGTTCAATTACATTTGAGATTGTAGTAAATTCCGATTGCTCCCTGTGTTTGACCTCGGATACTCCGATTTTCGAGTAATAAAAACTTTTATTTGTTGACGATGCTTGATCACCTATACTACGATGCAATAACTGTTAAAACCCGATCGAGCCAGTCGCTTCAACAAAATGGCACCGTTGCCGGGGAGCAACGTGCAATTTATCACTAGTCTCTACATTCTTTTTATCATATTGAACACTAACTTGCCCTACTTTGCTTTGTTTTGATCTTGCAGGTATTTCACGAGAAAATCCCTCCCGCAAGTCAACGACTCCAGGGCAGGTAATTTCTTTTCTTCCTTAAACTATCCCCCAAGCTTTGAAAGGCAAAGGGAAGAAAATCAATTTAGGAATCAATTGCCTTCTTTATATAGTAATCACCATCTTTAAGGCAAACATTTCCTAATTTTACGAAATTTTTTTAATTCTTCTTGAAGTTGGAGCAATTTTTTAGATTCTATCCCACAAATTCATGTGCCTAATAGAAATAACGCTTAATCTCTACAGACAACACATTTCTTGCTTTTAAAGTCCAAAGAGAATTTTTGTGAAAAAGAAAAAAGGATTGGAAATAGAACCAAATTAGGGTTTCTACAGTAGGATCTTGGAGTGTTAGTCACACATGCCTGCATAAAAGGAAATAAACCTTCCCGCATCAGTGTGTCACCCAAGACCTTGATTGAAGAGATCTAAACAAGATAAACCCTAAGAAAAATTGAATTCTAAAATAACTTGAATCTTAAAATTTTTTGGACCTAATAACCTGGGAGTCAAATCAGGGTGATCTCTAGCCTCCAAACCTAGAATCATTCTACCATCTATAAGACAGGTCAGGTGAAGTTGACCCCTTAGGTTAACCAACCTCTAAATTAGGTCACAACATCAAACTATCTAAAGTTCAAGTGAGAACCCTAAAGCACCTTTGAAATAAAAGTGGTAGACTTAAGAGGTCAAGGTCCGCATTCTGGTCTACCTGGAATCTCAGTGATAAGAGAGGTCGGGTGGGGGAAACCCTGTAACCCGTGGGGACGCTCTACCGTGTAGGGTCTCTGCGGGACTCTCCCTCTCTGGCTGCCTAGGTAATTCTCAGGTGGACGATCTTCTGATTCAGGGGTACCATCCGCCCCGAACCTCCATAGTCATCCAAACATCTTTGGGTGTCTTGATTGGGTCAAAAACATCTCCAGTCCCTCATCTTTTCTCTTTAGAGCACACATATACATTTTCAGTGGGACTCATTATTCAGATCTGATCGCTTCATAACTTGATCTTGATTCCAACTCTGATTCTACATCTGGATTCCACCACTTGATCCAAATATGCAGCCAAACCACCTAGGACTACCATTCAAGAAACCTGAATATCAGAGATCCATGAGAAATAAAATGATTGAGGATGCCCTGAAATTCTATGAAAAAGAAGAAACCTCAACACCAGTAGGAAACATTCAGGTTGATGTCCCAACAACCACAACCTTTATCATAACTTGTGCCCAAGTACTATTAGCAGAAGCTACAAAAGGATCAACCCGTGACTTGCTCATTACTGGATACATTGAGATAGAAAAACTACACAATCTTGAATATCTTCAATGTATGACAAATCCTCGACTTTGGAAGCAACACCAAGATAGTCTTGAAAAACAGGAAGAGATAATGAGATTAGTAAAATAAGTTATTGACCAGAAATACTCATATATACCATAAACAGAGGAGGAACTATCTTGGGACAACATCGAGGATAAATCTGATCTCGGGTTTGAGGCACAAAGTGGTTGTGGATTCCCAACCCAGATGGAGTATAATGTGCCTGATATTGAAGAAGGTTGGGAAGCTCCAAATGCAGGAAAATACAATGTTGAGCCCATTTCAGAATCCCAAAACTCCTACAAGAATGAGAGTAGAACTGAACCTCTCGAGGGTATAAATTCCATCCCTTATTCTATAAGGTGACCCTCGAAGGTTATTCATAGATTCTAGTAATTCAACCCACATCCTAAGCCTAGAACTAGATCGGAAACATATTTTGAAGATTTCAAGGCCCCATATAAAGAAGATCAATCTTTCAATGAAGTATATGACTTTGGGCCTCGATTTGATGAATATCCCTCACCAACATCCTCAGAGGAACGAATCGATTTTTCCGAAGTCATGCCAATCTACGACATAGAAATCGAGGAGTTGGATGAGTGGGGTTTCAATTGGGTCTGCCCTACTAGCCTAGAACCTGAGCCTCTACCAGATAAGGATACCTTTTTAAGCTCAGAATTAACATTTAGGCTAGACCCCAATCAGGCTGCTAAGTATACAACATATGATTTATTCTATGGTGGTGGAACTCATGATCTTGAATCTCATTCAAATTTTGATTTTCGCAAACTCTCTGACGATTTCGAATCTGACCATAACATCGGAGAAAATCTGCTTCCTGATTATAACAAGCCAATTTTCTTTGAAGCCACCTGCTCCACATATACAGAACCAATCAAAACCCATTCTCTACCTCGACCAGCAACCGGACTCAATTTCTATTCCGATTCACCTCTCACTGAGCCATTTGCAGATGATTCAACTCCATATCTATATTGGGTATCGGGCATTGATCAGACCGAAAAACAGGAGCCAACATTCTTTGATCACCCCTATAGGGATTCCACACCTTACATTGATTATTTTTCGGAACCCTACTCTGACCAGGCTGAGTCGACTCAGCCTAAACCCGAGTTTTCACTTCCATATCCATTTGAATCACATTGCTTATGGTGGGTTCCGCATCTGTTGATCTACATCTATCAACCCACCAGACTCATTGGGTTTGGGCTGCATCATCAGCCTACTGATCTTAACAAGCACCTGGTTGGACCAACCAGGCTCTTAATCAAGGTGCTTGTTTTACAAAATTTCGCTGATTTGACCACTCCCTCTCCACCTCATTTTTCGCTTGGCTGAAGGCATTAAATTTGGCGCTTAACGGGAGGCAACCCGTCATCCCAAAAATAGAGACCCGTCTGATTATCAGTCTGTACTCCACTTCCATTGCACCTTGAGTTCAGCCTTAGACAGTTGAACCCACCTCTGGTACACGTACCAGAGCTTGAAATCATCCGCATCAGTCATTTTCGACCCATTCACCCACCCGATGTATCCTGTTCTAAGTCCCTGACCTCAACACTATTTCACACCCTCCGTTTACAATGAGGACATTGCAAAACTTAGGCATGAGGGGGTGATAAAGTGCATATATACAGAACCAAGAAAAAATCAGAAGGAGTCACACACAAAAAATTTGCATATGTCAAAAACACAAAAAAATTAAAAAATTATGAAAAATAACAAAAAATGGGGGAGGGAGGAAATTTTGTGAGCCACATAAACATGAGGAGAAAAAGAGCAAAAATGACAAAAGGAGCACAAAATGAAAAAAGAAAAGAAATAGTCATTAGTAAAAGATTAAGGAATTAACTGAAGTTCTAGACCAGATCAAGAAAAGAAATAAAAGAAAAGTGCTAAGGAGACATAACAAGAGATTAGCGAGAACGCTGGTCTTAGGCCTCTTGGGCTAGATTCTTTAGCTTAAAAATTCACGTATCCGCTAAAATCTGGATAATCCTCAAGAGGTTGGGGAAAATGCGAAGCTTAAGTATTAGGTCTAAGGCTTAGGAAGTTTTCGGCCTCGTTAACTGACCTCCGATTTGCGGGATTCAGTAACCTAAGCACCCCAAATTCACACACAGTCTGGTTCAGTGCGCATAAATATCAAACTCACGCAAAAGCGTTTAATGTTCTGAAAAAGTCACCTAGATTAGGAGCGACCAATCAACACAAGTTGATTTGGACGAGTTCCCAGCGTAGAGAGGCGGGAAATTCCCCTCGAAGATGCATAACAACATATCATCTCCTCGGTGGTTGTCTCTTAGGATATTTAAATATCCTACTGGGGGCATGTAAGCACTCTGCTGGTTCAGATACCATGGGCGGCATTGTCACGAAATGTCGATCGCCAGGGTCTGAATTCGGCCACAGAACGCCATGGGCGGGATTATCTCGAAATCTCGAAAGCCAGGGTTCTGGGGATTGCCATGGGCGGGATTATCTCGAAATCTCGAAAGCCAGGGACCCTTGAGGATTGATGATGGGGACGAGGAATTCGATACAGACCGTGTTGAGAAGCTAATCCGAAGCTAGAAATAAAAAGAAAAGAGAGGGAAAAGCTCTCCAAACAAATAAATCTTCTATCTCTCTCTTACAAAAACACATTGCAAACTGAACTTAGGCTAAGAATGTCTCAAGCACGGGTGCTTTAACAGCGGAATCCAACAAACCTTAGGTTAGTTTCTGTGGGCCTTAGAAACCTTTGCGGAGGACTGAGGCTAAAGCAAGTCAGGTCCGGAGTTTGGTTGGTACTTGAATACCTCTAGGCCTATTATCGGCATTCTAATCTAATCACAAAAGAAAAAGAAAAGCACTTATCATAACTATTAACAGACACTCAGGGTCTAGAATGGAAGTTAAAACCTTGAAATTTTGCTAAGGGACTAGCAAAAGCTTGGCATGGGGGTATGACGAGAGCCTCATCATGAGCCATAACTATCTCATTTTGACCCAATAAAGAGAATAAAAGCTCCTACATAACCTAGTAGAAGGCCTAAATGAAGGAATAAGTATTCTGGGAAGAAAACATGAGATAAAGGTTAAAACTGCAATTTTACCATTGCAGTACATAAATGGGATTTCTCAGAGACAAAACATAGGTCAAATGGTCTAAATGAGATAAAAAGTGGGTTGAATCAATCAGAAATGGGTTCATGTGCAATCTAGGAATTAAATGACATTTGGTAACCCTAAAACAGACCTGCTTAATTCAATAAGGTTCCGGTCAGGATAAGAATCAAGTAAATCCTCTAAAAATCATGGAAAAATATCCTCTAGGTTTTAGAACATTCAAATTGGCCTTTGGAACCTAGTTTGACCTAGATTAGGGTCCTAGCTCATTAATTGACCTAATTTAGGTTTTTATGCAAAATATCCAGTTAAACGGGGTCAAACCTAAAATCCAACTTCACCATTGGATTCCTTAGGTACAAATTAGGTTTGTACCAAAATTTGGACCTAAGGGGAGGTCATCTTGACCTACTTTGCAATTTAGTACACCTAAATCACATTTTGGTCCCTAACTTTTGAAAATCATCACAGAGAGCCCCCTAACTTCCTCGCCAACCCTGCAATCAGGTCCTTCCGCCATTATTGGGGTAGAATCCTTCTCCAGCGAGGATTAGAGAGGGAATACTCTCTGATTCCTCACAGATCCCCTCCCAGAAATGGAAGGGAGATTCTCTGAGGAATTCCCTTCCATCTGAGGCCAATCATGATCCCTGATTTGATCCCAATCTCTCATGCGAACGCACGAGGGATTTGAGTATCCACCCACTTTCCTTCTCTGGCGAGCCGTCGGAGACAGATACGTGCCCTCCAAGCTCTGAACACACGGCCCAATACCTATAAAAGAACCCCCAAACCCGGCCGCTCATTTTCAGCTCGACCTGGCTGGGGTTTCACCTCAGATTCGTCTCTTCCTTCCCGTCCAGGAACCCAGCGAGCTCCGGCGAGCTCCCTTTCCTTTCCTCTTCGCTCTGCCACAAAACCAGTGGCAGTGACTTCTTCCTGATTCTCCTCCGCGTCGCGCAATACCCACGCACGCTGCCTCAGACCCATCGTCGCCGCCGTCCTCCCTCCACTGGGCATCTTCTTCTCCGGCGACAGCAGGTACAGCTGTCCGCCTCTCCGTCCCCTTCGTCCCTACAATTAGGTTAGAACTACTCCACAACTTCCCCTCTTTCTTTTCCCCATTCTATTTCACTTGATTGCCCCTCGACCGCTGCCGTCCACCGTCACCTTCCTCATCTCTGGCCAACCTCCGGTGAGTGGCCCCCGTCGCTCCATAGCCCCACACGCCTCGCCGGCCGTCGCAAAAGTTCCGCCTCACCACACTGAACACACTCCGACCCTCCACTGCCACGCTACACCTCCACAACGCACCCCCGAACTCACCCATCCACCCGGCCACAGGGACACCTAGGCACGCACGCCTAGGCTGCCCCGCGACCTGCCACCTTGCCCTTCACCTTCGCTGTGACAAGGCGAAGGTCCCCCGGTGATCTGATTAGGCCGAGAGGCTCGTTTCATGTCTGACAGTTCTCCAGCCCCTGCCGCCATTGACGGCGACTCGAAGAAGTTCCAAGCTTGCTCCAGGTTCAAGATGTCTAGGCTTCAGGTGCAGCTCACTCGGGGAGGCAGTGCGAAGCTATCTGATTCAATGGACAATGCAACGAAGTCCGCAGCCTTGGCAATTGAAGGGGAGAGTTCTGCGGGCGCGCGCGAGAGAAGGCCGGGACTAATAGTCCCACATCGGTAACTTACAAAGCACTGGCATGCTTTATATTATTTTTGTGATATCATTTCAGTGCCTCCGAATGCACATGGGGTGAGGTCCCTCACCTTACCCACGCTCGCCTCGTCCGTGGTTTCACCTCGCGGATCTGGCGGGATCCGACCCGACCTTATCTGAGCACACCTCGCACATCACCCTCACACTGGTGCGCCTGGTCCAGGTGCGCTACCCGACCCAATTACCCGTGGCTCTGGGAGAGCATCCTGTGAGTGACTCTCAGAGAGAGAGAGACGTGCGGGTAGAGGGACAGGGTAGGTTTTGCTCCTTGTGCAGGCAAGCTGAGAGTTGAAGAGAAGAGACTTAGCCACAGGGAAGAAGAAGAGAAGAAGAAAAAGAAGCCTTCGCAGAAGAAGAAGAAAATTTGAAGAAGAAGCTGAGTAAGGCAGAGAAGAAGAAAGGCTGCAGAGAAGAAACAGAAGACCAAGGAAGAAGAAGCCTTCGCAGAAGAGAGAAGAGAAGGAAGAAGAGAGAGACTGCAGAGAAAAAGAAAGGCCAAGACAGAAGAGAAAGAAAGCAAGATCAGAAGAAGAAGAATAATCAAAGAAGGGAAAACACTTTTACGACGTCTGATCTTGTGATCAGACGTCCAATTTTACTCTTTTGCCTCGATTACTTTTTAAATGCATTTGAATTAAACTTTTGAGTAAATTAGAGTGTTCAATTACATTTGAGATTAGTAGTAAATTCCGATTGCTCCCTGTGTTTGACCTCAGATACTCCGATTTTTGAGTAATAAAAACTTTTATTTGTTGACGACGCTTGATCACCTATACTACGACGCAATAAATGTTAAAACCTGATCGAGCCAGTCGCTTCAACACCCCCCATGCATTTATCACATCTGCCATAGTCACCATTACACTCCGACCATGACCCCAAGGTGGTAGACTAGGTGTAGGACGTACATGGGGTGCTCTCCCGATCAGGAGAGTGCCACATGCATGCCCTGCATTTTGGGGATACCACAACGAGATCATCCCAAATAGGGGACATGTGAAATAAAAAGAAAGGTGATCAAGCCTTAGGGCTACTAGTGGGAGGAACCAAATAAGTTAACACAACTAAATTAAAAAATTGAAAATGGATGCGACGCACTCCTTGTTTTTCTCTTACCTATATTAAATGTCTCCACAAGTTAATCTTTCTATTCTACAGCCACTCTACTCAGCTTTTGCTGACACCTACTCTAGTTGTACCCAAGTTAGGAGAGGGCAACTAGCCCCACAGGCTGCTTGAGGTGACGGTGCTGGGCCCAGCCATAATTTAGCCTAGACTTTATTACTTTTCTGTTGTAGTGAGTATCTACCTTTGGAACTGTTAGTTTTCTGCACTCGCCCTTATATCGTCATTGTGATGGTTATGGTGTGAACCTTATTTATCTTCTCAGTTTAGATGTAAGCTCGTGCTTTTTAGTTTACTTCTTTCCTGTCATTAAATTATTTCTTTGGTGCATGTGTGGGAAATGTTATTATTTTATGTTTATTACTCGATGGACAATTGGGTCTTGTCATAAGGACACGACCCTACCTGGTTTCTAAGAGGATCCAGGTTGGATCATAACAGACTTTTAGGGGTAAGTTTAGCTTAGTTTAGGCGCGTAATTCCTTCAAAGTAGGGGTAATTAGCCCAAGATTCTCATCTCCTTCTCCGACTCCAGTGAGTCAATTCTGACTCACTGGACTCCTATTCACTTTCTTGATCACCTAATCACACTTCTTACCCCACCGCTTGTCCATTTCACTTCTTTTCCCACTTAACTACACATCTACTTGCCTAGTTCACATCACCTTCACCTGAGCAGCTCCATTGCCTATGGCAGAGCCTTAGACCACTTCACACTTCCAAACTAGGGTCCTCCATCACCTTCACATACTAATAGGATCCCATTCCCCTTTTTAAATGTACCTATTATCACTCACACACAAAGTACCTAATTTCACTTCAACCTCTGAGCTCACTGTCCATGGCGACTCTAGAGAAGATTCCCAGCTAATTCCGCATACATACACCTTTGCAATCTCCTATTGACTATTTTCCCTCACTCAATTGAGTGAGATCTTTATCCCTGAGTTTTGGCAAACTCAGGTTGATTCTATGAAGGAATTTGAGTTCATATCTTTGATTTACTTGATAATTGGATCAATTGATGAGTTGTGAATGATCCTGAGATCATTAGGATTCTTTCAAGCTAAATCTTGTGCAAATCAATGGAGATTTGATTTCCAATGGCTATTTCCAATGATCACCGGAGCTCCGGTGAGCTCCGACAGTATCAACCTTGAGATACATTGTTTGAAACACCTCTAGAAGTTCCAGATTCCTTAGATAGAGTCTACTGATATCAATGCACTCTTTGATATTTTATTTTATTGACCTAATCATTTATATCAGACTCTTCTTCTTCAGCTCTAGTAAAGATAAAGGGGTTGATCCACAAACTCTTTGACCTTTTCAATAGATTAGGAAGCATCCTTGGAACCTAGAGATTCTAGATTAGGCTTTTGATTTGTGATAAAATCTCTAGTTTGGTCTATCGAGCAAACACATTTTAGAACTCACCTAAAAGCCTAGAAATTGATGCTCCAAGTATTAAATTACACTCTTTGAGGTTCTATCAAGTTCTTGAGGATCTATATTGTGGATCTGGGCAATTATTTCAAGAACATTAGTTCTTCCATTTAAAGTCAACTCTTGAGCTTTATTTGGTCAAACCATGACCGTTCTGGAGCATTAAGGCTTCAGAACTTAAGTTGGGCCCTAGTTTGAGTTTGTTAGGAATCTATTAGAATTGATTTGAAGTTATTTTATTGAGGATTTCAGTAAGATCAGATCTCTGGTTAGTTTGGGTTCATTTCAGGCTTCATAGGGTTTCATTGAGCTCTGGACGAGTTCCCAAGTTAAATTTAGCCCAGATCTATTATTTTCAACCTTATGACCTTATCTTGATCTATTCTAGAGGTTCTAATCTATCTGTTAGATCAATTGACATCCTGTTCCACCTATTTTGAGCTTCATATTAAAGCTCCAAAGCTCAATGAGCTTCCCAAGCTCCTCGAGTCTTCATTCCTATTTCATTGAGCATAGAATGACTTTAGGCATTGTTCAAAATCCTTAGGAATGAGTAAGAGAGAGAGATCTGGTGTTCTTCACTTGAAGAGCTTCTACAATGCATCTATGGCAACAGGCCATTTTTAGAGATCAATTCAGAGATCTCTTATGATCTTCTAATCAAATTGGAAGCTACAATCGATAGAGGAATCCTAGGGCTTTTGATGAAGCCCTTAAAATCAATAATTGAGGCTTTGGGATGTAAGGTATCAAAGATTGAGGCTGTGCTGGAACAAGTGCTGCGCAAAGAAGAATGGGGTTGGTATAGCCCCACCTCGACTATTGATGAAGCGCCACAATAATATAAAAGAAAACTCCTCCGAAGGCTTATCTCCCAAACGGGGGTGGGCTCCCCAGGTAGTGCACTTGTGGGTGTTGCTCTTAACTATTGACCATGTGCTCAGGGGGAGCGGCCTCCGGGCACCAGGTGGAATGCTGAGATGGTGACACGTGGCTAATAGTGGTACCGATTTGACCATCCTGGCCATTGATCTTGTGAAAGCCACGTGGATCCATCTCTCCTTTTATTTTGTAAGAGGCTTAAGTTTACAAGAAATTGGCTAAGTGTTGAGAACACTTAGTGAGATGTGAAGGCCATGAATGTGAATTGAAAGCTAATTAAAGCCTAAGTTGTTAATAAGAATAGGCCTTAGTATTAAATGAAACAATGTGGATTAATTGTGTTATAAAACAACATTCTTTTTGTATAAATCTCTTTTTATAATTCACTGCAAATCCTTTTCTTTTCATTATGGAACTATTGCCATGCATTTATTGATCATTTTTATGCAATTATTCATGTGGATAACATATTATAGTAATTAATTAGTTATTTAAGTACTTAGTTAATTATATAGTTAATTATTACGATTAACTTATACTATAACTATACCTATACTATATTAAATAAGTACTAAGTAGTAATATAATCTAAGTAGTAATCTAAAGTAACTTAGTAATTATAATGTAATAATAAGATTAGTAATTTGTTTATAGCTTAATTAAGTAAATCTAGTATCTATTAGTCTAATTAATTAAAGTAAGTATTAATTAGTTATATAACTTAAGTGTGGAAGTAAATTATAAGTAAATTAAGTATGTATGCAGTTAGTAAGTAAATAAGTTATAATTTATACTTTAATTAATCACCTTAGTGATGAATTCATATTCTATTATATAATTTATGCTTAGCTTAAGTTAGTTCAAGAGTAATTTAGGTCATATTGCATTACATTAGGTTAGGTTAGTCATGCTGTAGCATTTTGTAAATATTACATATTTTAAGGGTTAAATTATAATTTTTCTATTACTTATATTTGGTGTCTTGATGAGATTTGTTTATATGTTTGCAAATACTAGGTTCTGATCTAATTTGAGCTCCACAATATTGTAGAATCAAGTTGAACTCAACCTTCTAAATGAGGCCGAACATATTTTCTATATCCTAACCCAATCAATCCCTACCCCTAACCAATTTTCCCACGTGGACACATGCACGTTTTCCCTTCCTATTTACGTAATCCTCTCAATCCCATCTTCATCCCCATGCAACAATTCCACCAAAAATCCCACCACCAAATAATCCCATTCCACCAAACAAAGCAACCCAATCCCAACTCCCACTTAGGTAACCCAACAATCCCATGCAAACCCATGGCCATCCATCCCTAACAACAACCCTTGTCCATCGACTATCCCAATCCCACTCACCATCGAAACCTTTCTACATAAAATCAATCCGACGGCCCATAAAAAATGCACCAGATCCCTAACAACATTCCCTCCTCCATGCATATCCACCCCAAGTAACCCATAATCCACGTGATTCCTCTTTATCCGCTACGTACTCCCAACTCCCATGCAAGCAAAACATCACCAAAGTCCCCACCGAAACCCCAAATCCCATCCCATGTCAGTCTTCCCATGCAAATCCACCGAACATTCACTCTATCTAATCCCACTCCATGCAAAAAAAATAATAATAAAAACAAGAAAAACCTACTCCCTACGTGACCCTTTCCAACGATTCTTCCCTATCCCTCTGCTTGCAGCCCAAACCAAACCTATTCCTACCTATCTTCCCACCAAAATGTCCGACTGCACCCTATCTCTTCCTCTAGGGGGGATCAGAAGTGCTCTCTCTCTCTCTCTCGACTCCCTTCCACCATCATTCCCCAGCTTGATCTTGAAGCCTTCTTCTTGATCAAGGTGGGTCCACACTACCTATGGTGCGGGGGCTTCAGATGCACCTTCACCTCCATTTCCGTCACCGTCTCTGCCTCTATTTTTTTTAGTCTAGTTGAATTTTTATTTCTAGCAATCTAGTTGTTCTAGCATTTATTCCTAGTTGATTTCACTTCTTGTTCTAGTTGTTTATTCTCATTCTAATTACTTATTCTAATTGCTATCTTTCCTTCACTAGTTGTACTCAGACTTATGTTAGAAATAAAAGTTCTTCTATTTCATTTCTCTTGTCTCTACTTCTAATTGATTTCATCTATTACTTTCAATTATTATTTCCATTTATCAATTTTGTAGTTAGGTTTTTGCATTTAGTTTGTTTCCGCATCCCATAGTTAGTAGTTGATTCACTTCATCTCGTATTCATCTTTCTATTCAAAAATACCAAAAATATTCCCCATCGAGCAATTTGAATTTGATAGCAACCCCGATTGTCACCCTGTGAATGACTCGAACTCCCGTAGTTTTACTTGAAAATCTTACGAGCTCAATTTTTACAAATTTAAAACAACCTCGATTTCGCACTACAACAACCATGTTATTTACTATTGTGATTTTGGCATATCACTTTGTTTAGTAATTTTGTTAATTAAGTAATTATTAAGCTATATATAGGTACTATCTACATAAGTTAAGTATATAATAGTTAGTTAAATATTGTAACTAATAATAAGAATTAAATTGAGAATAAGTGGTGAATCTTATGCTAATTTAGCCTCCCAGCGAACGACCTGGACTTAACTAGTATAAATTTATAAAATGTAGTAATTACCTTATTCGCTATACTATATCTTAACAATGACTTATTAACTATGTAAGGGAATTGTACATCAAATGCCTATATTTTTTTTGAATTTTCAATTAATGATAAAGCAGAAAGGAAACTAACTACACTTCACGAGACAACATTAAGGAAGGTGATTACAGCGATTAAGTAGTACATGCAATGGATGTTTTGAGTTAAGTGAGGGAAGTGGCTAGAACCATGGGTGTTGGTAAGGGTAATAAGAGTGACTATGACTAGGCAATAAGGCATGGTGGTTGTTTTATATTTTCTTTTGTGTTTTTTTTTTGTCCTTCTTTGACTAAGGCAAAGAGAAATGAGGATGTATTTACAAGTGCCAACTAAACAAAGATAAAAGTACTTTTACAACTATCATCATTTTTTTTTGTGACTTTTTTTTTCTTTTGATTAAGGAAGAAAAGGGCACACAAGTAAACAACTAACTTAAACTTTTATTTCATACAAAGAGATACTACAACATGGAACACAACTTGAAAGGACAACTTCATCACACTAAAGTGTTGTAAAAATTACTTATACAAAGATGAAAATACAGTTTTACAACACACTTTACTCACTCCAAAGCACGATAAACAGATACAACAATTGCGATACGGTGAATATGTTGGCAGCAGTTTGTGAAGAGGTATGCAAGGAAACCAAGAAATTGTAGTGGCCTCATAATGGTGATGATGATGGGGGTGGAGACATTGATGTAGGAAGCCATCTAGTGTAGGATGTAGTGCTCAAAGTCCCTAATGTGGTTTTGTTTAAGGGGTTTGGTGATGTTGGTTATGAGGTGTGTGTTGATCCTAAGGTTTGTGGTTATAACTATGGCGGAGGTTAGTGTAATGGATATAAATAATCTAAAGTGGGAGGTGACCAAAGTGTCTCTATAGAGGTGCCCTCTATCAATTCTACTTAGTGTGCATGATGGTATGAAGATGGGATGGGCATATGATGGTGGTGCATATGGCAATGGGTGTAGTAGGATTGCTTGCTAATGTGTAGTGCACGTGTGAGTGGAAAAGTGGAGGAGTGTGTGTGCAAGTGAACTGGTGTGAGGTGGTGATGGCAATGGTGATGGTGGTGGCGTGGAGAGTGGTGGTGATAGTGAGTGATGAAAGTGAGTGGGTGGCATGTGAGAGCAAGTGTGTGTAGCAAATTAAAAATCAAGCAAAGTAAAAGCAAAAAGCAAGTATCAAAATGCTTGAATGTAAGATTGACTCTACTATCAAGGGAATTAAAAAGCAAGGAATCTAAAGAGCAACTAGCTAAAATGAAAGTAAAGGAAAGAAAGTAAAGGAAAGTAACTAAGCTAACAAAAAAAATAAAAGACAATGGGGAAGAAGATAGGTGTCTCTCCAATGTAGGCACTAGGCCAATTGGAAGACGAAGAGGATCCTTGGCTTGAAGCCTACCTCTTCTTCACCTAGAAAATCCAAAGACTAAGGGGGCACTACTTAGCCGTTGGCCATGGATGGGAGCTAGCATGGAGCTCATGAGGAAGGAAGGAGCCGTGTGCATGGAGAGGAGATGGAGGGAGGGTGGGGTGTGCGCTGTGGTTTTAGGTGGTCTTTTATAGAGAGTGTTGTTGGGTGTGGTGTTCTTATGGTGTAGGTTTAGGAGGGCTACTTTAAGGCACAACATAAGAATGGAAGTTTCTATTCTAAGATGCAAAATAAGATAGGGTGTAGTTAAGGATTGGGCAAGGGTGTGGATAGGCTCAAGTTGGTATGGAATATAGTGGGGGTTATGTGTAGGTTTAGGTGGGTCTAATTGGCGGCTTAGGGTTAAGTAAGCTAGGGTTAGGTTGGAGGTATTAGTTCGGTGTTTGGGCTTTGAAAGTGGTGTGGGCTTTTGTGTTGTAGTGGGCCTAGAGAGAAACAAATAAATTTATCACTTCCTAACTACTACTATAGGTCCACATAGGTGTAAATAATATATGAAAAATGTGTATTAGCTATAATAAAAATGTGCACAAGTATTATGCATGTGTAAAATTGTATATGAAATTATAAATGAACATGCAATTACAATTTATGTTTGTGTGCAAGTGTGTGTGTTGGTGTATGAGTGAGGTGTATGGGTGTTTGTGTGTGTGTGTTGGGTTAATTTGGGTGTGAGTTGGTTTGCATGGGTTTGCATGAGTTTGCATGAATCCTCATGCGCCTGTCTCCTGCTTCCTTGCTGGCTTCCTTGCCTATCTTTAGATGCCTCCATTATTTCCAATTTTTCTTCTAGATTGTAGCCCTTCATGATTGCACAACAATCATACAACCTAATATACCTGAATTAAGTTAAATTCTAGCTTAACTTAGAAATAATGCAAGCATAAGCATCATAATTTGCATAGTAGTTAGTTTGGTAGCCTTATAAATAGCACTGCCATTTTATGCTCTAATAGAGAGATGATATTGATTGCAGATGATTCGGGGATATAAATGATAGATCAGACTTTACGGATCTGGTCAGGATGACGGCGAGAGTCTAATGCTTCCAGAATCATTTTGATCAGACATCTGTGACATCACGTACAAGCCATAGAAGATCATAAGCCAAGGAACAAGAGGGCAGAAATTCGAACCTCAGATGCCAAATCCAACTACACAGATGGATCCAAATCAAAGATCATAGTCTAATGACGCAAAAATCATCTCGATTGGAGGCCTATAGCACCGTCTACAAAGCAAGGAAGATGGATGGCTACGATGGCACCATGTGGCACCATTGCAACTGCCCCTTGCCATAGCCCCAACCTCTGAAGGCACCTCCTGATGCGTTGTGGGACGTTAGATCATCATCTAACAACCAAGAAGCACCCACGTCGCCCAACCTCTTCACGCCATCGGCTGAAAAAAGATCTTAGCCATTAGATCTCCATCCAATGGCTGAGAGTGAACTGGCCTAAAACATAACTGTGACACAAGAGGGGACTTAGCGTGTTGGTTAGCGTACCCACACACGAGAGCGAAGCGCAAGGTTGATCGGCATGCAAGGCAAAATTGGGCAAGGCGGTGAAGTTCAAAGCAATTGGGCCATCGGATAGTGATCGAAGGGCGTAGGGGCAAATGCTTGGTGCAAAGAGGATCATCCAATGCGTATGCATGATCCAACGCCCTATGAGAACGAACGGTTGCATACAGGATCCTAAAGGGGGTGTCACGCGTGAGTCACGGCTGAAATCAAGCACACGCAATTTGAACTCAAAGGCACGAGGAAAGCGTTGGCGAGCAATGAAAGCTCGAGGCAGGTGCACAAAGAAGTGAAAGGCATGCAAAGAAGGAGAAGGTGCAATGACGATCGCACATGGCGATCCGAGGGTGCTGGAGCCACCACGTATCAGCACTAAAAGCAATCCGAGCATAGAAGGTGCATTTAAGGCTGTTTTGAGGCCAGATCAGAGCCATTGATCTCTCGATCGATGAATCTGATCAAACCAAGGTTGCTGCATAGTTTTAGGGGCTAGAATACCTATTTTGCCCCTTATTAAAACTATAAAAAGATCCCTAAGGCCCCCAGTTGAGAGGCAACTGCCACCAGAATGATCTCCAGCCTCTCTCTCTCTCTGTAGCTTCTCTTCGATCTTCTTCCTGGCACTGTAAATCTAAAGTGCTACCGCACTTCTCATAAGCATCCCACAAGCGGGGTCATCCTTCATTTGCTATCTCTCTCTATCTCTACTCCTTAGAATAATTATTTTGAAAACTGTTCCCCAATAACAATAAAATTCTGATTCTTTGGATATATGATGTCTATATATACATATATAAATATTTGCTTAGAACAACTTTTCTAAAAGGCTTTTGCATAAAAATCATGTTTTTCCTCCCTGCGAACGACTCAATACTCACCGAAATCTCTATAAATGTTATTTATTTCATCGTGATTTGCAGTACAACGACAGAACTAATCTTTTATTCGTGTTTCGCGGTCGAACACTTCACACATAAAATAACAATATTACTGGTTGGACCACAAAATGATGGAATTAAAATAAGAATGTAAAGATGCCAGTATGCATGCAATGCATATAGTGAATACCCTATTTACAAGATGTAAGCTAGGTTATTAGCTTAATTTAGTCAAATTAGGACCCCTAATTGTCGTGCAATCAGTTCCTCCTTGGCTTGGTTCCAAAGAGGAAGAAATTAGGGTGTAGAGACTAGAAGGGCATGGTAAGGGACCCCCCTAATGTGCATGCCTAACTTCCTCCTCCTTGACCTTGATGCAATGTTTTTGGTGTAGGAATTGTGTAGCTAAGGATGGTCTTTTTTGGTGGTAATAGGGGTGTATTTATAGGGTGGAATAGGGAATGTTGGCACCAATTTAGGGTACCTAGGGTTAAGGTTGGGTTAGGTTTATGGAGGGCTAGCATTGTGTTGATTTGGTGGAAGTTATGGATGGAGGGTGGATGTTTAATGGCGCCATATGGAGTGGTGTAGAGAGGGTAGGTTAGGGTAGGTTGGCACTAAAATAGAGGGGGCTAAGGTTAGGGTTGGCATGGAGTGAACAGAGGGTTAGAATGTTGTGTTAGAAAGGTAGTTGTAGAATCTAAGGTAGGGGATAAATGGCACCATATGAGGGGGTGTAGGGTAGTAGGGTTTAAGGGAGGTTGGTGCTAATAGTAGTGTGGTTAAGGGCTTGGTTTTTGGTGCCACAAGATGGGTGGTGGAGAAGGGATTTTGGGGTAGATGTAGGGTAGAGATGGGACTTCATCTTAGCGCCAAAGGTGAAGGGTTGTGGGAGAAATGGTTGGTGCCAAAATGTGTTGGTTAAGGGGTGGTTATTTAGTGGAAGGGTGCCACGGTTGGTGCATTAGTGAAGGGGTACAAAGGGTTGGTGGTGGTTGGTTGTTTTGGCACCAAAAGAGAAGGGAGAAGATGGTTGTTTTTGGTGGAGTTATGGAGCTATCACTTTATGTAGAGAGGAGATAGGGTAGTGATACGAGAAATACGTGTTTTGTTAAATATGCGAAACAGTGTCGTTATACGCATAAATCTGCAATCAACTCTTAAATTTATAATACCTAGATATTGTGAATATTTAAGGTTGTCTAAGGAGGCCAATTTGTTAATCACATGAAATAATTCTCTCTCACGCCTCTCAAATCCGCACTTGTCTTTTCGTATTTTCTAGTTTGTTGTTTTTAAGGCTTTCAAAATAATCGGGCACTTGAGAGCAAAGATGAACTACGCTAAAACTACACCTATCAACTACTCCTAAGTGACAAGAAGTAAACCTTTTCTTCTAAGCTCCCATTAGGCAAGTGCACCTTGGGTAATTAGGAAAAGTTGTGGTGCACTAAGCTACTAGAACATGATAAATACACTAAGATTAAAACATGAAATTGGAAGGCAAAGTTGAAACTTGTATTACTAGCAAATAGATGAAATGTAGTAGAATGCTTGTTACATGGAAGAAACAAAAGCACACTAGCTAATACAAGATATAAAGATAAAGAAGAAGAAGGGATCCTTTGGTAGAAGCATTGGATGGCCCTTGCTCCAAGTGCAGTTGTGTCATACTTAAAAAGGATTCCCCTTGGCATCCTTCAAGTAGTCTTCCTCTAGGCTCTCTCCTCAAGGTGGGCGTCAGCCACCTTCAAGGCTTCTCCTTGCCTGTTGTCCCTTATAGATGAAGACCTCCTCCTTGGCGTGGCACAATGGAGAGGAAGAGAGAGGAAGAAGGCACCAAGGGGGTTGTGATAAATGTCAGTTCATCATCATTCTTATGCCCTAAAATCGATCTAGCCTTAGGGTTTTAACTCCGCAAATGGCTTTTCAGGCTGCATTTAGGCATTTACTTAGGATAGGCATGCATTACATTTTATTATCTTTTTTATGCATTTAATTGAGTGTCAGGAATAGATAGAAAGTTAGATCCAGCATACTTTGGCACTCAAGAAGGTAGAAGATGAAGAATAAGCTTTTATCAGCTGGATCTAGCTTATCCTAGCTAGATCCTAGCTCATTCTATCTGGATCAACTCATCTCTAGCTCCATTCAGCTCATCTCAGTTGAATGGTAGATCAAGCTAGTTCACCTCAGCTCACCACAGCTGGATAGCAGCTCAAAGTAGCTCAAAATAGTTGATCCTAACTCCATTCCAGCTCTGCCAGCTCAGAACAGTTCACTAGAAGCTCAACCTGACTAGGACTAGCTATTGCCATCAACTAGCTAGACCTAGTCAACTGAAGATGACCTCAACCAACTTAGGTAATGGTAACACCATCATTAGCCATAACTAACTTAAATTAGTGGAAATCAAGAGATAAATTCTCCTAAATGGTCGCCTGAGAGCCATAATTCCACTCAGATTCGTTTTAAGGACAAAACATTAAAATAGGGTTAAATCTGCAGTTTGAACATCAATCACAAATGCAGAATAACCATGGGGTCACCCAAGGGTTAATTAAAGGTCAATTGAGCATTAAAGTCCAAAGAGGGGGTTTACATAGACAAATATAAGGTTTCACGCATTTCGAGAACCGCACCAGCACATAAAACCCTAATTTCAAATCCACTTGAATTAAAGAGATTTTGGTCAAGATAAAATTCATCTAAACATCCTAAAATTCATAGAAAAAAATTCTGAGAGGTTTGGTAACCTTTGTTTCACCATTTAAACCCATTTTGACCTTGAATAGAGTCTCAAATGGGATTTTGCCCTAATTTGGGCTTATGTGCAAATTTCCTAGACAAACATGGTCAAAACTCAAATTCAAGTTCACCATTAGATTTCTTGGGTCCTAATTAGGTTAGTACCAAAATTTGGGCCCAATCAGGGCCTATGTTGACCTAGTTTGCATTTCAGTTCCTAAAACCTCTATTTCCTACACTCAGATCCCTAATTTTCAAAATTCCTTTCAAATGGGTCCCTAACTTCTTCATCTTCTTGCAAAAATTCCCCTTCCACCATTGAAGGTGTGAAAGCACCTCTAGCTGAGATTCAAGAAAGAGAAGCTCTCTCAAATCAGATACAATTCTCTTCAAAATTGGAGGGAATGATCTTGAGGAGATATTCGATCTGTTGAGCCATCTCAAGAACCCCAAATCTGATCCTGGAGCTCAGGCAAGCTTGAGGATTTTAGTAACCTTTACTCCTAAAACCATGGATCAATAAGGATAGGTTTTTCAATTAGAGCTCAGGTATGAGCTCTATATAAGCTTTCCAATGTTCGGTCATCCTCCTTAGCTAGGTTAGAGGCCAAGAACCTTCTTCCCTTCCTTCCCTGGCCTCCTCCAACCGAAGCTTTGGCGAGCACCCTCTCCTCCTTCCTCAGGCCAGCCAACGGTCAAATTGATTGGCCAAATACCTTCCTCTCCTTCCTTTACTCCTCGCCAGCCACAGCAAGAGCCACCTTTCCCATCATCGCAACCATCCTCCCTCATCGGAGAATTCATCTCCCTCAATGTCGGCCAGCCACGCCGGTGCGAGTCTCCCATCCCCTTCATTCACAAGTAGTTCCTATCTACTTCTCTCCTCCTCTAGGTTTGAACCAACCTTCTCCCACCTCAATTCGACCACCATACACCTGCCTCCCACTTCATCTTCTTCACAGCTGGAGACACCTCTGATGAAGTCGCACGCACTCCACAGTACACCAAAACACCCGATTCCACGTTCAGAAGCTTTGCCACATCACCCTCATCCAAATCCCTCTACAAATTTTGCCTTCCAGCCACTCTACACCCCCTGCAGACAACCCATCTTCCATTCATCTACTTCGTCATCAACAAGTCCTCTCCAACCACTGCACGCCCTTCAACCACCACCATCGCACTTGGCTTCACACGGCGAAGCTCCTGAGCTACTTTGATTGGGTTGTGACGCCGTACTTATGTTTCAAGTGCTCTCGTCAGACAGCTGTCGTCATTACCTCTAACTCTGATCGTAACGACACTATTCCGGCCATCGTCCATCCAGCCTCTGTCCTTAGAAGAAGCAGACTCGTCTGCTAAGGCATTCTAAGCTCGTGATTAATGCAGGAGGCATCAGCAATTGCCTTGATTCCTTGCAACATTCAGCCACTGCTAGTAAAGGAACCTGTGAAGAGAAGACACCTCTTTTTTATCCCACATCGTGTGGGACAAAATTAGAATAGCATATACAACGCAAAAGTGTAGAGGGCTCGTTGCCTCAGACACTAGGGGTGAGGTCCCCACTCACCCAACCTTCTCACTCCTCACCCGCGATACACGCCATGCGAGTCTGGACCCTACCTGGATCCAATTACCCGCTTATAAACCCAATTACCTAGACTGAGTCGATTAAAGGGGAATTTCTGAAGAAGAATGGGGAGGGTTTTGCACTATGTTTCTCGAGATGAGTGCCTATGTGCTCTATACTTAGACATCCCTAAGGCATTGTGCTGTACTTGGAACCCTTATGCGTCTGCTTTGCTGAGGCTCTGTGCCTTGGTGATTTAAGGCATCTGATGATCCATTACGACATCTGGTTGTGGGATTCATCTAGTACTGTGATGGTACTATGGAATTATATGACGTGGATTAGTGGTTCAAGATACTGTTGAAATATTTGGTTTATTTGAGAATTGTGATATGTGCTTAATTGTGAGATTTGAGTGGTGATTCAAATCATCATTTTTTATAGTCCTTCCTATTCTTTTTATCCCAATAATTCTTGAGATACAATTTCTTATTATTGATTATCATTTTGAGTTGATTATTCATTGCATATCTTTATTATTGTGCTCATTAATTATAAATTGTGGTTGGTGTGTGAATTCCTGATCGCATTTTTGCACGATTTGTTAAATTAGGGTTTTAAGTTGCAACGCACAAAAACGGATTTGCTTTTAAAATTTGTAAGACCTAGATAGGGGAGTATCTAGGGTCGTCCAAGGAGGCAATATGCTTGCAATCAAATCTCTTGCTTAGAAAATAAATGTCAACTTTCTTTTTGGTTTTTTCAATATATCATTTTTTTTCTGTTTTGTAATTGAAATAATGAGGATTTCGAATTAATGCTAACTACTCCTAATAGTAACCCTAGGTGACAAGAGCTACCTTCCTTCTAAGCTCACCCTAGGCACGTGAAGGCCTAGGGTAATTAGAGAGGGAGGGGAGTGAGTGCACAAAAGGGAAATTTAAATTGCAATCATGACAAACAAATCTAATGAAGGCAACTTGTATAAAATTGAGGAATTGTTTAACAAGAATCTAGTAGAAGAATGCTTAAACTATTAGAATTGAAAATGCATGTAATGAAAACACAAAAATCCTTTGAAATGATGGTGAAGATGGTGGGGCTCTTGCTCCAATTGCGGCTGCTCCCGCAATCAAAAAGAGCTCCTCCTTCTCCTTGCAAAATTCTTCAAGGTGTAGCTTCCTTGGTAAACCCTAAAGTAGGGGGAGTGCCAAGGCTTTCCTCCAAGGTGGCGTGGACCACCTCTAAGCTCTCCTCCAAGGTGGCGTGGACCACCTTCATGACCTCCTCCAAAGGTCTTCCTTGCCTGGCTTCTCCTTTGGCTGGCATGGGCATAAGAGAGAAGGGAAGAGGGGAAGGCACCAGGGGGAGAGAATGTCCCCTTAATCTTCTTCTTCTTTTTCTCTCTTGGGCATGAGCTATAGGTAGAATATAAGAGGTATTTTTCTAGCTAAGGATGGGTTGTAAGGTGGTGGGTGTTGGTCTTTTTATAGGATAGGATGAGAGGGTTAAGGTGACTCTTGAAATGGATGGCTAAGATGGGAATATGGGGGTGATTAGGTGATCTTATGGTGGAGAATTGTTGGCACCAAGTAGGGGGGTGTGAAGGTGGTGGTTATGGTGGTGAAGAGCCACCTAAAGGTGGTGCCAACCATGAAGGGATGCCTTGGTTTTGGCGCCACCATGAGGGCTTCTAGAAGAGGGGTTAGGTGGATGGTGGAGATGGGTTTAAGGGAAGATATGTGGTGGAGATGAAGGGGGTTTTGGAGGGAAAAAGTGGCACCAATTGGTGAGTGGTTATGAGAGGTTTTGGTGCCACTTTGTAGTGTCTTTTGGAGGTAGTGGGTAGGCTAGGTTGGCACCAAGGTGATGTTGAAGTAGGGTTAGCTTATGTGGAGCTTAGGTGGAGCTAGTTGGTGGAGTTGTTAAATAGGGCTTTTAGGTGGTAAAAGCCAAGGGAGCTGGAGCATAGCTAAGCTAAGCTAAGATAAGCTAAGCTAAGCTAGCTTAGCTAGTAGTGGAGTAGAGGAGGAGGTATTGGAGCTAGGGTTTGATGAGAGGAGTTGAGGAGGAGAAGTCTGGAGCTTGAACTGGAGCTCGCAGCTACTGAAGAGGGTGGCATGGAGCTACTCTAGCTGGCTTAGCTTGCTAGTTCTTTACTAACTACTAAGCCAAGCTAAAGTGAGCTAGCTTCTACCATAATGAGCTGAGGTGAGCTGGGTCTAGTGCTCTCGGGGAGGATCAAGCTGGTTGAGGCAGCTAAGGTAGCTTAGCTCAACTGAGTTGAGCTAAGTTGAGCCCCGGGAGCTAGACTTGAGCTTCCTAAGCTGAAATGAAGTCATCTTCAACTGGCTAGAGTTGAGTGGAGCTGGATGCAGCTGGACCTGAGCTGGGGTAAACTCCAGTCAACTCAACTGAGCTAGTTAGAGCTCCCTGTGAACTCACGGGAGATGAGATGAGCTAGACTCAACTAAGTTGAGCTGGAACTGAGCTGACCTGAGCTAGGGTGAGCTGAGATGAGCTCTCTTGAGCTGTCATTCAGCTGAGATGAGCTGAATGGATCTAGGATGAGCTGACCCTAGTCCAAGTGAGCTGGATTCCAGCCAAGGTGAGCAGGATCAAGCTGAGTTCCAACTAGTTTGAGCTTCTCCTTCAACTATTGCCTTCTTGAGTGCTAGGATTCTAGGATCTGTATATCTGTTCATCCCTAACACTCACAAAAACACATTAAAAGGACAAGAAAAATGCAATGCATGCCTAACCTAATTTATGACTAAATGCAACCCAAAAACCCATTTGCGAAGCAAAACCCTAAGAGCTAGGATTATTTTAATGCAAAAGAATGATGATAAACTAATGTTTATCAATTCCACATTTGCTCCCTGCAAATGACCTCGAACTCGATTTCTTATTTTTGAGCACTCTTACAAATTTAAATGTTGTAAAAGTGTTTTTGTTGACTATACTACGATGCAAGCATCTCTTTCCTCATAACATCAACTCAAACGCTCCCCATCATGATTTCCTGATTTACAAACTTAATTTGATATCTAATTGAAGTGAGACGATTTGATTAGAGATCCCCATCCTAATTTCCTTTACCTATTAGGGATTTACGCTTAAATTCTTAACATCTTGGATGAGGGTTGTCTATGGATCAAAACAGTATACTAAAGGAGAGGGGTGAATAGTATTGCTTTAAAAGAAATTTGAATCAAAAATAAATTCACAATAGAAACAAGCACAGAATACACTTGGATTTATAATGGAAACCAAAATCAGGTGAAAACTACTACCTAAGCCTCACAGCTTAGGATTTTCCTGACTAGTTGAGGCTAGTCAATCCACTATCGTACCACTTGAACGAGGATGGAACAACCTCTTTAGAAAACACTTCTCTTTACAACCTGAAGAGAAGTACAACAACAACAACGGATCTTCCCCAACAACTTAGGATCCGTTAATAAAACAATAATGTAAAAAGAATAATGTAGAGCTATGGAACCTCAATAAAAGTCAAACTAGAATTTTAGTGGAGGTTTGAATTGACGTGCTTTGAAAGGTGTGAAAATCAAAGCATAGAAGCACTTGAAGAAGCATGAGAAGCTCTATTCTTTTGAGAGGATTGTATATTGAAAGTTATATGAAAAAGGGTTGCGTACGACCTCTATTTATACTAAAAAATCAACCTGAAAAGGAAGTCAAATTGGTTGATCAATTAAGGTAGATTGGTCAATCAACATAGTTATTTGATCGATCACTGATTGGTCGATTGATTAGCTTAATTGGTCAATCAAAAGTGTATTAATCAACTTTGTAAAATGGGCTGGTTTGATTGATTAACTAAGTTGGTTGGTCGATCAATTAATTTGGTCAATCAATTAATCTTATTTGGTTGATCAATAACCCTAGAAACTTGATTATAGAGTGAAGCACGAAAATCCATTTAAGACTTATTTTGAAGTTCCTTACAAAAATATCATAGACTCAATAAAGATAAAATACACTAAGACATAGATTAGCATTCTTCTAATCTTGGTCCATGAGAGAAGCTTTGATCCATGAGAGTCTTACAATATTAGTTTTGCAAGAAGCATAATTCTGGTGAATCAAAACAGAGGTACTTACATTCTCCCCTTTTTTGATGTCAATAAAATTATAATTATGAATTGAGATAGCTATGCATAATATCTCCCCTTTTTTGTTTTAGCAAAAAGTAAAACATGCTGCTATCTCTTTCAAAAAAAAAAACATGCTGCTATCAATTTCAATTAACTCCCCCTTAAGCATGTAAATAAAGCAATAATAATTTCAACATGCAGTTGTAAGCGAGTAAATATAATTGAGAGAGATAATATCCATGCATATAACAACAATATAATGAGTCTAGATAAGCAGAACAAGATAAAATAGTCTGCAAAATTATAAAGTTATACAATCCAAGAAGTTAAGAAAAATAGAAACTAAGCTAAAGCTACTCCTCTAAAGATGCCATGAAAGCATCCATCGTGCTCTGGAGGTCAATATCTAACTCAAGGCCCATCACGTCAGATCTCTCTGAGGAGGCAGGCTGGCCAAGTCATAAGCAGTGCTGAGCTGAGGATCTCGGTGTCGGCTACCTAGCTATCTTGCGAAGAGGTGTCACCTGCTGGTCTGCTTGTGCTACTGTAGAGGTAAGAGGAGAAGGAGGTGCTGCTGATGATGGAGGCATGGTAGTAGATCGGCAAGGACAAGGAGGTTGGTGAAGCTGCTGCTGAATCCCATGAATAGACTCTCCAAGTCTATCCAAGAACTGGCTTCGAGCATTCAGGTTTTCTGATACCTGATGCCCATGTCTCATCATCACCATGTCTATCTCTCTCCGCTGATGCATCATCAAAGAAATACCATCTTTCACATCCTGTATACTGATAAAATCCCTGCCTATAAGAGGTCTGTCCAAAAGAGCCCAGTCCTGCTTGTAGAAGGATGAAGAGGGTCGCACTGGAGGAGGACAGGTCACGATAAAATGCTCGTAAGGTGGGAATAGAGGAGGGACTACTGATCGTTCCTACTGCTGCTACTCTTGCTCCTGGGCTGCTTCCTCACCACGGGCTCCCTGAGCTTGCTCCATCTTTGTATAAGTGGGCTTATCAAATATGGATACTCTAGTGATAAATTGTTTATGATTAATATCCATGGGAGCACTAAAATGTAGGAAGATGTGGGAAAGAAGTGTCCAAAACTAGAAGGAGCTGGTGCACTGCTTGCTCATCAAATATAGAATCAAGTGGTTCTAGTTGAACCACTTGTTCTTAAGAAAAGCATAAAGGGTAATGAGCACAATGCCAGGGCAATTTTCAAATGAAGTTAACTTGGACATAAAATTCCATAGAAATACATGATTAAGAAATCAAGGAAGATAGCGAAAATATAGAGACTTGGCTAGGCAACCCAAGTCAAAATGCAAGGGAGTTAGCAGGGTCTCCATAATGGTATCTGTCTATGTCTGCTAGTGAAGCTTCAGAAAAGTAGGACCAAGAGATGGACAACCAAGAATCCCGGAAATGACATCTGCATTGACCAAAACCTCTATGCCATAGACGTTCGAGGTCAACTAGATGTTAAAGCCCTCACCTATATACTTCAAGTTGGCATAAAATAGGTGACAAGCCATAAGGTCAACACCGGGTATGCGGCTAGTTTTGAACCTACATAAAAATTCCACTCAAAAAGGTGCAAAATCTGATGATATGCAATTTTTTTGCAAATTCCAGGAAAGATAGACTCGAAATAGAAAAAATTGATTGGTCTACCAACATGCGAGGAAAGTTGGCTAGAAGTGAAAAACGATCGCGAGTAGCCTCAATGATGAAAAAGCGGTCAAAGGTATCATCATAATGAGAAGAAGAGGAGGCACGTGCATGTTTTGGAGCCATTTCAAAATTGAAATTGCACGTTGGTTGATCAAATAGTGATTTTTGGTCAATCAAAAATGAGCCAAATAGAGTTCTGGAAAAATCGACTATTGGTTGATCAAGCAAAAATTTTGGTCAACCAAAAGTGTTCAAACATGAAAAAAATGAGTGTTTCCGAGTGATAAGCTCACAAATACTACAAGATTTCACAAGCAATCACAAGATTAAGCAATAAAACCATCAGATCCACTCATAGTACATCTAAAACTTGACAAAAATCCAAATGAAAAATGGATTTAATTTAAGTTTAGAGTGTACCATGATCGATCAAGTATTGGTTGATCAAGGGAGCACGGCATGGAGAGAGGTGTGCATGGCCGGACGGTTGGCGTGCGAGAAGCTCGAGGAGACATGGAGATGTTAGCATGGAGGAGGCTTCGATCGTGGCGTTTACACACACAGAGGATGCACAGTGGTGGTGTTGCTTACTCTCATGAGGAGCGGTGATGGTAGGAGGCACCGGGGAGGTTGGTCGATCAACGTGGCTGGAGGAGGAGATGTGGGGTCGAGTGGAGGAGGTTTGTTTAGTGGAGAGAAGGAAGTTGGACCATTTTGTGGGGTATGGGTAGTAAAAAAATATGTTTTGGGGGTAAAAGCATGGTGCTTTAAAGAAACTTGGATTAGCAAAATAGGTAAAAACATTTTGGGTAGTTAATCAAAGAGATTAGGTTTGGTTTAGATGATTAGGAGCAGATTCGAGGTGAAAAGATAGCAATCTCGAAAAGTGAATCAACCCAATTTTGGTCGATCAAAACTGCATTTTGGTCAATCAAACAAGAAAATGATCAATCAATAAAATTAATTGGTCAGTCAGGGTTCAAACGAGTGGAGGGAAAATTCCCACCCAATTGGATTGGTCGATCAAACAACAAAGTTGATCGATCAAAACTCAAATTTTTGGAGGAAAATTTCCCACCAATGAATTTGGTCGATCAATTAAGGATTTTGATCGATTAAAGATTTTGGTCGATCAGTTTGAAAAAATTGATCGACCAAAGGTTGCAAACATATCTATCAAAAAGATCAATTAAGCTCTTTTAACCTGGATAAACCTAGTGAATGGCAAATTAGGTTAAATCATTCCTTTGGTAAAGGTTTTGTAAAGATATCAGCTAATTGATTTTCTGTTTTAACAAATTCTAAGTTGATTTCTCATTTTAAGACATAATCTCTTAGAAAATGGTGTCTAACATCAATATGTTTAGTCCTAGAGTGTTGAATTGGATTCTTAGATAAGTTTATGGCACTAGTGTTGTCACAAAGTATTTTGTTATTCTTATAGGATAGGCTAAACTCTTGTAAGGTTTGTTTCATCCACAATAGTTGTGAATAGGCTAAAGATGCAGCTACATATTCTGCTTCTGTTGTTGAAAGTGAAACAATGTGTTAATTTTTAGAGAACCAAAAGACTAGGAAATTTCCGAGAAATTGACACGTTCCATTAGCACTCTTTCTATCTATAAAGCTACCCGCATACTCAACATCACAAAAGGAATAAAGTTCCAATGTGTCTAACTTCGGATAGAAAAATCCTAAGTCTTGTGTATTGTTTAAGTATCTAAGTATTCTTTTAACAGCATTTAGATGTATTTCCTTAGGGTTTTCTTGAAAGCAAGCACACAAACAAGTGTAAAATAGAATATCAGGTCTACTAGCAATCAAATATAATAAAGATCCTATCATGCTTCTATACAATTTCTGATCTATAGACTTACTTATGTCGTTAGATTTTAGTTGTGTAGAAGCTGCCATAGGTGTTTCTTTACCTTTTACTTTGTCCATGGAGAATTTCTTCAAGATCTCTATGGTGTATTTGGTTTGTGATATGAAAATTCTGGAGGATAGCTAGTTAATTTGAAGTCTGAGAAAAGAATCAAAGTTCTCCTATCATGCTCATCTCAAACTGATCCTGCATTACCTTCACAAATTCTTGGCATAATAGATCATTAGTAACACCGAAAATGATATCATCTACATAATTTGTATTATTAAGAGATCATTTTCTTTTCTTTTTGTGAATAAAGTTAGATCTATTTTACCAAGTTTAAATTCATTTTCAATTAGACAAGTTTTTAATCTGTTGTACCAAGCTCGTGGAGCTTGTTTTAGACCATATAATGCTTTATTTAATTTGTAAACATATTCTAGATAATTAGCATCTTCAAAACTCAGAGGTTGTTTAACATAGACTTCCTCCTTGATAAATCCATTTAGAAAGGCACTTTTGACGTCCATCTGAAAAGGTTTAAATTCCATATGGCCAGCAAAGGCCAGCAACATTCTAATGGATTCTATGCGAGATACAGGCGCATATGTTTCATCAAAATCTATTCCTTCTTCCTGATTATACCCTTGGGCCACAAGTTTAGCTTTATTTCTAACTACTTCTCCTGATTCATTAAGTTTATTCCTAAAGACCTGTTTGGTTCCTATAATAGTCTGAGAGTCTAGTTTTGGAACAAGTTCTCATACTTGATTTCTTTTGAATTGATTCAACTCATCTTCCATTGCAATAATCCAACAATTGTCAAAAAGGCTTCCTTAACATTTTTAGGTTCTAACTAGGAAACAAAGGTTGTGAAAGCTAACGTGTTGATGGAAGATCTGGTTTGAACTCCTTTAGATAGTTCTCCTATCACCAATTCTTTTAGATTGTCTTTCATTTAGGAAATATCTTTGGATAGTTCAACTGAAATATTCTCTTCTGGTATGTTTGGCAGGTCATCTATTAGGTCAACATCATCGTTTGCAGAAGATTTAGGATGAACTATTATTTCATCAAAGGATACATGCATAGTCTCCTCAAAAACAGAATTCTTCTTGTTGAAAACTCTATAGGCTTTACTTCTGGTTGTATAACATAAGAAAATTCCCTCTAAGCTCTTGGCATAAAATTTGTCAAGATTATCTTTGGTGTTAAGTATAAAACATCTACAACCAAATATCTTGAAGTAGGAAATTCTAGGTGTTCTTCCATGATAAAGTTCAAAAAGTGTTTTATTTAGGATTGGTCTAAACAGGGATCTATTTTGGATGTAGCAAGCAATATTTACAACCTCTGCCCAAAAATATCATGGTAGCTTTGACTCGCACAGCATTGTGTGGGCACACTCTTGCAGGGTCCTATTTTTTCTTTCAACTACACCATTCTGAGGTGCAGCTTTAGGGAAAGCAAATTAATGTTTTATCCCATATTGATTACAAAAATTAAGAAAAGATTCATTCTCAAGTTCTCCGCCGTAATCACTTCTAATCCTAATCACTTTAGATCCTTTTTCATTCTGTAGTCTTCTTATAAGTTAACTAAAGACATCAATAGTTAGATCCTTACTTCTAAAGAAAGATACCCGAGTAAATCTAGAGAAATCATCAATTATGACTAAACAAAATTTGCACCGGCTTAATCTTTCGGATTTGGTTGATCCGAATAAGTCTAAGTAAAGTAGCTCCAGGAATTGAGAGGTGCTAACCATCCTTTTTGGTTTAAAAGGGTTTTTGGTTTATTTGTCAACTTGACAAGAATCGCAAACTTTGCTTTTCTTGAAGTTGATCTTTGGCAAACCTTTGAGAAGCTCATGTTTCACAAGTCTATTGATGCTTCTCATGTGAACATGACCTAGTCACTTGTGCCAAAGTGTTGCCTCTTCGTCAGATGTGACAAGACATTCAAGATTGTCACACTTGTTAAAGTTGACAGTATAGATATCTTTGTCTGTTTCCTTTAAGGAGAGTTTGTTTTGTTTCCTTATCCCGTATTTTAAAACCATTTGATGTGAAAGTGATTTTATATCCTTTATCACAAATTTGACTTACACTAAGGAGATTATGTTTTAATCCACTGACTAAATGTACATTATCAAAAGATGTGGAGTTATCAATTTGGCCAGTACCAACAATACAACCCTTGTGGTTGTTCCCAAATGTGACCGTACCACCTTCCTGGTGGTGGAGTTGTAGGAATAGGTCTTCCTCTCCAGTCATATGCTTGGAACATCTGTTGTCCATGATCCACCTTCTTTTTTCTTGATCCTATCATTGGCTTGCATTTGTGAGGTCTTGGTTTGATTGATCTATAGAGTGTCTTCAGATTTCCATTTGTTTCGTGATATGTCCACCTCTTATAGTCTACTTGACCTACAAAATAGGATTGCAAACGTGCTTTTCGTACCTATTTACAAGGCAAAATCGGGTTTAAAATAATGTGTCGTAGTATAGTTGAAATCACTTTGAAAATAAATAAATTTTATTACTTGAAGTTTAAGTCCAAGGTCGAACACAGGGAGAAAATGGAATTCATGCACTAATCTCAATAATAGATGCAATTTGAACACATAAAACTACTCAAAATATAATTTAGAATGTCAAGCATGAGTATATGGATAATAAAATGTAGCTAGAAAACATATAAAAGAGAACTTGGGAAGACTGGATGTCTAATTTTAAAATCAGATGTCTTAAAAGTGATGTGCTACAGTGTTTGATTTTCTTTGATTTTTCCTTTTTCTTCTGCTTCTCTCTTTGGCTCATTCCTCTCTTTCTCTTCTTTCTTCTCTTGCTTCTTCTCTGGCTTTTCTCCTTCCTTCTTTCTTCTTTGTTTCCTTAGCTTCTCTGCAACTCTGGTCCTCTTCAGCTTTCTTCTGTCTTCTGCCCTTAGCTTCTTCTTTAGCTTCCTCCTTCTTCAACCGTGCGGTGCCTTTTCCTTCCTTAGCTGTTGTGGCTGCCACTCTTCCTTCCTTAGCTACACCTTTGGCTTCCTCCTCCTTTCTTCCCTAGCTTCGCCCTTGGTCCCTTCTTCTTTTCCTTTCCCTACAAGAGCAAAACCTACCCCTACCCTCCCCCGCGAACTCTCTCTCTTTTCTCTCTTAGGATCTCTCTCCCAGAGCCTTCTCGAGTAAACAGGTCGGGTCAACGCGCCCGGGATGAGGCCCACCGACGTGGGTGGTGGGCAAGGAGTGCACAGGTAGTCGGGTCAAAGGCAGATCTACGGATGCATGTGTTGCGGACGAGGCGTGGGATGAGTGGGTCCTCACCCCGTGTCAGGAGGCGATAAGGCCCTAACACTTTTTCATCTTATATCGCTTCTCCCACTCGAAGACTTCCTAGGTTGGACTAAATGTCCCACCTGCTTCTCGTGCACGCCCACAGCAGGTCACGCTCAATTGTAGAGGTTGCGAGGCCCTCCAAAGCCAATCACATGGCTGAAGTTGTGCATGAGACAAATCCACGTCGCCTGGGACCTGGATCCTGGAGCAAGGCTACCTGGCGCATGCTTGCAAGCAAGCTTCGTGCCTGCTTCAATGGCAACAGAGGTCTGAACCTGCATTCATGCAACACGGCCTTGCGGCCTAATCAAAACATGCAGGAGGCTTCGCCGTGACACGACGAAGGTGTCTCGGTGGTCGACGTCGCACAGGGCGAGCTGGGCATGCGTGCCTAGGTCACCCTATGCTTGTGAAGATGGGTGTGTTCGGGGGAAGTGTGTGGAGTGTGTGGCGGTCAATGGAATGGGGGAAAATGATCACTAGGATGTGGTGATGCTTTTGAGTTGGCTAGCGAGGTAGGTGGTTGTGTGGAGTGGCAAATGAACCTCGCCGGTGGTCTGCCGGAGGTGGAGAAGATGGTGGTGGTCTGTGAGTGTCGAGGGGCATTTTGCGAAATAAAGAGGGGGAAAAAGGAAGAGGAGAGAAGGGGGAAGTACCTAACCTAGTCTAAAGACGAAAGGATAAAGGATGGCGGTTGGCTCGTGTATGTCGCCGTCGAAGACAAAGATCCCAATAGGAGGGGGATGGTGATGACGAGAAGGAGGCAGGTGCGTACGCAGGTGTGGCGTGACGCGGATGACGAAGGCAAGAGCAACTCTGCCACTAGTATTGTGGCATAGCGATGAGAGGGGGAGATAGAGGTCGCCGAAGCTCACTGGGAGTTTGGCCGAAGTAGAAGAGAGGAAATTGGGGGTTGTCTCCGGCCAAACCAAGCTGGGGATCTGCGGAAGGATTAGGGCAACCTTTTATAACCCCTAGCGGAGGGCCTTGTGCTTGGAAGGCAAGCTTCCAAGCATGGGCAAGTCACTGGAGTTGGAAAGTTGAAATGACCCAAATCTCTCATGCGTTCACATGAGAGATTGGGTAGGATTTGGAGCTCAAGATTGGGTTCACATGAACGGGAATTCCTCATAGAATCTCCCTTTCAAATTTGAGAGGGATTCTCTGAGGAATCAAGGAGATATCCCCCTCGAATCCTCGTCGGAGTAAGATTCCTCCACTGTAATGGTAGAGGGACCTAATTGCAAAGAACAATGAGGAAACTAGGGGGTGTCTGCAAGACTTTTCAAAAGCTAGGGGTCAAAATGTAATTGGGTTGGACTGTTTTGCAAAGTAGGTCAAGGTATACTTCCCTTAGGTCAAAATTTTGGTACAAACCTAATTTGTACATAAGTAATCCAATGGTGAAGTTGGATTTTAGGTTTAACCATGTTTGATTGGGAAATTTACACAAAAACCCAATTTAGGGCAAACATTTGACTAGGACCCCTATTTAGGTCAAAATAGGTTCTAAAGGCCAAATTGAAGGTTCTAAACCCTAGAGGATATTTTTTCATGAATTTTAGAGGGCTTAGGTGAATTTTATCCTGACCAGAACCTTGTTAGATTAAGTGGGTCTATTTTAGGGTTACAAGAAGTCATTTAATTCCCAGATTTCACATTAACCCTTTTCTGTTTGAACCAACCAACTTTTTATCTTGTCAAGACCATTTAACCTATGTTTAGCCCTTAAGAAATCCCGTTGTTGCACTGCAATGGTAAAATTGCAGTTTTAGTCTTTATTTCTTACTTTTCTCTCAAACTTGTTATTCCTTGAGTTAGGCCCTTCATTTGGTTATGTAAGAGCTTTTGTTCTCTTTTCTAGGTCAAAATGAGCTAGTTAAGGCTCATGATGGTGTTCCCATCAATACCCATTTTTGTTTTGGGTCCACAGTGGTTAGTTGGTGCTGCCTGTTTGGGCAAGATACCTTTCTTCTTGCTTTGGCTAGAACTAAATGCTTCATGATCATGTTTAGGTATATAATCTAACCCAAATTTTGTAGTGCTCTGAGTTTGTGTTCCTAATAGTTTATGCAAATTTTTACTACGTTTAGTAAATTTAGCCAAATCATTTAAGAGAATAGCAGAATTCTCTTTTAGCTTATCTATATCTACCTTTAGATTGTCTATTTGTGATTTTAGCAAAGTAATTTCAACAAATAACTCTTTATTTTGTAAAGTAAGCATATCTTTTTGTGTTCTTTCTCCTCTTAATGCTTTTGCTAAGTTTTTATTCTCTACTTTTAGTAATTTAGCTATGTCATGCATCTCAAAAAATGCTTCTAATAATTCATCTTGTGAAAAGGACGTTACCTCATCCTTTAGAGCCATAAGTCCTAGAAGAGCTTCTTCTCCGAAGGTTTCTTCTTCTTCTGAACTCGAATCTTATTCATTTCATGTTGTTGTAAAGGCCTTTTTCTTCCCTTCTTTTCTGAGAAATCTCTTCTTTTTCTGACTCCTTCAGAAGTGGACAATCCTTCTTGATGTGTCCTTTCCTTTTGTAGTTGTAGCAGATAACGGCATCTGCTTTGGATTCTTCTTTCTTCTTTCTCCAGGTCCTCTTATTTTTGAGGAACTTTCTAAACTTTCTGGGGAGGAGGGCTATGTCTTCCTCTTCGTCTTCGCTTGACGAATCTTCAGATTGTTGATTAGCTTCGAGGGCTATGGTCATCTTCTTGACTCCATCTTCATGCTTCTTCATGTGTTGGAGTTGGACATCATAAGCCATCAGACTTCTAATAAGATCGTCCAGTTTTAGAGTGGACTGATCTTTTGATTCTTGTATGGTTGTTGTCTTTGTCTCCCAATCGCTAGTGAGCGATCGAAGGATCTTCCTCACCAGAGCTTCATTCTTGATGTCCTAATCTAGATTCCATAGGGAGTTTATGATGTCAATGAATTATGTGAACATCTCTTTGATTGATTCCCCCTTCTTCATCCTAAAAAGCTCATAATTTTGAGTTAGTAGGTTAACTCTCATTTCCTTTACCTTCGATGTTCCCTCGTGAATGACTTTGAGGATGCTCCAAATCTTGTAGGTTGTCTTGCAAGTAGAGACTCAATTGAACTCCGCTCTGGAAAGCCTGCAGAAGATCGCGTTCATGGCTTTCACATTATACATCGCCATTTTCTTCTAATCCGGAGTAGCTGCCACACCGTCTTTAATCTCAGAGCGTGTGTACTTGGATGCAATGACATCCCACACTTCAAAATCCATTGGCTCCAAGAAGATCTGCATCCTGGTCTTCCAGTAACCGTAGTTTGTTCCATCGAATAATGGAGGTTCAACTGCCGATTGCCCGTCTACATACATTTCAACAGTTGATTTTGACATCTTCAGGACAACCGGGCTCTAATACTAAATGAGGGTTGTTTGTGGATCAAAACAGTATACTAAAGGGAAGGAATGAATAGTATTGCTTTAAAAGAAATTTGAATTAAAAATAAATTCACAACAAAAACAAGCACAAAATACACCTAGATTATAGTGAAAACCACTACTTAAGCCTCTCAACTTAGGATTTTCCCAACTAGTCAAGGCTAGCCAATCCATTATCATACCACTTGAACGAGGGTGGCACAACCTCTTTACAAAACTCTTCTCTTTACAACTTGAAGAGAAGTACAACAACAACGTATCTTCTTCAACAACTTGGGATCCCTTAATCAAAACAACAATGTAAAAAGAACAATGTAGAGCTATGGAACCTTAATAAAAGTCAAACCAAAATTTCAGCGAAGGTTTGAATCAATGTGCTTTGAAAGGTGTGAAAATCGAAGCGCAGAAGCACTTGAAGAAGCACGAGAAGCTCTATTCTTTTGAGAGGATTTTCTATTCAAAGTTATATTAAGAAGAGTTGTGTGCAACCTCTATTTATACTAGAAAATTGATGTAGACACATCCATTTAGGTTAAAATGCCTATTTATCCATGTTCTTAAGATTAGATATGCTTTCCATATTATAAAAATTGCATAGCATGCATTATTCTGCATTTAGAGTAGTATGTATAAATTATAGGTTAATTCGTGTCCTTTTGTGGTTAGGAGAGAAGGAGATCTATTTTGGGGCCTCGGATATATGATCTGACCATACGAATCTGATCAGGATGACAAACGGAGTCCAACGCCCCTGAAATTGTCTTGATCGGAGTTCTGTAGCACACTTTGTAGTCCGAGGAAGATCAACGACCAAGGGACTAGGTGACGCAATTCAAAGCTTCAAACGACAAATCCAACCACATGGATGGATCTGGATCGATGATCGTAACCCAACAGCGAAGAAAAGAAGATAGACAACCCAGATGGTGCCATGTGGCGCCATCTAGGCCACCTAATATCGGTCATAGCCTCTGGCTCACTTCAAAGAGAAATCCCAGCCGTTGGATCTCAATCCAATGGCTGAGATCCATCTGCGGCTACACCTCATGAGCTGAAGGACAGTGCCACACCAAATCGCAAACGTTGAATCGAGATCCAATAGTGGAGATCACACACCCACTCCATCACCTTCTCGACACTCCCACTCCCTTGGCGCAACGATCATCCGCGCACCTCTGAAACCCATGGAGCAGGGTCCACTCCTCCAATGCCTCCAATCCAACCCAATGGTGAGGTGTACCCAAATTCGGCCACTCAATCGTGATCTAGCGGCCGAGATGCAGCCATGCAACGTAATGGATGAGCACAGATACGCCCATGCGCACACGTGAGATCTCATGCCTGGTTTGATGCCTAATCTGACATGCCATCTGAGCACGCAATCCTTGCTCAATCTGGGCCATTTATCATCGATCCAACGGTGAAGCTTTCGACAGTTGTGAGTGCTACGAACATGAGCAGGCACGTAAGCTAGAGGCTATAGCGACATTTAGGGCAGAGCTTCAGTGAGAGCTTCTTCATCTCCACTATAAAAGGACCCCTACCCCTTCACTATAAAAGGACCCCTACCCCTCCCATTCTTCTTCATCTCTTTCTTTCTTACCCTCACCACCTCCAAGGCTCCAGAAAGAGCTTCTCCCAAGCCCGAGATGCTCCTCTAGAGTAGAAATTAAACATTTCTTCCCATCTCTCAACCCCATTCGTGGAGCATCTCATGGCCATCCTCTCACCACCTTTGGGAAGTAGATCCTCACCGCGACGCTATCCTGCCCCATCCTCCTTCCTCTGACGCCATTCTCCTTCGTCCAGCTACTCTCCACCTTCGTCTAGGGTGCTGTCAGAGCGAGTCATCCTCCAAGTGATCGTCGAGGGGGATTCTTCTCACCTCTATCTTTTATTTGCTTTCTAGTGTAGTTTTCCACTTTCCTATCTATAGCAAACTCTATTTAGATAAATATGTTGATGTTCTCTTTCTCTCTCATTTTACAGGTAGATTAGTTAGATAAAGTTTTGCCGATCTGATCTCTTGCCTATTAAAATACCAAAAAAATTGCAAAAGACAAAATCACCAAAAAGACAAAGTCGAAGTGCGGATTTCAAACTAAACATTCACCTCCCCATGTTCAACCCAAGACTCACTTCGAGTTTCAGTATAAATTTTATCTTGTAAAGATTTTTACAACTACGACGACGAGTTCTCCAAAATCCTAATTTTCCATCACGAAAATACACTCACCATTCTGGCACCATTGCTGGGGAGGGAACGCTCTTTGGTTTTTCCACATTTTCCCACCTTACTTAACTTTTATCTCACTTTTTCTTTGATCTTACTATGATTACAGGTACTCTTTCAAGATGGATCAGAGTAGTTAGATCAGAGAAAAGTGTTGGTGAAGGTTCTATAAGTGTATCCCCACTACCCCTACCCTAGATTTCATTTCGCTACATTAATAAATCAAACCCAAACTGACTTAGGTGCTTGCATAAGCCCTAGGTTAGTCCTGGTTGTTAAGTGTCACTTCACCTCACCTCACCTCACCCACCCACATAAATTAAAAAAATAAAAAAGCTATCTAATTGTGGGATTTGCTGAAAGTTACACACATTAAACACCCACAACTCTCGACCTAAGGCACACCACTCTACATTGATTCTACCACTTAACCGAGATCTGACCTGTGGATCTGGTACACCTTAACTCAACACATGCATAGGTGAGTAGAAATTTGATTAGGTTAAGACATTTTGTGTGTCTTAATCAAGTGGTGCAATAGGCCAATTGATTGAGTTGTTTGGACCGCACCATTCAAATTAAAACGGATTCATCAAGTAGCTTGCCACTTAGGGTTCAACTTTCAGGAACTAACATGCACTCCACATTTTTTCTGATTTTTGAAGGAATATATCATCACCAGTGCTTTCAAAACTTGGTGTGTTCTATTGAACCTGATTAAACAAACCTAAAGATTTAACCCTAAGTGCTACTAAACAAGGTTAAACCCTAAAAGACACATCATAATAACCTTGTTTGAAAACCCTGGTTGTGCACACACATTTTAAAATTGATCATTAAGGGTACAACCCATCTAAAGGGCCCATCACATTCCAAGAGTACAATCATCCCAAGCCTAATTAAAATTAAGTAAATGTTGGCCTTAAGGTTTAACTCGCTTTTTGGGACTCCAACTGAGATTTTTTCAATTAATATACTTCTACTGGTCTGTCTGATGTCTAGCTAGGGGAGTAGCATCAAATGACCGTGGTTGGGGGGTATCAAAGGAACCGAAGGCACAAGTCAAAGGAAGAACCTTCTCCCCAACCCCTCCCTCTAAATGGTTGGATTGATCAGATAGAAGTAGATCAAATCATTTCTATCATCTCAAGACATGTCCTGGGAGTCTATAAGTCTTTAGCCTAACTCACCTAAGGACAGGTTTGATTGATTGTACAGCATGGCACCTTTCTTTCCTCTATTTTTCCTCCTACTTCATCATGTATTCTTCCGCATCAAACACACAATTCCAATCCTACCCTCCTACCACAACTTATCCCTAAGATGATTACTATCCCAACCTGACTTGTGACTACCCATCCACTAGCTGGGGTAACTTTGATTGGGGATATGATTCCGGACCTCAACATCCAAGACCTAACCTTGGACATCATGATCATGATTATTATCATTCCTAGAGAAACACTGATTATAGATCATCGCCTTCTTATGAACAAACTGATAAACGTCAGTTTATCATCATTCTTACGCATTAAAACAAGCCTAGCTCTTAGGAATTTAACTCCGCAAACAGGTTGTTTGGTCTGCATTAGGCATAAAGTAGGTTAGGCATGCATTACACATTTTGTTGTCTTTTTAATGAGTTTTTTTTAGTGTTAGAGATATTCAGATAGTCAGATCTCCATAACCCTAGCACTCTGGAAGGCAGAAGATGAAGAAGAAGCTCTTATCAACTGGACTCCAGCTAGATCCAGCTCATCTCAGCTGGATCCCAGCTAGATCTAGCTCATCCCAGTTGGATCCCAGCTCCTTCTAGCTGGATCAACTCAACCTTAGCTCCATTCAGCTCATCTCAGCTGAATGACAGCTCAAACTAGCTAATGATAGTTGATCCCAGCTCTATTCTCGCTCTTCCAACTCAAAAGGGTTCACTGGAAGTTCAACCTAACTAGGACTAGCTACTACTATCAACTACCTAGACCTGGTTAGCTGAAGATGACCTTAACTAGCTTAGGCCAACTCAAGTCCAGCTCCCGGAGATCTATCTCAGCTCAACTTAGTTGAGCTGAGCTACTTGACCTAAGTTAGTTACTCCAGCTAGGTAGGTAATCTCCGGGAAGACCAAACCAAGCTCACCTCAGCTCAGATTAGAAGAATCTAGCTCAAATTAGCTTGGCTTAGCTACTAGCAAAGAACTAGCTAGCTACTAAGATCTACTTTAGCTCCCTTTAGTAGATGTCAGCTCCAATGCAGCTCCTTCCAGCTACCCCCAGCTCTTCCCCCCCTAAAACCCTAGCTCCAAATGCCTCCAACCCTACTCCCTACTAGCTAAGCTAGCTTAGCTTAGCTAGGCACCACCTTGGCAACCCAATCTAACCCTAAAACCTACCTAGCTAAGCTCCACCAAATAGCTCCACACCTAGTCCACCTAGCTCCTACTCCTAAACCCATTTTTGGCGCCATCCTATTCACCTCCCTTCAACCCACCACCTTCACCAAAGGGCACCACAAAAGTGGTGCCACTTTTTCCCTCCAAAACCCTCTTCATCACAACCGTACACCTAAGCCTACAACCCATCTCCACCATCCACATACCAACCTTCTAGAAACCCTCTTAGGTGGCACCAAACCATGGCATTGCTCCATGGTTGGTGCCAACTCTAAGTGCCCTTCCATGACCATGACCACCCACAACCACCACCCATAAAACCCCTTCACTTGGCGCCAACCCTCCTACACCTTAGGATTCCTATAACCACCCATAACCACCCTTAGAATTAATCCTAGCCCTCCAAATGTCCATGCCAACTAACATCTCTCTCCACCTCTATATATACCCACCATAATCACCACCTCAAACCCACCTCTTCCCTTAGTTAAGTCCACCATTATTCCACCCACTCTCCACACCAAGGAAGAAGGAGGGGAGAAGATCATGGGGGCAACCTACCTGCCCCCTTGGTGCCTTCTTCCTCTCGTGTCTTCTCCCTTAGCCATGCCAAGGAGGAGATCACCTTCAACATCAATGGGATGGCTAGGCAAGAGGAGGAGCAAGGTGGTTGACACCACCTTAGAGGATAGCTTGGAGGAGGATACATCAAGGAAGAAGGAAGACCCTTTTCAAGTGCGGGGTGACTGCACTTGGACCAAGGGTCATCCCAAACTTCAACTTGAGGATCCCCCTTTCTTCTTCTTTATCCCTATACTTTGTATTAGCTAGTGTTTTTATTTTTCCATGTAACAAGCATTCCACTACAATTTGTCTAGTTGCTAGTAATACAAATCAAGTTTGCCTTCAAAGTTCATGTTTTCACTTTAGTTTATTTTTCTTACATTTAATTAGTTAGTGCACCACATCCCTTCTCTTCTAATTACTCTAAGCCCACTTGCCTAGGGTAAGCTTAGAGGAGAAGGCTTCATTATTATCATGTAGGGTTAGTTGTAGTGTATTTCATCTTCGCATATCTCAAGCCCGATTGTTTGAAAAATGTAAAAACAACAAAATCAAAATCACAAAAAGAATGTATGGATTTGAGAGGTGAGAGAGAGAACTATTTATGTGACTAAAAAAATTAGCCTCCTTGGACAACCCTAGATACTCCACTATCTAGGTCTTATAAATTCAAAAGCAAAATGATTTTATGCATTGCAACGACTAAAAAAAACCCGCAATTTACAAACCATGTAAAAATCCATTCACAAACCAACCCGATCTACAATCAGGAAGGATATGATGATTATAACACCTGCCCTCCCCACTATTCTAATGTATATAGGTCACCACCATTCTTTGAACAACCCGAAATGACCTACTATCAGGGAGGACCCCTAGAACCTCAATTTCTTGATTCCCCTAGTTTTAACCCAAACCCACCTAACCCTAAACTAAACCATTCAGTTTAGGTGAACCAGGTCCAGGATAGGGTGTTGGATAACTTGAGGAACACTATACAATCTTTAAAAACTCAGCCAACACCATGCACTGAAGCATTAGAGCCTACAATCAAAATGATTGATGAGCTTACTAGTTCTGTATTGGATTGGCTCTAAGATGTTAGGGATAGGGACCCGGGTGAGTTTTTACTTGGAAAATTATCAAGATTGAGGATGAAATTCATGGTTGTCTTAGTCCAGTCTCGGGATAATTCCCAGGATGAACCCTTTTCAGGAAAGCCAATGCTGAACCTGCTCAGGCGCTTGTCGGGGGGGACACATTTTCTGAGACCGAGGATGACCAGGTTGAGTTAGAGCAAAAAATTGAGGTTCATGTGATTTTCTCACCCAAGATCCCTGAGCTAGGGAGTGAGGGAAAATATGTCTTTATAGACCAAGGAACAACATATGATTTTGAGACATATGTAAATGAGGATCAAGGATTCTTTAATTCTAAGGGTGAGGTATCTCTTAGTGAAGTCTCACTTGAAGTTAAGGAAAATGATTTTAGTGAGACAAATGAGCTAGAGGAGCATGAGGAACCATTTGATAGCCTGAAAACTAAGAATTATGATCCAATTGGGGTTGGCATGGAGTATTCTGATCCTATTATAATAGATGATCCAATCGGTAGCCCTAATCTTCAAGCACACCCCAAAGAGATGAATGATTTTGATTTGGAAATGATTGAATCTAAGTCAATTCTGATTCAGCCACAATTGTTTGACTTGGATATTTTTGATGGGGTGTACAATGATCATGAGGCCTCAAAAATTGAACACTTGATCTTGGACGATAAGAATTTAGAAATTAAGATTTAGGAAGTTAACTCTGGGGAAGACAGGATTTTGGATTTAAGGGTTCCTATTGACCTGAAAACCACCTTCCTTCTATCAAAACCCTTATGATATCTTCGACGTGCAACTCAAGCTTGGAATAATTGACTATCTTTCTAAGCTGAACTCTAAGTGGACACCCGAATCTATTGAACCATATCTACCCATTGTCTGCCGCTTTAGACTTGGGTTGCACACCACAAAACTGCAGGCTCAGCCCTGTAAGCACAACAATCTCTGATTCTGGGTGATTTTCATTCAGAACCTTCGAACCACTCGACCCTGGGGCTTGGGTCTGCATCACAATATGATCCACATTTGTGGACATCTCCTGCTGATAGGTTTAAGGATAAATCTTTTAATTATGATCCTGACCCGCACTTGTAAATTCTTAATTTCTTTGTTTGTATTATATGCCTAGCTAAAGGCAATAAATTTAGCACGTGTGAATAGTCCTCTCTCTGCAGAGCTGACCAGATTTATCGTAAAATTCAGGTGATATTCTGCTTATTATGCCCTTTTCATGTCTTTATTTTTACAATGAGGACATTTCATTATTTAGGCATAGGGGGGTGGATACTTAATCCTGAAAATATTTTGTTAGCTCCATGAAATTTCTTTTATTTTCTTCAAACAAAATTAATTCAAAAAGATAAAAAAAATAAAATTTTGAGAAGAGAACTTAGGCATTAGGAGTTATTAACTTTAGGAAACAATACTTTAGGACCTGAATACTTAGACTCTTCAGATCTTCGAGCTTAATCTACCCAGGTGTCCACTAAAATGTTGACCGGTGTCTCAAGTCCTCGCCACGTTAATTCTACTTTAATTTGGCTAATAAATTGGGGTGATAAGTATGTGACTTATCAACCCACCCTCTAATTTAAGGAAACTTTAAGTCTAAAGCATCTACACACTATTTACACCGACTCACTTTTCGGTGATTTTTACAAAAATTTGGTAGCTAATGAAATTTTTAGGGTAGTATGGCTGGCAAGTTGTCGTGGGTAATAGTGCATTGGCTAGTTGTCTAGAGCCCAACTACATGACCATACTTATTCTATTGCCTTTAGGTAAATCTTAGATCAGGGAAGCCACCTACTAAGAAAAAGAAAAAGATGATACTCAAAAGTAAAAAGAAAAAAAAGGGAAAAAATAAAAAAATAATAATAAGATACACTTCACCACACGAGTATGGCTGGCAAGTTGTCATGGGTAACAGCCCATTAGCCGTTTATCTAGAGCCCAACTCACAAAAAAGCCTAAATAATTCCCAAAACACTTAGGGAAGAAGAGAGGAAGTAGAATAAACTGGGGAGATATACACTAGGTTCACCCTTGTGTTGACCTCATAAAAAATAAGAAAAGTAGGGAGAATGATACCGGTTGAACAAATAAACCTTTAGGCAGAAACTCTTCGGATCACCTAGGGTCGTAGAAACCTGAAGTCTGTTTTAACAGCTGCCTAATGAGTCTATCACTTTTTCACATTAAGATACTTATAACTTGAAGTTCTTGTCGAGTCTTGGGTGGGTTGGGTAGCTGTAGAAAGCTACCCTGAAACTCTAAACTCAAAAATCCAAAAAAAATAGAAAAGAAGAAAAATAGATAAAAAATGTATCTTGTCTTTTCAAATAAGGCAAGGACTTGGGTAGTCTACATTTTGGTAGGTACCCAGGCACTGTTGAGTCTTCATAGTTTTGGTCCTTAGTTGAAATTTCCTTTTATTAATAAACAACTAATGCCTTAAGTAATCAAATCCTAATTCTATTCTAATACATAGCATTTAGTTTGATTTTGCTAGGGACTAGCAAAAGATAGGCATGGGGGTATGATGTAGACACATCCATTTAAGTTAAAATGCCTATTTATGCATGTTCCTAGGCTTAGATATGCATTCTATATTATAAATATTGCATAGCATGCATCATTCTGCATTTAGAGTGCTTTGTATAAATTATAGGTTAATTTGTGTCCTTTTATAGCCAAGAGAGAAGGAGATCTATTTCGGGGCCTTGAATTGACGATCCAACCATACGGATCTGATCAAGATGATGAATGGAGTCCAACGAACTTGAAGTCATCTTCATCGGAGTCTTGTAGCACACTGTGTAGTCCGAGGAAGATCAATGGCCAAGGGACTAGGTGATGTAATTCAAAGCTTCAATCGACAAATCCAACCGTACAGATGAATCTGGATCGATCATCGTAGCCCAACAACACAAAAATAGATTCAAACTGATGTCTGTGGTGCCACCTACAGAGAAAAGAAGATAGACGACCCAAATGGTGCCACGTGGTGCCATCTAGGCCGCTCAATATCAGCTGCAACCTCTGCCTCAGTTCAAAAAGAAATCCCAATCGTTGGATCCCAATCGAACGGCTGAGATCCATCCTCGGTCGCACCTCATGAGCTGAAGGTGAGTGCCATGCCAAATCGTGACGGTTGGATCGAGATCCAACGGTCAAGATCACACATGCGCTCCATCATCTTCTCGACACTCCCCCTCCCATAGTGCAACGGTCACCCATGAACCTCTTAAACCCATGGTGTGGGGTCCACTTATCCAACAACCCAATCCAACCTAGTGGTGAGGCACGCCTAAATTCGACCGCTCGACCATGATCGAGTGGCCGAGATTCAACTACATGGCACAACGAATGAGCAAGGATATGCCTATGCACACACGCGCGATTGCACACTCGGTTCAACACCTAATTTGACACGCTAGCTGAGTGCATGATCCTCGTGCAATTTGAGCTGTTCATCATCGATCCAACGACGGGGCACGCAAACATCTGCAAGCATTAGCGGGCGTGTGAGTTGGAGGCTATAACGATGTTTCGGGCAAAGCTTCAACGATGCCTTTGATGTCACTAAATGTCCCATGTACAAAATGCCTCTTCTCCTCCACTATAAAAGGACCCCTACCCATCCCATTCTTCTTCATCTCTTCCTTTCTCTCCCTCACCACCTCAAAGGCTCTAGAGAGAGCTTGTCCCAAGCCCAAGAAGCCCCTCTAGAGTAGAAATTAAACATTTTTTCCCACCTCTCACCCCCATTCGTGGAGCATCTTGTAGCCATCCTCTCACCACCTTTGGGAAGTAGATCCTCACCGCGACGCCGTCTTGCCCCATCCTCCTTCCTCCGACGCCATTCTTATTCATCCAGCTTCCTGCCACCTTCGTCCGAGGCACCGTCAGAGCAAGTCATCCTCCAGGAGACTATCGAGGGGGATTCTTCTCACCTCTCTCTATCTTTTATTTGCTTCTAGTGTGGTTTTCTGCTTTCCTATCTGTAGGAAACTGTGTTTAGATAAATATATTAATGTTCTCTCTCTCTCTTTCTCTTATTTTGCAAGTAGATTACTTAGATAAAGTTTTGTCGATATGATCTCTTGACTATTAAAATACCAAAAAAATTACAAAAGATAAAAAAACCAAAAAGAAATAAAGTCGAAGAGCAGATTTCAAATCAAACATTCACTTCCCCGTGTTCGACCTAGGACTCACTTCATGTTTCAGTATAAATTTTATCTAGTAGTGATTTTTGCGACTACAATGGGTTCTCTAAAACCCTGATTTTCCATCACGAAAATACACTCACCAAACATTCACCTGAAAAGGAAGTCTAATTGGGTGATCAATTAAGGTAGATTGGTCAATCAAAACAAGGTTTGGTCGATCAACATAGTTATTTGATCAATCACTAATTAGTCGATTAATTAGCTTAATTAGTCAATAAACAGAGTATTAATCAACTTCCTAAAATGGGATGGTTTGATCAATTAACTAAGTTGGTTGGTCGATTAATTAATCTTATTTGGTTGATCAATAACCCTAGAAACTTGATTTTAGAGTGAAGCGCAAAAATCCATTTGACTTATTTTGTGGTTCCCTACAAAAATATCCTAGACTAAATAAAGATAAAAGACACTAAGACATAGATCAGCAATCTTCTAATCTTGGTCCATGAGAGAAGCGTTGATCCATTAGAGCCCTGAAATATTAGTTTTGCAAGAAGCATAATTTTGGTGCATCAAAACAGAGGTATTTACATTGGACTACTCACATTCTTGTTTGAGTCCAAGGTGTTACATTTGAGATCAAATTGGACTTGAAATAGAGCCAATTAAGGTTTCCACTTTAGGGTTGCGAATTGTTAGTACACTTTTGCGAGCATTAAAGGAAATTGATTTTCCCGCATTTGTGTGCTACCCAAGCCCTTGTTTGAAAAGATCTATTCAAGAAAACCCTAAAAGTAAGGCTCTAAATTCACTTAAATTCTAAAATTTTGGACCTAATAACTTGAGAGTCAATTCATGATGATTTTGGGTCTTGACCCAAATTTCATCCTCCATCTTTAAGGTAGGTCAAGTGAAGTTGATCCACTTTGTGGGTCAACCAACCTCCAAATTAGGTCACAAATTGAATCAATTTCTAATCAAGTGAAATTCAAGACACAAATTAGGACTAAAATTAGTAGACTTAAGATCTCAATTCGCACATTCCAGTCTACTTAGAACCTCAGTGACAAGGAAGGTCGGGTGGGAGAAACCTTGTAACCCACGGGGACGCTCTACCGTGTAGGGGTCTTTACCGAGCTCTCCCTTCCTAACAGCCCTAGTAATTCTCAGATGTGTGGATTTTTGATTCAAAGGTAGCATCCACCTCGAAACAGCCTTAGTCATCCAAAAATCTTTGGGTGCCTTGATTAGGTCCAATTCACATCCAGTCCCTCATCTAATCTATAGTGCACATACACAAGAAAGGTCCTAGGTTTGAGCTAGAGGCCTCCATTAGAATTGATGTTTTGGGAAATTCTGATCTAATTTAATTAATTCAATCTGAACCTGAATTTGATTCTATGTCTTGATCCACCACCTGATTTGAAAATTCAACCTGACAACATAAGAAAGATTTTCAATAAACCTGAATCTCAAATGAGCATGAAAGAGAAAATGATCGAGGCTGCTCTTAGACATCATGATGAGTACTACAAAACCTCATATCCCTTTAGAAGCATTCAGGTTAATGTGTTAGAAACAACAACCCTCATTGTAAATTGAGCCCATCTATTGTTGACCCAACTGATAAATGGTTCAACCCAGGATGATCTCTTAACAGAATACATTGAATTGAGGAAATTATATAGCAACGAGTATCTACAATGTTGGTCAAATACCCCACTTTGGGAAATACACCAAGATCAAAATAAGTCATCGATCAAAAATACGTTACAACAAGCCATTGATCAAAAGTATCCATATCAACATTTAGAAATTGATGAGATATCTTGGAGCAATGTTGAGGATCAATGTGATTTTCCAGAGCCCAAGATCAAAAATGGAGCTTGTTGTGGACCCCCAACCCAAATGAAATTAGATTTAAACTTTCTGCATAATGACATACCTAATCTTGATGTTGGTTGGGTGGATCCAGTTGCAAGTGTTTCCAATTAGGAACTAACCTTAGAGAGCCATGGAGTTGGTCCATATGCCTAGATTCTCCAAACACCTATGATGAGCTTGAGTCAGAACCTCTCGAGGATGTAATTCCTGTACCTTATCCTATTAAGGTATTCCTTGGAGTGATCCTAACATCCCAATAGAACCATGTCCAGATTCTAGTGACCCAATTCCTAACCCTGACCTAGAATCTAGATTTGAGCCTATTTGGGATGATCATGAGGCCCATTGTGATGAGAACCAGATTTTAGATCTAAATTTTGATTTTGGGCCAATATTTGATGATTGTACCTCTTCAAACTCCTCAGAGGAACGAATTGATTTTTTGAAAGTCATGCCAATTTACGATACAGAAACGGAGAAGTTGGAAGAGTCGGAATTTGATTGGATCCACCCTAGGTGCCAAGAACCCGAGCCTATGCCTAACAAGGGCACCTCTTTGAGTCAGAATTTGAGATTAGGTTAGATCCAAGTCAATTTGTTGATTCTATGCATCATGATTTATTTTGTGGAGGAAATCATAATCTGGAATCAGGTTCAAAAATTGATTTTCATAGATTCTCCGATGATTTCGAAGCCTACTCTGACTTTCGAGATCCATTATTTCCTGATGATTATGAGCCAGTTTACGACCTCAATATCCATGATCTGCTTTTTTATTCTGATTCTAAGGTCCCTGATCCCGAGATCATTGGTTCAATTTCCTATTCGATTAAGTTGGAATCATTTTGTTATGATCTGCAGGAATCAAAAATAGTAAGTGCCGAGAGTGTCCACAATTCGAATCTTTCACTAACCCAGATTTCCATGATCCTATAAGCGCTATTGAATGTGATTTCTATGCTAAAAGTTTTGAGTTAGAAACCCCTGTCATTATAGTTGCGTAAAAATCGTCAAATAGATAATTTAACTGAAACTCTGGTGAGTTCCAGGTCGAACACGGGGAGGCGAACGTTTGATCAAAAATCATGTTGGGATTATTGTCACGAAAGTAGATTAGCTGGTTGAAATTAATCTACTAGCTATTCTACTTAAAGAATAAATAATAGAAAAGAGAGAGAATAATATAGAGAAAAAGAGAGAGAAAGAGAACCAATATTTCATAACTACATAATCATGTTCATTACATCTAATCTCTACACTAGAAAGTTGGAAATCTACACTAGAAAGTGATAAAAAGAGAAGGGAGCGAGAAGTTATCCTCCTTGACGGCTGCTTGGAGGATGAGCCACGTTGACAGAGCACCCAGACGAGGGTGGTGAGATGCTAGATGAAGGAGGACAAAACTGAAGGACGGAGGATGAAATAAGGCGACATCGCAATGGGATCCACTTCTTGAATGGCGGTGAGACGACAACTGCGGGCGCTCCAAGAACGAGAGTGAGAAGATAGAAAAATTATCTTTATAACTCTAATGGAGCATCCCGAGTTTAGGATGAGCTTGTAGAGCTTTAGTGGAGGTAAGAGAAGAAAGGAAGGGATGATAAGAATGAGGGGCATAGGGTCCTTTATATAGTTGTGGTATAAGGGCAACAAGGTCCTTTAAAATCTTAAAAAATTAAATGCAAGGCCTTTAGTGACACATGCGCATGTCACTGTAAATAAGTGTCGGTGAAGACACACGCTTGATCTCTGCTACTCATTGCACATCAAACGCACCACACGCTGCCACGTCACTACCTTTTCTCCATACATTTAAGGCGTGGGCTGATTTCTGCCCTCCGATCAAGATCATGTGGCCCAAATCAACCCAATGCCGCTTCACCTTAGCCTGCTATGCGGCAACACGGCCACATCCCCATCATTAGATAAAGATTGAGCACTCTAGATCACTCACGAGTGCACATGCTAAGGAGCTTGTAACAACCCGGTTCCCGAGTCCCTACGAGACACGAGAACCGGACCGACTCAACTAATCCCAAGACCTAGTCGTCCAACGAGGAAGTGACCAAAAGAGCAGTAAAATAAATCACATTCAGCATGAATATAACTAACAGTAAGAAAGTACAGCAGTAAGGAAAGAAACTACCACAGTATGTACCACCACAACAGTAGAACAACATTCATAATATAATTTGAACTGCAGGTAAAGAAAGTACAGCGGAAACAAGAACTACTCACTACAACGTAACAAAAAGAGGTACAAGAGACAGTGGTAACTCTACTGGACCCTACTCGGCCCAGCGTCCTCTGCAGCCGCTAACCCTGGCTGCTCAACACCTGGTCCTGAAAAAGGTAACGAGTGTAACACGTCAGCAAAACGCTGAGTAGAGTGGCAACTAAAACTAAAAGCAACAGTAGAGTGTACAGTAGCTGTTATGTTCGATTACTTTCTTTATTCACATCTTTCAAATGTCTCACTATTTCATTTATTCCTCAGATCTTTTTCTTGATCTCGAATGTTCCTCGTGGGAACAATCTTGATTGCAGTCTTTTCCAAAAAGTAGAAGTAACACGTGGTGCTCTCCTGGCCGGGAGAGTCCCCCATGGTGATCCTACCCTCAGTCAACCACCCCAAGGTCACTGACAGACGTAACGGTGACTACGGCACGCGCGATAAATGCACAGGTAGCTAACCCGTACTGGCACGCGGTCAGTCGTTTCCGTTAACGGGTGCGCCCAAAGCAAGCACGGAACCAATCCAGGGCAGAGCCCTCTCAGTAACAGGGGTCCAACCCCTCCACAGTAACCAAACCGGGGCCTTGCCCCTCCACAGTCCACGCACCCTCGCCTGACTACCCTGGTTTGCCCCAGCGGGCCTAACAAGTCAGTGTGGGAGGCTAGCAGAACCCTGGGGCCCGTGAGGTAGCTACTACCTCCCTACACTAGTAGCTCTCCTCGGTACTACGTACGCGAGGGCCAGCAAGTCGGTACAGAGTGGCCAGTCCTAACCCCGGGTCCCTGGGGCGGCTGGCTCTGCTCTGCACTAAACAGGGGGACAGTAGCTCTCCTTGGTACTCTGTACTCAAGGGCCAGCTCACTTCTCCAATACTATCCCATTCACTTTCCAGGAGTTCTACTCCTACTTCCCCATAGGGTTCCATCCTTTTTACTCAAACATCCAGGTTTCACTTTCCAGTTTCACATTCTTACAATCCATGTTCTCAACCACGTTATTTATTCACAACAGGCAGCTGTTAATTCAAATTACAGGCAGCTTTATATCTCTTTCCATTTTCCAAGAATGCAGTATTATACATTCCACTAGTTTTCCCATCCTAGGATTCATGCCATATCCTAGGATCTATCATACAATCTAGTTTTCCAGCCCTAGGATTCATGCAACACCTAGGAGCTATCATCCCATCTATTTCTCATTCCTAGGATTCATGCAATGTCATAGGTTCTATTTATGGTTCCATAATTTAACAGATTTTATTAATAACTTAAAGCCACTCTACCAGGTACAACGGGAGAAATGGGGGCGTGGTCGGGAATCCCGCGTGCCTCCGCAACCCCCGAGACTGCAACAGAACAGGGTCCTATCACAAGGATCAAATACAAGGAGTATCTCAAAACAGTGTATAGCTACTGTAGACGGGTAGAGGAATTAATTTCGAAAAGAACGCAACTCGAATCGCGGAAAACGGAACCCGAACGGGCCCTAAACGGGTCAAAAACGACGACACTGTGCAAAATCAGACGTCTGGAACTTCTTCCAGACGTCTTAAAAAGTGGATCAGAGAATTAACTTGTTCAGTGTGGTTTCCCAGATGTCCAGAAGTCTGCGGGGACATCTGGCCTAGATCCCAGACGTCCGATGGTCACCCCAGACGTCTGGAGGTCGCTTCCGCCGTCTGGTACTACTGCCAGACGTCTAATTCGCGATGGATGGCGAATCACCAAGCCTGCGCACACCCATCTCCCTCCCTCAGTACGGTCAGTCGACAGGAAGGAAGAAGGAGACGGAAAACTCACCTTTCAGACGTCTGGGTGGTCTTCAAGATGTCACCCTCGCCGTCTGGCTATCAACCCAGACGTCTGATTCTAGAAATTTTTCCAGAATCAGGGCGCCACTCGGCCTCCGCTTGCGACGCCTCCCGCGTCGCACCTCGCGCGCCTGCTGCTCAGACCACAGCAATCCACCCTCCGTGTCACTCCGCGCCCCCTGCGCCCTCCGCCGGCCGGCCCTAGCAGCCCCGGCGAGCTCGCCCTCACGGCAGAGCTCCGCTCTCGCATGCAGCACCTCCTCCGCGCTCACTGCGGCCGCCGCTGCCTCCCTCGCGCTCACGTTCACTGGCTGAAGGAGAAGAGGGAGGAGACGGTGGTGACGGAAGTGAGGGGAGGCGTGGCCTTTTAAGGCCGTGCGAGGAGGAGAGAGGACATGGCAGGGCGTCTGCAGCCGCAGGGAATAATCGAATATGCGGGTCTGCGCGCTCAGGCGCGCAGACGACCTACGCGTGTGGAAGATAATGGATTTCCAGACATTTGGAAACGATCCCAGACGTCTGGTCCGACGTCTGGGCCACCTCCCAGACGTCTTAAAAGACGTCTGGGGCACGCGTTCGTTACAGAGCTCGTCTAATTGTGCATGAGATTTGGAGTCCAATCATACGTCCATCTAATTGGTTGATCTGATCCGTTGGCGCTTGATCGAACGGTCCAATTGTGCTCTTGCACGCGACGAGGGAGCAAAGCGTGAGAGACTCGAACGTGCATCCAACTATGGCGCAACACCTTAATCACTGCACTACGCGCGTTCTTTGGTCGCATTTTTGATTTAAGGGTCGTGCACTCACGATCCAACAGTCAAGATCACATGACCTTTGATGAAGAGGAAGAGTGCTACTGCCTTCGGGCAGCTTGGATGGCACCACATGGCACCATTTGGGCCGTCCATCTTCTTTTGCCTGTAGGAGGGGCCACAGATGTTGGATTGGATCGATTTTTGCGCCGTTGAGCTGCAATCGTCGACTCGAACCCATCCATGTGGTTGGATTTGTCATCTGAGGTATGAATTTTACACCACCTTGCCCCTTGACTGCTTATCTTTCTCGAACTGCATCTGATGCTGTGGAGGTCCAATCTGGGTGATCTTGGAGGCACTAGACTCCAATCGTCACCTTGATCAGATATGTATAGTTGGATCTCAAATTGAAGGCCCCGAAATGATCTCTCCCTCTCCCCTGACCATAAAAAGGGAAAATTAACCTATAATTCATACAATCTAACCTAAATGCATAATGATGCATGTTATGCAATATTTATAATGCATAATGCTTCTATGGACCTAGGAACATGCATAAATGGGCATTTTAGGCCAACTAGATGTGTGCACATCACACCTCCATGACTATCCTTTGCTAGTCCCTAGCAAAACTATATGATATTTATAAAAGAATTAGAATCAAATTACTTGGGCAATATTTATTTCTCAACACTAAGAAATTTCTACGAAAGTCTTGAACTAGAAAGACTCAACAGTGCCTGGGTGTCTGCCAAAATGCAAGCTGCCCAAGCCCTCACCTTATTCAAATGCAAATACATTTTTTTCTTTCTTTTTCTTCCTTTCTAATTTTTTCATTTTTTGAGTTAAGAGTTTCAAGATAACTTTTTACGACTACTCAACCCACCCAAGACTCGACAAGAACTTTAAGTGCTAAGCACCTTTTTATGTGAAGTGCTAAACTCATTGATTAGCAATCAAAATAATCTTCGGGTTTCTACACCCCTAGGTGACCTTAAAAAGAAGTTCTGCCTAAAGTTGTATCTATTTGACTGATAGCTTTCTCCTTGCTTTTTATTTTTATGGGGTCAACACAAGGGCGAACCCAATGTATATCTCCCTGACTTATTCTACTTCTCCGCTTCTTCCTAAGTATTTGGAATTATACATGCATTTCGTGAGCTACGTTCTGGATAACCAGCCAATGGGCTGTTACCCTTGGCAACTTGCCAGCCATACTCGTGCGATGAAGTGTGGCTTATTTCTTTTATTTTTTTTCTTCTTTTCTATTTCTCATTTTTTTCTTTGATATTTTTTTATTTTTTTTAAGTAGGTGGGTTTGCAGATCTAAGATTTATCTAAAGGCAGTAGAAAGAGATTGGTTGCGTGGCTAGGCTCTAGACAACCGGCATGAGCTGCTACCACCGACAACTTACCTGCCATATCACCCTAGAAGGTTCACTAGCTACCCAATTTCCATTAAAACCATTAGAAAGTTAATCAATGCAAAGAGTGGTAGATGCTTACGCTTAAAGTCCCCTCAAATCACAGGGTAGGTTGATATGTTGTGTACTTATGACCCTAACTTATTGACCAATTAGAAATAAATTCAGAATGGCGAGGACTCGAGAAATAAATCCACATTTTAGTGGACAACTGGGTTGATTAAGCCCGAAGACCTGAAGGGTCTAAGTGTTCAGGTCCTATTGTATCATTCCTAAAGTTGAAAATTTTCTAAAGCCTAAGTTTTCTTTTCCTAATCTAATTTTTTTCAAAAATAAAGAGAAAATAAAAAGAATTTACAGAGCTAACAAGATGATTCAGAGATGAATATCCACCACCCATGCCTATCTAATGCAATGTTCTCATTATATTAAATGACATGAAATGAGAGGAGTAGAAAAGAAAGCACCTGAATTTCGTGATTACTTGGTCAACTCTGAGATAAAAACAGACTGTATACGTGCTGAATTTAATGCCTTCAACTAGGCACACTATACAAACAAGGGAAGAAATAAAGAATTCACAAGTGTAGGTCAGAATTAGAATAAAAAGATTAATTCTTGGACTCGCAAGGAGAAGATGTGCACAGATGTGGACGTGGTTGTGGTGCAGACCCATGCCCCAAGGTTGAGTGTATCCAAGGTTCTGGATAAAAATTACCCATACCTAAGATTAGTATGCAAGCAAAGCCAGGCCGTTGATTTATGAGGATGCAACCCAAGTCCAAAAAGTCAAACAATAGGAAAATCAAGGTCAAAAAGATAATCAATGAATTTTTGCTTTGGTTGGACATCGTCTGAGTTAAAAATGTCATAAGGCTCATAGTAGAAGGTTGGTAGTGTTATTTCCTACGGGAGGGGGTGAGATATGTGTGACGTAATATAAAATGCAGAATTAAAATAGACAATCTCTCAAAAATAAGCAATCATACAATTACACAAGTATTTTTAGGTGGAAACCCAAATCGAGTGAAAGCCACCACCTAACCCTCTCGAGTTAGGATTTTCCAATCGACCTAGTCAATCAAATCCACTAAACAAGTCACTTCAATGAGGGTGACATAACCTCTTACAACCACACTACTTTAAACGAGGGTAGTGTATCTCAAAACCCCTTCTCTTCACAAGAAGGATTTTGTCTTGCGAAGGAGACGAGAATTCACAATGCGAATACCGAACACAATTACAAAGAAAAAATTACAACACAACCTATAGAGCCAACAAAGATTAACTTAGCTACTATAGGTAAAGAAACTTCCCTTTGATGAAGGGAGTGCGTCAGCGTGACAACATGGGTGCGTGAACCACGTGGGGGTACCTTGTCGCTCTCGTAATCGCGGAGGGAGAGTGGGTGAGCAACTAGATTCAAGCTCTCTAGATGTGGAACAAAAGCTTGGAGAGCTAGAACTTATTCTAGATGATCTTCTACTTCTTTTTGACACAAGAGATGTGAAAATGGTATTCAAGGTGTGTCTCTACAAGGCAAGGGTCCTCTTCTATTTATAGAGGGCCTAAGAAGGCTTTGGAAGCCCTTAGAAAACTTCCATAGCCGTTGGGGTTGAGCCCAAGGCAAAACAGGTCACAATCAGAATCAATCATGATTCTGATAGGGTCATCAGACATCTGGTCTAGGTATCAGACATCTAGAAAACTGGTTTAAGATGTTTGAGAACTAAGTCAGACATCTGATTTTAGGCGGGTTTCTTTCCTGACTTGGTTCAGACCCAAACAAAGTTCTAGTGTATGGCCATCAGATGACATACAAGATGTCTAGCACTAGGTCTAGACGTCTGAAAACCTATTGTACTGCGGAAATGGATTCCCAAGATAGGTTAACGGCTAGGAAATCTAACAAAGGAGATTTTGGGTCAGCCGAGGCTAAACGGTCACATATCAAACATCTGGGGTCCTCTATGGACATCTGATATAAGCCTAATGGTCATATTCTTCAAAGTTTACTTGGTAGCCAGCGTTCCACTAATTGGACGTCTAGTACAGACATCAAATGTCTTCTAAGACGTCTAGACTAAGGTCTGGACATCTGATTTCATCAGACAGAAGCAACAAAGTCCAGCCTAAGTTATTGGACGTCTGAGTCAACAGTCAGACGTCTTAAAAGTCACTATTAGACGTCTGATTTCCAGATTAGATATCTGATTAGGCTGTTAAAACCCTATTTTGGTTTTCTAAGTTCTCTACAGAAAACCTAAGTATCCTAGGGTTGTGCAGGTGTTCCTAGGACTACCTTAAAGGTTCTTTGAGGCTCTTTAAGATAAGATCTAAGAAAGAAATAAAGAGCAAAACAAAAAAACAAAATTACTTAGAATAAGATAAAAGGAAATCTATCATATTCTTGTCTTCACGCTTCTTCAGGCTATCGCTCCTCTCGAAGCTCCTCTGTTCTCCATCAAGCTCCTACAATCCGCCATGGATGCGAGCTCGAACTTCGTCTAAACACGTCTCCATTCGCAATTAACCTGAAATCTAAGACTTTAAGTGCAAATGTTAAATAACACGTGTTTTTTTATCATCAAAATAAACGCTCGTGGTGCTCTAGCACCAACAGGTGGTTTTAGGTCTATAGGAACCCTTAGACTCAATTTTCTACTTCCCCCGAAATTGACTTCCCATATCTTCATTTCCATATTCCTATCCTCCACAATCAGGATTTTCAAGACCTCACAAATGCCATCATCCCCGTATAAAGTATCCAAGTCCAAAATTTGTGGCTCAATCAAAATTGACTTGGGTTTGATAATATCAAGAAGATAATCATGATTATACTCAACAGGGTGTGATTGAGGAATGGGACTATGAATTGAATCATCCATGAAAACAACATTAGTATCTTCCAAGCTAGCCCCAATAGGATCAATTTCCTCAATTACTAGCCTATTAAATGATTCATCGAATTCCTCAGGCCCAGTTGTCTCACTAAAATCATTTCCTTCAAACTCGGTGAGACTTCACATAACGATTCTTTACCTTTAGAATCAAAGAATTCTGAATCCACATTTATATATGTCTCAAAATCATCTATCATTGCCTAGTCCATGGAGACATATTTTTCCTCATACTCTAGCTCATGGATCTCGGGTGAAGAAATCAATTCATCCTCAATTGGTTGCACTAGACCAACCTGGTCATCCCTAATCTCGTAGAACGTGTCCACCCAAATAGGTGCCTGAGTGGGTTCTAACATTGGCTCTCCTGAAGGGGGTTTATCCTGGGAATCATCCCAAGATTGGACTAAAGCAATCACAAATCTCATCCTCAATTTTGACAATTTCCTAAGTAAAAACTCACCCGAGTCCTTATTCTTAACATCTTGGAGCCAATCTAACAAATACTTGTTAAGATCGTCAACCATTTCAATCAAAGGCTCGAACTCTTCATTGCAGGGTGTTGGCTGAGCTTCTAAATATTGAATGGTATTCCTTAAGTTAGCCAACACCCTATCTTAGACCTAGTTCACCTGAACCAAATGATTTGATTTAGGGTTGGGTGGGTTTGGGTTCAGTATAGGGGAGTCAAGGAATTGAGGTTCGTGGTGCCCTCCCTAATAATAGGTAATTTCTGGTTGTTCAAAGATGGGTTAGTGACCTATATGCAGTGTAATCCTATGGAGGGTTAGAGTTGTAATCTTTATATCCTTATTGATTGTAGATCGTATTAGGTTGTCCATAGGCAGGTGGTGATCTATAATCGATGTAGCTCGAAGAAGGATAAAAATCAAAATCATGATGTCTAGTGTTAGACCCTGAACACGGAGGTCCGAAATTGTATCCCCAATCCGAGTTATCCTAATTATTAGATGGTTGAGTACAGCACTGGTTGGGATAATAATCATCATATTGGGGATAAGATGTGTCAGGAGGTTAGGAGTGGAAATGTGAGTAAGATGTGGAAGGATCCATGACAAAACTGGAGGAGGAAAGGTGTTGTGAGCGATTTATCGGGGATTTAAATCAAAGTGTTGTCATCGTAGTTTGAAATCTGCAATAAATCGAACAACAAATAAAATTTATAAGCTCAGAATGTCAGAAATGAAGTCCGCGGTCATTCGCTGAGAGCAAATATAGAATTCACGCATTAATCTCAACTAATATATATATGAGCACAATAACCAAGCCAAGAATGATATTGCAATGCATAACAATTACTCAAAATTGATCATCTATGCAGAACATGAGTATTTCAACAGTTTGAAAAAGCAAAAAGGGATCTAGAATAAAAGAATGGTGATTTAGATCACCAATTTATTTAGTCTAGATACATATATACTATTTACTTGATAATCTAAATAAATGCATAGTGTCGAACCACTTAAATATTTCAACAATGCACAAGCAATTGCTACAGTGCACGACACTTGGTCTTCCTTGATTCTCCTCTTCTTCCTTTCTCAACTCTTCTCCTTCTTTCTTTCTCTACCTTAGCTCTTCCTTGGCTTCTCTTCTTTCTCTTTTCGCACACGGGGGTAATACTTCTAAATTTGGCTAAGTGTTGGGATCTCCTCAGCACAAAACCCCCCTAAACCCTGTGCTCTCTCACTGTCTTCCTTCCTTCTCTTTCTTAAGGGACAACCGAGTATTCGGGTAATCGAGCATAAGTGCACCCGAGACCAGGGATTCCTACAATGGGTAGCATTCGAGGTGTGAGGCTTCGGCAGGTAATCGGACCAGACACGCGTGGAGGTGTCACGGGTGAGGCGTGAAGGGGTGCGGAGGACCTCACCCCCCAAGTGTCAAGGAGATAAGCCAGTGCGACAAATTCAACTTATGCGTGCACACCACTTCTCTTCACGAGGTGGAACTAAATCCCTCCCTCTTCTTCGTGCGTGTTTGCTGAAGGATGGAATCTCCTTCGATCAGAGCAGCTACTAAGGAGAAGGGTTCCAATTGAAGCATTGTCTCTCAACCTGGAGCCCTTTCACATGACCTGGGGTTGGAGCCTGGGACGGATGTACCAAGAACGAGCTTCAAGCTTCGCTCGAAGATACTTTCAATGGTGGTGAAGGAGCGAACACCTGAAATAATAAAAACAGCCTAAAGGTCATGTCAGAATAGCTCACGAGGGTCGCTGGTGGTTGAGGAATGCAGTGGTGGTGGTTTTGTGGTGTGGGAGTTGATGTAGTGGCCAGATGGAGGTGGAGATGGCTGGAGGAAGTGGGTTTGTTCGGTGGGTGTTTCGGGTGGATGGGAAGGCGAATAGATAGAGGGCTTTTGATGAGTGGAGTACGGTGGAGGTTATAGGCATGTCGGCGAGGAGGATGGAGGTGTGTAGCGCGCAAAAGTCATCACCAGAGGGGTCGTCGGAGGTGGAGACGAAGGTGGTGGGTGATGTAGTCGAGGGGTCAAAACAAAGTTTGAAAGGGGGAGAATTAATCTATGAGTCTAAGGGAATTATTCTAATCATAATCTAATCGATGAAAGGGGGGAGATCTCCTTGCCCGGGGTATGTCAGCGTCAGAGAAGAACTCTTCGATGGGGTAGAAGGGCGACGACGAGGGGAATTGAGGTGCCTGCTGGTATGGCAGGATGCGGATGAGGGGGAGAAAGGCAAATCCAACATTGGTATTGCATATGGATGACGAGCGAAGTCAGAGAAGATCACCAGACATCATGGAGTCTTTCGACCAGAGAGGAGGGAGGAAGGAGGGGGATTTCCGACCAAAAGCGAGCATGGAAGGATCGATGTGCATTGGGGATCCTTTTATAGGCTTTTAGAGGGTGGTTGAAGCTTGGAAACCAAGCTATTGAATTTGGAAGGTTCACTGAAGTTGGAAACCCAAATCTCTCATGCATTCGCATGAGAGATTGGGAAAGAGTTGAAGCTCAAGAATCGGTCTAATTGGAAGAGGATTTCAAGAGGGATCTCTGGTCCAAATTTGAGGAAGTTTCATCAATCAATCAAGGAGAAATCCTTGATTGATTGTCGCCGAAGATTTAGGATTAGGAGTTATGTGTGGTGGGGACCTTTTTGAAGAAGAAGATGATAAAGTTGGGGGGTTTTGTGTAAGACATTGGAATGCTGAAGGGCCATTTGAGATAAAGAAAATCAGACTTGGACTAAAATGCAAACTAGGTTGAAATAATCTCAAATTGGACCCAAGTTTTGATACAAACCTAATTTGGACCTAAGGAATCCAATGGAGAAGTTGGACTTTGGTTTTGACCTAGTTTGCATGGGTAATTTATGTAAAAACCTAAATTAGGGTAATAGTCTATCTGTGGCTCTGTTTTGGGTCAAGAGGATTTCTGATGGTCAAATTGAAGGTACCAAACCCTAGAGAATATTTTTCCATGAATTTTAGAGGGTTTGGGTGAATTTTATCCTGACCAGAACCTTAATATATTAAGTGGGTATGTTCTTAGGGTTTCAGATATCATTTAATTCTTAAAACACGTGAAAACCCATTTTTGTTTGCACGGACCCACTTGCTAGACATTTAAGACCATTCAACCTTTGATTAACCCCTGAGAAACCCCATGATTATTCTGAAATTGAGATGTGCTATTAAAACTGCATTTTTACCCCTATTTTACTGTATTTCTCTCAAAATGATTATGCAATGAATTATGACTCTTCTGGTAGTTATGTAGGAGCATTTATTCCTTGATTGTGACTAATTAAAGCTAGATATGGCTGATGATGACGTTATCATCAAAAGGTGCCCTACAAAACAAACACTCAAACTTGTCCTTAGGTGAGATAGCCTAAAGACCTACAGACTCTCAGAACCTGTCTTAATATGAAAAGAATGATTTGGTCTACTTCTTTCCAGTCAGTCCAACTAGTTAGAGGGAGGGATTGGGGAGAAGATTCTTCCCTTGGCTTTTACCTTAGGTTCCTTTGATACCCCCAACCGTGGTCATTTAACACTACTACCTAACTAGACATCAGATGGACCAATAGAAGTAGCATAATAAAAAATAATCTCGTTCTGGGCCCCGAAGAGTGAGTCAAATCCTTAAGGCCAACGTCTATTCAATTTTAATTAGGCTTAGGTTTGAATGTGCTTTGAAATGTGATGGGCCCTTTATCTGGGTTGTGCCCTTAAAGATTGATTACTGTGTGTGCGTGCACAACCAAGGTTTTCAAACAAGGTTTATTGATGATTTGTCTTTCAGGGTTCAACCTTGTTTAGTAGCTTTTAGGGTTCAACTTTAGGTGTATTCAATCAAGTTTAGTTGGCACACCTAGCTTTGAAAGCACAGGTGAAGATGTTTTCCTTTGAAATCAAAATAAGATAGAGTGCCTAGTAATGACCCTAAATGTTAACCCTAATGAGCAAGCTCCTTGATGAGTCATTTTCAAATAAAGTGATGCGGCCCGAACAACTCAAACAATTGGCCTGATGCACCACTGAATTAGGCACACAAGTGGTTACCTAGTTTGATTTCTACTAAATATGTGTTGATGAATGTATCGATTCCAAAGATCGGGTTACCGATTGAGTATGAAAAATCAAAAGAGGTTGCGTACCTTTGTGGGATTTTTTTAGTTTTTTTTTATATGGAGGGTGTGGCCGGTGGAGGTGGAAACTAAACAACCAAACTAATCTTAGGGTTTATAAAAGCTCCTAAGTTAATCAAGGTTTGTGTTATTTATGTGATGGAATGAAATCTAAGGGGTGGGAGGTGTGGGGGTAAACTTACAGACCCTTCAATAGCACTTTACTCTAATCTACCGCTTTTGCTCACCGCGAGAGAGTACCTACAATCACAATAAGAATGGAGACAAGTGAGGTAAAGGATAAGTAAGGTGAGAAATGTGGGAAATAAGAGAGCGTTGCCTCCCCGGCAACGACATCAAAATGTTGAACATGATTTCTATGCTAAAAGTTTTCAGTTATAAACCCCTGTCGTTGTAGTTGCGTAAAAATCTGTCAAACAGATAGTTTAATCGAAACTCTGGCGGGTCCCGAATCGAACGAGGAGAATGTTTCATCAAAAATCACGTTGAGACTATTGTCACAAAAGTAGATTAGCTGGTTGAAATTAATCTACTAGCTATTCTACTTAAAGAATAAATAATAGAAAAGAGAGAGAATAATATAGAGAAAAAGAGAGAAGGAGAATCAATATTTCATAACTACATAATCATGTTCATTACATCTAATCTCTACACAAGAAAGCTGGAAATCTACACTAGAAAATGATAAAAAGAGGAGGTGAGAAGTTATCCTTCTCAATGGCTGCTTGTAGGATGAGCTACGTTGAAAGAGCACCTGGACAAGGGTGGTGAGATGCTGGAAGAAGGAGGACGAAGTAGGAGGACATAGGACAGAATAGGGCGACGTCGTAGCGAGATCCACTTCTCGAATGGCAAGGAGAGGACAACTACGGGCGCTCCACGAACAAGGGTGAGAAGATGGAAAAAATATCTTTATCACTCTAATGGAGCATCTTAGGTTTGGAACAAGCTCGAAAAGCTTTGGAGGAGGTAAGAGAAGAAAGGAAGGGATGATGAGAATGAGGGGCATAGGGTCCTTTATATAGTTATGGTACAAGGGCAAAAAGTTCCTTTAAAATCTTAAAAAATTAAATGTAGGGCCTTTAGTGACACACGCACACGTCGTTGTAGATAAGTGTCGGTGAAGATGCGCACTTGATCTCTACCGCTTATCGCACATCAGATGCACCACGTGCTGCCACATCACCGCCTTTTCTCCTTCATACATTTAAGGCATGGGTTGATCTCCACCCTCCGATCAAGATCGTGCGGCTCAGATCAGCTCAATGTCGCTTCACCTTCTCCTGTTATGCAGCAACACAGCCACATCCCTACTATTAGATCAAGATCGAATGCTCCAGTTCACTCATGAGCATGCGCGTTGAGGGGTGCATCTGATTGTGCGTAAGATTTGGAGTCCAATCGCATGTCCATCTAATCGATCAATCTGAGTCGTTGACTCTTGATCGAATGACTAAATTGCACTCTTGCGCCTGAGGAGGGATCAAAATGCAGGTGGCTCAAACATGCGTCCAACTGTGGTGCAACACCTTAACTGTTGCGCTACATACGCTCTTTGGTTGCATTTCTGATTTAAGGGTCGTGCACTCACAATCATTTTATCTCGATCCAACAGTCGATATCGCACAACCTTTGATGAAGAGGAAGAGTGCTGGTGCCTTAGGGTGGCTTGGATGGCACCACGTGGTGCCATCTGGGTTGTCCATCTTCTTTTGCTGGTAGAAGATGCCACAGATCTCAGAGGCGTTGGGCTTCGATCATCGCCCTAATCAGATCCATACGATTAGATGTCAAATCCGAGGCCCCAAAATGATCTTACCCTGTCCCCTGACCATAAAAAGGGAAAATTAACCTATAATTTGTACAATCTAACCTTAATTTATGGTGATACATGTTATGCAATATTTATAATGCACGATGCTTCTATAAATCTAGGAACATGCATAAATAGCCATTTTAGGCCAACTAAATGTTGCACATCAAGCACTCTCTAAGCATTTACATTTGATTTGGATGAGCATCATGAAGACTCTCTAGATGAACCTATCTTTGAATCATTTCTAGAAGAGCCCACACCGCACTCTAATTTCAAAGTAGCCACACCTCATTCAGAGCCTTTCAAATCCGATCCCAACCCTGACCCGCCACCGGAATAAATTTCTACTCTGACTCACCACTTTCTGATCCGGTTGCATATGATTCATCTCCATCTTTTGATCAAGAATCGGACATTGATCAGACCAATAATCAAGTCTTATCCTTCTCTGATCTCACTAGTAGGGTTCCTACATTCTCCATTGATCCATTGGCTTTTGAGGACACCTACTCTGATCAAGCTGGATCGATTCAGCCAAACCTAGATTCTCACTTCCTCATCTTTCCGAGCCACACAGCATCTGGTGGGCTCCACGCTTATTGATTCAATCTATCAATCCACCAGACTGATTGGGTTTGGTCTGCATCATCAGCCTTTTGATCTAAACAAGCACCTGGTTGGACCAACCAGGCTACTCATCAAGATGCTTATTCTACAAAATCCCTCCAATCTAACCACCCCTTCTACTTGATCACCTTCTGCTTGGATGAAGGCATTGAATTTAGCGATTAACGTGAGGCAACCCGTCATTCCAAAAAATTGAAGACCCTTTTGATCATCCTTTTTGAGTTACATTCCTACTGCACTTTTGGGTTCAACTTTAAAATAGTCGACATCACCTTTGATACTTGTATCAAAGCTTGAAATCATCCGCAGCAATCATCTCGATCAGTTCACCCACCCTTTAACCCTATTCTAAACCATGAACTAAGCTAAATTTGTACCCACCTAGTTTACAATGAAGACATTACAAAACTTAGGCATGGGGGGTGTTAAAGCGCAAACAAATGGAATATCAAGTCTCTGAGGGGTTCTCACAAAAATAAAATAAAATAAAATGAAGAAAGGGGAGGAAAATTTTGAGAAATGATTGGAAATCTCTCTTGAGGAGGAAAAGAGGAGGAAATACAGAATGCAAAAAGAGCAAAAATTAGAAATAAGATAATAGTCATACAATTGATTATGGGAATTACTTAAGTTCTAGACCAAGTCAAAAGAAAAATTAAGTCCAGAAATGCTTGAGACAAGGAGATTAGTAAAGAGTGCTGATCTTAGGCCTCTAGGGCTTGATTTAGACCTTAAAAACTCATGTATTCGTTAAGATCCGGATTAGTCCTCAAGAGGTTAAGGAAAGTGCAAGGCTGATGTAGTAGGTCTAAGGCTTAAGGATTATCCAGCCCTATTGCTTGCCCTTTGGTTTGCTGGACTTGGTAACCTAAGCTTCCAAAATCACACACTAGTCTAGGTCAGTGCACTTAATAAAGAAATCATGCCAAAAGTGTTCTATTTTGAAAAGTTGTCTCGAAGATCTAGCTTAAGAGCGGCTTGAAAACACAAGTTGATTGGACGAGTTCCTGGTGTAGAGAGGTAGAATATTCCCCTCGAAGATGCGTATCAACATATCATCTCCTCGATGCTTGTCTCCTAGGATATCTAAATATCCTACCGGGGGCATGTAAGACCTTGTGCTAGTTCAGGTGCCATGGGCAAGATTATCCCAAAATATCGATTGCCAAGGCCTGAATATAGCTACAGAATGCTATGGGCGGCACTATCCCGAAGTGTCGAAAGCCAAGAATTCTGGGGATTGCTATGGACTGTGCTATCCTGAAGCAACGAAAGCTAGGGACCCTTCGAAGATTGATGGTGGGGATAGGGAAACCGATACAGACCATGTTTAGGGCCAATTTCATTCTAAATTTAGAGAAACATAAAAAGATAAGAGACAAAACTCTTAAAATGAAAAAAATCCTTCTTTATCTTTCTCTTATCAAAATGCACTGACAAACTGAACCTGAGCTTGATATGTTTACTCTCGGGTGCTTTAACTGCTAGGGTAAACGAACCTCTGGGCACTTTTTGCTGGCCTTAGAAACCTTTGCGGCAGACCCAGGCTGAAGCTGGTCAAGTCTGGATCTTGGCTGGTACTTGAGTACCTCTAGGCCTATTATTGGCATTCTAATCTAATTTCTAAAGAGGCACAAATCAGGCATTTGAACATCATAGCATGGTCAAGAGATCTAGTTCTTTCCATAAGATTTTGCTGGGCACTAGAAAAAGTTAGGCATAGGGGAATGATGGTAGCACCATCATTAGTCATAACTAACTTAAATTAGTGGAAATCAAGAAATAAATGCTCCTAAATGGTCGTCTGAGAGTCGTAATTCCATTCAGATCCATTTTGAGGAGAAAACATTAAAATAGGGTTAAATCTGTAGTTTTAACATCATATCACAAATGCAAAATAACCACAGGGTCTCCTAGGGGCTAATTAAAGGTCGATTGAGCATTAAAGTTCAAAGAGTGGGTCCACATAGACAGAAATAGGGTTTCACGCATTTCGAGAACCGCAGCATCACATTAAACCCTAATTTAGACCCGCTTAAATTAAAGAGGTTCTGGTCAAAATAAAATTATTCTAAACCTCACAAAATTCATAAACAAATATTTTGAGAGGTTTGGTATCCTTGGTTTGACCATCTGAAATTATTTTGACCTTGAATAAAGTCTCAGATAGGATTTTATCCTTATTTGGGCTTCTATGCAAATTGTCAAGTCAAATGTGGTCAAAACTCAAATCTGAGTTCACCATTAGATTCCTTGGGTCCAAATTAGGTTAGTTCCAAAATTTAAGCCCAATCAGAGTCCATCTTGACCTAGTTTCATTTCAGTCCCTAAAACCTCTATTTCCTACACTGAAACCCCTAACTTTCGAAATTCCACTCAAATGGGTCCCTAACTTCTTCATCTTGTTGTAAAAATGCCCCTACCGCCATTGAATGTGTGAAAGTACCATCAATTGAGATTCGAGAGAGAGAATCTCTCTCAAATCAGATGCAATTCCCTCCAAAATTGGAGGGAATGATCTCGAAGAGATATACCCGATCCGTTAAGCCATCTCAAGAACCCCAAATCAGATCCTAAAGCTCATGCGAGCTCGAGGATTTTGGGAACCTTTTCTCCTAAAACCAGGGATCAACCGAGAATGTTTCTTCGATTAAAGCTATGGTATTAGCTCTATATAAGCTTCCTCATGTTTGGCCGTCCTTAGCTAGGTTTGAGGCTAAGAACCTTCTTCCCTTCCTTCCCCTGCCTCCTCCAACTGAAGCTCCGGCAAGCACCCTCTCCTCCTTCCTCAAGCCAGCTAACAGTCAAATTGATCGGAACAATACCTTCCTCTCCTTCCTCCGCTCCTCGCCAGCCACAGCAAGAGCCACCTTTCCCATCATCTCTGCCATCCTCCCTCATCGGAGAATTCATCTCCCTTGGCGTCGGCCAACCACGCCAGTACGAGTCTCCCATCCCCTTCATCCTTAAGTAGTTCCTATCTCCTCTCCTCCTTTAGGTTAGAACCAACCTTCTCCCACCTCAATTCGACCACCGTACACCTGCCTCCCACTTCATCTTCTTCACAACCACAGTACACCAAATTAGCTGCTTCCACATCCAGAAGCTTCACCACATCACCCTCATCCAAAGCCCTCTACAAATTTCGCCTTCCAACCACTCTACACCTCCTCTGAACAACCCATCCTCCATTCATCCTCTTCATCACCGATAAGTCCTCTCCAACCACCGTACGCCCTTCAACCACCACCATCACACTCGCCTTCAACCGAACGACCTCAAACTTAATTTCTTATTTTCAAGCACTCACAAATTTAAATGTTGTAAAAGAATTTTTGTCTACTATACTACGATGCAAGCATCACTTTCCTCATAACATTGACTCGAACGCTCCCAACATTAGGCCAACTCAAGTACAGCTCCTGGAGACTCAACTCAGCTCAACTTAGTTGAGCTGAGCAACTTGACCTAAGCTAGCTACCCCAACTAGTTAGGTAATCTCTGGGAAGAGTTGACCCAGCTCACCTTAGCTCATATCAATAGAAGCTTGTCATCTTAGCTTGTCTTAGCAACTAGCAAAGAACTAGGAAGCTCAGCCAGCTAAGGTAGCTCCTTGCAGTTCTCTTTAGCAACCACCAGCTCCAGTGCAGCTCAAGGCAACTCCTTCCAGCTCCTCACCTTCAAAACCCTATCTCCCTCTACCTCTCTACCCTTCTCCCTACTAGCTAAGCTAGCTTAGCTTTGGCCACCAAAACCTAACCCTAAACCCACCTAACTAGCTCCACCAACTAACGTTACCAATGTCCACCTAAGCTACCACCACTCTACCTCAATCTTGGTGCCAACCCTACACATCCCTTCACTCGTCTCTACCACGAAAAGACACCACCAAATTCCTTCCAAAATCACCTAGAAATGGTGTCAACTTTTTTCCTCCAAAACCCTTGAAATCCAACCCCACACCTACCCCTTCAACCCATCTCTACCCTCCATTTTTTTCCTCCAAAATTAGCATCTTCTAGAAGGTATTTTGGGAGGAAAAACCAAGGCACCACTTCATTTCCCTCCCATTTTTCCCTCCAAAATATCCAAGCACCCCTTCATTTCCCTCCAAAAAATACCATAACCACCCCTCTTCCCAAACTATAAATACCCTACCCTACCAACAAATAATTCCTATCTTCTCCATTAGATTGGGTTCCACCCATACCATCTTCATCCACACCAAGGAAGAAGAAGAGAAGAAGTTCAAGGGGCCAACCTACCCGCCACCTTGGTGGATTCTTCCTCTCCTTTTTCTCCCTTGTGCCACACCAAGGAGGAGATCTTCACACTTGAAGGGTTGGCCAGGCAAGTGGAGGAGCAAGGTGGTTGACGCCTGATAAACACCAGTTTATCATGATTCTTATGCATTAAAACAAACCTAGCTCTTAGGATTTTACTCCGCAAATGGGTTTTTGGGTTGCATTTAAGAATCAATTAAGATAGGCATACATTTTACATTTTATTGTCTTTTTAATGTGTTTTTGTGTGTTAGGGATATACAGATTGACAGATCCCTAAAACCCTAACACTCAAGAAGGCAACTGATGAAGGAGAAGCCCAAACTAGTTGGAACTCAGCTTTATCCAACTCACCATAGCTAGAATCCAACTCACTTGAACTAGGGTTAGCTCATCTTAGCTCCATTCAGCTCATCTCAGCTAAATGGCAGCTCAAGAGAGCTCATCTTAACTCACCTTAGCTCAAGTCAGCTCAAATCGAGCTCAACTTAGCTGAGTCTAGCTCATCTTAGCTCCCATCAGTTCACTAGGAGCTCTAGCTAGCTCAGCTGAGTTCACTGAAGTTCAACCCAGCTTAGGTCCAGCTACATCCAACTCCACTCAACTCCAGCCAACTGAAGATGACTTCATCTTAGCTCAGGAAGCTTAAGTCTAGCTCCCAGGGACTCAGCTTAGCTCAGCTTAGTTGAGCTAAGCTACCTTAGCTACCTCAACTAGCTAGGTCATCCCCGAGAGCATCAAACCCATCTCAGCTCAGCTCCTTTCAGCAGAAGCGAGCTTGCTTTAGCTTAGCTTAACAGCTAGCAAAGAACTAGCAAGCTAAGCCAGCTAAAGGAGCTCCATGCCACCCTCTTCAGTAGCTACTAGCTCCAGTTCAGCTCCATATTTCTTCTGTCCAGCTCCTCCCCTCAAACCATAACTCAATTACCTCCACCTTTACTCTATAACTAGTTAAGCTAGCTTAGCTAGGCTCCAGTTCCCTTGGCCAACCATCAACCCAACCTAACCCTAACTCCACCTACATAAGCTCCCACTTCAAGTCCACCTAGCTACCTACTCCTAATCCAAGTTGGCACCACCACCATAGCCACCTCTTTACCCTCAACCACCACCAAAGAGCACCAAAAATTAGCACCAAAAACACCCATAACCACCCCCTCTTTGGTGCCAACTTTTCCCTCCAAAAATACCCTCATCTCAACCCTACAACTACTCCCTCAACCCATCTCCACCATCCACCTAACCCCCCTTCTAGAAGCCCCTAGGTTGGCGCCAATATGGTGGTGTCTCTCCACCACCAAGAGCCACCAACACCACCATAACTACCACCCCATGTGACCCTTATGTTGGCACCTACCCTTCCTATCCCTAGGATCCCTAACCACCTCCCAAAACCTAATCCTAGCCCTCCATCATCTCCACGCCAACCACCACCTTCCCTTCCTATAAATACACCATTAACTACCCACATATCTCCATCCTCCATTAGTTTTAATTCCACCCTATATCCACCCTAAGTCACAGCCAATGAGGAGGAGATATGGGCGGGTAGGACTACACACCAAGGAGAGAAGAAGATTAAGGGGGCATCCTCCCCGGCCCCTTGGTGCCTTCTTCCCCTTCTCTCTTCTTCTTGTGCCACGCCAATGAGGAGGAGCATTCCACTAGGAGGACAACCAAGAAATTGTAGGAGGAAGGGTGGTGCACGCCCACCCTTGGAGAAGACTTGAAGGTGGTAGCTTCCACCTTGGAGGAGTCAAGGCATGCCCCCCTTCTAGGGCTTGCCAGGAGGAGACCACATCTTGTTTCAAGAGAAGGAGAAGGAGGAGCCATTTTTAACTGCGGGAGCAGCCACAGTTGGAGCAAGAGCTTCACCAACCTCACCATCATCATCCAGGATTTTCGTTTCATTTTCTTTGTAGTTTTATTTTTTTCATAGAAGCTTTCCTCTACAAGTGTGAAACAAAAATCTAGTTTTTATAAAAGTTACTTTCCTAAATTTGTGCACCTTATTCTCTAATTTAGTTTTGTTTTATCACTTTCACTCCCTCTTCCCAATTATCCTAGGCCTTCACTTGCCTAGGGTGAGCTTGGGAAAAGGTCATTCTTGCCATTTAGTTGCAAAATTAGAATTAGCCTTTTCCTGCCAACATTTTGCATTGCCTTGTTTATTCAGAAAACACTAAAAAAATATATATAGAAATACAAAAAGAAAGGTGATTTCTATCTTCAAGCAAGAGATTCGATTTTGCAAATGATTTGGCCTCCTTCGACGACCCTAGATACTTCCATATCTAGGTTTATAAATTTAAAAGCGACTCAATTTTTGTGCGTTCCAACGACTAAAACCCTAACTTTATAAACTGTGCAAAAATCCGATCAATGCCCACCTTGGAGGATTGCTTGGAGGAGAACTACATCAAGAAGGAGCAAAGAAAACCCTTTTCAAATGTGGGGCAACCATACTTAGAGCAAAGGCTCTCCAGAACTTCTACAGAGGATTCTCATTCTTCTTTATCTTTATATTTTTCTTGTATTAGCTAGCGTTTCCTTATCTTTCATGTAACAAGCATTCAACTACATTTCATCTACTTTGCTAGTAATACAAGTTCTCATTGCTTTCCAAGTTTGACTTTATCTTAGTGTGTTTTCCATGTTATTCTAGTGTAGTGCACACCACACTCTCCTCTTCTAATTATCGTAGGCGCATGATGAGAAGCTCATCATGGTCTCTAATTACCCCTAATTAACTAGTCTTCCTAGTTAATTAGTTAGAAATATGTGAATATATGGGTTAATTATTAAATAAGGGATAAATAGTAAAGGACCTTAAAATAACTTTAAAATGCTATATTCTCATCCAATTAATATTATTAATAGTCTAATTAATAATTGGACTCGAAATATTATCAATTATTCATTTAATTAATGTGTTAACTAGCTTAAACATAATATATAAACCTAAGTATGTAATATCTTAAGTAACATTACTTAATTAAATAAATTAATCTAGAAAGGTCAAAAATGTAAATTCAAGGTCTAAATATAATAATTGTCTTATTTATAATCATATATAAAAAGTTGAAAAAGATTTAAATTAAAATAAACCTTGAAAACTTGAGTTTACATTTTAGTCCTTACATTTTATTTCAATCAGGTCCTTATTTTCCACTTAGGTCCTTAAGTTTCTCTACGAATAAGTCCCTGGACTTCTTCTTCTCTTCTTCACCCGTCTGGACGGCTGATGACTGAAGGTGCGTCCACCGCCTGATCACCACCAATCCGACGTCATCCCTTCTTCTCCAAGCTCCTGGAGCTTACGCTCACCATCCCTTTTTCATCCACCGGTTTGGATGATGCCTAAATCCTATTTTAGGGTTGTAGATAACCTCACCGGCGTCGGAGAAGATGCCGGTGGTTATTTCCCTCCTAGCCATTAATCCGTCCAGATCCCACCTCCTTCTCAGTCGCCGTCAACTATAAATAACCCTTGACACCCTTGATTTCCACGAAGTTGGCTCCCTTCCCTCTTCTTCACTGAGCTGACCCAATAGGCTATTCTCTCCAAAACTCCAGCGAATTTCCTCTGCCGCATCCGACTTCCTCCATCCATCTTCAATAGCTTTAGATCTCCGCCAAAGTTAGCCGCGTCATCTGACAAGCACTGACTAGGAGCTCTCCTCTACTTCACCTCACAACCGCCCGCCGGAGATCTTTCGACAACCCTCTGATTTCCTCCTCTGTCGTGAGTCTTCGATAGAGATCCTCTATCCCCTTCATCCAAGTAACAATAGACTAGGTAGGTAGGTCAATTTAGTTAGTTAGGTAGCTTAGCTAGTTGTAATGCTAGAATTCGCATTCATCTTCCTCAACTCTGGCGAGCTCCTTGAGCTTGTCAGGAGCGACAATTTTGTCTTTTTAAGTCACTGTCCACATTCTTCTATCTTCCATGATCATTTCTATAGTCATTAATTACTAATTTGATCACTTAATCGCCTAAACTACTTCCACCTCCACCGACTACTTCTATTGTCCATGGCAGTAGTAGTTGACCTATTTTCCACCTTCATTGGGTCCTCCATCACCTATTCATCTCCTAAGGATCCTAATCATCACTTTAATTCAAGTAATTACCACATATAACCTAAACGCCTAATCTTAATTAAGCTCCTGAGCTCACTGTCAATGGCGGCTCAAGAGTAGTTTAAATCATTAATTATATATATATTTATGATCACAATTATCTGTTGACTTGTTTTCTCCACTCAATTGAGTGGTAAAACAAGTCTTAAGCCTTAACCAACTTAGATCCTTTATAAAACAAATTCACTGTTAAATCTTTATTTAAATGATCAATTAAAGGAACTAACTTGATCCTGAGGTTCTTTGTGACCTCAGGAACCTTTTCAAATCTTTAATGGCACAATTCCACATTCTATATACAATTTCACTCTTTTTCTGGACTCACCAAAGCTCTGGCAAGCTCCAGCGAGTCAAAACTAGTTCTTCAGCCTATAGAACTGAGTGACAAGCTCCAGATCAATGAATTGAGGTTCACTGATTATTTTGAGATTGTTTCTTTGAGGTTTGAGTGTCTCAAGCTTGTGATAGGTCTTCATCTTCTCCAACTCCGGCAAAGTTGGAGAAGTCTAATAGTTAGGGTTAAGTTGCATTAAAGAGGTCTAAAAGCTTCAATGTCATACCCTGAGTTCATTTCTATGATCCAACCAGTGTAACAACCTTTGATTTGTTTTGATGAACAAACACCTTTTCAATCTCAGGCGATGAGCCTGAAACCCTAGAAACCTTAATTGAAACACCTATTTAAGGGTTTGAACCTGTTCCTAAAATTGAATAGAAGATATTTTAGGCTTGAATTTCATCTGAGATAGCCAAACTCAGAAAGTCAAAACTTAAGGCTTATTAGTCAAACATGAGTCTGAATCTTGAGTTCTGGATTCAATTAGATGAATTGATGAATTCAATTTGTTTCTGAGAAGTTTGTGAATGATTTACAAGAGATTTGAGTGAGCTCTCATGGTTTATAAAGTAGAATTCATTTTCTGCCAGTTTAGATTGTTTTTAAACCCAAACTGATGACAGTGGATTTTAGATGAAATTTGAATGCAAACTCTACCCAGATGGATTGGTAACAACCTCTAGAAGTTGTTTTAATTGATTAAATAGGTCTTTAGTTGTCTGTTAGGACTTTTCAGAGTCTAAATCAATGTCTTGAAGCTTCCAGAGAAGCTTTGAGCTTCTATACCACTTTTGAAGCTTCTGAGAGCACAAAACATCCACCAGCAGCAGCGAAATTCACCTCTTAATCCTTTTAACACTTCAACTAAAAGTCAAAGTCCAGTCTGTGGACTTTATAACCATAGAATCATTTTCTAGGCCATAATCGACGTAGATAGAATAGAATCTTTGCCCTTCAAATTGAAGAGCTTACTTTCCCCTTTGAATCAAATTGATACTTCAATCCTGTAGAGCAACTCAAGATCTTTCCAACAAGCTTTTATTTGCTTGGAACGGAGCTCTGAGCTAGGAGAAATCGTCACTTGAAGCTTAGTATGGGAGGGGGTAACTTAGTCCCACCTCGGTAAGTTCTGAGCAATCGCTTGGGAATAAAAGTCTTTTGTGTTGTAGGCTCCTCAGTTGACAAGCACACAGCGCGAATGAACCGAATGATCATTGTGTGTGTGTGTGTGGGCACGTATGTGCCCGAGTGTGTGTGCGCCTGTGGGCATGCGAGTGTGGGCCCTAGGAGGGTGTGAGCTGGTTTGGCTTGAAACTTTGAATCGAAAATAAACCGAAGCTTAATGAACCAGGCTTAGACCTAGTAGGGTCTGGTCCCACCTGAGAGGGGTGCTGTGTATCCCCGACCGGTCCAAGCCGCCAAGAAATAAACCTAATTTTTGGTTGAAGAGAAAAAAAACCCAGTTCGGTTCAGAAAAGAAAGAAGGTTCAAAAGGCAATGCGAGGATACTAAGGTTATGAAGGATGTTAAGGTAGAAAGGCCAAGGCTTAGAAAGAAAGGTAAGAGAAAGGAGAAGGAAGACAGAGAGAATTCCTAGAAGAAAAAGAAGGCTGAACAAGCACTAAAGAGACAAGGCAGAGAGAGAAGAAAGAAAGAGGAAAAGAGAGGAGCTTGAGAAAAATAAGAGAAAGAATAAAGAGAAAGATAAGGAAAAGATTAAGAGAAGATTAAAAGATAAGTAAAAAGAAAGAGAGAGCAGAAAGAGAAAAGGTAAAAGAAAAAGAAAGAGAGAGAGGCTGAAGATCAAGATACAAAGAGAAGAAATGGTTTAAATTCTTGCATTATTTTTCAATTCCTTTTCTATTTTAATGTTGTAATAAGGCAAATTTCAATTAGTAAAACTTTCTATTGCCTTAATATCTTTGAAATAAAAAGAAAATAAACATGTTTACTTGTTGTTGAAGAAGATTATTTGTGTAAATATGTTTACTTATGGAATTTTGCATATTTCTTTAATTTAAAATCATTAGGCAAAGTTCATGTTGTTAAAATTAAACTTAATTATACCTTCTATGAGTAGCTTAGACTGATTGGTGATTTCTGAATAAGCTATACCTCCCAGCGAATGACTTGGACTCAACCAGTTAAAAGAAATAAAATCTAAAATGTTAGGTTAACTTAACCCTATACTACTCAATCGACACAAATTTGAGTTAACCTAAGTTACTTTCTTCTGCACATAATTAAGCACAATTAACTTAATTAACTGTGTTGAGGAGATGAATCATCATTTTAATGGCACCATTGCCGGGGAGGTTACATTTTAATTCACCAAAATATTCCCCTACATAAACTTTTTTTAATAGTCATTTTGGTGCCATAGGAGGTAATTGTAATTATAGTCACCATTATTACTATTTTTAGTGCTTTGTTTTAATTAGTTGTGTTTTTGTTTTATTTTCTATCTTCTTTTTAGGTTTACCTCTACGGGTAATCTCAGGAAGAAGGCAGGTTTTCTTCGTTAAGTTTCCCATTATAAATACCATTGTAAGTATTCTTTCCTTAGTCTTTAGTTAGTTTGAATTGTTGCACTTAGTTAGATAAAAAATTAAAAAATACAAAAATACATACTTTTCTGACTAGCAGCAGCATGATATAAGCATATACTCTTAGGAGTACATTTTATTTGCTAGTTTCTTTTCGATCTGACTCGAGAACTTTTTACTATTTTTCTCGCATCAGCAGGAAAACACGCAAAAAAAAATCGCGTAGATCCCTATCCTGGAAATAATATCAAGACCACACATATTCTTTGAAAATACTTAAAAAGCGGTCACTGTAATTCTTTCGATCATATTTTTGAAAAGATTAAGTAAAAAAGAGGAAAATAAAAATTGTGACTCAATCTGTTTGCAGAATGCATGCGTGTTTTATCACAATCGTCTGTTGCATGCTATCGCACACACAGCGCGATCACTAGAGTCACACAAGTCTTAATTTTCTATCTCTCCTTTTTGCACCTCTTAGGGCTTTGGTCGAAGATCAACAAGTCTATCTCACTACTAGAGCCCCGGGGAGCCAGTAGTGAGCAGTCTTGATCCTAGACCTTAGACCTTTGAGCCTTAAGGATACTCACTTGCGTAGACACGAGTTTAGGATGCGTATTTTGATTCTGTTACTATACTTATTTGCATCCAAAGTATTTTTGCGTATTCTAGGAATCTCTTCTTTCCTTTGAAAGAAGAGAAAAACCCACGTTTTTTGTGCTGTTTTGCGGGTTTTTGTTGCCGCTGTTTTCTGGTGGTGTGAGTGTGCCTTTGCACATTCTTTTCATTTTATGAACCGGAGGCGATCCTTGCATCCGCCTCTTGTAACTCCTTTGACAGGTGATCCTAGGCTGATTGCAGATAAGCAACCACTTAAATTCCTGTCTGATTCGTCTATTTCTATGGATCAATTGCAAAATCAGAATCCTAAGATCCCTTCTTCTTCTGGTCAGGGGAAGATGTCGCCTTTTGACGTTCATGAGGCGCTCTCGAACTAGAATCTTAGGATGCTTGAATAAAATAGACAAATTAATCTTTTAACAGTAGCCTTAAATAATTTGCAGAATCTTCAAACCCGTCCTCCACCTCAACCTGAGGGGGGTTTTGATCTTCCTAATTTACCGATCCCTCGTCCAAGGCCTCTACTCAGAGACTACTACAATCCATCTAATGCACAAGTAGAGCCTAATGTTAGGATTCCTATTGGGGAAAATGATCCAGAATTAAAGCCAAACATTATAGGTCTAATCCCACATTTTCATGGATTTGCATCTGAGGATCCATTCCAACATATTGAATATCTTAAAAATCTATCTCAAACTCTTGGATCTCGAAATCAAAATAGGGAAATCCTACTTATGAAGATGTTTTCTTTTAGCCTTATAGATAAAGCAGCTTATTGGTATCGAACTATAGCAAGACCAATCTCAGCTTGGGCTGAACTCGAATATGCATTTTTAAAGAAATTCTTTCCTATTGGTCGAACAAATGCTTTAAGGCAAGCAATCACAATGTTTAATCAAAATCAAGGAGAACCAATTCATGAAGCGTGGGAATGCTTTCATGAATTACAAAGGAAATGCCCACATCATGACATCCCTCATTGGCAACTAATGCATATCTTCTACTATGGATTGCAAGAAGGAATTCGCAATCTAGTCGATGCCTCTTGTGGAGGGAATTTTCTAAATCATGACGCAAAATCCGCTTCAGAAATATTTAAAGGGATGGTGGAAAACTCGATCAACAATGCATCTATGTCACAATTTACATAAGGAACGAATATAGCACATCAAAATCCGCATAAGGGCATTCACGAGATTGGTAATTCATCCAGTTCAAAGGATTTGGAAATTATGCAGAGAAACTGGACAAAGTCGACATCGTAGCAAAGCATCTCGACGAGGTTCGAAATACGATGAAAACTCTTACACCTCTAGTTGCTACACAAAATCCCATGCATTCACCTGTTTCCTAAATTCCCACAGGGAGGGAATTTGTGAATAATATAGATTCTAGAGATCCATCTTCCTTGGGTTTTCTATCTACTCCTGCACCAACCCAAGGAGGGACCTTTGTCCCACAATCTTTCCCACCTTTTTCCCCATCTCCTGTTTTTGTGGAAAACACGCCCTATCCTTTAGATTTAAATGCCATTCAGGGATATGCACTAAGATCAAACCCATATTCAAATTCCTATAATTCTGGATGGCGTAATCACCCTAATTTCTATTGGTCTGACCATTCACAAAGACCATCATATCCAACTCAGACCAGGCAAAACCAGCCTACGTTGCCGTTTCAGCAACATAATGCGAGGCCATTTTACGCAGGTTTGAAATACCCCGTAAGGCCAAATAGAGATTCACAGCTTGACCATATTTTGAGAGCTGTGACTGAGAACCAGCAACAAAATGCTGAGGCTCTTGCTAAAGTCCAACGGCAATGTTTGGTAGAGTTGGTTGATCTTAGGGGCCAAATCATGCAGTTAGCTGAATCTCGTCAGCTAGGGGCCCTTCCATCCCAGCCAATTCCAAACCCTAGGAATATCCAGCAGAGACAACACCTGGGAGTACAAAATCCAAATCAGGGACATGTCCATCCCCTTAATCAATTACCCCTAAATCCAAATCTGAATCAAAATCCAAATCCACCCTCTGCTAATCATGATTTTGAGTATCTTAATCAACAACAATCATTTTCAAATCAAGCTTTAATCTCTAATTCATCTTTCCAAAATCAACAAGCATCGTCTTCTTCATCAGCTTCCTCTTCTCATGCGGGTATTAACTCTATTACAACCTGCCGTGGAACTTCCACTAGGGATCCAGTCTATCCAAGGAACCTATCCTAAGACCCTAGTACATCTAGATGACCCCTGTTCTACACCTGAAAGAGGTGTAGAACCCGATCCTGCAATTCCCACTAATTTGGGAGATCCGGGAAATACCTTAGTAGAATAGGAAATCCATGCCCCATTCCCTGAAGCTTTGAAGAAGACTAGGAAACAAAAATAACCTGTTACATTAGATGAAGATTTAATTAAAATTTTTGAATAGGTACACATTAATATCCCAGTCCTAGATGCTATCAAACACATTCCGACTTACGTGAGATTTCTTAAGGAGTTGTGTACTAAGCGTAAGCTGAAGAAAGGAAGCACTGTGGTACTTTCAGAGCATGTGAGCTCTATAATTTCAAGTATGCTTCCTTTGAAAAAGAAAGACCCAGGATCTCCATTTATTTCCTGTATAATTGGGGGTCAGTGTTTTGATAGAGTCCTCCTAGATTTAGGAGCATCTATTAACCTCATTCCTTTATCTTTGGTAAAACATTTCAACATAGAAAACCTTAAGTCTACAAATGTGACTTTACAATTAGCCAATAGATCTATTAAGTCACCAAAAGGAATGTTGGAGGATGTAATTGTAAGAGTTCAGGATTTTTATTTCCCAGTAGATTTTATTGTCCTTGATATGGAAGTACCCGAACACATTAAAGATACCCCAATTATCTTAGGGAGACCCTTTTTGGCTACTGCAAAGGCCAACATTGATTGTGAATCAAGAAAGATTGAATTGAAATTTGGGGAGAAGACAATTAAGTTAGATATATTTAGAGCTTCTAGTGGATTGGATTGTGAATGGATTGAGGAAATCAAATCTATTATAGCTTTTGAGGATGACATTAGTTCCTTAGAACTAGAGAGCACACCTTTTGATATCACATACCCTCAAAGCAATGAAATCCTCTTGTTAGAATCTTTACTTAATCCTGAATCTGAATCTTATGAATCATCTAACTCACTTCTCGCAATCGAAAATCCCACCCCAAATCCTACTATTGATTTTACACCTATACTAGAATTGAAACCATTGCCTGATAATCTTAAATATGTCTATCTCGAATCTGATCAAACATATCCTGTAATTATCAACTCTCATCTTTCTTAATCACAAGAATCCAAATTGATCAAGGTTCTTCGAGATCACAAGAAGGCAATTGGGTGGACTCTCCATGATCTCACCGGGATTAGCCCTAATTTTTGTACTCATCGCATCTATATTAAAGATGGGGCACGACCTTCAAGAGAAGCTCAAAGACGTCTAAATTCAAATTTAAAGGAGGTTGTTAAGAAAGAAATAATCAAGTGGCTAGATGCTGACATTATCTATCCTATATCTAATAGCCCTTGGGTGAGTCCAATTCAAGTGGTACCTAAAAAGCAGGACTCACCATAATCAAGATTGAATCTTGAGAAACCATTCCCACACGAATTGCGAATTCGTGGTGGGTTTGTATTGATTATCGTAAGCTGAATATTGTTACAAAGAAGGATCATTTTCTTTTTCCATTCATTGATCAAATCCTTGAGAGATTAGCTGGTAATAGGTTCTTCTACTTTTTAGATGGTTACTCCGGATATAATCAAGTAGCAATTTATCCCAAAGATCAAGAGAAAATGACTTTCACCTGCCCCTTCAGAACTTTTGCTTTCTGAAGAATGCCATTCAGGCTTTGCAATGCACCTACGACTTTTTAGCATTGCATGTTAGCCATTTTTACCGAAATGGTGGGTGAATATATGGAGGTTTTTAAGGATGAATTTTTAGTCTTCGGGGAAACATTTGATATTTGTCTGGATAATTTGTCAAAGGTTCTTAAGAGATGTATTGAAGTAAACCTTGTCCTCAGTTGGGAGAAGAGCCATTTTATGATTCCAGAGGGCATCGTACTTGGCCACCTCGTGTCTGAGCGAGGTATCCAAGTAGATCGAGCTAAGATCAATCAAATTGCAAATCTTCCAATTCCTGACTCGATCAAAGGCATTAGATCATTTCTCAGGCATGTGGGATTTTATTGGAGATTTATACTTAATTTTTCAAAAATTGCTCGACCACTCACAAACCTCCTCACAAAGGATGCTACTTTGGAGATGACTAAGGAACCACCTAATTGGGATTTACCATTTGAAATCATGTGCGATGCATCAGATCATGCAATAGGAGTTGTTTTGGGACAAAAAATTGAGAAGAATCCGATGGTAATTTACTATGCTAGTAAAACTTTGAATGAGACACAAAGGAATTACACAGTTACAGAGAAGGAATTACTAGCAATAGTATTTGGATTAAAAAAGTTTAGATCTTATATACTCGGATCTCGAATCATTGTGTACTTTGATCACTCAGCTATCCGACACCTTCTATCCAAAAAGGACATGAAACCTAGGTTGATCAGATGGATCTTGCTTTCGCAAGAATTTGACCTAGAAATTCGTGACAAGGCTGGTCGACAGAATGTTGTTGCCGACCATCTTTCCCGCCTTCCTACTGATACTACTGAATCATCTCCTCTAATTACTGAACACTTTCCTGATGATCTTTTGACTATATCCTCAGATCTTCCTTGGTATGCAGATATTGTTAATTATTTGGTTACACATCAATTCCCACCAGACTGGGATGGGAATCACAAATCACAACTCAAAGCAGAAGCCAAATACTATTTCTGGGAAGATCCGTATCTTTTTCAACTCTGTAATGATTAAATCATCAGGCATTGTGTCACTTCTTCTGAGATTGATTCTATCCTCTCTTTTTGTCATGACCAGGCCTGTGGTGGTCATTTTTTTGGTCGAAAGATCGCTACAAAAATTCTGCAATGCAGGTTTTATTGGCCCACTTTATTTGCTGATTCACTGACTTATTGTAAGGCATGTAGTCGCTGCCAAACTCATGGTGGCATGTCACGAAAAGACATGATGCCTCTAAACCCGATTATGGTATGTGAAATCTTTGATATTTGGGGCATAGACTTTATGGGTTCATTTTCATCCTCGTTTGACTTCGAATACATTTTACTTGCTGTTGATTATGTTTCCCGTTGGATTGAAGCCATACCCACACGCACAAACGATCATTGAGTTGTCATTCCTTTTATACAAAGTCATATTATGACTCATTTTGGGGTACCTCATGCCATTATTTCTGACGGCGGTTCCCATTTTATAAAAATCTACTAGAAAATATGGGGTTACACATCGTATTTCTACACCTTATCAACCCCAAACTAATGGACAAACTAAGGTCTCTAATCAGAAGATCAAAAAGATCCTTCAAGTGACAATCTGACCCGATAGGAAGGATTGGTCTTCCCGTTTAGATGAGGCTTTGTGGGCTTATAGGACTGCCCACAAAACACCAATAGGCATGTCACCATATAGACTTGTTTATGGGAAACCCTGTCATCTTCCCATAGAAATTGAACACAAGGCCTATTGGGCAATTAAAGCCTGTAATTTAGACCTCGCGAAGGTTGGTGAACATCGTAGGCTGCAGCTTAGTGAACTTGAGGAATTGCGTCATGATTCCTATGAGAGTTCAGAGCTGTATAAGGAAAAACTTAAAGCCTTCCATGATAGATATATTTCCCACAAATCTTTTACACCTGGTCAGAAGGTGTTGCTTTTTGATGCCCGTTTGAAGCTCTTCCTTGGGAAACTTAGGTCTAAATGGCAAGGGTCATTTATTGTTGTTAGAGTCTTCGACAACGGAGCTATCGAAATCACTGAACCCCACAAGGATCAACCCTTCAAAGTTAATGGTCAACGTTTAAAACCTTTCTTGAATCACATCCTTTGGGTCTTGTTGGAGACTGTTACATGCTCCATTAGGGTTTGCCACTATCCATCCATTTTGTGCATAGTTGTTTCCTGCTTTCTGCACTTTTATTTTCCTATACACTTTTTCTGATTATTCACTTCATCTTATACTAATTACCTTCATTTAGTTCGACTGACTACTCTAACCTTTGGTCAGACTTGAAATCGTCCGCATAGAGATCTATGATCTCCTCTATCCGACTCCTTCCATCACCCTATACTAAATGAAGTGTAATATCTTTTCACCTTTCTTACGAGGACATTGTAAAATCTTGGCTTGGCGAGGTGTAAAGTGAAATTTTCACTTCAAGTGTGTGTGTATAAAAAAGACACATAAAAATTAAATATCCACGAAATTTAAAAAAAATAGAAATACCAAATATTTAAAAATTTTTAAAAATAAAAATATCATAAAAATTTGAAATATTTTGAAAAATTCATAAAAATTGGAAAATTTTATAAAAATAAAAATAAAAATATATAAATACAAAAATTTGGAAATTGCAAAAATTATAAAAATAATAAAAGGGGTATATTCATCTAGAATAAAGATGAAAAGAAGAAAAAAATATAAATATATATATATATATCTATAATTAAGAGCTTAATTTTTCTTTTAGGTCAAAAACCAAAAAAAAATTAAGAATGCATATAGAGTATATGAGAGCATGAAATTCTTGTTTAGATTTTTACTTATGACATTTTGTTAAAACACACTTTTATTTTCAAAATTTTTAAACAAGATTTTATTTGAATTAGAATCTTTAAACCTTTAAGATTTGTTTTTCTATTTTTACCCTAAAATTAAGAAACTACGGTGTATTAAGTTTTAAACTTAAGTTTTGGAATTAAATTGTAACTTTTTAATCAATTAGATTAAATAATTCTTTTGCTTTTTGAATATTTGATTTTATCATAAAGTTAAGTAAAAAGGTCAGATATTCAGAGTTAATGAAGTAGAGAGTTAGTAGAATTTTAGTCTACAAGTTTATCAGGCTATAGTTAGCTTAATCAACTAAAGGACATTTTACTAGACTTGGGAACTTTTGTCTTGACAGATCCTATAGGAGGAAACTAAAAATTTAAAGAACCTGAGAGTGAATGGCTTTGTTGTCCAAGCTCTGGTTTGAGAGCTAAGTAACCTAAATATCTAAAATTCACACACATAGAATTGTCATGTTGGCATCTGAGACTACGAAAACACAGAGGTTAAGAGATTAATTCTGAACCCTCTTTAGTCCAAGGATTTCCGCGGGGAGATTCTTGAAAGGGTGAAGGATGTGCCACTCACCTAGAAAAAGGATTTGGAGAATAAAGTTAGTAAGAAAAATGAGAAGGGGGAGAAAAAGTAAAAAAATAAAATAAAACACCCTATAGTTAAGTACCTCATTACAAATGGGTACTTATGTAGTTTTTCCATATAAAAATTAAGCATCTCGGTATAAATAGATGCTACCCTTCCTTCCATCAAATAAAATAACACCTCACTACATATGGGTGTTCTAACCTATAGAAAAAGTTGAAAAAAAAATATGGAGATAAAAATTAGGAATAAGAGACCCAATGGTCCACCGAGGAGATATACACAAAAAGTGTTGACCTCGGGGTAGAAAACTGGTGAGGACAAAGCAACCAAACCTGAGTAAGGACAAGCCAAAGGTTTAAATTAGAATAATATGGATTGGAAATTGATGTCTTAAGATCTGGATTTTTGCAAATTTAAATGCCTTTAGGATAACTCTGTTCATAAAGCACAGATGTTTTAAAATCATAGCTACTGAACCTTGGTATTGGGCAATGAAGCCTAAGAAATCAGGTTTTGAGGATTTGCAGTTGAGACCTAAAGGAGAAGAATTGACAAAATCCTAGGTCTAGAAGTTGTCCTTAGTGTTGTAGGCTAGTAGATTAGAGTTTTACCACTCCAAGTTTGATTAATGATTAATATTTGGTTAATTTGCTTAAACTTAGATTGATAAAAATCAAATTTCATAAACAAAGGATTAACTTAAGTCTATTGAGTTTTTGAGTTAAAATTTAATTTCCAACTCTTAGGTTTTGTTTTCTTAAAACACTTTGTATTCTAAGTTTTTAAGGGTTAAGAATGGTTACAAAGAATAAGTGATTTTTGATATTCTAATTTTTTTATAAAATTCTTGTTAACAACATTGTTTTTAATAAAGTGTGTTTTAAAAATGTTTTGAGTTTAAGTCTAAGGAAATTTTCACAAAATGCTCTGTATATTAGTTATTTATATTAAATCTAAAAAAATTCTCTGACCTAAGCTTTCCTCTACTTGATTCTTATTTATATTAATTTAAACCCAAGTGCTTTAAATCATCATATTCTTAGTTAATTTTGCTATAGACTAGCAAAACCTTAGCTTGGGGGTATGATGAGAAGTTCATCATGGTCTCTAATTACCCTTAATTAACTAGTCTTCCTAGTTAATTAACTAAAAATATGTGAATATATGGGTTAATTATTAAATAAGGGATAAATAGTAAAGGACCTTAAAATAAGTTTAAAATGCTATATTATCATCCAATTAATATTATTAATAATATAATTAAAAATTGGACTCAAAATATTATCAATTATTCATTTAATTAATGTGTTAACTAGCTTAAACATAATATATATACCTAAGTATGTAATATCTTAAGTAACATTACTTAATTAAATAAATTAATCTAGAAAGGTCAAAAATATAAATTCAAGGTCTAAATATAATAATTATCTTATTTATAATCATATATAAAAAGTTGAAAAAGATTTAAATTAAAATAAACCTTGAAAACTTGAGTTTACATTTTAGTCCTTACATTTTATTTCAATCGGGTCCTTATTTTCCACTTAGGTCCTTAAGTTTTACTACGAATAAGTCCCTGAACTTCTTCTTCTTCTCTTCTTCACCCATCTAGATGGCTGATGACTGAAGGTGCGTCCACCGCCTGATCACCGCCAATCCGATGTCATCCCTTCTTCTCCAAGCTCCTGGAGCTTGCACTCACCATCCCTTTTTCATCCACCGGTTTGGATGATGCCTAAATCCTATTTAGGGTTGTAGATAACCTCACCGGCGTCGAAGAAGATGCCGGTGGTTATTTCCCTCCTAGCCATTAATCCGTCCAGATCCCACCTCCTTCTCAGTCGCCGTCAACTATAAATACCCCTTGACACCCTCGATTTCCACGAAGTTGGCTCCCTTCCCTCTTCTTCACTGAGCTGACCCAATAGGCTATTCTCTCCAAAACTCCGGTGAATTTCGTCCACCTCATTCGACTTCCTCCATCCATCTTCAATAGCTTTGGATCTCCGCTAAAGTTAGCCGCATCTTTTAACAAGCGCTGACTAGGAGCTCTCCTCTACTTCACCTTACAACCGCCTGCCGAAGATCTTTCGACAACCCTCTGATTTCCTCCTCCGTCGTGAGCCTTTGACGGAGATCCTCTATCCCCTTCATCCGGGCAACAGTCGACTAGGTAGGTAGATTAGTTTAGTTAGTTAGTTAGGTAGCTTAGCTAGTTGTAATGCTAGAATTTGCATTCATCTTCCTCAACTCTGACGAGCTCCTTGAGCTTGTCAGGAGAGATAATTTTGTCTTTTTAAGTCACTGTCCACATTCTTCTATCTTCCATGATCATTTCTATAGTCATTAATTACTAATTTGATCACTTAATCGCCTAAACCACTTCCACCTCCACCGACTACTTCTGCTGCCCATGGCAGCAGTAGTTGACCTATTTTCCACCTTCATTGGGTCCTCCATCACCTATTCATCTCCTAAGGATCCTAATCATCACTTTAATTCGAGTAATTACCACATATAACCTAAACGCCTAATCTTAATTAAGCTCCTGAGCTCGCTGTCAATGGCAGCTAAGGAGTAGTTTAAATCATTAATTATATATATATTTATGATCGCAATTATCTATTGACTTGTTTTCTCCACTCAATTGAGTGGGAAAACAAGTCCTGAGCCTTAACCAACTTAGATCCTTTGTAAAACAAATTCACTGTTAAATCTTTATTTAAATGATCAATTGAAGGAACTAACTTGATCCCGAGGTTCCTTGTGACCTCAGGAACCTTTTCAATTCCTTAATGGCACAATTCCACATTCTATATACAATTTCACTCTTTTCCTGGACTCACTGGAGCTCCGGCGAGCTCCAGCGAGTCAAAACTAGTTCTTCAGCCTCTAGAACTGAGTGACAAGCTCTAGATCAATGAATTGAGGTTCACTGATTATGTTGAGATTATTTCTTTGAGGTTTGAGTGTCTCGAGTTTGTGATAGGTCTTCATCTTCTCCAACTCCGGTAGAGTTGGAGAAGTCTAACAGTTAGGGTTAAGTTGCATTAAAGAGGTCTAAAAGCTTCAATGTTATACCCTGAGTTCATTTCTGTGATCCAACCAGTGTAACAACCTCTGATTTGTTCTGACAAACAAACACCTTTTCAATCTCAGGCGATGAGCCTGAAACCCTAGAAACCTTAATTGAAACACCTATTTAAGGGTTTGAACCTGCTCCTGAAGTTGAATAGAAGATGTTTTAGGCTTTAATTTCATCTGAGATAGCCAAACTCAGAAAGTCAAAACTTGAGGCTTATTAGTCAAACATGAGTCTGAATCTTGAGTTCTAGATTCAATCAGATGAATTGATGAATTCAATTTGTTTCTGAGAAGTTTGTGAATGATTTACAAGAGATTTGAGTGAGCTCTGATGGTTTATAAAGTAGAATTCGATTTCTACCAGTTTGGGTTGTTTTTAAATCCAAACTGATGACAGTGGATTTTAGATGAAATTTGAATGCAAACTCTACCCAAATGGATTGGTAACAGCCTCTAGAAGTTGTTTTAATCGATTAAACAGGTCTTTAGTTGTCTGTTAGAACTTTTCAGAGTTTAAATCATGGTCCTGAAGCTTCCAGAGAAGCTTTGAGCTTCTATACCACTTCTGAAGCTCCTGAGAGCTCAAAACATCCACCAGCAGCTGTGGAATTCACCTCTTAATCCTTTTAACACTTCAACTAAAAGGCAAAGTCCAGTCTGTAGACTTTATAACCATAGAATCATTTTCCAGGTCATAATAGACGTAGATAGAATAGAATCTTCACCCTTCAAATTGAAGAGCTTACTTTCCCGTTTGAATCAAATCGACACTTCAATCCTGTAGAGCAACTCATGAGCTTTCCAACAAGCTTTTATTTGCTTGGAACGGAGCTCTGAGCAAGAAGAAATCGTCACTTGAAGTTTAGTCTGGAAGGGGGTAACTTAGTCCTACCTCGGTAAGTTCTGAGTAGCCACTTGGGAATAAAAGTCTTTTGTGTTGTAGGTTCCTCAGTCGACAAGCGCATGGCGCAAATGAACCGAATGAGCATTGTGTCTGTGTGTGTGGGCACATATGTGCCCAGGTGTGTGTGTGCCTATGGGCGTGCGAGTGTGGGCCATAGGAGGGCGTGAGTCGGTTTGGCTCGAAACTTTGAATCGATAATAAATCGAAGCTTAATGAACCAGACTTAGACCTAGTAGGGTCAGGTCCCACCCTAAGAGGGGTGCTGTGTATCCCCGACTGGTCCAGGCCGCCAAGAAATAAACCTAATTTTTGGTTGAAGAGAAAAAGAAAACCTGGTTTGATTCAAAAAAGAAAGAAGGTTCAGAAGGCAATGTGAGGATGCTAAGGTTATGAAGGATGTTAAGGAAGAAAGACCAAGGCTCAAAAGGAAAGGTAAGAGAAAGGAGAAGGAAGACAGGGAGAATTCATAGAAGGAAAAGAAGGCTAAACAGGCACTAAAGAGACAAGGCAGAGAGATAAGAAAGAAAGAGGAAGAAGAGAAGAGCTCGAGAAAAATAATAGAAAGAATAAAGAGAAAGATAAGGAAAAGATTAAGAGAAGATTAAAAGATAAGTAAAATGAAAGAGAGCAGAAAGAGAAAAGGTAAAAGAAGAAGAAGAAAGAGAGAGAGGCTGAAGATAAAGATACAAAGAGAAGAAATGGTTCAAATTCTTGCATTATTTTTCAATTCCTTTTTTATTTTAATGTTGTAATAAGGCAAATTTCAATTAATAAAACTTTCTATTGCCTTAATATCTTTGAAATAAAAAGAAAATGAACATGTTTACTTGTTAAAGAAGATTATTTGTGTAAATATGTTTTCTTATGGAATTTTGCATATTTCTTTAATTTAAAATCATTAGGCAAAGTTCATGTTGCTAAAATTAAACTTAATTATACCTTCTATGAGTAGCTTAGACTGATTAGTGAATTCTGAATAAGCTATACCTCCCAGTGAACGACCTGGACTTAACCAGTTAAAAGAAATAAAATCTAAAATGTTAGGTTAACTTGACCTTATACTACTCAATCGATACAAATTCGAGTTAACCTAAGTTACTTTCTTCTGCACATAATTAAATATAATTAACTTAATTAATTATGTTGAGTAGAGGAACCATCAGTGCACTTGCCTAGGGTGAGCTTAGAAGAGATGGTTTCATTCCTGCCACTTAGGGTTAGTTGATAGATTTAGCATAATCATCTTCACATCAAAATACCCGATTGTTTCTATAAACCCTAGAAACAATATAAATCAAAATCACAAAAACATAAGTGCAGATTTGAGAGGCGAGAAAGGGAATCAATTCTTGTGATTAACGAATTGGCCTCCTTGGATAACCCTAGATACTCCACTATCTAGGTTTTATAAATTTAAATGTTGATTCAGGATTTACGCATACAACGACACTCTTTCGCATAATTAACAAACCATGTATTTCCCGCATCACTTTTTGGTGTCGTTGTCGAAGATTTAGTCACGTTATTTATCTCTCTTTCTTTACTAGGTCTTCATGAATTTTGTTGTGTTTTTTTTAGGTGCGAACTAGGAGGGGGAGTAGGATTCGGATTCACTTGGAGTGGAAAACTTCAAGTGAACTTGTCTTCCCACGTACTTCAAGTTAGTACCCCCAGCCATCCCTTGAAGCATCATCAAAATCTCTTAAAAAAGTATTTAAATTTTCAAAAGAATTAAAAACAAGAAAAATTAAGGGTGGTGGAAGCCTAAAACTCTTTGTGTTTCTTGTTTGCTTCATTTTTTCACCACCTTTACCTTATTGGTGTCTGAATTTTGGAAATCTAGGCTTCTATCTTAACTTTTAAAAATTAGGTTCGAGAATGTAAAAGCTTTCTAAATTCACCACATTTCACCTAGGGAAGCCGCTTTGAGTCAGGAACCTTGAGTTTAATTTTCAAACAATTTGGTTGAATATAAAAAATTAAAAAATTCACAGACTGAACAGGGGTCAGACCTTGTTTCCTTACTATTTTTTTACCATCTGTGAATTTTGTAAATTTTTATACTAATTAGATTCAAGAAAACTTTCTATTTCTAGAAACTTTGAGAAATTATCTACATCATATAAAATTCTCAAAAATGTTTGAGGGCATTTGAGGTTTCTATAGAATCAATTCCTTGAATCTATCATTTCTAACTCTTGACACCAGTAGGAAGAAAAATTCCAAAAAAATATCAAATAATTTTATAAAATATCAAAAAAATTATTTTTGGATTCTTTGTTTGATTTTTTATCAGGTGGTGGTGTTTTTTTTATCTTATGTGGACCACCACCTAAAAATATTCAAAAAGAGATTCACTTTTTTAGGAGTTGCCTAACTAGGCATTCCAACTTTAGGGTTTCTGATTTTCTCGCTTAGTTACATCAATTTTAAAGGAATTGACTTCCACCAACAACGACATGTTTGTTATTATTTTGTGGAATATCAAAATCTTGTTTGAATCATTAATAAGAGAGAATCTTAAAAGACATTAAATCTTAATCAAAACCCTAAAACACTTCAACAAAAAAAATTCCTTATTTGCAAACCCTATTGATTTAGCTTGGGCACCACTTCTCGCCTAATTCACACACGAAAAAAAAAGAAATAATCAGGCATTACCCCAAACAACGGCCATCACATTCCTTGTGCACTTTAAGCTTCTAGGCCTAATTAAAAGTTTGTAGTAATTTGACCCCTAAGGTTTCATCAAACTTTGGCTTGCTACCTAGGTTTTAAGTTTTCTTTAGTTGGTATCAATTCCTTCATCTATATCTAGTGCTAGGCCGAGGGACCGTATCAAACAACCAAACGTGGGTTTATACAAGCCCCCAGTGATTTTCCTAGGACATGCTTGGGTCCAACCCTCCCCTTATTCAGCCTAACCAGATTTGTTGAGGAAACGGATATCCACTATTAATTTCTTATTTCCTAGATAGACCAAGTCTTAGGTTAATTTTTAGGGAGTCACATTTAAGTTAGGTCTAGAATTTTGTTGCTTGATTGCACACTTCTCTCATCTCTCCCTCCTCTCCTCCTCGTTTCTTCCATTATTGCATAGCGGCGGTCCCAAATTTCACACTTGGAGGGACCACTTGATTTTGCCCCCACACAAAAAGACCTTTCCCACATTCTTCCTCTTCTTTGCATTTTAAAAAATGGAAAAACAAAATAGGTCCTCTAACCCACAATCTAACCTGCATGCTAATTTTTCCATCCCCCTTCTACCCGCCCTGTGTTCGACGTGTAATTCGCATTTTAAAAGTTATGTAGTTGAAGTATAGCGCGAAAACACGTCGACAAATAAATTTATAAAACTTCAGTGAGTACTGGGTCATTCGCAGGGAGGCAATCTCAATTTATGCAGAAGCGTTTCAATAAAACTAATTCTAACTATATATATATATATATGTATGTATAAAGCAGATATTTAGGGAATCAGAATTTTATTGCAATTAGATAAAGTTTTTCACAGTAGAAAATGCTAATAGAAACAGATAGATAGAGAGAGAGAGAGAAGAAAGTGGCAAAGAAACAACGCCGCTTGTGGGATGCTTGTGCGAGATGCGGCAGCACCTCAGATCTAGAGCGTCGAGACGGAGTTGCAGAGGGACGGAGAATTGCAGAGAAGACAGTAGAAGAGATCTAGAGTGAGAGAGAGATGCTTCAACTGGGGGGCCCTAGGTCATCTTTTATAATTTTGATGGAGGGGAAAAAGGGTATTTTGGCCTTAAAACCCTCCAACAACTCTTACCCGATCAACGACTCTGCTTTGACCTCAAAATACCTACATTTATGCCTAAAATGCTCGAATTCAACCTAGTGGCGACACGTGGCAGCCGCTTCGTCATCGATCTTTGATCGTGCAGCTTTGATTCCTCCTCACGCACGTGCTTATCTTCTTCGCCCACCGTTCGCCTTCGAAACTCGCCTCAACGTCAGCCGTCCGATCGTAATGAGTGTTGCTGCCTTAGCATCGAAGCAACCGTGTGAGATCACACACACCTGCTTCGCAGCTCTAATTGTGCAATTGCGCCCATGCGTGTCTGCTTCAATTTCACACAGCGTAAGGCTCGAACCCACATCCCGTGCTTGCACGCGCGCACAGGAGCCAATGCTCTATGCAAACCTTTTGTTATATATACTTGTTTGTTTGTATTTATGCTTATCCAGTCTGGGCAGGCGACGTGGTGCGCTCATGGCCATTGGATGAAGATCTAATGGCCCATAGCGTGCAGTGCGGCCTTCCTAGATGGGGAGGTGGTGAGGGAGTGGTTGTGATGGCGCCACATGGTGCCATCATGGCCGTCCATCTTCTTTTCTGTGTATCTAGTGATGTGGACTACCAATCGAGTTGATTTTTGCGCTATTGGACTACGATCGTTGATTCGGATTCATCCGTGTGGTTGGATTCTTCATCTAAGGCTCAAATCTTTGTCCTTTGGCTCCATCATCTCCATTCTTCTATGGACTGCACACGATGCTCTGGTTGTCTAATCAGGACGATTTCGGAAGCATTGGACTCCTGTCCTCATTTTGATCAGATCTATCCGATCTGATCTAACATCCGCGGCTCCAAATCACCTGCGATTAAAATCATCTCTCTTTTAGGTCATAAAATGATGATATTATCCATATGACTAATAAACTAACTATTGTGCAAATTACGATGCATTTCATGTATTAGTTTAGATGATTTTTATAAATAACCCTATTTGTTTTTCTTTTGTTTTCTTCCTTCCTGCAGAATGTGCAACTCCTTCCAGACTTAACGCAATGCCCGCGCGCTTCTTCGCGCTCCCACCATCGGCCAACAGTGCACTCATGCCCATCCAAGGTGATTGTGCATCCCACAATCTCGCAACAGCAACCTCTCAAAACTGCCCCATCACCAAGACTGTTGGAGAGGATCTCGACAGAAGAAACAAACTGAGAAGAGTTAAAAAGAGGCACAGCCGACCCCAGGGGGGATCTCTTTCCTTCCTTTCCACCGTGAAGCAGAGTCTGCACCGTGGAAGTTGCGGGCATTGTGGCCCTCTCAGTGTGCACCGGGGTGCCACCGTGAACTCCTCATTGATCGATGGTGCAGTGACAACGCACTGCCCGTAGCCAACCCACTCCCGCAGCCAACACCGCGCACCAAGCCGCATGTCTCCTTCAGTCTCCTTTCCACGTGCTGCCTGCACGCTCTGCACAGGCCGCTCAGCGCCCCCTTACGGCCAGAATGACCCGCCTGCACTCCAGCAAGCACGCGTGTTCAGCCACCTAGCAGCAGTCGCTCCGACCAACGAACAGTAGCCTGCTGTGTATGTCCCCCTCACCGCGTAGCCACACTCCCACGCGCCCACATTCACAGTCGGTCCCCTCTTGTTCTTCTTCCTTTGCTTCCTTCAACCCGCCTGCAACCAAACCAAAGGAACCCACCACAACCCCGCAACCAACCATCTCGCCGACCATGCCCGCACGCAGCCGCGCCTACAGGCAGCTACCCCCTTGTGCATTCACAACACCTCCACATGCAGCAACCACCCGCATGCGGCTACAGCCCCTGCCGCTTCTTTCCGCCGCCACCTTCTGTCCGGTCGGCTACCACCGGCCATCTCCTACCTCACCGTCATCATCTACGAGATCCTCTCCTCCAGTGGAACTCCTCCACCCAAGCAAACTGCCGGCAACGCCTCCTCCAATGTGCGATGAAGAGAGAGAAAGTTTCCTCTGTTTTAGAGTGAATTAAAATTTACATTTTTTGCCATTGTCAATTTAATATTTGGATTATTTTATTCAGGTGAAATTGCATGGGTGCACTTACAATTTCGTGAATTGGCTTAACTTATGTTATACGCATCATTTAACATTGAAATTGAATTCAGATTTGCATGCAATTCAAACTTACATGATATGCCACTACACATGCATCATCTACATACTTTTGGGAGCTTGATTTCTGATGTAAAATTTATATAGATAGTCCATAACTTCTCATGAAATTGCAAGTTCCATTTAGAGTAGCATATTCATTGAATTGATTTCGCAAATGTGTCTGCGAACATGATGACTCTCTACTCGTGAATTTATTGGATCTATTCCTCCCTATGGATACGACCTAATCCTAGTGGTTAGAAATATTTTATGTGTTGATCGAGAGATTTTCCACCACCTTTTGTGATACAATGACTAATTATCTTAATATTAATTGTTGAAAGCGAAATTCTCTCTACCAAATGGCACAGTTGCCAAGGAGCCAATCGACGCAATAAATTCACCTGACTTTATTTCTAATTACTCTGAATTGCGCATTTATCTGATCTTTTTTTTTATCTTTTCTGTCCAATGAATCTGACGAAGCGACTGGCATAGCGGAGAGATGACGTCGACTTTGAGTGACACACCACAAAGATAATCGCAAGAGCTTGTTGGCCATGATCCCACATGCATGGAGATGCACGGAGGACCATCTAGGAGGATTCTTCCCCTCAGACTTTTGATTTAGAATTTTAGGATAGACTCTTTTGTATTAGCCTAGTTATTTATTTTCTCGCCCTTGTACTCTGGGGCTAGTTTGTGGGGTGTCCCCAATTCTTTAGATTTTAGGATCATTCTGTGATAGTTAGATCTTTTGATTGTGCATTTACTTTTACAAAAGAAAAAAAAAAGAGAAAATAAATCCGAACTACCTGCTAGAAGCTGCATATCCATAGGAAACCATCTAGGATTGCTTGAGCAGCATCTAGATTTTCTTACTGCATTGCATGCATTTTTGCATAAAAGAGTGTTGGAGCAAGGTACGCATTTCTTATCTTATTGCATCAGTTATCTACACACACATTGCATCTAAACATAATTAAAGAAGACCACTTAAACTGATTTGAAAAGATTAATCAAGTGGTCACATTATTTCTTGAAAAGAAAGGAAAATATACAAGTGCTTGAATAAATTGATTGTGGTTTTCAAAAGCAAAATTACTTTTCGTGGTGAATGCACACTTCCTACACTGAGCAACCACTATAGGCACTACACTAGGACTTGGACCCTTAAGGCCATAGGCATCGATCTCTTTATCGGTGCAAACCCTCCTATCTTGCTTTGAAACGGTGATATTAACTTTTGCCCAAGTGACTTGATACTTTAAGGAGGGGGACACCCCTTAAAGGAATTCAAGGGTAGTTAAGAGGCACCGCTAACACAACGCCTCAAAGGAAGGGTTCGCCCTACTTGCATCCCTTGGTTCCATCCTAGGAGTACCTTTTTACTTGAGCATTAGAGAATATCATTGTAACAAAGTGTACGTCTTTAGGGCACTTGAAGGTCAATTTAGGGTGCGTAATTGTTTGACAACTTGATTAATCACCCAAAAAGGACTAAAAGTAACCTCAACCTTCGTAACAATCATTGACCAAAAATTTCAAGTGCCTCATTTCTCTTATACCACTTACGTGGGAACAGAGAAAAACTTTCATGACTATATTTGGCCAAGATGAAGAGTTGGAAGAGGCCTTAAAGAACTTTAAATTAACAAAAGACCTCTTGCCTTGTGCTTGCTTGGTGTATGGTTGGTAGGCGCTCTCTTAGAAGTAGTCTTCTCTTCAACCCTAAGCCTGAGAGAATTATAAGGAAAGCTAACCAAGAAAGAAGAAAAATGGCTGAAGAAAGACCTGAAGAAGAGATTAGGGTTGGTGATAATCAGAGAACTTTGAGAGACTATTTCCTCCCTACAACCCACCAAGCCTTACTTATCTGAAGACCTGGAGTGGATAATCCATATGAAATCAAGAGCAGCACCATATCTTTGCTCCCATCCTTTTATGGTACTACTATAGGGAGGATCCCTACAGGCATCTTGAAGAATTCACCGAGGTCTGTTCCACGATGAAGCTCCAGGGCTTTACTGATGAAGCCTTGATGAGGACTCTATTTCCATTCTCCCTAAAGGATAAGGCCAAGCACTGGTATCATACCCTCGATGCAAGGGTAAAAGATTGGGCCACCCTTAAGGGAGAATTCTTGAAAAAGTATTTTCTATGAGTAAGACCAACCATTACAGAAGAGTGATTATGGGTTTTACTCAACAAGAAGGAGAACAATTTCACGAGACTTGGGAGTGCTTCAATGACCTTCTTAGGTTATTCCCCCACCATCAGGTGCCAAGATGGCAGTTGGTCGAAAGGTTCTATAACGGATTATCCGAAAGGCACAACTGTTTGTCAAAGTGAAATTGGGTTTGAAATAAATGCGTCATAGTATAGTTGAAATCGCTTTGAAAATAAATATATTTTATTACTCGAAGTTTAAGTCCGAGGTCGAACACAAGGAGCAAATGGAATTCACGCACTAATCTCAATAATAGATGTAAATTGAACACATAAAACTACTCAAAATCTAATTCAGAATGTAAAGCATGAGTATATAGAGCAAAAAAGAATTGTAGCCACAAATAATAGAGATCTGATGAAAAATTGGATGTCTGATTATAAAATCAGATGTCATATAAGTGTGGTGCTACAGTGTCTTCCTCTTATTTTTTTCCTTCTTCTTCTGCCTTCTATTTTTTCTTTCTTCTATTCCTTTCCTTTGTCGTTGGCTTCTTTCTTCTTTGTCTTCTTCTTTCTTTTTACTCTGACTTCTCCTTCCTTCTTTCTTCTTCTTTCTTTCTTTTCTTTCTTCTCTGTTCTTTGCCCTGCGAGCCTCAATTGCTTTCTTCTTTGTCTTTCCTTAGCTTCTCTACAACTCTTCAGCTCTCTTCTGCCTTCAGCCCTTCAACTTCCTCTTTTAGCCTTGCAGTGCCTTCTCCTTCCTTATATGCTGTGGCTGCCACCCTTTCTTCCTTAGCTTCACCTTTGGCTTCCTCCTTCTTTCTTCCCTGGCTTCGCCCACGGTTTCTTCTTTTCTTTTCCCTGCAAGAGCAAAACCTACCCCTACCCTCCCCCACGAACTCTCTCTTTCTTTCTTAGGCTTGCTCTCCCAGAGCCTTCTCAGGTTAACAGGTCAGGTCAACACGCCCGGGACCAAGCCCACCAGCATGCGGTGGTAGGCGAGGATTGTACAGGTAGTCGGGTCGGTAACTAGGTCCGTGGAGTGTGGGTCACAGATGAGGCGAGTGGGATGAGTGGGTCCTCACCCCATGTCAGGAGGTGATAAGCCCCTGGCACTTTTTCCACTTATATCGCACCGCCCGCTCGAAAACTTCTGAGGTGCGACTAAATGTCCCACCTTCTCGAGCATGCCCGCAGTAGGTGTTGACGAATTGCAGAGGCTGCATGGGGGCTTGGACTCCAATTGCTGGCTGGAATCGTGTGCGAAGGGAGTTCGCACATCTGGGAACTTGACGCCTGAAGCCTGGAGCCTAGAGTGAAGCTTGCGAGCTTTTTCAAGCTTGCTCCAATAGCGGCCGAGACCTATACCTGTCCATAAGAAAAATGGCCTTGTGGCCTCATCAAATCACACAGAAAGCGTTGCCGTGACACGGCGAAGGTGTCTTGGTGGTTGGCTTGGCGTAGGGCGGCCTGGGCGTGCATGCCTAGGTCACCCTGTGGCTGTGAAGATGGATGTGTTCGGGGGATGTGTTGGGAGTGTGTGGCGATGAATGGGAAGAGGGATGATGATCAGTGAGACGTGGTGAAGCTTTTGAGGTGGTTGGCGAGGTGGGTGGTTATGTGGAGTGGCAGATGCACCTCATCGGTGGTCTGCCGGAGGTGGAGAAGATGGCGGTGATGTGTGAGCGTCGGGGCGTGAAAACAGCAATAAGTGAGGGAAAAATAAAGAGTAGAGGGAGTAGACTTATCTGAGAGGAAGTAGACGAAGGGGGAGTCGAGGAGGCGGACGGCTCGTATGTGCCATCGCCGGAGACGAAGGTCCCAGTAGGAGGGGGACGGCGATGGCGAGGAGGTAGGCGTGTGCGCAAGTGTGGAACAACGCAAACGATGGAGGCAAAGGAAACTCTGCCACTGGTATTGTGGAAGAGCAACTAGAGAAGGAGATAAAGGTCACCGAAGCTCGCTGGGAGTTTGGCCAGAGGGGAAGAGAGGAAATTGGGGGTTATCTCTGGCCAAATCAAGTTGGGATCTGCGGCAGGGTCAGGGGAAGCTTTTATAACCTTTGGCAGAGGGCCTTGTGCTTGGAAGGCAAGCTTCCAAGCATGGGCAAGTTGCCGGAGTTGGAAGGTTGAAAAGACCCAAATCTCTCATGCGTTCACATGAGAGATTGGGTAGGAATTGGAACTCCAAATTGGGTTCACATGAACGGGAATTCCTCAGAGAATCTCCCTTTCAAATCTAAGAGGGATTCTCTGAGGAATCAGGGAGTTGTTTCTCTTGAATCCTCGTCGGTGTAGGATTCCCTCCACTGTAATGGCGGAGGGACCTAATTTCAAAGAACGACGAGGAAGCTAGGGGGTATCTGCAAGAGTTTTCAAAAGTTAGGGGTATAAATGTTATTGGGCTGGATTAATTTGCAAAGTAGGTCAAGGTGAATTCCCCTTAGCTCCAAATTTTGGTATAAACTTAATTTGGACCTAAATAATTCAATGGTGACTTTTTATTTTGGGTTTTACCATGTTTGACTGGGTAATTTACACAAAAACTCAATTTAGGGCAAACATTTGACTAGGACTCCTATTTAGGTCAAAATAGGTTCTAAAGGCCAAATTGAAGGTTTTAAACCCTAGAGGATATTTTTCCATAAATTTTAGAGGATTTAGGTGAATTTTATCCTGACCAGAACCTTGCTGAATTAAGTGGGTCTGATTTAGGGTTACCAGAAGTCATTTAATTCCCAGATTTCACATGAACCCTTTTCTATTTGAACCAACCCACTTTTTATCTTTTTAAGACCATTTTACCTATGTTTAATCCCTGAGAAATCTTGTTGTTGCACTGCAATGGTAAAATTACAGTTTTACCCCTTGTTTCTTACTTTTCTTTCAAAAGGGTTTTTCCTTGAGTTAGGACCTCCAGTTGGTTATATAGATGCTTTTGTTCTCTTTTCTAGGTCAAGATGAGCTAGTTAGGGCTCATGATGGTGTTCCCATCATACCCTCATGCCTAGCTTTTGCTAGTCCCTTAGCAAAATTTTAAGGTTTTAACTTCTGTTCTAGACCATGAGTTCCTTTCACATATTATGATGAGTGCTTTTTCTTTTTCTTTTTGATTAGGTTAGAATGCCGATAATAGGCCTAGAGGTACTCAAGTACCAACCAAGATCCGGACCTGACTAGCTCTAGCCTCAATCCTCCGCGAAGGTTTTTAAGGCCCGCAGGAACTATCCTAAGGTTCGTTGGTCTCCACGGTTAAAGCACCTGTGCTTGAGACATATTTTAGCCTCGGTTCAGTTTGCAGTGCATTTTTTTGTAAGAGAGACAGAGGATCTCTCTCTTTTCCTTTTATTTCTAGCTTCGGATTGTCTTCTCGACACGATCTATATTGGATTCCTCGTCCCCATCATCAATCCTCAAAAGGTCCCTGGCAATCGATGCTTCGTGATAGCACCGCCCATGGCAACCCCCAGAACCTTGGCTTTCGAGATTTCGAGATAATCCTGCCCATGGCATTCTTTAGCTAAATCCATACCCTGGCAATCGACATTTTGGGATAATGCCGCCCATGGCATCTGAACCAACATGGTGCTTACGTGCCCCCAGTAGGATATGTATATATCCTAAGAAACAAGCACCGAGGAGACGATATGTTATTATGCATCTTCGAGGGGAATTTCCCGCCTCTTCACGTCGGGAACTCGTCCAAATCAACTTGTGTTGATCGGCCGCTCCTAATCTAAGTAACTTTTTTTAGAACATTTAAACACTTTTGCGTGATTTTGATAGTTATGCACACTGAACTAGACTGTGTGTGGATCGGGGTGCTTAAGTTACCAAGTCCCGCAAACCAAAGGTCAATTAACAAGGCTGAATACTCTTTAAGCCTTAAACTTAATACTTAAGCTTCACATTTTCCCCAACCTCTTGAGGACTATCCAGATCTTAGCGGATACTTGAATTTTTAAGCTTAAGAGTCTAGCCCAAAAGGCCTAAGATCAGCGTTCCTACTAATCTCTTTTGTGTCTCATTAGCACTTTTTCCTTCATTTTTCTTTTTATTGATGTGGTCTAGAACTTTGGTTAACCCCTTAATTTCTTACTAATGACTATCTCTTTTTCATTTTCATTTTGTGCTCCTTTTTAACATTTTTCTCTTTTCCTCCTTATGGCCTCAAAGTTTTCTTCCCTCTAATTTTTTGTTCTTTTTTCACAGTTTTCTTTTTTTTTGTTATTTTTGGCATATGTGATTTTTTTGTAAGAATCCTTCTGACTTTTCTTGATTTCTGTATGTTTGCACTTTACCACCCCCCCATGCATAAGTTTTGCAATGTCCTCATTATAAACGGAGGGTGTGAAAAAGTGTTGGATCCAGGGACTTAGAGTAGGATTGATTGGGTGGGTGAATGGATCTGGAATGACTGATGCGGATGATTTCAAGCTCTGGCACATGTACTAGAGGTGGGATCGACTGTTCTAAGACTGAACTCAGGGTGCAATAAACGTGTAGTACAGACGGATAATCAGAAGGATCTTGGGTTTATGGAATGACGGGTTGCCTCCCGTTAAGTGCTAAATTCAACACCTTCAGTCGAGCGGGAAATGGGATGGAGAGGGAGTGGTCAAATCAGTGGATTTTGTAGAACAAGCACCTTGATCAAGAGCCTGATTGGTCCAACCAGGTGCTTGTTTACATCAATAGGCTGATGATGCAGCCCAAACCCAATCAATCTGGTGGGTTGATAAATGTAGATCAAGAGATGTGGAACCCACCATATGCTATGGAGCTCGGAAGGATGTGGAAGTGTGAATTCGGGGTTTGGCTAAGTCGCATCAGCCTGGTCAAAGTAGGGATCCGTAAAATAATCAGTGGATGATGCGAAAACCCTACAGGGGTGATCAGCGGATGATGGGGCATGGTCTTCAGTCTAATCAATGTCCAAAACCTGGTATAGATGTGGAGTCGAATCATCTTCAATCAGCTCAGTAAGAGGGGAATCAAAATAGAAATTGAGTCTGGTTGCGAGTTGGGGTTGAAAATGGGTTTGAATAGGTTCTGTATACGCAGAAGAGGTGGCTTCAATAAGAATTGTGTATGAGGGCTCTTCTAGAAAGGAGTTACAGGTGGTTTCATTTAGAGAGTCCTCATAGTAGCTCTCAAATTCAAAAGTGAACGCCTGAAGAGTGTCTATAGGATGAGGGAAATCTGAGTTGAGAAAAGATTCGAACTCTAGGTTGTAGACTTTCTGATTTTGATTCCTGAGGATCGAAAAGAAATGATTCCATCTCACTGGAACTTGAATTTAAATCAGTGAGCTCGGGACAGGGACCTCAGAGTCGAAGTCGGAAAATGAATCATGTGAGCTGAGGTCATAGATTGGCTCATCGTATTTAGGAAACAGAGGTTTTCCAAAATCATGGTAAGATTCGAAGTTGTCGGAGATGTTGCGAAAATCAAGTTCTGAATGAGATTCGAGATCAAGAGTTCCACCACAGAGTAAATCACACGATGTAGACTCAGCATCCTGACTTGGGTCTAGCCTATACGTGAATTCTGAGCTTAAAAAGGTGTCCTTATCTGGTCTAGGCTCAAGTTCTAGGCTTGTAGGAAAGACCCAATCAAAACCTCACTCTTCCAACTCCTCGGTTTCTGTATCATAGATTGGCGTGACTTCTGAAAAATCGATCTGAATCTCTGAGGATGTTAGAGAGTGATATTCATCAAATAGAGGCCCAGAATCATACTCTTCTTTGAAACTTTGATCTTCATCATACAGGGCCTCATAATCTTCCCAATAAGTTTTAGATCCAGGTTCTTGGCTGAGGTGTGGGTTGAATTACTAGAATCTAGGTCAGAATTACCTTCGAGGGTCACCCTATCAGAATAAGGGGCGGGATTTACACCCTTGAGAGGTTCAGTTCTAATCTCATCATTGCAGGAGTCTCGGAATTCTATGCTTAGTGACCCAGGATCTAGGGCTGGCTCAAAATCATGTTCTCCTATAATTGGGACTTCCCAACCTAATTCAACATCAGGCATGTTGTATTCTATCTAGGTTGGGAATCTACAACTGAAATTCCCTACTAAGAGGGGGTGACGTAATAATTGCGGAAATAAATATAAACAATCTCATAAAATAGACAATCACACAAGTACACAAGCATTTTTAGGTGGAAACCCAAACCGGGTGAAAACCACCACCTAACCCTCTCGAGTTAGGATTTTCCGATCAACCAAGTTGATCAAAATCCACTAAACGAATCACTTTAAACGAGGGTGATTCAACCTCAATTACAACCACACTACAAGTGCGAGGGTAGCGTTCCTCAACCCCTTCTCTTCACGAGAAGGATTTTGTCTCTCGAAGGAGACGGGAATTCGCAAAGCGAATACCCAACCAAATAACAAAGATAAAATAAACAAGTAATCCTATAGAGACAACAAAGTAATTTTTAACCTAAGCTTCTATAAGAATTAGGATGCTTCCCTTTGAAAGGAGTGCGTCGACGACGCGGATGCGTGAGCCACGCGATGGCGCAACTTCGCTCTCGTGAACTACGGCGGGAGAGCGGGTGCGCGAAGGCTTGATGCTCTCAAGATGTAGAACTTGAGCTTTAAGAGCAAGAGAGACACAAAATGGTAGAAAGTATGTTCCTTAGGTGTGTCTAGGTTTCTCTTGCTGTATTTTGGTGTGTAAAGTTTCCCCTCTATTTATAGAGGCCTTAGGAAGGCTTTGGAAGGCTTAGAAAAGCTTCCATAGCCGTTGGGTGCAAAGCCCAAGTGAATCAGCCCAAAATCAGGAACAATCATTGTTCTGACAGGCTTATCAGACGTCTAATTCTGGCATCAGACGTCTGGAAGTTCACTTTAAGACGTCTGATTTCAAGGTCAGACGTCTGATTTTGGGCGGGTTCCTTCCTGACTTGAATCAGATCTAAACAAGGTTCTTGTGCAAGTCCATCAGACGACATATAGGACGTCTGGCACTATGTCTGGACATCTGGAAACCTACTTTTACTATGGGAATGGATTTCCAAATGTTGCAACGGCTAGAAAATCTCTGAGAAGAGATTTTGGGTCAGGTGAAGCAAAACGGTCAATTATCAGACGTCTGGAAAGTCCTATGGACGTCTGATAAGGCTTTAACGGTCACATTCTTGAGTGCTCGCTAAGCCAGCCAACGGTCCACTAATTGGACGTCTGGCAAAGACATCAGACGTCTCCTAAGACGTCTGGTTTAAGGTCTGGACGTCTGATTTCATCAGACAGAACTAACTATGTCCAGGCTAAATGTCATCAGACGTCTGAATCAATAGTCAAACGTCTTAAAACACTTTATCAGACGTCTGATTTTGGAATTAGACGTCTGGAAATGTTGTTTGAACCCTATATTGGTTTTCTAAGTTCTCTACAGAAAACCTAAATATCCTAGGGTTGTGCCAGTGTTCCTAGGACTACTGTTAGGGTACTTTGAGGCTCTTTAACATAATTTTCTAAGGAAATAAAGAGCAAGAAAATAACAACAAATGTACATGAAAGGAATAAAATGGAATTCTATCCTATTCTTCTTGTCCTTCCATCTTCAATCTATCGCTCCTCGCGAATCCCCTCTGTTCTCCATCAAGCTCCTCCAATCCGTCCTGGATGCGAGCTCGAATTCCGTCTAAACACGTCTACATTTGCAATTGACCTGAAATCTAAGACTCCAAGTGCAAATGTTAAATAACACGTGTTTTGTTATCATCAAAACAAATGATCGTGGTGCTCTAGCACCAACAACAACAACCTTGTTCCTCAAACCCGGGATTTGGGGAATCGGATTGATCCTCAATACTTTTCAAGATGGTTCATTATCTGTTTGGGGCATGTACGGGTATTTCTGATCGATAACTTTTTTCAATAATCTCATCATCTATTCCCATTTTTCAAGATCATCTTGGTGTTGTTCCCAAAGTACAGGATTTGTCATGCATTGAAGGTATTCAAAGTTATGCAATTTTTCTATCTCAATGTATCCTGTTATGAGAATGTCTCAGGCTGCTCCTTTTGTGGCTTCTGTCAATAACACTTGGGCACAGTTTATGATGAAAGTTGTTGTTGTTGGTACACTAACCTGAATGTCTTCTACTGGTGTTGAGGTTTTGTGTTCAATTTCATAAAATTCAAGGGCATCCTCAATCATCCTATCTCTCATGGATCTTTGTGATTCAGGTTTCTTGAATGGTAATCCTAAGTAACCAGGCTGCATATTTGGATCAGATGGTGGAATCAAGATGTAGAATTAGAATTCAGATCTTAGGCTGAAGTGATTAGTTCTAAATAGAGAATCCCACTGAAAATCTATGTGTGTGCTCTAAAGAGAAGGGATGAGGGACTGGATGTGTTTTTGACCTAATCAAGGCACCCAAAGATGTTTGGATGACTGTGGAGGTTCGAGGCAGATGATACCCCTGGATCAGAAAGTCATCCACCTAAGAATTACCTAGGCTGCCAGAGAGGGAGAGTTCCGAAAAGACCCCTACACGGTAGAGCGTCCCCACGGGTTACAGGGTTTCCCCCACCCGACCTCTCTTGTCACTGAGATTCCAGGTAGACCAAAATGGGGACCTTGACCTCTTAAGTCTATCAGTTTTATGTCCTAGTTTGTGCCTTTGATTTTACTTGAATTAGCAGTTATTTGGACTTGTGACCTAATTTGGAGGTTGGTTGGCCTACAATGTAGTCCAACTTCACCTGACCTGCCCTAAAGATGGTAGAATGATTCTAGATCAAGACCTAGAAATCACCCTGATTTGACTCCCAAGTTATTAGGTCCAAGGTTTTTAAGGTTCAAGTAATTTTAGAGCTTAATTTTAGGGTTTGCCTTGATTAGATTCTTTCAATCAAGGGCTTGGGTAGCACATGAATGCGAGTGGGTTTGTTTCCTTTTATGCAAGTACGTGTGAACTAGCACTCCAAATACCCTACTATAGAAACCCTAATTTGGTTCCATTTCCAATCCTCTTTGATTTTCATAGAAGTTCTCTTTGGACTTCAAACAAGAAGTGTGTAGTCCATGGAGATTTAGAAATTAAGAGTGATCCATAATAGGCACAGGAATTTTGGGTAGGATCTCAAGAAATTGCTTCAACTTCATTAAGATTTGAAAAACTTTTGCAAATTTTTCCTTAAAAATGATAATTACTAAAGAGAATAAGGCAGTTGATTCCTAATTGGTTGCTTCCTTTTTGTCTTCCTAGGATTAGGAGATGGATTAGGGAAGAAGAGAGAGATTACCTACCGTGGAGTGGTTGATTTGCGTGGGAGATCTCCTCGTGAAATACCTTGCAAAATCACAATAAGACAAATAGGGCAAGTTAGTGCTCAAATATAATCAAAATAATGCAGAGACTAGTAATGAATTGCAAATTGCTCCCCGGCAATGGCGCAAAAATGTTTGTCGAAGCGGAATCAGGTTTAAAATAAATGCGTCGTAGTATAGTTGAAATCACTTTGAAAATAAATAGATTTTATTATTCGAAGTTTAAGTCCAAGGTCGAACATAGGAAACAAATGGAATTCACGCACTAATCTCAATAATAGATGTATATTGAACACATAAAACTACTCAAAATCTAATTCAGAATGTAAAGCATGGTATATAGAGCATAAAAAGAATTGTAGCCACAAATAATAGAGATCTGATGAAAAATTGGACGTCTGATTATAAAATCATATGTCTTATAAGTGTGGTGCTATAGTGTCTTCCTCTTTTTTTTTTCCTCCTTCTTCTACCTTATGCTTCTTCTTCTTTCTTTTGTTCCTTTCCTTTGTTGTTGGCTTCTTTCTTCTTTGTCTTCTTCTTTCTTTTTACTCTGACTTCTCCGTCCTTCTTTCTTCTTCTTTCTTTCTTTTCTTTCTTCTCTGTTCTTTGCCCTGCGAGCCTCAATTGCTTTCTTCTTCTTTCTTCTTTGTATTTCCTTAGCTTCTCTGCAACTCTTCAGCTCTCTTCTACCTTTAGCCCTTCAGCTTCCTCTTTTAGCCTTGCAGTGCCTTCCCCTTCCTTAGCTGCTGTGGCTGCCACCCTTTCTTCCTTAGCTTCACCTTTGGCTTCCTTCTTTCTTCCCTGGCTTCGACCATGGTTTCTTCTTCTTTTCCTTTCCCTGCAAGAGCAAAACCTACCTCTACCCTCCCTTGTGAACTCCCTTTCTTCTCTCTTAGGCTTGCTCTCCCAGAGCCTTCTCGGGTTAACGAGTCAGGCCAGCGCACCCAGGACCAAGCCAACCGGCGTGCAGTGATGGGCGAGGAGTGTGCGGGTAGTCGGGTCGGTAACCAGGTCCGCAGAGTGTGGGTCGTGGACGAGGTGAGTGGGATGAGTGGGACCTCACCCCATGTGAGGAGGCGATATGTCCCTGGCACTTTTTCCACTTATATCGCACTGCCCACTCGAAAACTTCCGAGGTGGGACTAAATGTCCCACCTTCTTCTCATGCGCGCCCGCAGTAGGTGTTCATGAATCACAAAGGCTGCAAGGGGGCTTGGACTCCAATTGCTGGCTAGAATCATGCGTGAAGGGAGTCTGCGCGTCTGGGAACCTAACGCCTAAAGCCTGGAGCCTGGAGTGAAGCTTGTGAGCTTCTTCGAGCTTGCTTCAATGGCGGCCGAGACTTATACCTGCCCACAAGCAAAAAGACCTTGCGGCCTTGTCAAATCACACAGAAAGCTTCGTCGTGACACGACGAAGGTATCTAGATGGTTTGCCTGGCGCGGGGTGGCCTGGGCGTGCTTGCCTAGGTCACCCTGTGGCTGTGAAGATGGGTGTGTTCAAGGGATGTGTTGGGAGTGTGTGGCGGTGAATGGGAAGAGGGATGATGATCAGTGAGACGTGGAAAACCTTTTGAGGTGGTTGGCGAGGTGGGTGGTTGCGTGGAGTGGCGAATGCACCTTGCCGGTGGTCTGCTGGAGGTGGAGAAGATGGCAGTGATGTATGAGTGTCAGGGCGTGAAAACAACAATAAGTAAGGGAAAAATAAAGAGCAAAGGGAGTAGAATTATCTGAGAGGGACAGACAAAGGGGGGAGTGGAGGAGGCGGATGGCTCGTATGTGCCATCGCTAGAGACGAAGGTCCCAGTAGGAGGGGGACGGCGATGACGAGGAGGTAGGTGCATGCGCAGGTGTGACGATGGAGGCAAAGGCAACTGGGCCACCGGTATTGTGGCAAAGCGACGAAAGAAGGAGATAAAGGTCTTCGGAGCTTGCTGGGAGTTTGGCTGGAGGGGAAGAGAGGAAATTAGGGGTTATATCCAGCCAAATCAAGCTGGGGATCTACGACAGGGTCAGGGGAAGCTTTTATAACCTCTGGCGGAGGGCCTTGTGCTTGGAAGGCAAGCTTCCAAGCACAGCTTGCCTTCCAAGCCCGGGCAAGTCACCAAAGTTGGAAGGTTGAAAAGACTCAAATCTCTCATGCGTTCGCATGAGAGATTGGGTGGGAATTGGAGCTCTAAATTGGGTTTACATGAACGGGAATTCCTTAAAGAAACTCCCTTTCAAATTTGAGAGGGATTCTCTAAGGAATCAGGGAGTTGTTTCCCTTGAATCCTCGTCGGAATAGGATTCCCTCCGCTGTATGGTAGAGGGACCTAATTGCAAAGAATGACGAGGAAGCTAAAGGGTATTTGCAAGAGTTCTCAAAAGTTAGGGGTATAAATGTCATTGGGCTGGACTAATTTGCAAAGTAGGTCAAGGTGAATTCCCCTTTGCTCCAAATTCTGGTATAAACTTAATTTGGACCTAAGGAATTTAATGGTGAAGTTGGATTTTGGGTTTGACCACGTTTGACTGGGAAATTTACATAAAAACCTAATTTAGGGCAAACATTTGACTAGGACCCCTATTTAAGTCAAAATAGGTTCTAAAGGCCAAATTGAAGGTTATAAACCATAGAGGATATTTTTCCATGAATTTTAGAGGGTTTAGGTGAATTTTATCCTGACCAGAACCTTGTTGAATTAAGTAGGTCTATTTTAGGGTTACTAGAAGTCATTTAATTCCCAGATTTCAAATGAACCCTTTTTTGTTTGAACCAACCCACTTTTTATCTTTTTAAGACAATTTGACCTATGTTTAGACCCTGAGAAATCCCGTTGTTTCACTGCAATGGTAAAATTGTAGTTTTACCCCTTGTTTCTTGCTTTTCTTTCAGAAGAGTTTTCCCTTGAGTTATGACCTCCAGTTAGTTATGTAGGAGCTTTTGTTCTCTTTTCTAGGTCAAAATGAGTGCAGGAACCTTCATGACCAAAACTGAGGATGAAGCCTAGACACTATTTGAAACATTAAGTGACAATTCCACACATATGTCCTTTACCTATCAAGAAAGAAAATCATCAATCTTGCAAAGGAAGATAGAGGCCCATGAAGCCGGGGCTACTCAGGATTTGGCTTATCAAATTCAGTTGTTAAACAAAAACTTTGATAGGCTTTTAGCAAACCCCAACATGAACCAGCAAGCAGCCTCTATCTTTCAGGCTTCAAGTGAATGCTCCATTTGCCAAAGCACAACGCACGCCACTGCAAAGTACCACCAAGAAAATCAATTCCCTAAGTTGATTCAGGTTGACTTGAACGTGGCCCAAGGTTTCCGCCCACCTCCTCGTAATAACCCTTATTCCAATACCTATAATCCAAGGTGGTGGAACCATCCAAACTTCTCTTGGAAGCAAGGTGATGCTTCTAACTCAGGGAGTATAGGACCCCTACCTCCCCAACCCATATACCAGCCATCCTATGAAAACCCTCCTCAGAATAAGCCCTTTGAGATGGATGAACTTAAAGCCATGATGAAAATGATGCTAGAGCATCAGAATAGGTCATCCAATCTCAGAATAAAATGATTACTGATATGCAATCCCAAATTGGTCATCTTACTGAGGTAGTTAGGCAACGTGATCCGAGGAAGTTGCCTAGCTCTTCTGAGGACAACCCAAAGGGCAAGGGGGTCATATTCAGGGAGCACGCCCAATGAGAAGCTCATCATGGTCTTTAATTACCCCTAATTAACTAGTCTTCCTAGTTAATTAACTAGAAATATATAAATAAATGGGTTAATTATTAAATAAGGGTTAAATAGTAAAGGACCTTAAAATAAGTTAAAAATGCTATATTATAATCCAATTAATATTATTAATAATTTAATTAATAATTGGACTCGAAATATTATTAATAATCCATTTAATTAATATGTTAACTAACTTAAGTATAATATATACCTAAGTATGTAATAACTTAAGTAACATTAAATAAATTAATCTAAAAAGGTCAAAAATGTAAATTCAAGGTCTAAATATAATATTTGTCTTATTTATAATCATATATAAAAAGTTGAAAAAGATTTAAATTAAAATAAACTTTGAAAACCTGAGTTTACATTTTAGTCCTTAAATTGTATTTCAATTGGGTCCTTATTCTTCAGTTAGGTCCTTAGTTTTCACTTCAAACAAGTCCCTGAACTTCTTCTTCATTTCTTCTTCAACAGTCTGGACGGCTGATGATAGGAGGTTCGTCCACCGCCTGATCACCGCCCATCTGACGTCATACCTTCTCCAAGCTCCTGGTGCTTGTGCTCACCATCGTCTTTTCATCCACCGGTCTGGATGATGCCAAAATCCTATTTTACTGTTGGAGATAACCTCATCAACGCCGGAGAAGACACTGGTGGTTACTCCCCTCCTAGCCACTTCTCTGTCCAGATTCCACCTCCATCTCAGCCGCCGCCACCTATAAATACCCCTCTACACCCTTGATTTCCACTAAGTTGGCTCCCTTCCCTCTTCTTCACTAAAGCTGACTTCGATAGGATATTCTCTCCAAACTCCGACGAATTTCCTCCACCTCAACCGACTTCCTCCATCCATCTTCAATAGCTCTGGATCTCCATCGAAGTCAGCCCAGTCTTCTGACACAAGTACTGACTAGGAGCTCTCCTCTGCTTCACCTCACAACTGCCCGCCGGAGATCTTTCGACAACCCTTTGATTTCCTCCTCCACCATGACCCTTCGACAGAGATCTCCTATCCCCTTCGTCCAGGAAACAGTAGATTAGGTAGGTAGATTAGTTAGGTTAGATAGTTAGGTAGATTAGGTAGTGTAATGTTAGATTTAGCATTCATCTTCCTCAACTCCGGCGAGCTCCTTGAGCTTGTCAGGAGCAATTATTTTATCTTTTTAAGTCACCATTCACCTTCTTGAATCTTCCATGAACATTTCTATCAATTTTAATTACTAAATAGATCATTTAATTGCCTAAACCACCTCCACCTTCACCAACTACTTCTGCTATCCATGGCAGCAATAGTTGAGTTATTTCCACCTTCACTAGGTCCTCCACCATATATTCATCACCTAAGGACCCTAATTCTCACTCTAATTTGAATAATTACCACCTATACCTAAACGCCCAATTTTTGTCTATGGTGGCTCAGGAGTAGTTCAAATCATTAATTATACATATATATAGCACTGCAAATATCTGTTGACTTGTTTCCTCCATTCAATTGAGTGGGAAAACAAGTCCTGAGCCTAATCCAACTCAGATTTTTTGTAAAATGAATTCATTGTTTAATCTTTACTTTAATGGATAAATGACGAAATTAATTAGTTCCTAAGGTTCCTTGTGACCTCAGGAAGCTTTTTGAATCCTTAATGACATAATTTCACATCATTTGTACACATTTTACCTTTTTCTGGACTCACCGGAGCTCCGATGAGCTCCGACGAGTCAAAACAAGTTCTTCAGCCTATTAAACTTGGTGTGAAGCTCCAAATCAATGAATTGAGGATCAGTGATCATGTTGAGACATTTAAATTGAGATTTTAGTGTTTGGAGTCGCTGATAGGTCTTCATCTTCTCCAACTCTGACGAAGTTGGAGATGATTGACAGTTAGGTTTTAGATTTGTTTAAAAGGTCTGAAAGCTTCAATGTTGTGCCCTGAGTTCATTCCCTTGATTCAACCACTGTAACAACCCTTGGTTTGTCCTGATGAACAAACACCTTTAGAAGCTCAGGCGATAAGCTTGAAACCCTAGGAACTTTAGTTGAAACACCTTTTTAAGGGTCTGAACCTATTTCTGAAGTTGAGAAGATATTTTAGGCTTTAATTTCATCTGAAAAGGTTAAACTTAGAAAGTCAAAATTTGAGTCTTTACAGTCAAACTTGAGTCTGATCTTTGGATTCTGGATTCAATCAAACGAATTAATGAGTTCAAATTGTTTCTGAGATGATTGTGAATGATTTAGACGAGATTTAAGTGAGCTCTGATCAAATTTTTGGTAGAAATTGAATTCTATTCAATTTGGGTTATTTTCGAACCCAAACTGATGACAGTAGATTTTTGATGAGATTTGAATGAAAAATCTGCCCAAATGGATTCGCAACAACCTCTAGAAGTTGTTTGAATTGATTAAGGAGTTTAGCTGTCTGTTAGGACCGTTCAAAGTTTAAATCATAGAACTGAAGCTCCCTGAGAAGCTTTTAGCTTCTGCAGCCTTTCTAAAGCTTCTGAGAGCTTAATACCTCCACCAACAGCCGTGGAATTAACCTTTGAATCCCTTTAAGACTTCATCTATAAGTCAAAGTCCAATCTGTGGACTTTAGAACCATAACTCCACCCTGCAAGCCATTTTAGACGTAGGCAAACCAAAACCTTCACCCTTCAAATTGAAGAGCTTAACTTCCCCTTTGTATCAAATTGACACTTCAATTAAGTAGAACTTCTCAAGAGCTTTCCAACAAGCTTTTACTTGCTTGGAATGGAGCTTTGAGCTGGTAGGAATCAACGTTTGAAGTTCGGTCTAGGAGAGGGAAACTTAGTCCCACCTCGGTAGAATCTGAGCGTCCGCATGGGTATAAAACGATTTTGTGATATGGCCTCTTCAGTCGACAGCGCATGGCGCAAGGAAACCGAATGAACATTGGGTGTGTGTTTGAGCACGTGTGTGCCCGGGGGCGTGCGAGTGTGGGCCTGTGAGGGCGTGTGCATGGGCCTGGGAGGCTGTGAGCCAGATGGGCTCGAAACTATGAACTGGAAATAAATTGAAACTAAATAAACCAGGCTTGGACCTAGTAGGGTCTGGTCCCACCTTGAGAGGGGTGTTGTGTATCCCCAACTATCCAAGCCGGCCATTAAGAACCTAATTTTTGGTTTAAATAGATAAACCGGTTCGGTTTAGAAGGAAGGTCTACAAGAGTTCTGAAGGGAAAAATGCTAAGGCTCAGAAGTGCTAAGGAGAAGAAGCAAAGGAAAGGAAGAGAAGGAGAAGAAGCAAAGGCAGAGAAATGAAGGTTGAACAGACAAGGGCTAAAGAGAGAAGGTAGAGAAGGAAGAGAAGAAAGAAAGACAAGAAGACTTGTAAAAGAAAGAGCTCGAGAAAGGTTAAGGAAAAAGATTAAAAAGAAGATTAAGAAATAAATAAGTAAAAAGAGAAAGAAAGAGAAAAAGGTAAAAGAAGAAGAAGAGAAAGAAAGAGGCTGATGACAAAGAAGAGAAAGAAATGGTTTAATTTCTTGCACATTTTTAATTCCTTTTAAGTTTAATGTTGTAATAAGGCATATTTCCATTAGTAATACTTTCTATTGCCTTGATCTCTTGAAATAAAAAGAAATAAACATGTTTACTTGTTGTTAAAGAAGATCATTTGTGTAAATGTGTTTTCTTATGGAATTTTGCATGTTCTTTTAATTTGAAATCATTAAGAAAAGTTCATGTTCTTAAAATAAATTTAATTATACTCTTTATAAGTAGCTTAGACTTAATGGTGAATTCTAAATAAGCTATGCCTCTTAATGAACAACCTGAACTCAACCAGTTAAAAGAAATAAAATCTAAAATGTTAGGTTAACTTGACCTTATACTACTCAATCGACACAAATTCAAGTTGACCTAAGTTACTTTCTTCTGCACATAATTAAGCACAATTAACTTAATTAACTATGTTGAGGAGGTGACATATCAACGCCCAAGCTGTGACCATGCTGAGGAGTGGAAAGAAAATTGACAAGCCTGATAACACTCCTATGGTTACGTCTCAGGATTCCCCTCCTACACCCGACCTGACTTCATCTCCACCGAGGAAGAGCCACACCACTCCCCCTCACTTGAAATCACCCACCTAGAGGATGTCGTCAATTTGCCACCCCTCTCTCGTCATGACGACCCCTCTACCCAGAAGCTGAGGGTGCCTTATCCAGAGTGCTTATATGCTCCTGGGGAATCTTCTGTTGGCTCATCTGGAGCCAAGGATAGGACGGAAGAGATTATGGACACTTTTAGGCAAGTTCAAATCAACTTGCCTTTGTTGGAAGCTATCAAACAGATCCCATCCTATGCCAAGTTTCTGAAGGACCTGTGCACCCAAAAGTGATGATCTAGGAAACAGGTCCAAACCAAGGTCATCCTGCCTGACCATGTTAGCTCGATGCTCCAACATGGAACACCCCCAAAGATGAAAGACACAGGGGCCCCATATATTTCAGTGGTTATAGGAAACCAACACATTGACGAGGCTCTGCTCGATCTGGGTGCGGGGGTGAACATTTTACCGAGTTCTGTCTACGATCTTTTGGGAGGAGGCAAGTTAAAGCCTAGTCCAGTCATCCTCCAAGTCACAGACAGATCACTTAAGACACCATGAGGATTACTAGAAGATGTCCTTGTGAGAGTGGAGGACTTCTTCTTCCCTGTTGACTTGCTGGTGCTAGATACTGACCCATCTAATAAGCCCACAAAGCCATCTATTATTCTAGGATGCCCCTTCTTGGCCACAGCCAATGCCTCTATCAATTGTAGATCAGGGGCACTTAAAATGGGATTAGGGAACAAGAAGATCCGGTTGAATGTTTTTGATACTTACAAGTAATTCGAATTTGAAGATTGTTCTCAGATTGAAGTCGTTGATGAAATAATTGAAGAGACTACTCCAGCACTCCTATGTAGAGATCCCCTTCAAAAGGTCTTATCTAAGGACCATCCTCCGATTATGAAAGAAACTGAAAGGGAAATACCCGAATTAGAAGAGTTGCTGGGGATACACACAGAGTCTCTGTCCCCACCATGGATAATGAAGGTAGATCCACTACCTAAGGTGGGGACATCTCAACTTAAACCCTCAATCCAAAAGGCTCCTAAGTTGGAGCTGAAACCCCTCTCGAGCACATTGAAGTATGCTTTCCTTGGCCCTAATGACACGCTCCCCATTATTATCTCGTCTGCATTATCTGAATCGTAGGAGGGAGCTCTGCTTGAGTGTTCACAAAGGCACAAGGAAGCAATTGCTTGGTCAATTGTTGATATTAAGGGTGTTGATCCCTCCATGTGCATGCATCATATATACACAGACGAGTCCGTGAAACCCTTCCGAGACATGCAGAGAAGGCTCAACCCCAATATGTGGGAGGTTGTTAAAAAGGATATTCTGAAATGGCTGGATGCAGGGATTATCTATCCCATTTCAGATAGTAAATGGGTCAGTCCTATTCATGTGGTACCCAAAAAGGCAAGAATCACTATGGAAGAGAATGACCAAGGAGAGCTGGTGACCACTAGACCCTCAACTGGTTGGAGGGTCTGCATTGATTACCGCTGTTTAAACACAACTACCCAGAAAGACCATTTCCCCTTACCATTTATGGATCAGATTTTGGAACGACTGATGGGAAACAAGTACTTCTGTTTTCTTGGCGGGTACTCTGGGTATAATCAGATAGCCGTCTTTCCTGACGATCAGGAGAGCACTACCTTCACAAGTCCATATGGCACATTTGCGTTTCGCTGAATGCCATTCGGGTTATGTAATGCTCCTGCCACTTTCCAACGATGTATAATGGCTATCTTTTCTGATATGATCGACGAGTTCGTAGAGATTTTCATGGATGATTTCTCCATTTACGGCTCATTGTTTGACCTATGCCTTTCGCACCTTGATAAAGTGTTAACCTGTTGCGAAGAGGCAAAGTTGGTGCTTAGCTGGAAGAAAAGCCACTTTATGGTCCAGCAGGGCATTGTGTTAGGGCATGTAATTTCCGAGAGAGGATTAGAGGTGGATACCGCAAAAATTGATTCCATCTCTAAGCTTCCATCGCCCACCAATGTTCGTCAAGTTAGATCTTTTCTTAGCCATGTTGGATTCTATGGGTACTTCATTAGAGATTTCAGTAAAATCTCTAAGCCACTTTGCGACCTGTTAGTGAAGGATGCTTCATTCGATTTTGATGAAAGATGTGACAAGGCCTTCCAAGTCTTGAAGAAAGCCCTTATTACCACGCCAATTCTCGAAGCACCAGATTGGACCCTCCCATTTGAGCTAATGTGCGGTGATTCTGATTTTGTAGTGGGAGTGGTCTTAGGTCAAAGGGTTGATGGCAAACCTCATGTGCTGCATTATGCCAGCAAGACCCTTACGGATCCTCAGCAAAAATACACAATCACTAAAAAGGAGCTTCTTGCTGTAGTGTTTGCTTTGGAAAAGTTTCGATCTTATCTTTTAGGATCCAAGGTTGTGGTGTTCATTGATCATTCTGCCTTAAAGCATCTTCTTGCTAAAAAGGACACCAAACCTTGCCTAATTCGTTGGATTCTGCTACTCCAGGAGTTTGACCTGGAAATTAAAGATAAGAAAGGAGTTGAGAATGTGGTAGTAGATCATCTGTCTAGGATCCCTATTGAGGAATCAAACCCTACTGGCGGTATCCAAGAGACTTTCCCTGATGAGTCTCTGATGGCCGTGGAGGCTAAAACTCCTTGGTTCAATGACATAGTAAACTATTTGGTCATGGGCATTACCCCCAGTACTTGGGACAAGCAGAGGTGAGATAGGTTTCTTGCTAACGCTAAATTTTATCACGGGGAGGAACCCGAGCTTTTTAGAGTAGGCCCTGACCAGCTTTTCCATCGTTGTGTCCCTGACGAAGAACAAAGAAGTGTTCTGAGTTTCTGCCATGACCTCCAACGTGGGAGACATTTTAGTGGGAAAAAGATTTCCCATAAGGTTATTCAGTCTGGCTTTTGGTGGCCCATATTATTCCAAGATGCACATACATATGTGGGCGCATGTCTACGTTGCCAGCAGACGAGAACCATTGGAAAAAAGGATGAGATGCCTTAGCAATCTATCCTCCCTATTGAGATCTTTGATATTTGGGGCATTGACTTCATGGGTCCCTTTCCTGTGTCCATCGGATATGAGTACATCCTTGTGGCTGTGGACTATGTATTGAAATGGATAGAAGCCATACCCACGTGAACCAATGACCATTCCATAGTCTTGGGCTTTGTTAAGGCTAATATCATTTCTCGGTACGGGTGCCCAAAGACAATCATAAGTGATGGAGGACCTCACTTCAAGAACGTACACTTCACATGACTACTCCAAAATTTGAGAGTCAACCACATGATAGCCACACCTTACCATCCCCAAATGAGTGGACAAGTTGAAGTGTCTAATAGGGAGATTAAGCAAATTTTAGAAAAAATTGTCAGGCCCGATCGTAAGGATTGGTCTAAAAAACTAAATGATACTCTTTGGGCCTACAGAATCGTGTATAAGACTCCCTTGGGCATGTCTCCTTTCCGTCAGGTCTATGGAAAGGCGTGCCATCTTCCCATTGAAATCCAACACAAGGCCTATTGAGCTATTAAAAACGTTAACTTGAATATAGATAAAGCAGGAAAGGCATGGATGCTAGAGTTAAGTGAGCTTGAGGAGCTTCATAATGAAGCCTATGAAACTTCTCAAGCATACAAACAATGTACAAATGTCTTCCATGATAAGCATATCATTAGAAAGACTTTTGAGCCCAACCAGTGGGTCTAGCTTTTCAATTTCAAACTTAAATTATTTCCAGGAAAGCTGAAGTACCGCTGGGATGGGCCATATGTTGTTATCAATACTTTCCCTCATGGAGCTGTAGAAATTCGGAACCCTACTTCTGGTGTGAGCTTTAAGGTAAATGGCCAACGACTTAAACCTTATATTACTCTTTCAGATGGCCAAGTTTTTGACACACTTCGGCTTGAGGAGCCTTAGCTCCTCCCACTCTCCTCCTTAGGTGATATTCTTCTATGTCTGCATTTTTCCAATGAGGACATTGTCAATCTTAGGCATTGATTGCGCAGCAATCATAGGTCTTAATTGACCTAGATTAGGCTAGGACTTAGCATAAGTTAGGGCTATTCATGCATACATAAGTATTATCTACATCTTTACTGCTTTCCTTTAGCTATGCATAAAATAAGGATATAATGTGCTGATTAAGTGTATTATGTCAATTGCAAGCAATAAGCTGATCAAGAGCTGGATCTAAAGCAGGATCTGAAGCTGGATCAGGAATAACGGGCGTTGTAGCAGAGCTAGAGCAGAAGACTTAGATTGGATGTAGGAATAATGATGTAAGGGAGTTAAGATTTGTTATTTTATTAAGTAGGAAGTAAGAAGTAAAATGTGAAGAGCTTAGGTCCATCCTAGCCCTAGGATAGCCTAGAGACTTCCCCAAGCCTTAGCCACCCTTAGATTAGGTCATAGCACCCTAGGAAGCCCTAAAACCCTAGTTCCAACCCTTATCTAGACGTCCAGGAACCCTAGCCAACTCTCGCACACCTCAAACCTACTTCTGCAGTGTTATTGGATGTCCAAACACTTTGTCAAACGTTCAATTTCTGCAAAATACCCAAAATAGAACCTAGATTTCCCCCTGACTCAAATTGGACGTCCAGAACTGAAGTCTGGACTTCTAATTTTTGAGTATAAGACATCTGACACTATTATTAGACGTCTGATACTGCTCTTTAATTCCTGTTTTGAGATTCAAGCCTTGATCTTGAATCTCTAGGTCCCTAAACCCAATTCCAACCCTATAGGAACCTAAATTAAGGTGCCCTAACCCTAGTACATCACCTCTAGACCTCCCTAAGGGCAAAATTAGGTCCTCACTAAACCTAATTGACTGGGATCTTGGTCAATTCCATCAGCCTATTCAATTGGACTCATTGAGTCCAATTGAGCCCTGATCTCAGCACACACTGTCCAATTGGACTCAGTAAGAGTCCAATTGACCTAAACCTAAATTAATTTAGTTGTTTTACTCTCAATTAAGTTTCAACACACCCAATTAAACTTGTATTAAGTTTAATTGCACTTTACCTTAGTGAATTAGGGTTTATAACCCTAATTTGAGACATACCTTGACCTAAACCCACTAGAACCTAACCTAATCAACCTAGCCACCTAAGTTTCGACCCACACACACCCACACACACCATCCACACAAAAAAACCTAACCTAGAGTTCTCTAGAACTCTCTACCATGTGTGGTTGCCTTGGTTGCTAAAATTAGCAACCAAGAGCCATTCAATTTTGAGATCCACATTTGGTGGATCTAAAAACCACCATCCATCCTCTCTCTCTCTCACTCTCCCACGAGCTTCCACCATAGGCCTCTCTAGAGAATTCCAGCTTCCCTTAGGTCTATAAAAAGACCTAAGGGGTGGCCATTTGCACCCATCCACTTTTTGGCCATACTTGCTTGGCCCCATCCACCTCCACTTAGGCTAGCTACCACCATCTCCACCACCATCTCCACGAGCTGAGCACCACCATGAAGGACACCATGCCAGGATATTGGATCACTCCTCTCTCTCTCTAAAGGTCGGCCTAAGCTCCATTGGCCGCCCCTCATTCTCCTCCCGATCACTCCAAGGCCATCGGAGACCACTTCCAAATGCCCTTCTGTTCTGCTAGATCTAGATTAGTAGTTTATGCTCTTCATAGTTTTACTGCTTTTATTTACTACTTATTAATGTAGTCCTTATTCTCCTACAATGATGCATGCAAAATCCCCTTGTAGATTCCTGCATGTGATCGTTTTCTGATAGCTAGATTTACATTTTTTAGTATTTATGTACAAGCTTTCCTCTACGTTTCATGTTGTAAACACCTCTCCAAATGAATGAATGAAAGATACATTTTTATATATATCTCTATATGTTTGAAATCAGCATGAGCTTAATGATTGCTATCTTTTCTGCGTGATTCAAGTTGCTTGTTTCTACTTATTTATCTATTTTGTAACAAGCATGTCGTTTCCTGATAATATAGAAAATCTGACTATAGATGCATTTTCGATAAATAGTCACCACCTTACTAGAATTATGCGCACAGAAACCCACACTTTCACCTTTGTGATCTATTTAACACACGCTCACGTAATCAGGGTTCATAATAGAAGTGGTGAAATTTTAATCAGAAGACTGAAAATCGGCATGCGATTTTGAACAAAGTAGAGCCATAAAAGATTGAATTCAAAAGTAAAATAAACGCCTCCCAGAGACGAACGACCGGGACTCAAGTCTTGTTATCTTTTATTAAAAATCTTTGTTTGACCGTATTGCACACTATACTACGATGTTTTCCTAGCAAACACACACCCTACGCATCACGAACAGGCATCAGGGGGTATAACTTGAGAATGTTTATAGTATTTATAAATATTTGCATACATTTAGGATAGTGATAAATAAAAAAAAAATCATTTATTTTCTTGAGCTGAATTGGTTAGTCCCTAGCAAAACATCTTTGTCATGGAGGTGTCAATAAAGATTTTTCTTCTTTAATTATTTCTTAAGTTTATAATCTAGTACATTTACTTCACTTGCACGTAGACTGGGTAATGGATCTTTGAAGAAAATCAATAAGCATTTTTAGTCTACTGAAACCTTGGACAGTTAATAGGGAGTCAGGCATACTATCTTCTAGTAGATGCACCTCATATTTGTGAGAAGAAAGTAGAGAGATTGCTGGTGCACTAAGTCTAGTGCAAGGACTCTTAAGTTTTGAACAATTAGATGATGATACCTCAGAGTTAAGCATAGTTTTCACTCTTTTTTCCTGTGTATGTACATTGTGTGAATTCCTGAGAGTCACCAAATAAGACAGATACATAGAGATTGAGTCTTAATAAAGCTATGACTATGGTGGATGGTTACGACCGTCCTTCATAAAGTCCTCAGCTAAAGGAGGGTAATAGTGTCAAAGGTCAAAAATACGCTTGTCCTATCCATTCCTTCTCGGTGCCGAGGGTAGGCACTTCCACCAAATAAGCCACGCAATATCCTCTTGACCATCATCATCCCTAATAATGCCTCATAAATAAAATCTGCATCGTGTTATGTTGATTTATAAAGAAAGAAAAAGAAGGAAAAAAAAAGAAAAGAAAAAATTATAGTTAGAAAAAACATATTAAAAAATAAATAAAAATTTAAAAAAAAGAGAGAAAAAGGAAAAGAGAGAGAAAAGAAAAGGAAAAGAGTCCAAGTTTATAATTTTATCTTCGTGACGTTGTTTCTGAGGCAACAAAAACATCCATCGCGATCCACCAAATATGACCCATACCTACCTTTCAGTATTTCTGATCACCCGAACACTGGCTGAAGACTTTAACTTAGTTGTAGAGTTATTAGGACTTTAGTTGAAGTGTGAATCCATGTGAGGTCACCAAACAGTGAGTACATTTACCAAATCTGGTGAGATTCGTGATCTCAGAAAGAAAACAAAGAAAAGAGTGAGGACAACGGAACATCAAGAGATCATAGTTGTTTAGCTTCTCTTTGGGTTGACTCATTTGATAGTTTGGAGAGTTAAGAGTCTGCAGTACTAGACTACAAGTAGTACCAGATGAGCGTAAGCCACCAAGTATAAATCCATTTGACTTTGTCTCTCCTACCTAAGCCAAAAAGCTGGGGTCAAACTACAGATTATTTTCTACTTTATCCCCAAGGGAAGAAGTTACCTATCCCAATAAAATTTACTAAGGGATAAGTACAAACTGCAAATGAAAGTTGGCTTTTCACTTGAATCCGTTACTTAGGCTATTATCACTTCACAATTGTCTGGATCTCTAAGTTTTTGGAATAAGGGAAGAAGAAATCTCTTGGTTACTTCCATTATTTTTCACTTTTGCTAGGGACTAGCAAAATTTAGGCTTGGGAGCATTTGATGAGACCACATTTGTGGTCTAATTAATACATAAATGCCTAATTATTATGGTAGCATCTACATATACAAAGCATACTTTGATATGTAAATAAATTAATGTTTGCATATATGGGCATACATGCATTTCATGTATTAGTTTGGATGATTTTATAAATAACCCTATTTGTTTTTCTTTTGTTTTCTTCCTTCCAACAGAATGTGCAACTCCTTCCAGACTCAACGTAACGCCTGCGTGCTTCTTCGCACTCCCACCAGCAGCCAACAATGCACTCGTGCCCATCCAAGGCAATTGTGCATCCCACAATCTCGCAACAGCAACCTCTCCAAACCACCCCATCACCAAGACTGTTGGAGAGGATTTCAGCGAAAGAAATAAACTGAGAAGAGTTAAAAAGAGGCACAGCGGGCCCCGGGGGGGATCTCTTTCCTTCCTCTCCACCATGAAGCAGAGCCTGCACCGTGGAAGCTGCGTGCAATGTGGCCCTCTCAGTGTGCACCGGGGCGCCACCGTGAACTCCTCGTCGATCGGTGGTGTGGTGATAGTGCACTGCTCTGCAGCCAACCCCCTCTCGCAGCCAACACCGTGCACTAGGCCGCACGTCCCATTCAGTCTCCTTTCCATGTGTTGCCCACATGCTCTGCGCGTGCTAATCAGTGCCCCATCACGGCCAGAACCACCCGCCTGCACTCCAGCAAGCACCCGTGTTCAGCCACCTAGCAGCAGCTCCGGCCAGCGAACAGCAGCCCCACTATGTGAGTCCCCCTCACCGCGCAGCCACGCCCGTGAGTGCCCACTTCCATAACTGGTCCCCTCTTCTTCTTCTTCCTTTTCTTCCTTCAACTCGCCTGCAACCAAACCGAAGGAACCCACCACAACCCCGTAGCCAACCATCTCGCCGGCTACGCCCATGCGTAGCCGCGCTCGCGGGCAGCCATGCCCTTGTGCGAACGCAACACCTCCGCACGTAGCAACCACCCACGTGCGGTGCAGCCCCTACCGCTCCTCTCCACCGCCACCTACTGTCCAGCCAACCACCATCGGCCATCCCCCACCTCACAGTTATCGTCCACGAGATCCTCTCCTCCGGTGGAACTCCTCCACCCAAGCAAACAGCCAGTGATGCCTCCTCCAATGTGCGGCGAATAGAGAGAAAGTTTCCTCTGTTTTAGAGTGAATTAAAATTTACATTTTTTTCCTTTGTCAATTTAATATTTGGATTATTTTATTCAGGTGAAATTTCATGGGTGCACTTACAATTTCGTGAATTGGCTTAACTTATGTTATGCGCATCATTTAACATTGAAATTGAATTCAGATTTTCATGCAATTCAAAATTACATGATATGCCACTACACATGCATCATCTACATACTTTTGGGAGCTTGATTTCTGATGTAAAATTTACATATATAGTCCATAACTTCTCATGAAATTGCAAGTTCCATTTAGAATAGCATATTCATTGAATTGATTTCGCGAATGTGTCTATGAACATGATGACTCTCTACTTGTGAATTTATCGGATCTATTCCTCCCTATGGATACGACCTGATCCTAGTGGTTAGAAATAGTTTATGTGTTGATCGAGAGATTTTCCACCACCTTTTGTGATACAACAACTAATTATCTTAATATTAATTATTGAAAGTGAAATTCTCTCTACCAAATATGTTTTGTTGTGGCCTATGCAACGGATCCAAGTGAAAAGTCAATCCACATCTAAAGCTCGTACTTGACCCTTAGTAAAAATCTATTAGGATAGGCAGACTTCTCCCCTTGGAGTTATAAGGTAACCTATATATTCAACCCCAGCTTTTGGGTTAGGTAGAAGATTTTTGAGTCAAGTGGATTTATTTTTGGTGACTTACACTAATATGGTGCTACATATAGACTAGTACTTTAGAACCTAAATTTTCAGATTATTAAATAATTCAACTCAGAGAGAGGCGAGAAACTGTGCTCTCTTCAGTTCCTTTGTACTCGTTCTCTCTCTTTCTTTCTCTTCCTTTTTCTTTTTCTTTTTCTTTTTCTTTTCTTACTTTTTGAGCTCACAATCTCACCAGATTTATCAGTATATTTGGTGGTCTCTCCTGGTACTAACACTTTGATTAGGTTCTAATAACTCTACAACTAAGTCAGAATTCCTCAGCTCGTATTCAGGGGGCCAGAAATACAGAAAATTAGGTTAAGGATGTATATGGTGGATTGTGAGGGTGATGGGTGTTGTTGCCTCATTACACTTGAAATAAAATCTAAGAACACTTATGAACTCTTTTTTTTCTACTTTTTTTTTGTATATATATTTTTTTTCTATATGCATAGACATATATACCTCTTTTTTTTCTTTATTTTTTTTAAACATCTATTAACACAACACAATAACACATATGACTCTTATTCACGAGGCATTATTCAGGATTGGGGGATGTTCAAGAGGATATCGAGTGGCTTATTTGGTGGAAGTGCTTATTCTCGACATCGGGAAAGGAATGAATAGGACAGTGTATTTCTGACCTTGACATTAATACCGTCCTTCAGCTGAGGATTCCACAAAGGGCGGTCGTGACCATCCACCTCAATCCTAGTTTTATCAGAACCCTCTCTCTACGTATTTGCCTTATTTGGTGGCTCTTAAGAGATTAGCACTAAGAACGTGTACGCAGAAACTGAGAGCGAAAACTATGCCTAACTCTGAGTGTCATTATCTCATTATCCAGAGTTTAAGATTCCTCATACTAGCCTTAGAGCACCAGTAGACTTTCTATTCTCACCTCACACTTGTTTGGTGGATCTGTTAAAAGATAGTTTGCCTGACTCCCTAATTACTGTCCAAGGGTTTAGGAGAAGAAGCATTGCTTCTTCTCGACAAACTAAAGGCACTTATCGGTCTTCACAGAGGATCCATTGCAAATTCTACGTGTAAGTGTGAAATTATGATGGATTCTAAACTCAGGAATCAACTTAAGAATATATCCCTAATAAAACCTTAATAAAAAATTTTTATGCCTAAATGCATTTTTTTTTCCATACATAAAGATAAGACATGCAATGTCCACTCCCCCATGCCTATTCATTACAATGTCCTCATTGAAATGTACACATGAAAATCAAAATATAATAAGCAAGAGGAGGGGATATCACCTAACTATGCTTATTAATCTAGGTCAGCGTGGATGCAGAAGATGCAGAGCTACCTATAATGAATACTAGGTTGCCTCCCAACCAGTGCTAAGTTTAACGTCATTTGCCGAACTTAGTTCAGCTCCAATAAGATTCTAGAAGGTTGATGTGACCATCTGGAATGGGATCACAATTCTGAGTGATATAAGGTTTCAACCTCTGACCATTTACCTATGTTTCAAGACTAGACTTGGGATCCAGGATAAGCACAGCTCCATGAGAGTAGACTTTTCTTACAATGAAAGGACTTATCCACTTTGATCTTAATTTTCTCGGAAAGAGTTTCAAGCGTGCATCAAATAACCAAACCTTTTGATTAGGGACAAATCTTTTTCTGGAGATGTATTTGTCATGTAAAGCTTTTGTCCTATTCTTATAGATTCTTGCACTTTCATAAGCATCATTTCAGATTTCATCCAATTCAGTCAATTGGAGTTTTCTTTGTGGTCCAGATTGATCAAGATCGAGATCAAGTTCAACGAGCAAATGGCAAGATTTTCCATAGACCAGACGGAATGGGGACATTCCAATCGAAGTTTTATACACAATCCAGTAGGCCCATAGAGCGTCATCCAATTTGGTAGACCAATCTTTCCAATCCGCGCAGATCATCTTTTGAAGGATCCTTTTAATTTCTCGATTGGAGATTTCAGCCTGTCCGTTGGTCTACGAATGGTATGGAGTAGAGATTATGTGAGTGACTCCATACTTGGCTAGTAAGGTCCTGAATTGATTGTGAGTGAAATGGGACTCGCCATCACTAATCAAAGCTTTGGGTACATCGAACTAACTAAAGATGTTCTTCTTTACGAAGTTGATGACCGCTTTATGGTCATTGGTTCAGGTTAGGATGGCCTTAATCCATTTGGATACATAGTCGACTGCCATCAGAATGTACAGGTACCCAAATGAATGGTAAAAGGTCCCATGAAATCAATGCCCCACACATCAAAGATCTCGACTTCAAGGATTGGGTTTAGGGGCATCATATCCTTCTTGGTCATGTTTCCTAAATTTTGGCAATTGATACATGACCTACAGAAGTTGTACGAATCGAGGAATAAAGACGGCCAATACAAGCCACTCTACAGTACCTTGGCTGCCGTCTTTTTTCCTAAAAAGTGACCTCCACAAGCATAAGTATGGCAGAATTCTAGTACACTTGTGATCTCTTCGTCTGAAATATAATGACGGATAACCTGATCCGCACAAACTTTCAATAGCTCTGGGTCGTCCCGAAAGTAGTATTTGGCATCGAAAATCAACTTATCCCACTTATGCTTAGGCCAATCCATGGGTAGTTTTCCAATGGCCAAATAGTTGACAATATCTGCAAACCAAGGTAGTTTGCAAATAGTCAAGAGAGTCTCACCAGGGAACAAATCACAGAGTTGAGGAGTTGTAGAGTCTATAAGGATTCTGGAGAGATGAACTACTACTACATTTTGGGCTTCAAATTTGTCTTTAATTTCTAAATCAAATTCTTGTAGCAGAAGGATCTGTCTGATTAATCTAGGTTTTGCATTCTTTTTAGACATCAGGTGCCTTAATGCAGTATGATCTGTGAAGATTGTGACATGAGATCCCAGTAGGTAAGCTCTAAACTTCTCTAGAGCAAACACTATGGCTAGCAACTCTTTTTCTATAGTGGTGTAGTTTCTTTGAGCTTCATCCAAGGTTTTACTAGCATAGTAAATCACGGATGGTTTCTTGTCTACCTTTTGTCCCAAGACTGCCCCAACAGCAAAATCAGAGGCATCAGTCATGATTTCGAAAGGATGATCGCAATTAGGAGGTTGTAAGATGGGAGATTATGTAATAGCCTCCTTCAGCTGATTGAAAGCCCTTAAGCAATTGGAGTCAAAATCAAAGGGTTGATCTTTTGCTAGCAAGTTGCTTAAGGGTCTCGCCACCTTAGAAAAGTATTTAATAAATCACCGGTAAAATCCCACGTGTCCAAGGAATGATCTCACTTGCTTAACCGTCGAAGGTGGAGGGAGTTTAGTTATAGCATCCACCTTGGCCTTATCCACTTCGATCCCCTTTTCAGACACAACATGGCCAAGAACTATGCCATCCTTAACCATGAAGTGACTTTTCCCAAGATAGAACAAGATTCACCGCAATGCATTTCTGTAGAGTCTTCTCTAGATTGATTAGACATAAGTCAAAAGAGTCCCCAAACAAAGAAAAATCGTCCATGAAGATTTCCATGAAATCACCCACCATGTCTGAAAAGATTGCAAGCATGCACCTTTGAAAGGTCACCGGTACATTGCATAATCCAAAAGGCATTCTACGGAAAGCAAATGTTCCGTAGGGACATGTGAAGGTTGTTTTTTCTCGATCATTGGGGTGGATGGCTACTTGATTGTAGCCGGAATAGCCATCCAAGAAATAGAAGAATTTTTGGCCGGCTACTTTTTCCAAGATTTTATCAATGAAGGGTAGTGGAAAGTGGTCTTTCTTCATTGTACTATTCAGCTTCCTGCAGTCGATGCAGACTCTCCACGAGGAAGCTGTGTGGGTTGGAATCAATTCCCCATTGTTATTAGTAATCACAGTTAGCCCAGATTTCTTAGGAACCACTTGTATAGGACTGATCCATGGGCTATCAGAGATTGGGTAGATTATTCCTGCATCTAACCACTTAATTATTTCCTTTTTCACTACCTCCCACATGTTGGGATTCAATCATCTCTGCATTTCCCAGGAGGGTCTTGATCCATCCTCAGTGTAGATTTTATGGGTGCAATAAGTAGGATTGTTTCCCCTTAGATCATCTACTGCCCAACCAATTGCTCTACTGTTTCTTCCCAAAACTTGAATTAATTGATTTTCCTGAGTCTGGGTTAAGTAAGAGCTAATGATTACTAGATGAGTCTGATCATGAAAAGGTTTAAGTTCAGGTTTGGGTCCTTCGAATAAAGGGTCCAATGGTGGATCATAGTTACCCTCAACAGGTCTAAGAATCAAGTCAGTGATTGGTGGGCTGACCTCTTCATTGGTTTGGGTGTCAAGGCCTACAGGATCAGATTGGGATATTCCTAATTCCATACAATATACAATAGTATGATCCTCATAATCTTCTATCATTCCACAGTCCTCAAATTGTTTAATGGACTTAAAGATGTTAATCTTGGTTTTCTTATCCCTGAATTTGATTTCCATATTGCCAGATTCACAATCAATGTTCGCCTTGGCAGTGGCTAAAAAGGGTCCTCCTAGGATTATTGGGGTATTCTTCAAGTTTTCTATTACCTCCATGTCAAGGACCAAGAAATCTACTGGGAAATAAAAATCATGGACCTTGAAATTATATCCTCAATAATCCCCCTTGGCATGGTCACAAATCGATCAGCTAATTGTAATTTGACCTTAGTAGGTTTTAGCTCTCCAAAGTTGAATTTTTCATATAACATAGTGGGGATCAAATCTATGGAGGCACCTAAATCTAATAGAGCCCTTTCAAAAGTGATATCTCCAATAACGCACAAGATCAGGGGGGCTTCTTGGTCTTTTTGTTTTTGGGGTAGGTTTCTAAGGATAACAACACTAGCTTGTTCAGATAACACTACCCTTTTTGCTGTTTTGTCCTATCGTTTAGGTGTGCACATTTCCTTTAAAAATTTTGCACAAGTCGGGATATTCTCAATGGCTTCAAGGAGTGGTATGTTCACCTGGACTTGTTTAAAACTATCAAGCCACTCCTCAAATGGATTGGGTTTCTTTTTCCTAGGTTTATTCAAGGCTTCAGGAAAGGGTGCTTGAGAGAAATCATGAGTGTTTAGGTCTTGAACCTTGTCTTCTTGATCTCCTAGGTCAGATTCGGGCTCCTCAAGATCTTGTCTAAGTCAAGATTTAGAAGGGTATCTTGGGTCTGTCTCCCACTTCTTAAGGTTACAGCACCAGCAAAGGCGTTATGGTTGAAAGGTTGAGGTGGGTTCTGCAAAATAGGTGGAGTCTGACTAGGGTTGGCAAAACCAGGTGGGTACTAGGGAGCAGGTTGAACTACACGTGCCTGTTGCTCCCATGTGTTGCTTTGGTTAACCCTATTGAAATTTCTTGGGTTGGGGATGGGTTGGGATGGTAGCATCCCATGTTGTCTAGCATCAACTAGCTGGTCTAGTCGTCCCGTTAGTTCTGTCCTCAATTGATTCATCTCTTCCTTATGTCTCAGATTCATCTCTCACATTTCTTTGAGGACCAGACTCAAATCAGAGGGCTAGTTTTCCTAAGTAGGTTGTGGTTGATATGTGCGTGGTTGTGTATACCTACTAGGTTGCCCATAAGTGTTTGGCTTAGTCAAGTTAGGATCCTGGACGGGTTTCTGACTTGACCAAGCAAAGTTAGGATGGTTGCGCCATCCAGGGTTGTAAGTGTTTGAATAAGGCTCATTTCTAGTGTAACCCTAGAGTGCATTCACATCCTCAGGACAACTAGGCATCGAGCTGCCTAGTTCAGAATTCGAGGGCATCAAGGTCCCTCCTTGGCACCCAGAAAGAGATGGGTCCAAGTACAGTTGGCTCATAGGTGGAGTCATTGTTAGGTCATTGATGTTGTGCATTGATTCTTGACTTAGTGGGTTGGGGAGTTGGTTGTGGGTTAACATATTCATTCCTTGGGTAGTCATAGGGTTTAATCTAGATTATATACCTACGGAACTCCCACCTTTTAGAAGATTATCCAATTTCTTACCCAAATTCTCCACATTCTTTCCCACAAGTTCCACCTTGTCTAATCATTGTGCAATTAGCTCTAAATCAACTAAGTTTGAATTGTTGTTAACTTCATAAACTCCTCTTCTTGGTTGATTAGCTCTGTTAAAGGCGGACATTGAGGCATTGTTGAGGGAATTTTCACTCATATTCTCAAACAATTGAAAGGCTCTCTCAGCATCTCGACTTAGGAAATTGCCCCCACATGCCGCATCAACAAAATTCTTTAGATTATCACTCAACCCATAATAGAAAATATGGGCCAAGTGCCACTTCGGAATCCCATGATGAGGGCATTTCCTAGCTAAATCATTGAACCTCTCCCAAGCCTCATGTAGTTGTCCCCCAGGGTTCTACTTAAAGGTTGTTATGGCACATCTAAGGGCATTAGTTTTTCCTATGGGGAAGAATTTCTTTAGGAATGTGCTTCTCAGGTCTTCCCAAGTTAGGATTGGTCTACCAATTGTTCTCAACCAATGTGCAGCTCTATCTTTCAGGGAGAATGGGAACATCTTCATCATTAGGGTACCTTCATTCATGTTCCTAGGGCCAAAGGTTCTTCCTATGTGCAGGAGCTCTTCAAGGTGGTGGAAGGGGTCATCTGATTCACAGCCATGGAAGTGGGGAATCAAGTTAATGATCTGAGGTTTGAGTTCAAAATCTTCCCCATCCTAAGGTACCCTAACAAAGGGTTCAGGTTGGGCATTTAGAGGGTTGTAAAAGTCACGGAGGGCCCAGTCTACCCTTCCGTTTTGGAGTCGAGTGATGGCCTGCACTATGACTTCCATCTGTCGATCATGATGTTTGCCTTGCTTAGTGATCTACCTTAGTGACTTCCATCTGCATTTGTTCATCAATCTCTTCTTCCTCGTGGTGACTAGCCATTGCAGAGGGTTTGGATTCAGATTCTGGATAAATAGGTCTTCTCCTGGGATTTCTTTCTAATGGTGGTAGCAAATCAGGATTTTGAGATCTTCTACCTTGCATACACCAGAAGAATGTCTATAGATGAGGAGAAAATAGATGAGAGAAAACCCTACCTGCTTAATGCAAGCAATCAAACTGATCCTTAGAGTGTCAACCCTAATCAGACCTGATCATGGCTCCCCAAAACATGACTAGGTTAGATCAACCCTTGAATTACTTGGCTGACCAAAAGGTGGGACTTGGGACATCACTAAAGGTTAACGCGGTTACCACACCGACCTTTCTTGTCACCAGTGGGTCCAAGTAGACAAGGCCTTGACCTTAGCCCAATCTAGTTTCAAGTCCTCAAGTCTATTAGTCCTACCTAGGGCACGTCTACTCAATTTTAGGTTTGGGTTTGATGTGCTTTTGGAATATGATGGGCATTATGGGGGTGTTTGCCCTTAAAGTTGATTTCAGAGATGTGAAGTGCACAGGCAAAGGGTTCACAAACAAATTTTTATGAAGTATCTTTTAAGATTCAAATGCTTGTGTTAGCAAGTTTTATGATTTACTTGATTAAATATTTTCAACCAAGGTTCTGATGAGGCACACAAAGAGTTTTGCAAATCTCAATTTGTTTGATAGATTTCCTTTGAGTATGGCAATGCAGGTGTTCTCTATCCTTAGCGTGAAACCCTAAGCATAGAAAGTTATAAATGATTCTTTTAGGTCCAAAATGATGAATGGTGTGACCCAAGTAATGAAATCAATTGATCCTTATTTCACCACTAACTAGGCACTCATAAAATATTTTTTCAATAATTTTAATGCACATTGTCTATTTTTTTCAGATTTAAACTGTACTGGGGGTTTTGTAGTCTATTTTGACCCCGAATTGGTGATTAGATAATTCATGCAATCAAACTAGCAAGAAATAATTTTGTCAAATTTTTTATAAAATTCTTGACTTTCTCAAAAATTCAGTGCCATAAATTTTATTTCAATCGAAGTTGTATAAAAATTTTTATGATATTTTAAACTCCGAAAAATCAGGAACAATAACCACATTGATAATAGATTAGTGCATGAATTTTTAAAAATTTTTTGTAACTCCAATTTGTGTGAATTTTAGATATATTATTTCTGACTTTGAAATTTACATCCAATCAAAATTTGAGAATTTTTGGACATGTGGATCTTCGGGAATTGAATTTTTAAGATAAAACTTTATTTCAGCCCAAAAATCAAGAGAGAAATTTTTTTTTTCAAATAAACAAATTCTAACTAATCCTAGGGTTCAAGCAAATCCTAAACTTTCTAAATCTAACTAATCTAACCTACCGGTACTTACTTGAGATTCTAACCCACACTTTCTCCGCAGTCGTGTTTGGTTCAGATTTCTTAGTTTCCTGCACACACGAAATCGACGAAAGAAGTAGCGAGTTAGAAATCTCAAATACACATCAAAGAAAGCTTCAAAAATTTCCTTTGCCCCTTAGCAATGGCGCCAACTTGTTTGGCACGTAATTCGTGTTTTAAAAGTTATTTAGTTGTAGTATAGCGCAAAAACACGTCGACAAATAAATTTATAAAACTCTAGTGAGTATCGGGTCGTTCGTAGGGAGGCAATCTCAATTTATGCAGAAGTATTTCAATAAAACTAATTCTAACTAGATATATATATATGTATGTATAAAGAAAATATCTAGAGAATCAAAATTTTATTGCAATTAGATAAAGCTTTTCACAGTAGAAAATGCTAATAGAGACAGATAGATAGATAGAGAGAGAGAAGAAAGTGGCAGAGAAATGACGTTGCTTATGGGATGCTTGTGCGAGATGCGGTAGCACCTTAGATCTAGAGCGTCAGGATGGAGTTGCAGAGGGACGGAGAATTGCAGAGAAGACAATAGAAGAGATCTGGAGTTGATGGGAGAGAGAGATGCTTCAACTGGGGGGCCCTGGGTCTTCTTTTATAATTTTTGATGGAGGGCAAAAAAGGTATTTTAGCCTTAAAATCGTCCAACAACTCTTACCCGATCAACAGCTCTAATTTGGCCTCAAAATACCTTCATTTGCACCTAAAACACTCGGATTCAACCTGGTGGCAACATGTAGCAGCTGTTGCTTCGTCGATCTTCGATCGCGTGGCTCTGATTCCTCCTCACACATGCGCTTATCTTCTTCGCCCACTACTCGCCTTCAAAACCTGCCTCAACGTCAGTCGTCCGATCGTAACGAGCATTGCTGCCTTAGCGTCGAAGCAACCGCATGAGATCACACGTACCCACTATGCGCTCTATTCGCACAATTACGCCTGCTTCAATTTCGTGCAACGCAGGGCTCGAACCAGCATCCCACGCTTGCACGCGAGCACATGAGCTAATGCGCTATGCAAACCTTTTGTTATATATACTTGTTTGTTTGTATTTATGCTTATCCAGTCTGGGCAGGTTACTTGGCGCACTCGTGGTCGTTGGATGAAGATCCAACGGCTCACAGCGTGCGGTGCGGCCTTCCTAGATGGGGCGGTGGTGAGGGAGTAGCTATGATGGCATCACGTTACGCCATCATGGCCGTCCATCTTCTTTTCTTTGTATCTGGTGATGTAGACCTTCGATCGAGTTGATTTTTGTGCCATTGAACTACGATCATCGATTCGGATTCATTCGTGCGGTTGGATTCTTATCTGAGGCTCGAATCTTTATCCTTTAGGTCCATCACCTCCGTTCTTCTATGGACTGCACACAATACTCTGGTCGTTTGATTAGGATGATTTTGGAAGCGTTGGACTCCCATCCTCGTTCTGATTAGATCTGTTCGATCTAATCTGACATCCGCAGCTTCGAATCATCTGCAATTAAAATCATCTCTCTTTTAGGTCATAAAATGACGATATTATCCATATGACTAATAAACTAGCTATTGTGCAAATTACGATGCCTATGAATGCATTATTCTTAAGTTATACTAGAATCTAGCTTAATTCAGGTAAGTTAAGTTGCATGATTGTTGTGCAATCACCCAGGAGCTACCTAATCAAGCCCCCTCACTTAATCTCTACTCAATGATAGCTGAGCAGATGGCTCAACTGCAAGCTAATCAACAATAGTTTACTAAGACTATAACAAACCTAGCCAACCAAAGGAGACTTGCCACACCTACCCAAACTCCATGGGCTCCACATCTAACCCCATCTAATATCCCAAAGAGAGAAAATTTGCATAATCTAAATACTGCCCCTATTGAGTATAATAAATATTCTGAGGTTTTTTATGGTGCACCAGGGAATTATATATATCCAAATCAGAGCCCCACTAAAAATATCTCCACCCTCCAAGAGCAATTTAAAAATCCCTCTAATTGGAGGTCAGCTCACTCCTAGACCAATTCGGTTCCTCATCAACAACAAAACATGTTTGGAAGGTATGGTTCAAATTTGACTTTCTGTCAACCTGGGCCATCCCAAGAAGACACCAATGCCCAGATGATGAAAACCCTGAAGGGAATGCAAAGCAAGATGATGGAAGTAACCTGTGTTATTAACAATCTCCATAATTAAGTTGTGGTTACTCTGACCTAGAGACTTGCAGGACATTTACAATCCCAGCCCATACCCAACCCTATCAATCAAAGGAACCAATATCTAGGTGGAAATCAAAATCAGAACCACACTAATCATCATCCCATTAACCTGATAACTCAACATCAACCCGATTTCTAACAACAACAGGCCCCCCCACCTCCTCCCAGGCATAACTAAACTGCACATGCAGTTACATTGAGGAGTGGAGAAACCACCATCGATTCAGGGCCTTCACATCAAACTAATGAAACCCACTCTCAACCTATGCAAATTGACTCTCCGAACCCCAAGTAGGAAGAAGATAAAGACACACCTAAAACATAAGATTCAAATCATATTCTTTACCCTCAAGAACTACAATGCAATCCTTTTAAGAAAAAGAAATCAAAGCCCTCTCACCAAGATTTTTTTGACTTATTTGGGCAAGTCGAGACTAACGTCCCCATCCTAGATGCCATCCCTGCCTATGCTCAATTTTTGAGAGAAATGTATACTCCAAAGTGGTAGGCTCAGAATCTAGGAAGGGTGGTCCTTTTTGAGATAGTGAGCTCAGTTGTATAGAGCAAGCTGCCTCTCACGAAAAAGGACCCGGGTGCACCACTCATTTCAGTTGTCATAAATGACACCAACTTTTATCATGCCTCTCTTAACTTAGGTGCCTCTATTAATCTCATTTCCCCGATCTTATTCAAGGAATTCCAATTCGGTAACTTAAAACCTATTAAGGTTCAATTACAATTGGCATACGATCTACCATTAAACCATGGGGAGTTGTCAAGGATATTATTGTCAAGATCCAGAATTGTTTATTTCCAATTGATTTTCTGGTCCTTGACATAGAGGTACCTGAGGCTCTCACAAATGCCCATGTCATCCTTGGAAGACCTTCTCTAATTACTGCAAAAGCTAATATCAATTGTCATTCCGGAAAAATGGATATAAGTTGCGGTAACTAGACTATCTCAATAGATATTTTCAAAGCTACTAGGAGGTCCATTGATAATGAATTTTTTGAGGATGCCGATACTGAAATGGAAGTAGTAATTGAGTAATCTATGTTGATCAACTCTTGCTCTGCTTTGACTACCATTGATTCAGATTTTGATTATGATAATGGGGTGTTATGACCCGGTTCCCGAATCCCTACAGGACACGAGATCGGACCGACTCTACTGATCCCAAGATCCAATCGTCCAACGAGAAAGTAACCAAAAAGTAGTAAAATAAACCACATTCACCATGCTGGCAACTAACAGTAACAAAAGTACAGCAGTAAAGAAGTAAACTACTACAGTACACACCACCACAACAGTAGAAAATTAAACAAGGTGCAGGAATATAATGTGCAGAATGAAAGAATACAGAATATATAGGTACAAGAAGCTACTCACTACTACAAATGAGTACAAAAGAACTACGACTATTGGGCTCTACTGGGCCCAGCACCCTCTGCAACAGTGTGCTCTGGCTGCTCAACACCTGGACCTGAAAAAGGTTATGAGTACAAAATGTCAGCGAATGCTGAGTAGAGTGGCAACCAACTACTAAGCAGTAAAGGTGGACAGGTAGTTATTGTTTTTCAATTTCTTTCTTTCTTTAACTAATTATTCTTTCTTTCACCACTTAATTTAATTATCAGGTCTCTTTCTTGATCTCGAATGTTCCTTGTGGGAACGATCTTGATTGCAGTCTTTTCCGAAGAGTAGAAGTAGCACGTGGTGCTCTCCTGGCTGGGAGAGTCCCCCGTGGTGGTCCTACACCCAATCAACCACCCCAAGGTCACTGACAGACGTAACAGTGACTACGGCACGTGAGATAAATGCACGGGTAGCTGCCCCGCACTGGCACGCGGTCAGTCATTTCCATTAGCGGGTACGCCCAAAGTATAGCACGGAACCAGTATAGGGCATAGCCCTCCCAGTAACAAGGGTCTAGCCCTTAAGAAGCAAACAGGGATCTCGCCCCTCCATAGTCCTCACACCCTCGCCTGACTACCCTGGTTTGCCCAGTGGGCCTAACAAGTCGGTGTAAGGTGGCTAGTTGAACCCCGGGCCCCGTGGGGTGGCTAGCTCTCTCCCTACACTAGTAGCTCTCCCCGGTACTGTGTACGCGAGGGCCAAGAAGTCGATACAAAGTGGCCAATCCTAACCCCGGGTCCCAACCCAAGGGCGGCTAGCTCTGCTCTGCACTAAACAGGGGGACAGTCGCTCTCTTTGGTACTCCGTACTCAAGGGCTAGCTCACTTGGCCACTCACATTCCCAATTCCATTCCATTTATTTTCAGGAGCTCTACTCCTAATTCCCCGTAGGGTTCATGCTCATGTTTCTCAGGCTAAGCCATACCAGGTTTCATCATTTCTATTTCCATTCTCAGGTTTTACACATGCAATTTGTAAGTCTATTCCATATTCAGTTTATTTACAGATAGCTCGTGTTTCCAACATTCACTTTTTCAATTTCAATTTATATACATGCAACTCATAGTATGTCATTTAATGTAAGCAACAGGAATTCACATGCAACAGTTTGCTAACACAAGTACTTTACGTTTCACAGGTAGCTGTTATTTATTTACTAGCAATTGCTATCATTCTATCTACTCATTCAAGACTGCAATTCATTTAGTCAATACAGACAATCCAGTATTTCTAGTCTTAGGATTCATGCCATATCCTAAGTTCTAATCATTCATTCCACACAGGAAATTAGGTTGTAATTAAATTAAGGGGAACCCACTCTACCAGTAAACTAGGAGTAATAGGGGCTTGAACGGCAGGCTCGCGTGCCTCAGCAAGCCCCGAACCTGCAACGGGATAAGGTCCTACCACAAGGATCAATCACAAGAGAATACTCAGAACAGTATAGAAAGTATTCCATCAAGTAGAGGAAATCATACAGAAAACATCGATATCTTAATTACGGAAATCGGACCTCAAACGGACCCTAAATGGGTCAAAAACAGGGATTTTGACTCAAATTAGACGTCTGGAACACCTTCCAGATGTCTTAAAAGAGTCTAAAGCCATACCTCAAGTCCTGCGCCACTCCTCAGACGTCCAGGAACTTCGCTGGACCGTCTGGACCCAGTTCCAGATGTCCGACCACCTCTCCGGACATTTGGAAACGCTTCCCGTCATCTGGTGCCTCACCTAGACATCCGAACTGCGTGGGAGGGCATGTCCCGTGCCTTCCCAAAGCGAATCCTGCACACATCAACAAAAATCTTCTCAATAAGGCACGAAACAACGCTTTGACGGAACGGCCTGCATGGCCGTATCCGCAAAGAAGATGTACATTGCGAAGCTTACCTCTCAGTCGTCTAGAACCTCCTCCAGATGTCGTCTGGACATTGATCCAGACGTCTGATTCTGGGATAAACCCAGAACCAGAACTTGCCTTCGCCTTCTCGCACCACACGTGGCCGCGCCGCGCTCGCTTGCCTGCTACTCCGGCTGCAGCAGTGTTGGGGAGGACCTCCTCGACGCACTCCTCCACCTTGCACACACGCTGACCGGCCGTGAGCTCACCGGCGAGCTCCCACACAAGCTCGCGTGCTTGCTCTCCTCTCTTCCCCTTGCTGCTCCTCCTCTTCTCCCACGTCGCTCACGCTCGCTGCTTGCTGCTCGCTGCTCTCGTTGGAGGAAGGAGAAGGGTGGCTAGAAGTGGGGGTGGTGTGAGGGAGAGGAGGGGGTTATATAAGGTGTGGGGTTAGGGTTTACGTCGAGCGAGAGGAGAGAGAAGGAGAAGAAAACGAGGGTCGCGTACTGTTGGTGTCCGAACCCGGTTAGGTTGTTAATATGGTGATTTTATCGTTGAAGTGTGTATAGTAGTTAACCTAAATAGGACCTAACCATCTCTTTACAAAATTTTTGACCTAGCCTACTTGATTTTATCTTGGTCACTTTTAGGCCCAGGGTCGAACTAAAGGAAGTAGGGTTACAAGTCAAGTTTCTACGCCTTTCCTACGACGAGTCTCTTCCGTTCGTTTATTGTGTTTTTGGTATTTTTCTATTTAGATTTTTTTCTGATAATCTTGGTCCTTGAGGCACACCCTCAAAATTAGGTTCTTGGCTTTGAGCCAAATCAGGGTTTCCAAAGTGGGTCTTGCTACTCGCAAGACAGAGTACCTGCAAGTTAAAGATTATCTTTTCTCTTCTATATATTTTTTTATCTTTTTACTAACAGGAAAGCGAAACAGAAATAAAGTAAATATAGTATATATATATAGGTATATATTATATATATATAAAGGGGTGGGGGTGGAGGCAGAGACGGAGTGTAGCACGGTGTCGAGTCGATCGTCGTCTAGAAAAACGCAACCAACAGGATGAGGTGCCGCGTGGAGTGTAAGGTGGATGGTGAAAGATGTGTGCGACCACGCTTTTTGTACGCGTGTATTGGGGAATATCAGCAACTGATGCAGATATTCCCGCGATACCACGTATGGTAAATAATGTGAAAATATATATATATATATGTATATATGTAAATATATCTATATGTAAATATGGTTATAAATATATAGGTATATATATGTAGTTATATACGTATATATATATGTGTATATATATATGTATATATATATAAGTATATGTATAGATAGATATATGTATAGATCTATATATATATATGTATAAGTATGTATATATAACTACATAGATGTAAATATATATATATATATATAGTAATATATGTATATAGATATATGTAGATAGATATGTATATATATATATATATATATATATAAGTATATGTGTATATATATGTATATATATATGTATACGTATATAAGTATATGTATATATGTAGATATATATGTATATATATATTTATATAAGTATATAGATATTTATATATATATGTATGTATACTAATACTTAAGTATATAGATACTATTATATGTATAGATATAGTGTATATATATATATGTATATATATGTATATGAATATATATATATAGATATAAATATATATATATATGTATATATATATAAGTATATAATAGTGTATAGGTGTGTGTGTGCGAGAGTGTGAGTGTGTGTGTATTTGCAGAGAGAGAGGGAGAGTGTGCTGTGAGCGAGAGAGAGAGAGCGCCTACAGAGGAAGGAAAGGGTGTTTAAGCCATCTACGCGCGAAGAGGCGTCGTCTGATGGCTTCACGCGCGTGCGCAGGCGCGTATGCACGCAAGGACGTGCGTGTTGGGAGGGAGTGAGTGTGGGGAGAGGAGAGGCCCGCAGCGCACTGCGCTACAAGAAGGGCTGGAGCGGGCACTGGCAGGTGCACGCAGGCGAAGAGAGCGGGCGAGGGCAGGCGCTGGGAGAGGAGAGCGCACGTAGATGTACGGGGGCAGGTGCGGGCGACGCAGGCTGAGATGCACGCGTGGGCTGCAACCGGTTGCGGCGCACCGGGTGACCGGTTAAGTGAGAAACTCACCGATCACCCCACTGTAGCCACAGTGTTTCGCAGAAACGCGTGAAAAGTGGCTATAGTGGCCGGGTGAGCCGCGCAACCAGGAGCGGACGATGCTGTGAGTACGGGTGGCTTGTGGCTGGCTCGTGCAGGCTGGTGCGCGCGTGGAAGGGTTGCACCGGTTGGTGGCTTGCGGGCGGAACATCGCGACAGAGTACGCGGTGAGGGCTGTGTTGCGGGCGAAGGGGCGCGACAGGGTGCGCAATTGCCTACGGGTGTTATCCGACGGTGCGGTGAAGCTTGGCCGGCCGCTGCAGGGGAGCGCGGTGGCCGGTTGCGGGTGGAAGAGAGAGCGCGACAGGGTGCTTGCACGAAGAAGCTGGAGGTGAGGGCACCTGCAGGCGCGCGCGAAAGGCCTGTGTGCGCTGCTGCCGCCTTGCTGCTGCTGCTGTGGGGCTCGGCCGGCTGCTACAGGGCATGCAGTGGCCGGTTGAGCTTCACAGCTGAAGCTTTGCTCCAATGGCTGAAGGGCTTCGAATGGAAAAAAACAAGGAAAGAGCCACCACGCCCACCGACTCCTTGGTGAGCTGGGCGGTGGTGGACTCACGGTGGTGGTTGTGCACCACCGTGAGTTGCTCCTATCCGCTGGGTGTCTCCTCAGAGGAGGAGGGCCTGCGTATGGAGGGAGAGGGAGGAGATGGCCTGGAAGTGAGCTGTGTTGGGTTTTATTGGATGGGGACTAGGCTGCTTTGCAAGAAGGCAGCTGAGGTCTTTTAAAGAAGAAGAAGGCATGCACAGCCATGCCCTGGCTATGCATGCCTCAGCATGGCCGGCAGGGAGATGCGGCTGCAGGGCTGGCAGGGAGATGGGGAGCAGGACATGGCACGAAGAAGAAGAGGATGTTCCATGCAGCCGTGGGGAAGATTTCAAAATCAAGTGAAATAAAAATAAAAAGATGGTGAATTTTGCAAAGATGCACTTGAGGAAAAAATGTTAATTGCAAGGCCATTTATTTCACTCTCCTCCCCTCTCAATTAAATGCATGCATGCGTGTATTTTTACAAATGCGACTTTGGAACCCTAATATTCACTGATAATGCTAGGAAATAGCACAAGATGGCACAATTGCAGGTGTATTTTTGTGGTGCAATCAACTGTCTGTGCGTAGCACGCACGCAGAAGCGAGGATGTACACAAAAATTTTGATTTTTAGACATCTGGGAATGAGCCCAGATGTCTTGCAAGATGTCTGACCCTTAGTCCAAACGTCTTACCAGACGTTTGACCTAAAGTACAGACATCTTAAAAAGCTTAATGACATGGGTCTTAACATGAGGTCCAAGACATTTTGGATCAACTAGGGTTTGACTTTCACTCTTCTAATCTTCCTAATTTATCACCAAAAACATCCACACTAACTTCACCCACCCTTCATCACATTGACTTCTCTCCCACTCCCTTTCCATTGGACCTACCACCTGACCCACTCGAGTTTGGCTTTCATCATGAACTCAAGCCATGGTTACACCTGGGTCATTCTTCCATTTTTCCATTTCATTTTGATCCCTATGTATTTACCAATCAGATTTTAGGGGATCCTGAGGAAGACATATTTCTTGAGGACATTCAAGTATCCAATTATTTACATGATTGTCCATCTCCCGTGCATTACTTCATGCCCGGCTGAATGGCGTAAAAGATAGCATTGGATGGGAGGTAACCCATCATTTTTCCTGCTTTCCTTTTTTTCTTTTCCCAGGTTTTGACCATCCAGAAATTGACCAGCTTTCACTAAGGTGATCTCTTTTCCTTCCTAATGCATGAGGACATTGCATATCATAAGCATGGGGGGTGTTTTAAAATTTTGATGATCAATTCAAGATTTTTAAAACCTAAAAATATGCAATTTTTCTTTCACATGCATCTCATTATAGAAAAATCATAAAACTCTTTAAGGAAAATTTTGAAAATCAGGACCAAGGTTGAAATATTCATTTTAAGGTACAATGAGATTTAATCTTTAACAAACTAGGTACTAAAATACGGATACAATTTTTAGAATCTCGAGGTCTATTTTTATACTAGATCATGTATCTTTCTCTAAATTCCACCTAAACTCATGATGATTCGGGTGATCACTACAACAAAATATAGATTTAGCAACATTTCACCTTGCAACAAATAAACTATGTGTCACTAATAGTTCCATTTAGTGGCATGTCAAAATAATTTGTCACTAACAAAAAATGTTAGCTAACATATTTGTTTAGCTATTGATATTATTGTATTTTTTGATAATGACAAATAAGTTATTGCTTGGAAGAGACTAACATGATGCAGGAAGGGTTTAACGAAAAGGATCAAGGAAAAGATGCTTGGAAGATACTAACATGATGTAGGAAGGGTTTAACGAAAACAATCAAGGAAAAGGAAGGGCAAAAGCTTCGTTTTATTTCTTATTTAGTTCATTTTATTATAGTGTAAAAGCCTTGAATTTTCCTTAGGATGTCTCTAGCTTTTCTTCTAATTCTGTCAGATTTTTCAGACGTCTTTCTTTCTTGCAGACGTCTGAGGATGATTTTTAAGACATCTGATTATATTTCCAGACGTCTAGGATCTCATCCAGAACCTATTCTCTTCACCAGATCTTGAACCTTTTGTCATTTGATTTTTTCAGACATCTACTACTTAGATCAGATGTCTGTTTTAGTGTTTCGGACGCCTCCTTGATTTTCAAAAGCCATCTTAAGTTTTTGAGCAACGGTCATTTTTTTCAAGTCATTCAGATGTCTGACTCTATCTTTAGACATCCATATCCCTCCAACGTTCATTTTCTCCCAACGTTCACTTTGACCCCAATTAAAGTGCTTCTGTTTCACTTTAATGTTTTGAGCATTGAAGGCCTTCAGATGTCCTTAACTTGTTTCAGATGTCTTATGGTCTCTTTTAAGATGTCTAACCACATTTGTCCAGATCCCTATTTGGGTCTAATCTCATTCCAATAACGAGCATTCTTTTCCTATTATCTTTTCAGATGTCTCATTTAATAATCAGACGTCTGAACCTTTATGATCAGATGTCTATTTCTTTCTTCAGACATCCCTATATTTTGTTCAGTAACCACTTGATTTATTCTGGAGACTTGATAGACGTCCTATTTTATTCTCAGACGTTTGAAATAGTCTTTTCAGACGTTTGTCATTATTCTTCGGATGTCTGATATGAACAGAATTTGAGTTAATGCTTTATAGCCATTCTTGCTCAATTCAATTCAATCCAATTCAAACTCCAACAACTATATCTGACCTCCTATACCTATATATACTCCCATAGAGGTTGCCTTATGTTTTTACACACACACAAAAACATATACAAAGGAAATATACAAAGCTCTTGATCTTGTGCTTTTTTTGCTGTCTTGCTTCTTTGTGCTGCTGTTCATTTGAGAGCCAATCTCCCAACTACTTATAGGTTTGATAAGGGAGTATTCTTATTCTTTTTCAAGGCTTATAGTTTTATATTGCTTTTTGATAGTTTATTTGGGTACCCGATTTGTGGGTTTCCTGTTTCCTCTTAGTAGAGGGGCAAAACTCTTCCTAGGGTTTGCCCAGGAAGAGGGGATTTATAATATTACTTGTTAGTAATTCCTACTTGGGTAGGGGCAAAATCCTAGATTGAGAGATCTAGGTTGAGATTTTTCCTACAAGGGTTTACTCTCTAAATACTTGTGTGTTGTTGTGATTGTATTGAATTTTTATTTGCACAATTCAACCCCCTTCTTGTGCCATTAACATTAACGACATAACCGTGTTATTTGTCACTATGTAAATATGTTTATTAACAATGGCTTTTAGCGTCAAATTTTAATCATTGGTATTTTTATGAGTTAGGGATATGTTCATTTATTTGCCGCTACATTGATGAATATAAACCTCGTTATTATGATAATTTAGCACAACATGTATTGATCATTTTCATTGTAGATGTTAGTAAGGAAAGTTGCTGTTAATTTATGTATTAAGATATAATTAAATTTTTACATAAATCCATTTATGAATAATATATTAGCTTTAGTGGTCATTTTGTTTAAGAGAGTTACCATTATATTATTTCAAATTTTAAATAAATACTTAAAAAATCTAACATTTCTTTCTACCTTACTAAGGTATCATTGTAAGGAAATAATGATTTTCATATAATTGTATGTGACGGTAAAATATACTTCACAAATTCTCATTTATCGTGATGCAGTAATAATGTGATCTTTGAAAATATATCATATAATTTTCTGAGGTAGTAAAAATTAATCACAAACGCAATATATTAAAAAAAAAAAATAGAACGGATATTTTGACACCGATTATTTTACATCTCTTTGCTCCATCAGTCCACCCGTTCAAATTCCCCTTGCTTCTCCATCCAAACTAATGCCGTTGCGATTCCGAATCCCCCGCATCCCTCCCTTTCCTACTCCCTCCCCTAATCCTCTTCATCGTCGACCTCACTGTCCCCTCCTGCATGCCTCTGTCGCCGTCCCCTTCCCCCACGATCTTGCAAGGCTCACGCTGCCACCTTCCCCAAAATCCCTCGAGCGCCATCCCTCATCCGCAACCTCAGCCCGTTCATCTCCTCACCCTCATCTCCAACCTGACAAGCCTAGTCGACGCCAATGTCAACCCACTGCTCCTTCGTCAGTCTTATAACCTCGACTTGCCTCCTCACCGGTCTCCTCTCTGTTCACAGACCTACAACCTCCGCTAGCCCACGTGCGACGTCCTTACTGCCCGCCTCCTCTCGGCTGCATTCCTCCAGCTGCGCATCCTCTTCTCCAGCAACCACCACATCGCCCTTCCCCCTCTGAGGTCAGCACCTTCATCTCCACCCCCTACCCTCCCTTTCCGCTCCTCCTCAGATCAATGCAAGGTTGGATGAGTTTGACTCCCATCTTTCTCGAAGAAAACATGGAATTAGATTTTTTTTTCATGAATGGATTAAGTTAGAATAATTTTTTGAAGCATGAATAATATTGTTATTCTCTAGAATGAGAATGTTGAACCTCATCAAGTCTCCCTTCCTTCCGTAGAAATGCCAAAACAGATTGACGAGATCAAAGACTTTCTGAGAAGGCGGACACATTGAAGAAATCTCTTCCTCCAGGCTTGAGTGTCCAGGGCCTGTGAAGTGCCTTGCTTGGTTTCTGGTAATATGGATATATTACAGGTGCGTGTTGGCTCAGGGGTGGTGTTTCAGGCCATAGACAAGCAGATTTTCAGCCTAATTTGTTTGTATTAAATTGCATTGAAGAATTTTTAGACATTTCATTTCATTACAATTATATATATAAATCACTGACTTGAATTGTGAAAAAAAGGAAGTTTTCTTATTCTCTATGTTCAACACTTGAACTATTCCATCACCTGAAAGGACTTGATTTTTGAAGAAGTTCCAAATACAAACCCACCTATTTGATGGATTGTTCCATTTGGGCAACAACATAATTGGGAGGAAGCAAGATCATTTTATGAACTTATAGTCTTTTAGCTATTTCACATGCTATTTCTTTTTATCTTGCTCATAATGCACTAGGAAATGAAAGGACAAGCCCCCTTTGATACTTGGTTGGAAGTTCTTATTAATGGGATTACCTTGGTTTAACTAATATAATCCTTTGTATGATAGTGTGTTGCCCTAGATATTTGAGATTTCCATTAAAGGTTTCTGCTTTGATGCTTCTCTACCCAGAGTACTTTTGGTTCATCAAATTTTGAAAGTACGTGGTGAGTAAAGTTGGGTCTTGGACAGAGGTGGAGAAGATATCATCTTACAGCAATATGCATGTAATTGTTTAAAGAAAGATGCAGTGGAATTAATCAAGAGAATATCATGGATGTCTGAAGCCTTTTGAGCACTTGAATTGCTACTCTAACATCCTTTTCCGAAGTTAGAATTAGGTCACATGTTCATAAATTAGACAATGATATAAGAATACAATCTTAGAGGAGAAAGAATGTATGTGGTAAGACATAAATAACCTAAGTTCCATGGTTTAGCATCTCTGTATCTATTGTGTCTACAATTTAAAAATATTCTTACACCATCTCTTGATCTCTCAAGATATATTTGTCTATGTGCATACCTATATTTGTGAGTATCTTGAAACCTACTCATATAATTAGAAAGGCCAGGGAAAAGTAAATAATTGCAAGGTTATTATTTGTGGCTGGTTGTTTTCAGAGTAAGGGATCATGTTTTGATAGCATTGAGTTCAAGAGAAGATATACTTCTATTTCTATTATAGTTTAAAATTTATTTTTTTTCGAAGCAATAGTTACTGGAATTGAATTGAACCACACTTTTGATTTTTCTCTTTTTAGTCTATATGATAATAGCTACTTTATGCAAAAGTAAGAATTGAAGGTTCACGTAATAAATGTATGATGGTAAGGATATTGATTTTGTTATAATACTGAGGTATAGGTGGGTTTCTTCCCAACTCTGTGAACTTATCATATATATTTAATATCTTTTTTTCTACTTTTCCTTTTCCCTTCATCATTTTTCTGGTTTTGTGAATGGTGTAGTTGGCTAGTGTGGGGGCGTTTGAGGTCACAAGAGGGTCAAAGACCCCATTCCATCCTAGTAGGGAGGTATGGATGAGATACACAATTCTTTTTCTTCTATTATTTTGGTGATTAGGAATGTTTTGTGCACTTCTGTTGCTTTATTTATTGAAGATTAACCTACCATGTCAAAGGAAGAACTTTCAAATTTAAAAAATAATTATTTTTTAGGATGAAATATGCTGTTGAGGAAAGGAATGAGTTTCTCATCCAATTTAGTGATCATATTGAAAATGCAATATGAATGCCTTATGTAATTTTGCTAACAAATGATTTTGAGCAAGTACGCATCAGTGGCTGTTAAGAGCGCTCGATCGGGTTTTAAAAAGGTTACGTTATAGTACAGTTGAAAAAGCGTTCAAAATAAATACAATTTATTACTTGAATTTGAAAGTTCGAGGTCGAACATAGGGAGCAAATTAGGATTTAGAAATCAAGATCACAAAAAGAATATGCAATAATATCAAATATCACAGTGCAACAATAATTAACAATGTAGATAAAAAATACTCAAGAATTCAATGCATATGAATAAAAATAGAATGTCTATGCTATTTCTTTTCTCTCTCTGATTTTCTTCTCCTTCTGATTTTGCCTTGGCGAGTTCTTTCTCTGTCTTCTCCTTTCTTCTTCTTCTTCTTCTTCTTCTTCCTTTGGCTTCTCTCTTCTTCAGCTTCGCTGCCTTAACTTTTCCTTAGGCTTTCTCTGCCTGCTTCTTCTTCTTTGGCTTTCTTCCCTCTCTCTCTCTCTGCCGGCTGCCTTCAGCTTCTTCTTCCTTCAGTTTCTTCCTTCTCTTTTCTTTCTCTGCCTTCCTTGCCTTTTTCTCTTTGGCTTTGGCTTCTCCCTTCTGCTACAGCCTTTCTCCTTCCTTGGCTTCAGCCCTTAGCTTCTTCGGCCTAGTCTTCTCCTTCCTCTGCAGAGCAAAACCTACCCCCTACCCACGCGAGCTCTCTTCTCTCCTTTTCTCTCTTGGGTCGCTCTCCCAAAGCCACTTTTCGGGTAATCGGGTCGGATACGCGCCTGGGACCAAGTCCACCAATGTGCTGTGGTGGGCGAGGTGTGCTGGGTTGGGTCGGATCACCTAGTCCGTAGGGGGTGGTCGCGGACGAGGCATCTGGTCGGGTGAGAGGGGACCTCACCCCGTGAGTTGGGTGTGGCGCTTCGTCCAGTTTCGAGGTGGGACTATCTTCCCACCTTCCTCGCGCACGCCTGCGGCAAGGAAGCTCTCTTCGATTTCAACAACTGCCACTGCCCTCGACACCAATTGGATGCCTAGAGTTGTGCGCGAGTGTGCTCCGCACAACCTGGGACATGAGCCTGGACCGGGCGAAGCCTGGAGCAGTTGCAAGCTTGCTTCGAGCTTCGCTTCAATGGTGGATGACCGTTTGCACTTGAAATCACCAAGACAGCTTCACGGCCACGTCAGAATGTTCAGGAGGCTTCGCCAAGGCACGGCGAGTGTGCTGCGGTTGTCAGCATGGTGTGGGAATGCCTGAGTGAGTGTGCCTAGGGCACACTGTGTGCGTGTGTGTGAGTGTATTCGGGGGTGTGTTTGGGTGAGTGGCGGAGTGAATGGAGTGAGGGGTTGTGATTAGGGGGTCGGGGCGGAGCTTATGGACCTGTCGGCGAGGAGGGAGGTGGTCTGTAGTGGTGGAGCAATCTCGCCGGAGTTGGTGATCGGAGGTGAAGGGGATGATGGTGGTGGAGTGCGGTGGTGGAGTGCGGTAGTGGTCGTTCGAGGGAATAATTAAGGGGAAAATAGAGTAGAGGGTAAGAGGACTTATCTGGGAGTGAAAGGACGAAGAGGGGGGTAGGAATGGCGTCTGGCTCGTATCGCCGATGCTGGAGACGAAGATGCTCAGTGAGGGAGGTCAGTGAGGACGAAGGGGAGGCAGGAGCGCCGGTTGGTGCGACGCAACGCGGACGAACGAGAGGAAGAGGAACCTGCCACCAGTATTGTGGCTAGGCGACGAGGGAGAGTGGGAGAAGTCGTCGGAGCTTAATGAGTAGATCGACCGGAGGAGGAGAGATGAAATTGAGGGGTTTCTCCAGCTGAATTCAAGCTTAGGAGATGCGGGGTGATTTGGGGTCTCTTAAATAGGCCCTGAAGGTCAGGTTTGTGCTTGGAAGCCAAGCTTCCAAGCAAGGGAAGTTTGTCGCCAATGGAAACTCGAGAGAGACCCAAATCTCTCATGCATTCGCATGGGAGATTGGGTTCCAAATAGGGCTTCTAATTAGGTTCATATTGGAGGAAATTTCTCAGAGAATCTCCCTTTTAATTTTGAAGGGGATTTTCTGAGAGATCAGGGAGAAATCACCCTTGCAATCTCGTCGGAGTAGGATTCCCTCTACTATAATGGCGAAGGGACCTAATTGCAAAGAACGAAGAAGCTAGGGGGTTGTTGCAGAGGTTTTTGAAAGATAGGAGTAGAAATGTAATTAGGTTAGACTTATTTGCAAAGTGAGTCAAGATGAGTTTCCCTTAGGTCTAAATTTTGGTACAAACCTAATTTGGATCTAAGGAATACAATGGTGAAGTTAGATTTTGGGTTTGACTACGTTTGACTGGGTAATTTACGTAAAAATTTAATTTAGGGTAAATATTTGTCTGAGACCCTATTCTAGGTCAAAATAGGTTCCAATGATCAAATTGAATGATCTAAACCCTGGATAATATTTTTCTATGATTTTTAGAGGGTTTAGGTGAATTTTATTCTGACCAGAACCTTGTTTAATCAAGCAGGTCTGTTTTAGGGTTACAAGAAGTTATTTAATTCTCAGAATTTACATGAACCCTTTTCTTTTTGAACCAGCACATTTTTTATCTTGTTAAGACCATTTACCTTGTGTTTAACCCTTGAGAAAATCCGTTGTTGTACTGTAATGGAAAATTACAGTTTTACCCCTTTTTTCTTGCTTTTATCTGAAAATGGTTACTTATTGAATTAGGACCTCCAGTTGGTTATGTAGGAGCTTTTGTTTTCTTTTATGGGTCAAAATGAGCTAGTTAGGGTTCATGATGGTATTCTCATCAGTGACATTTCTTGGCAAAAGTTGATTTACAACCTATTGACCTAGAAGCATGTTTTTAATCACACGTTTGAAATTTATGGGACATCCATCATGCATGTAGATCAATAGTTGACAGGATCCTGATCGGTTAGATTCCTCGACATAGTTAATTAAGTTATTTAGGCTTAATTAATTGCATGAGAAAGTAACTTAAGTTAACTCGAATTAATGTTGTGAGTGTATTATAGCGTCAAGTTAACCTATTATTTTAGATTTTTATTTCTTTTTAACTGGTTGAGTTCTGGTCATTCACTGGGAGACATAAAAGTAAGCTTAATTCACCATTAATTCTTAAGCATAAATTATTAACTACTTAATCAATCAGATTATAATTAAAATACTTTAAATATATGAATAATTGCACAAGTGATAGATCAAATTAGCACATGCAACATTCCATTAGAAAGAAATATATTTACAAATGAAATCTAACATTAAAAATCATGTAAACATGTTTACTACATCAATCATGTCTAATTACAAGAGATTAAGGTAAGAAAATGATATACAAGGAATATATTTGTCTTTTACAACATTTGATACGCAAAACAATAATAAAAGAATATAAAATTATAATATAAGAGCAAATCAAACGTTTGATTATAATATTGGATGTCTTAAAAGTAGGAATTAGATGGCTAAAAATATGGCAAGGTATCTGATTTCTCCATTTTTCTTCTTAAGCTCTTAATCTTCAGCCCTCTCTTCTTCATCTTCTCTTTTGTTTCTTAACTGTTCTGTCATCGCTCTCTCTTTCTTCCCTCATCTTTTTTCTCTCCTAACTCTTCCAAACCCTCTCTACTCTTTCTTCTGTCATTGCTCTCTCTCTCTCTTCCTTTGTTCCCTTAGCCATTTCTTTAGCTTAACCTCTTCTCCTTACTGTGCTTAATGAATTCCACACTTAAGCCAATTTTAGCATTCTTAAGCCCATTAATTCCTACTTAGTTCAAAATAATGTTTCGAATGGGTGGATGGTCCTCTTTTGAGGATACACAGCACCCCGTAAGGTGGGACCAGACCTTACTTGTGGCCCATCCTAATTTTAATTAGGTGGATTCATTTTAGGTTTAAGCTTAGCATAGACACCGGCCTCCCACACCCACACGGGCCCACGCTCACACTCACAGGAGCACACGCACAGACCCCCACGCTATGCTCATTAGTTGTGCCCTGCGCTGATGACCGAAGTGTCATGTGCAGGAAAACGTAATATACCAAAGCACGCGGCTACATCTTTCCGAGGTGGGACTATCTTTCCCAGCTCCAGGCCAATCTCCGATGAAGATTCTGGTCGATTCCGTTGATGGAATTGATCGACCAAGGACTCAATCGAGAACCCTATGTGTGCTCTATCAGGATGCAGCACCAATTTGGTGCTCAGATTTGGATTGGCTCTTTGATTCAAAGGTTGAAAGTTAATGGTTCGCATGGCCCTAATGGCCTTCAAGAGGGTGACTCAGGTCTAAGGACCTTCAGGAGAGTGTCTGACCTACAAAAAAGGTCAAGATTGGATTCAAGAGAGGTTTCTGCACTGAATGAAGGATAGAAGAGGCTCTGAAAGGCTTCAGAGAGAGAGTGTCACTTGAGATCTCAAGTCACGAGCTTCAGAGTTCCGATTCAAGATCTGAATGGCTCAACAAAGAGCTAACAACCTTAGGCAGATGATTCAACAACCTTTGCAGGTTGTTGTGACATAATCTAGGCAGATTTGGCATCCAAATCTCGCCCGATACAAATGAAGCTCAATAATGGGTTCAAATGAACACATATTGACAACAGATGAATTCTCATGAAATCTTTAATTAATCAAGTTCAAATCAATTCTGAATTGCTCTGTAACATCCCAAGAAACATTTTAACTCATCAACTCACTGAATTGATCATTCAATCATTAGATCCGACCTAGAGTTGACCAATATCAATGGTAGTTCACTTTCTGCCCCAGTCTATTTCAAATTCAATTAAAACCTTAGGTTGACTCTATTTTGCCTTAGGAATTGATCCTTAACATTAAAAACAAGGTTTGATTAATTTTGTTAGGGTTTCAGGCTTCATCGCCTGAGCACTAAAGTGAGTTTGTTTGACAGAACAAACCAGAGACTCTCGAAGGAATCAAAGATTAAGGATGAAGTATACAGGCTCTGCTGTTGCTTCTAAACCTAAAACTCAGGCTTGAAACCTAATGGAGAAGTCTCTCCAACTACACCAGAGTTGGAGAAGACGGAGATCAAAACTGAGCTCCAAAAGTTTAAACAACAAATTAATCACCAAGACATAAACCTTGCACTCGAAAGAGACAGTCTAGAGCTCCTCGAAACCTAATGGGGATTGATTCACAGTTTTGACTCGCTGGAGCTCCGGTGAGTCCGATTCTGATAGATTGGAGTACAAAACTCCCTAATTTAGACCATGAACAAGCTCAGAAGCTTCCTGAGGTCATACAGAACCTCAAGAAGGCCACAATTAACTCAATTGTTAGATTAAAACATGGATTTGCTTTGAATTGCAGAAAGAAGCAAAAATAAGTTCGCTTGAACTCATAGCGGTCCCTCTCACTCAAATGAGTGAGGGGTATTAAGAATAAGCATCTGGCGATGATTTATAGATGATTTATTAGATGGATTAACCACTTTGAGCTTGACGTGGCGGGAGATGCGCATGTGTAAAAGAGTCGTTATAGCTTGTGCTCGCAACGTCGATTTTAAATGAAGAAATGAACGTGAGTCTGAGTGTCGATCTTAGGGAGGTGAAAATCGGATTTTTTTTTGTCACTTAATGTCACGGAAATAACGGGTTTTTGCTCGCGAGAAGTCGTGGGTGAAAAGCAAATGAGAGAGAGAGAGAGAGAATGGGGTTATAATTTTTTCATTCACAACATGCAACTTAAACATAAAAGAGGGCAAGTAACTAGATAGGAAACAATTTCATTTGACATGCAACTTTAGTTTTATAATTACAACACTAGATAAATACTTAAACACAAGTAAAGTAAAGCTTAAGATAAAGAGAGAGAAGACGGCGAGGCAGCCACGACGGTGGAAAGGGGCTCTGTCGGTGGCTCGTCGGCTCCGGCGATTACAAAGAGAGCTAATGGTGGCTAGGAGTGGGGTAGAACACTTACAAGTGGATTGAATGCCTTCCATGGGTGGTTGGATGGAGTTTATATAGGCAAAAGGGTTTTCTAATTGAAGTATGGGCTTTAGCAACGTTCGAGACGTCGCTAAACCCATACTAAATCCGTCGGTGTAGTCCCCTTCGCCCACCGGTCGCCAGCGCGCCCTGTGCTTCTTTTGAGGTGATCCGCGCGCACGCGTTGTAAGTCGTTCGATCGAAGATCAGACGGCTGAGATCTCGCGAAGGGCGCGCTCACGGATAGCTGCTGAGGCGCGCGCGTCTGCCGCGTCATCGCGAGCGTGAGCGTTCGCGCGCATCCGTCGTGTCGCGTGTGCTCCATCTGTGCCGTTCGCTGCTGATCGAGCGGTTGTAATCGAGCGCGCCTCAAGTCGCGCAGAATTGGGAAGCGACCGGCATTTTGAACTCGTGCCTCTAAATGCAAGGTCAAAGCGTCGACCGTTGAGCTGCGGGGGCGGATTGTCGCGACGAGAGTCAGGTTTGTGGGTGTTCTCGGCCGTTTGATCGAAGATCGACGGCTGAGAGTTGTCCTCCGGGTGAAGGCAAAGACAGGCGATGGTCTGGATGCAACGAGCGGGTGCGACGTGGCACACTGTGGGCTGTTGATCATCAGATCAACTATCAGAACTTCTTGGGCCCATTGCAGGAGCTCCGAATGTTGAATTTGGCCGATTCGAGTCCGTTGGACTCCGTTCGTCGCTCTGAATCCATCCGTGTGGTCCGATTACTCATCTGAGGCATGTTTTGATATGTCCTTGTACACATGGTCGTTAATAATGCATTATAAGCAATCTTGATGTGCAATGCATGCAATGCTCCTATTCCTATTTATGATGTGTTATATGTGCATTTTGCTCTTAAGATAAACCTCAATTGATAGAATTATCACCCCAAGATGCAATGTTATCATACCTCCATGCTTACTTCTTGCTAGTCCCTAGCAAGGTTTATTCTAGCCTTTATTTCCAGTCAGAATTTAAGAAGTAATTACTTGGACACTTCGTCACTTGTCAATAGAAGGAAATATACTAAGATTTTAATTTACAAAGACTAAGCAGCCCCCGAGTATCTGCCAAAATATGAATCGCCTGAATCCTTGCTTTAATGTATGTATATATATATTCTTGTTTTTAGATTTTTTTTGGAGTTAAGAGTGTGTTGGTAACTTTTTTCGGCTACCCAACCCACTCAAAACTAGAACAAAACTCTAAGTGCTAAGCATCTTGGTGTGAAGATCGTGATAGACTCACTTAACGATAATTTAGACAGACTTTGGGTTTCTACCCCCCTACGTGACCGGAAGAGGAAGTGTTTTGCCTAAAGGTGTATTTATTCGATCGATAGCTTTCTCCCAATGTTTGTTTTACTTGGGGTCAACACAAGGAATTTTCCAGTGTATATCTCCCCGGCTTGCTCTACTTTCCTGCTTCTTCCTTAAGTGTTTTGGTTCTTTTTGTGCATTTACTGAGCTAGGCTCTGGATAACCGACCAATGGGCTGTTACCTACGATCACTTGCCAGCCATACTTGTGCGGTGAAGTGTGATTTATTTTGTTTTCTTTCTTCTTCTTTTTTTTTTTATTTGGTAGGTGGCTTCCCTGATCTCAAATTTACTTAGAGGCAATAAAGAGGAGGTGGTCCCGTGGCTGGGCTATGGACAACCTGCCAATGGGCTGTTACTCACAACTTGCCAGCCATACCACCCTAGAGAGTTCATTAGCTACCCAATTTCTGTTAGAATCTCCGAGTGAGTCTGTGCAAAAATGTGTGCAGATGCTTAGACTAAAAGTCCTTCTGAGTTAGAGGGTGAGTTGATAAGTCGTATACTTATCACCTTATTTAGTTAGTGGATTAGAATAGCTTAAGGTTGCAAGGATTTGAAGCTAAATCCATATTTTAACGGACACTAGGGCTGATTAAGCCTGACGGCCTGAAAAGTCTAAGTGTTCAAGTTCTTTCCGTATTATTTCCCACTATTGACAAATTTCTAATGCCTAAGTTTTTCTTCTTAAATTCAAATTTTTTTTATTCTATTCAGACTTGATTAAATGAGCTCAGAATCATGCAATTTACCACCCCCTATGCTTAAGTTGGACAATGTCCTCATTGACAAATACATGGATGCAACAGGGGCTCGAAAAGATATTACCTGAGTGACGTAGAATACTTGATCAGTCTGAATCTTCTAGGTTGCTTCCCAGGAAGCGCTGAGTTTAACGCTTCCAGTTAGGCGGTGCTTCGTGTCATCCCTCAATGAGGGTGATAATCTCCTTTGGGGGAACCTGGGCTAGGAAGTGTTTCAATCTCTGACCATTGACTGTGAAAGTGTGCCCAGTATTCGGATCAACGATTTCAACCGCCCCATTGGAGTCGGGCTTGACCACCCTAAATGGTCTTGTCCATTTAGACCTGAGCTTCCCTAGAAAGAGTTTTAGGCGAGCATCGAAAAGCCAAACTTGCTGGTTAGGCTCAAAGGTCTTTCTATGGATGAGTCGGTCGTGGACGGCTTTCATTTTCTCCTTATACAGTCGACTGTTCTCAAAGGCATCCCGACGAATTTCTTTGAGCTTAGAGAGTTGGAGTGTCCTCTGCGTACCGGTTAACTGGGAATCCATGTTACACTGTTTGACGGCTCAGTAAGCCCGGTGTTCCAACTTGACAGGAAGGTGGCAAGCTTTACCAAAGACCAGGCGACATGCCGATCGGGGTCTTGAAAGCAGTCCGATATGCCCACAGGGCATCATCCAATCATGCAGACCAATCCTTCCTGTCAGGTCTCACAATCTTCTGTAGAATGTTCTTGATTTGTCTATTTGAGACCTCGGTCTGCCCATTTGTTTGCGGATGATACGGGGTAGCGATGCGGTGGTTAACCCCGTATTTTCTAAGTATGGCACAGAATTGGGAGTGAATAAAATGACTTCCACCATCACTAATTATGGCCTTTGGTATTCCAAATCGGGAAAAGATGTTCTGCTTGACAAAGTCCATGACAGTCTTATGATCGCATTGGCGGGTGGTGACAGCTTCAATCCATTTAGAGACATAGCCTACCGAGACTAGGATGTACTCAAAGCTGTTCGATGGTGGGAAGGGGCCCATAAAATCAATACCCCAAACTTCAAAGATATCGACAATCAAAATGGGCTGGAGGGGCATCATATCTTTTTTGGTCATAGTCCCCAGTGTTTGGCAGCGAGAGCAAGTCTTGGCAAAGTTATGTGCATCCTTAAATAAGGAAGGTTAGTAAAATCCGGACTGTAAGACCTTCGTAGTCGTTTTCTTTCCTGAGAAGTGGCCACCACAAGCTTGGTCATGATAAAAAGATAGCACACTCTGAACTTCGTCCTCAAGGATACACCTCCTGATATCTGGTCAGCACAGAGGCAAAACAGCATGGGATCATCCCAGAAATAGTACTTGGCCTCGGCTTAGAACTAGTCCTGTTGCTGTCTGGACCAGCTGTGCGGGGTCTTTCCTACAACCAGGTAGTTGACATAGTCAGCATACCAAGGTAGTTTCATGTCTTGCATAGCCAAAATGTGTTTATCGGGAAAGGTGTCGAATAAAGGCAGGGAGGGTCCAATGTGGTCTGGGTGAAGTCTGGACAAGTGGTCAGCCACCACATTCTTTGATTCAGCTTTATCGCGGATTTTCAGGTCAAATTCCTACAAGAGCAGGATCCATCGATGAGCCTGGGCTTCGTGTCCTTTTTAGTCAACATGTGTTGGATGGCTGAATGGTCAGTATAAATGGTCGTGGGATCCCAGCAGATACGATCGGAACTTCTCAAGTCCGAAAACTACAGCGAGTAATTCTTTTTCTGTGACTGTATAATTTCATTGGACCTTGTCCAACATCTTGCTCGCGTAGTAGATCACCACGGGTTTCTTGTCTTGTCTTTGTCTCAGAACAGCGCCTATGGCAAAATCTAATGCATCACACATAATCTCAATGTCCTGGGACTAATCTGGGGACTGAAGTACAGGTGCTTGGAAACTAAGTCCTGGAGGGTGTGGTAAGCCTTGATGCAATTAGAGGTCATGTGGAATAAGGCGTCGTTGGCCAGAAGGTCGGTTAAGGGTTTGGAAAGTTTGGAGAAGTCTTTGATGAACCTTCGGTAGAAGCCAACATGTCCCAGGAATGAACGGATCTACCGGACCGAGCTAGGCGGAGGAAGTTTGGAAATCAAATCAACTTTAGCTCGATCCACCTCAATGCCCCTATGCGATACGATGTGACTGAGGACGATTCCTTCTTGAACCATGAAATGGCTCTTTTCCCAACTTAACACCAAATTAACCTCGATACATCGTTTCAGGATTTGTTCCAAGTTGCTGAAACAGTGGTCGAATGAATTCCCAAATACAGAGAAATCATCCATAAAGACATCCAAGTATTCATCCACCATTTCTGAAAAATGGCTAGCATGTAACGCTGAAAGGTAGCGGGTGCATTGCATATCTTGAATGGCATACGACGGAATGCAAACGTGCCGTACGGGTAAGTGAATGTGGTCTTATCTTGATTTTCAGGAGCAATTGCGACTTGGTTATATCCTGAATATCCATCCAGGAAGCAAAAATACGTTTGCCTTGCTAATCTTTCAAGAATCTGGTCGATGAACAGCAGGGGAAATGATCTTTCTTGGTTTGCTTCATTGAGTTTCCTATAATCAATACACACCCGCCATGTGGTGGTGGTGCGGGTGGGGATGGATTCGCCACGTTCATTGGTGACAACAGTGAGCCCAGCTTTCTTCGAAACTACTTGAGTGGGGCTCACCCAGGGGCTATCAGAGATGAGATAGATGATGTCGGCATCAAGCCACTTAATAATTTCTTTCTTAACGACCTCCCACATATTTGGGTTTAACCGTCTCTGCATCTGGTGGGAGGGTCGTGCCCCGTCTTCCAGGTAAATCTTATGAGTGCAATAGGTGGGGCTAATTCCTCTTAAGTCTGAAATGGTCTATCCAATGGCGGCCCGATGTTCCGAAAGGGTCGCGGTCAACCTGAGTTCCTGATCCTCGGTTAGATGAGAGTTAATAATCACAGGGAAGGTCTGGTCAAGTCTCAGGAAGATATACTTGATATTCTCAGGTAGCAGCTTTAGTTCGGTGTGGGTGGAACAACATTCGAAGGAAAAGGGAAAGGCGGGAGTTGATCAACATCAATCTCCTCAAATGGTGTTGTTTGATGGTAATCAGCCCTACAGAGGTCCATGGGCAGAGATGGTGACAGGTTAGAACAGTCATTACAGGATTGGTGGTCCGAGACAGAACTAAGGGTGAGGCATTCCTCGACCAAAGGTTCCACGGGATCATGTTCCTTGACACAGTTGCAATCAAAAGACTTGGTCGCCCGGAAGATATCCAACTGCATTTTCTTATCTCCGAAGGCGATTTCCATACATCCCGTGTCACAATCGATGTTTGCCTTAGCCGTAGTTAAGAAAGGTCTGCCTAAGATTATGGGTGCGTTCTGTAGTTTTTCAGGGACTTCCATGTCGAGCACCAAGAAGTCGACCGGAAAATAGAAGTCCTTGACCCGCATAATCACGTCCTCGACAACCCCCTTCGGGGTTTTCACAGATCTATCAGCCAAATGGATGGTGACAGGTGTGGGTGTCAACTCTCCGAAACCAAATTGGTGGTACAGGGTTGTTGGAATCAAATTGATGGAAGCATGAGTGCTCTATCGAATGTCATGTCCCCGATATTGCACGATATCAAGGGTGCTCCTGGGTCAGTTCGCTTGAGCGGAAGGTTGCTTGATATTACAGAACTTACTTGCTCGGAGAGCACAGCCTTCCTAGGTGCTTAAGGTCTTGGCTTACGTTTGGGTGTATAGGCATCCTTTAAAAACTTGACGTAAGCTGGGATGTGCTTGACGGCTTCGAGGAGTGGAATATTAATCTGAACTTGCTTAAAGATCTCCAAAAGCTCCTCAGTTTCCACAACACTTTTCTTCTTCTTGATTGTCTCCAAGGCCTCAAGGTAGGGTGTCTGAACATGGATAGGATCTATTTTTGGGTCCTTGGGTTTTTCCAGTGCCTCTTCTGAGTCGGGTATTTTAGCTGGTGAAGTCTCGGGAAGAGTCGGCCATTTGGGATCCTGGGTTTTGGTGCCGCTTCTCAAGGTTACTGCATTTGCAGAGGCATTGGGACCATGGGTTGATCCTTGAGAAGATGAGGATGAAGAAGCACCGAATCCAGGGGGTGTTTATGGGGCGGGCTGGACCATGTGAGCCTGCCCGGGATTGCCCTGGAACCCTTGCGAATTGGGGCCTCTGTTAATCATGTTTCGCGGGTTCGGTTGTGGCTGGGAAGGTAGGGATCCTTGTTGTTTACAGTCCAATAGTTGGCTTAACTGTCACTTTACTAAAGCTATTTCCTCCTGATGTTTCTGGTTCATTTTAGCCATCATCTTTATCAGGGTGTCCATTTGGTTTTGCAGGGGAAGGATTGCCCTATTCGGATTATATGGGGATCTAATTGGTGGTCCTTGCTGATAGGGGCAAGTTTGGTTGTTTGTTTGGCTTGGGCTGGTTCTGGAATTGAGGTGGTTTTTGGTTTGTCCAACCAAAGTTGGGGTGATTACGCCAACCAGTGTTGTAAGTGTTGGAGAAAGGGTTAGGTTTAGTATAACCTTGGACAGCCTGTACATCTTTAAGGATAACAGATGTCGAGGGGGAGGGAAGAGAGTAATCAAGGGTTGAGGGAGCAAAGGTCCCTCCCTGGAACGTGGTCAGGGGTTGTTTCAGGTTCAGTTGGCTTAAGGGCTGGACCAGGTCAACATTGTGAGCTCCCTTTGCTAGGGAGAAGGTCTGTAACGGGTTCTTGGTCTGGTTCAGTAGCTCATCTATCTTTTTATCCACCAATTCCACTAGATCTAACTTCTTGGCAATGATATCCATGTCAACCATTCCAGAATTTACTTGTACCTCATAAATCCCACTACGAGTTGACTGGATCGGCTAAACTAGGTCATGGAGGCATTGTTGAGCAAATTTTCGCTCATAGACTCAAAGAGCTCAAACGCACTCTCCTCGTCTTTGTTCAAGAAGTTTCCCCCACATGAGGCCTCGACGAAGTTCCGTAGGTTGCTGTCCAGACTGTGGTAGAAGATCTAGGCCAATTGCCACCTTGGTACTTTGTGGTATGGGCATTTCCTTAATAGTTCATTAAATCTTTCCCGCGTCTCATGGAACTGTTCCCCACCCTGGAGTGTAAAGGTAGTAATGGCTCTTCTGAGGGCATTGGTCTTTCCTATAAGGAAGAATTTCTTTATGAATGCATGCCTTAGTTCTTCCCAGGTGGTAATGGGTCTACCTAGGGTTCTAAGCTAGTGAGATGCCTTGTCTCTTAGCGAGAAGGGGAACATCTTAATCAAAACAATGTCAAGGCTAATGTTTTTAGGTTTCACAGTTTGGGCTATCCGGTCAAGATCCTCTAGGTGCTGGAAGGGATTTTCATTTGAGCTTCCATGGAAGTTGCTCTGAATCAGACTCAGGACATTTGGTTTTAGCTCAAAATCATCTCCCCATTCGGGGATCTTATGGTGCGGCTCGACTCGTATAGCGGAAGGATTGTAGAAGTCGCAGAAGGGCCTAGGTTGGTCCTGGAATGGTGGTAGATCAGGTGGCGGTTGCCCTTGTGGGCCTTGGAAGGGTGGTGGTGGTTGCCCTTGTGAGTTTGCAACCGGTGTATGGCTTGCATGATGGTGTGGATCTGTTGCTACTGAAGCTGGTGGTTTGCATTAATCTGGGCTTGGATGATGGCCATTGTGTCTGGTGGGGGTTGGTCCTCAGCCTCATCTACCCTAGGTTCAGCCATGTTTCTAGCAAAATCAGGTCGCCTGGATTCCCGTCCCAAAACAAACAACTCGGGATGTAGTGATTGTCTCCCGTGCATACACTAGAGAAGAACAGGAGGGGATGCAGAGAGCAACAGATGCGAGAAGTGTGTGTACAACCAAGCAAACAAGCCTAATCCTTATGATGTATTCCTTAGGGGACCTAGAAATCTCCAAAAGGGTGATCAAGTCCGTAAGCACTGAACTCCCCTTCCCAAAGCTAATCTGGCGAGGTTGATTACGAGGGGATTGTAGGGAAGGTTCTTTCTTTGGCTTGCGCCGCCGGTTCCATAGACCCCACAACCGTGGTCGTTTGACACTTCCCCGTAGCCTAGTCACCAGATTCTACTAAGGGAATGAAAGCCAAGTGCCCAGTGAACAAAATCCCGCTTCTCGAGACTTAACCTAGTCCTGCCTAAGGCACGTCTACTCTGTTTTAAAAGGGCTAGGATAGTGCTTATGCTAGGATTATGTGATGGGGTATTGATTGGGGTAGTGTCTCTTAGTTTTCTAATTTCAGTGTGTGTGCTATCAAAACATGATTTTCAAGTAAGGATTTTTTTAAGATGTGTCTTTTAATGTTTCATCCTTACTTTTGTGTCTTTTAGGATTTACATGTCTTAATGTTTTCAGACAAGTTTCAGTGGGCACGTCAAGTTTTGCATACAATTGGTGAAAGTAGATTTCCTTTGTTGTGTAGAGGCTCTAAAACCCTAATGTACTCATCCTAGTGATCATGCAGCTTCTATTAGATAAGTCAATTTTAGGGTTGAGTGATGCGTCCCATGTCAATTCAAGGTGGCTTCGCAAACACCACTCAAAAAGAAAGAACACTCCAAGGATCTTAGATTATTCAGAATGTTAGAGTGTATTTTTTTTATTGGATGATGTGTTAAAGATGTGGATCAGGCAATCATGCACCACGCAAATTTTTTTTCAGTTTAAATTTTTTTTAGATTTTTAAGCAAGCAAATAACCATGGGTGAAGAAATACTCACGACTGGTCCTTGTTGCGCTTACTCCATCGTTACTGTCACGAGTTGCACTGCTTCGTCGTCCAAGCGCCGAATTCCTGCAACCATCAAGTAGAAGGAGACAAGGCGTTAGACAATGTGAGCATGGATGTAAAATGGAAGTGACAAAATAAATCCGTTGCCTCCCCGGCAATGATGCCAAAAACTGACGTGGTGGGAGACGCGTATGTTTAAAAGAGTCGTTATAGCTTGCGCTCGCAACGTTGATTTTAAATGAAGAAATGGACGTGAGTCCGAGTGTCGATCTCAGGGAGGCGTGAAAATCGGATTTTTTCTTGTCAGTTAATGTCACGGAAATAACGGGTTTTTGCTTGTGAGAAGTCGTGGGTGAAGAGCGAGTGAGAGAGAGAGAAAGAGAGAGAGAGAATAGGGTTAGAATTTTTTAATTCAGAACATGCAACTTAAACATAAAAGAGGGCAAGTAACTAGATAGTAAACAACTTCATTTGACATGCAACTTTAGTTTTATAATTACAATACTAGATAAATGCTTAAGCACAAGTAAAGTAAAGATTAAGATAAAGAGGGAAAGAGAGAGAGAGAGAGAGAAGACGGCGAGGCAGCCACGGCGGTGGAAAGGGGCTCCGTCGACGACTCGTCAGCTCCGGCCATTACAAAGAGAGCTAATGGTGGTTAGGAGTGGGGTAGAATACTTGCAAGTGGATTGAATGCCTTCCATGGGTGGTTGGATGGTATTTATATAGGCAAATGGATTGTCTAATTCAAGTATGGGCTTTAGCGACGTCCGGGACGTCGCTAAACCCATACTAAATCCGTCAGTGTAGCCCCCTTCGCCTGTTGGTCGCTAGCGCGCCCTGTGCTTCTTCGGAGGCGATCCGCACGCACGTGTTGTAAGCCGTTCGATCTCGCGAAGGGCGCTCTCGCGGATCGCTGCTAGGCGCTCGCGTCTGCCGCGTCATCGTGCGCGTGAGCGACGCGCGCATCCCTCGCATTGCGTGTGCTCCATCTGTGCCGTTCGCTGCTGATCGGGTGGTTGTAATTAAGCACACCTTAAGTCGCACAGAATTGGGAAGCGATGAGCGTTTCGAACCCGCGCCTCTGAATGCGAGGTCGAAGTGCCAACCGCTGAGCTGCGGGGGCGGATTGTCGTAGCGAGAGTCGGGTGCGTGGGCGTTCTCGGCCATTCGATCGAAGATCGACGGTTGAGAGTTGTCCTCCGAGTGAAGGTAAAGACATGCGATGGTCTGGATGCAACGAGCGGGCGCCACGTGGCGCGCTGTGGGCCGTTGATCATCTGATCAGCGGTCAGAACTTCTTGGGCCCATTGAAGGAGCTTCGGATGTCGGATTTGGCCGATTTCGAGTTCGTTGGACTCTGTTCGTCGCTCTGAATCCATCCGTGTGGTTCGATTGCTCATCTGAGGCCTGTTTTGACATGTCCTTGTACACATGGCCGTTAATAATGCATTATAAGAAATCTTGATGTGCAATGCATGCGATGCTCCTATTCCTATTTATGATGTGTTATCTGTGCATTTTGCTCTTAAAATAAACCTCAATTGACAGAATTATCACCCCAAGATGTAGTGTTATCAGAGCTCGCCATGGACAGCGATAGAGGTTGGCATGGAAATTAGGTGTTTACTAATTAGGCGATTATTGATCTAATTAGATACTGGATTAGGGCCCTTAGATTACGGAGAGGTGATGGAGGGCCCCAGCGGAGGTATTCTAAACTCAGTGACCTCCGCCATGGACAGTGGAGGTCACCGATGCAGGGGGAGTGACTTAGGCGAACATGCTGCTAAATTGGAGGGGAAAGAAGTGTAGGTGAATTGCAAGGAGAGGAAAATGATCAGGTACTCGGAAAGGTGAATAGAAGTCTATCAAAGCCGGATTTGGCTTTGCCAAAGCCGGAGGAGAAGTTACTATAACTAAGCTAAACTAAACTAATCCTACCTAATTACCTAGCTAAATCTACTCCTAAGAGTTAGCTCTCCTTACCTGACAAAGGAGGTGAGGGATCTCGCCGTTGGCAGGGCGAGAATGGGATCAAAATCTAGATTGGGTGAGAAGAGAAGCTCTAGCCGATCGAAGCGGAGATCATAGGGAGAGTGGGGTGCTCAGTCGCCATTGGCAAGGCGATAGAGAGGAAGAGGAGGTGAGAGAGGCAGCGCATCCTCGGCGGCCGCGCTCGAGAAGAACGAAGATACCGGAGTTGCGAAAGAACCTACTGACCAGCTACAATGAGGTGGAGAGGGGAAGGGAGCTGATCAAGCTCAAATCGAAGGGGTTCAAGCCTATTTATAGGGTTTGACAGCTGTGAAGGGGGAAGAATCCAGACAAATGGATGTCTAGGTATAGGTTAACCTCCAATGTCGTTCCGACGCTGGTGAAGTTAACGTCGTGACCTAATTAGGATTTAGGACAAATCCAGATTGGTAGATGGAGTTGAGGTGGTGAGCGCAAGCTCTAGGAGCTTAGCAAGGAAGGAATGACGTCAGATGGATGGTCATCGAAGAGTAGCATCACCGCCGAACGTCAGCCGTTCAAACGGCTGAAGAAAAAATGAAGATGGTGTACACAGGGACTAGTTTGCATGAAAAGTTAGGGACCTAAGCAAAATAAAAGGACTCAAGTGCAATGAATTCCAAGGATCGAAATGCAAACAGAGGCTTTTAAGGTTAATTTAAATTATTTTCTTTTCTAACTTTTTATATATATTTATAAATTGGCTAAATATTATATAAGTGACTTGTATTTACATTTTTGATCCATTTATTTATATTTGTTAAATTTATTTATTACTTAAGTTATTAAAGGCTTAGGTCTTAAGTTATTTTTAAGTTAAATAAGATATTAATTAGGTAACTAATTAGTGGTATTTCGAGCCCATTTACTAATTAAGTTATTAATAATATTAATTGACTAATAATTAGGCATTTTTAACTTATTTTTAAGTCCTTTATTGATTTGTCTCTTATTCTATAATTAACCCTTATATATGTGTATTTCTAGCTAATTAACTAGGGAAACTAGTTAATTAGGGGTAATTAGAAGCCACGATGAGTCTTTCATCAGATCCCTTTCCATGCTAACATGTTTGTATTTTTTTCTTTGTCAAATTTGTTAGTTATCTAAACATGCTTTATGAAGTGGTTGCTAGTTGGATGCATCATTTTATGCATGGTTTACACAAGATAACCAAGTTATAGGATACAACATGTTTTGTCATTACGGTAGATGTCATTGGTTACTTCAAAATAGGTTTGTAAAAATGTATAGTGTCCTAAAATTTTGGTTTTCTTAAACTATGCATTTTCCTATTGTATATCTCAACTTCATTTTCTAAAGAAGCATCTTTCTTAGAAATGTGTAATAGTGTGTCTCAACCATTCACATATTTAGAAAATGAAACAATAAACTAATACCAAACCAATTGGCAATCATAAGCTTACCACCTATCTTGAACCTTGAAGTGCAGCACCCTCAGCAATGATCATAGGTATAGGGACAAAAATCTAACATTGCTTTTTGCCTTAAACAAGTATAGATATAGACACATATACAACATATATACACAAACATATATATTTATGTATGTTTAAATATCTATATCTAATGTTATTGAATATAAATATATACCATGTGTAGGGTTACTAGGTTTTCCTTGCTTTCCAAAGGGAGAGGTCGACATGTCTTATTTAACTTGATGGGGTTGCATCCAACTTGGTCCTTAAGGGATTCCTATGTGATTAGACATTAAGGGGGATGTTGGATAGGATTTTTGGAATCTATGCTTTTCTTGCCCCTTGATCCCTTCATTGACTTCACCTAAGTTGCTAAACTTGGGTGATTCTTAGGTTCTGTTTCCTTTTAGGCTTGGTTAATGGAGGATCCTTTCTTAGATTTTCCTTTTATTGGATCCTATCAATGACTCTGGAAAATCTAGCCTTGTTAGTGACCATGACTTGCTTCTTTCTATGTTACATGATCTCCACTTGTAGAATTGTAGTAGATCCACTATCTTCGAGGGCTACCTTACTTGAGGTGTTAGAAAACTTGAGTTTTTAAATGTGGAAGTGGCTTTAACCTCCTTTCTTGCTTTGTAAGAGTGTTAATGTTTTTTCTATTTACTTGAAACAAGTATTAACTTGTGGTGTTAAGGGGGAGAAAGGCCAAAATAAGGGATTAATACTACATAATACCCAAGTTTTGCATCGAAAATACAGGTTTTCAGAATCCTAGGTTAACAACCTATGTAAACTAGCCTTTAGGAAACTGACATACCTTTCATTAGTAAGTTTACAGGCACCTTTCAACTAGAAGTAAATGATTTCTTCACTTCAGAAGTAATTAATAAGAAGTCGATCCATATTGGCATGCTCATATATTTTTCCAAAACATCCATACTCTAATATTGACAATCACCATAACATTGGGTTGGACTATGTGAGACATTCTTAGCTGTGGCTCCCTACAACTTTAGGAGGATTATTGTTTCTACTATTGCAAATGTGGATAGAGTACATTCCTTAACATGTATATATTCATATATGGAAACCTCTCCAAGGTAAATGCATTGGAAGCCTGAATTCTCTACCACAATAGAGCATGAGAATCAACCAAAGAAATACAATATCAAAGGCAAAACCTGGTGAAATGTTTCATAAATCCATCAGGGTAATTCACTTCTTTAATTGAAAAGACAACTAAAAGTTACTTCTATATAGAATCATCATTGTTCTTTGCACATGGGGACAATATTGTTCTTGCAGAACACCAAATTAAGGGCATTTGACACAAAATCCATTCTACAATTAGTTTTAGATTGAACATAGATATTTTTCTCAAAAGGTAAAGGAAAAATGCCCCAAGGTAGGGGCATGGGAAAATTTAATGCTGGGTGACAACCCATGTAGAAAGAGTAGTATTATCCAAAGGGCACATGCTCTTAATGGCTACTATCCATTCATGCTAAAGTGCAATAACAATTTCTTCTAAGCTTAAAATCGCTGAGATTCATTCTCCAACTCTAGTTAGTACCTATCTATTCTTTGATAAACTTAACTCTCAATCTCAACATATAGTTACTTCATCATGTGGACTTAGAACTTTTGAATGTTGCCTTTGGGTGTGTGATATTTACGTAGATAATGTGGTTTGGAGTGCTACCATCCATGGTCTTCAGTGGCATATTTGTAGACCATGCTTCCAAATTCAAATAATTTAATTGATAATACATTCATGTTTAGTGCGTACCTAATCTTTGTATGTATGGAACTACAATTTACAAACCATTTTTCTATACTAAGCAAAGTTGCAAAATCCAAGTGTAACTTCTTAATCTACTTGCCCCATTTTTCTTTTATTTTGATATTAAATTGGGATGCATTTTGAAATTGTAAGTATATTGTTGCATTCCATGTTAAGTCTTAAGAATTGATACTTCCATTTGATTATTATATTGATGTTTCTATTCAAACATGTCACTGAAAAAGGATGCTTTTTGGTTTACTTTTTTTTTTTTGTAAACAGGGAGGGTGTTAGTATAAGTTTAGAATATGAGTAAATTTCAAACTTGCTATATATTTATGTGTTGTAGCTTCTTGTATTGGCCCTCAACTTTTATATAAATTTTGTAAATAGAATGTAATATTTTGGAGGGCCCTCTACTTAAAAAATAGCTTATGTTATGATGCTTTCTTTTTTGCTCTATTTTTCTTTATGGTCGGGTGTGCTTGTTTTGTGGATGTATATTTTTATGCTGTCAGCGGTGGTGAATGTGATTGTGAGGTGTACCCATATTGTTATCATATTATATTCTTGCATGTCTTTATAGGTACAGGATATTTTGAGAAAAACGTGATAAAATAGGGAAAATTTTGTCAAATTTTCTGCAGAATTTGGCCCCTTACTAATAAAATTTTCCTAAATAAGTGGAAAGAGGCATCATTGCATAATACTTGACAAAAATGAATGGTTATATGATCAAATCACACTATAACAAAAAAGGGTTTTGGTTACAATTGAAAATTATGATCAAAAGCCTAAAAATCATCATTAAATTTATGTTGGAAAAAAATATATACATCAAATAAAATCTCCACATAATTAGGGACTTCTAATATGATAAAATTTAAATGATGGTAGGAGGAATTGCCATTGGTTCCACTTATGTATGGGTTTATGTTGAAGTTACCATCGATGAGGAAGAGATGCCAATTAGGTCATATGGAAAATACGAAGTTTTAGGGAATATAATTGGAGCTATTATTGTATGAATTATGTTGTTTGTTGCTTCGTGATATATATTGTGACAAAATCATTTTAAATCATGGTATGCAAGTGTAATTTTTTGTTTATATAATGTATCTCATATTTGTTTTCTTACATAATTTTTCTTTTTTTTAGGATCTCTTCAAGTTGCAAATAGAAGATGCACTTTAGTCAACGAGAGAAGTTTTTTAATGTGCTTTTTGATTAGTCAAAATAGGTTTTTTAGGCTTTTTTACTTTATGTTGAACATGTATTTTATTTGATTATGATATTTTATAACTTATAAAATTTCTTTCTTTTGCCAAAAGGTCATTAGTTGATGAATAAATATTGTTATGATTATCATGTGTCATTTTGTATGCTTTTTCTTCTTTACTACAATTGACTTTTTGTAAAAGTATGGACATGGCTTAGATCCCTTACCACTTTTTAGTTATTTGATTTTAAAATTAAAATACTTATTTTTATTATAATAGATCTTTGGATCATTTTATTATTTAAATATTTATTCATTTCAATTTAGAAGTCATTTGAATGTTAATATATACTTCATAATCAAAATTGATGTAAAACTATAATAACAATCCTTAAAATATAACTTTCGACATCAGGGAAAGGTAATTAACTAACTATATATATAAAATAATGATTTTATTAAAAATAAAATTAGGACACTAAATAAAAGGTTTATCAGCTAAAATTAACAATAGATTTTATTATCATTAAATAATCTTCATTAGCGACATCAAATTTTATCACAACAAAAATTAAAAGAATTGAGATTAATTAGTAATGAAAAGTGATTGCTTCTAAAGTATCTTATATTATCAATTTGTTGTGGCGATTAATTTTGTCATTTTTTTTTTACAATAGTGTCAATTGTAAAAAGAAAATGATAGCCATTAAAAGTAGCATTTAGCAAAGAAAATATCAACAAAAATAATCATCATTAAATATTCAAAAATTATCGACGATTTATAATTGTCGGTAAATCTTTAGCAACATTAGTTATACAAACGGATAAGTGACGAATCTAAAAAGTGTCGGAAAATGTCTACAGCAACAAATATTTATGCTTTACCGGAACATTTCGTTTGTCGGTAAAAACTATTTTTGTTGTAGTGTGACTTGATCTCTTTTTGCGACCAGGAAACTATTTGGCTTTGTTTCCGACTCAAAATCTTACGTCCCTTGTGAAATTCTTGTGTCAAAGTTCACACACAACCAACACTTAAAAACAAATTAAAATAATTAGAAAAACCCCTTGTTTGGTCTTAGTGAAATCTGAAGTAGATCATTGGATTAGGTTCCCACCGCCGAGAAGAGAAAAATGCCTTCGAGGACATAATGTCAATATGTTACTGCCTCAACGCTGCTTTATATCTATATTTCATATCTTTACACGGAGCATTAAGACATAATTTTGCAGCTCAAGTGTCTTGGATGATGTTTTACCCATAGCGTTGGAGCAAGAGCTTGAGTTTGATTGGAGCATCCCTTTACACCGCATTGTGTTTTGGGGTTGTGAGCTCCTGGGTGGTGTCTTGGATACTATTATCTTGAAGTGCTGGCACAAGAGCCCCTTCAAAGATTGGTAACGGGAATGATGATCCCAACACTTCTGTTATAGGATTAAGCTTAGAGTAAGCATGGGGGAGACAAGATAAAAAGGTCAAAAAACAAAACCTTATAAATATCCTTATAAATGTTGCCATTCACAAAGCACAGGCACAAGGTTTTAAAAGATTATGCAAGTTACAAGTCGGATTCAAGAGCCAAGAAAATCCTAATAGCAAAACAATTTTGGGTCATTTGAATTAGCAAGGAGTTAACTTGTGAATTTTTGAAAGATATATTGATCTCGATTCTTCTAACTTTTAGATCCAAAGACGAATCCCGACGTTTTATCATTAACAAATCTCATACCTCCCGTGTTTCCACTCAACCAAGGTCCCATATTTTTGTCCACCTCAAAAGTAAAAAAATTAGTCCTTCACAAAAATCTATTTTGTGAAATTAGAGTTGCTAGGAGACTAGCAAAAGATAAGTATGGGGGTGTGATAAATGCTAGTTTATCATCATTCTTATGCCCTAAAATAGATCAAGCTTTTAGGGTTTTAACTCCGTAAAAAGGTTTTTGGGCTGCAATTAGGCATTTACTTAGGATAGGCATACATTGCATTTTATTATCTTTTTTATGCATTTACTTGAGTGTCAGGAATAGATAGAAAGTCAGATCCCACATACCTTGGCACTTAGGAAGGTAGAAGATGAAGAATAAGCTTCTATCAGCTGGATCTAGCTCATTCTAGCTAGATCCCAGCTTGTTCTTTCTGGATCTACTCATCTTTAGCTCAGCTCATCTCAGCTGAATGGTAGCTCAAGGTAGTTCACCTCAGCTCCATTCAGCTCACCTCAATTGGAAGGTAGCTCAAACTAGCTCAAAACAGTTGATCCTAGCTCTATTCCAACTCCTCCAGCTCAAAATAGTTCACTGGAAGCTCAAGCTGACTAGGACTAACTACTGCCATCAACTAGCTAGACTTAGTCAGCTGAAGATGACCTCAACTAGCTTAAGCTAGCTCAAGTCCAACTCCGAGAGACCTAACTCAGCTCAACTTAGTTGAGCTAAGTGACTTGACCTAAGCTAGCTCCTCTAGCTAGCTAGGTAATCTCTGGGAAGACCAAACCCAACTTACCTTAGCATATATCAGCAGAAGCCAGCTCATCTTAGCTTGGCTTAGCAACTAGCAAATAACTAGCAAGCTAAGCCAACTAAGGTAGCTCCTTGCAGTTCTCTTCAGCAACCACCAGCTCTAGTGCAGCTCAAGGCGGCTCCTTCGAGCTCCTCACCTTCAAAACCCTAGCTCCCTCTACCTCTCTACCCTACTCCTTACTATCTAAGCTAGTTAGCTCAGCTAGTCACCTCTTTGGCCACCAAAGCCTAACCCTAGAACCCACCTAACTAGCTCCGCCAACTAACCTTACCAAAGTCCACCTAAGCTACCACCACTCCACCTCAATCTTGGCGCCAACCCTACACATCCCTTCATCCCTCTCTACCACCAAAAGACACCACCAAATTCTCTCCAAAACCACCGAGAAATGGCTCCAACTTTTTCCCTCCAAAACCCTTGAAATCCAACCCTACACCTACCCCTTCAACCCATTTCCACCCTCCATTTTTTTCCTCCAAAATCAACACCTTCTAGAAGGTATTTTTTGAGGGAAAACCAAGGCACCTCTTCATTTCCCTCCCATTTTTCCCTCCAAAAATATCCAAGCACCCGTTCATTTCCCTCCAAAAAATACCATAACCACCCTCCTTCCCATCCTACAAAGACCCTACCCTACCACCACATAATTCCTATCTTCTCCATTATATTAGGTTCCACCCATACCACCTTGATCCATGCCAAGGAAGAAGAAGAAGAGAAGAAGATTAAGGGGGCAATCTACCCGCCCCCTTAGTGGTTACTTCCTCTCCTTCTACTACCTTGTGCCATGCTAAGGAGGAGATCTTCACACTTGAAGGGACGGCCAGGAAAGAGGAGGAGCAAGGTGGTTGATGCCCACCTTGTAGGATTGCTTGGAGGAGGACTACATCAAGAAGAAGTAAAGGAAACCCTTTTCAAGTGTAGGGCAACCACACTTGGAGAAAGGGCTCTCCAGAACTTCTATAGAGGATTCCCCTTCTTCTTTATCTTTATATTTTTCTTGTATTAGCTAGTGTTTCCTTATTTTTCATGTAATAAGCATTCAATTGCATTTCATCTACTTTGCTAGTAATACAAGTTCTCATTGCCTTCCATGTTTATGCCTTTATCTTAGTGTGCTTTCCATATTATTCTAGTGTAGTGCACACCACACTCTCCTCTTTTAATTACCCTAGGCACACTTGCCTAGGGTGAGCTTAGAAGAGAGGGTTTTATTCATGTCACTTAGGGTTAGTTGATTGATTTAGCTTAATCATCTTCGTATCAAAATACCCGATTATTTCTGGAAACCCTAAAAACAATATAAATCAAAATCACATAAACATAAGTGCAGATTTGAGAGGCGATAGAGAGAATCAATTCTTGTGATTAATGAATTGGCATCTTTGGACGACCTTGGATACTCCACTATCTAGGTTTTAGAAATTTAAAAGTTGATTGCGAAATTACTTGTACAATGACACTATTTCACATAATTAACAAACCATATATTTCCCACATCAGGTGGGTAAGTTGACCCCTTGATCTTCTTCTCTTCTTCATCCTTGGCATTGAATGTTGGTGGCTATGGGTGGAATTAACTAATGAAGAAGATGGTTGTATGGTGGTGGTTTTGGGGGGTATTTGTAGGAGTGGTGATGGGAGATCTTGGCGTGGAGTAGGTGTAGGGCTAGGATTAGGTTTGGTGGGTAGTTAAGGGATCCTAAGGTGGGGGTAGGTTGCTGCCAACCTAAAGATGCTATGGGGGTAGTTATGGTTGGTTAAGGGACACCTAAAGGTGGCCTTAACCATGGAAGGGTGCCATGGTTTGGCACCAATCATGATGGCTTCTAGAAGGTGGTTAGGTGGAGGGTTAGGATGGGTTGTGTGGTGATGTGGGGTCATCTTGGCGCCAAAAGGGGGAAGGTTGTTATGGTTATTTTGGCACCAAGAATGAGGTGTCTCTTGGTAATGGTGGTGGTGTGAAAGGTGGTGAAGTGTTGGTGCCAGAAAGGAGTAGGAGTAGGGGAGCTTAGGTGGACTATAGGTAGGCTTATTTGGTGGAGCTAGATAGGTGGGGTTTAGGGTTAGGTTTTGGTGGCCAAGGAGGTAGAGTACCTAATCTAAGCTAGCTAAGCAGAATTAGGTAGTAGATGAGTGGAAAATGGGGTAAAGGAAGCTAAGGTTTTGGAGGAAGAATTGAGGAGGAGTTGCATCTGAGCTGCAGTGGAGTTGATGGCTGTTGAAGAGAGCTGCAAGGAGCTAGATTAGCTGGCTTAGTGAGCTAGTTTTGCTAGCTGTTAAGCCAAGCTAAGATAAGCTGGCTTCTGCTGATGTGAGCTGAGGTGAGCTAGGTCTGGTCTTCTCTGACATTACCTAACTAGATGGAGTAGCTAGCTTAGGTCAAGTAGCTTGACTCAACCAAGTTGAGCTGAGTTGAGTCTCCAGGAGCTAGACTTGAGTTGGCCTAAGCTGGTTGAGTTATTCTTCAGCTGACTAGGCTTAGCTAGATGATGGCAATAGCTAGTCGTAGTCAGGTAGAGCTTCCAATGAATTGTTTTGAGCTAGGGGAGCTGGAATGGTGTTGGGGTCAACTGTCATGAGCTAGTTTGAGCTGCCATCCAGTTGAGGTGAGTTGAATAGAGCTGTGGTGAACTAGCTAAAGCTACAATTCAACTGAGATGAGCTTAATGAAGTTAAGGGTGAGTTGATACAACTAGAAGGAGTCGAGATCCAGCTGGGATGAGTTGGATCTAGTTGAGATCGAGCTGATGTGTACTTCTCCTTCATCTTTTGCCTTCCTAAGTGTCAAGGTATGTGGGATCTGACTTTCTGCTTATCCCTAACACTCAAATAAACACATAGAAGATACAATAAAATGCAATGCATGCCTAACCTAGGTGAATGCCTAAATGCAATCCAAAAACTCATTCGCAGCGTTAACACCCTAAGAGCTAGATCTATTTTAAGGCATAAGAATGATGATAATCTAGCGTTTCTCACACCCCCATGCTTATCTTTTACTAGTCTCTTAGCAAAACTATTTCACAAAATGGACTTTTGGGAAAGCCTAATTTTTTTACTTTCGAGGAGAAAAAGATTACGAGACTTTGGTTGATTGAAAGCATGAAAAGTACGAAATTTGTTAAAGATAAAATATCGAGATTCATCTTTGGATCAAAAAGCTAGATTATTCAGGATCAATGTATCCTTCAAAAAACTCACAAGTTAACTCCTTGATAAATTCAAATAACCCAAAATCATTTTGCAGATAGGATTTCCTTGGCTCTTGAATCCAACTCGCAACTCGCAAAGATTTTAAAACCTTGTGTCAGTGCTTATGAATGCTCACATTTATAAGGTCATGTTTCTAAAACTTCTTCTTTCTTCTTTTTTTTTTTTTTTTGGTCTCCCCCATACTTATTCCTAGCTTAATCCTACAACAGATGTGTCGGGATCATTATACCTGTTACTAATCCTCGATGGGGCTCTGGCACCAGCATTTTGAGATAGCACTATCCAAGACATCACCCAATCTCTCACGACCCCAAAACATAATGCGGTGTAAAGGTGCGCTCCAAGCGAACTCAAGCTCTTGCTCCGACGCTTTGGGTAGAGCACCATCCAAGCCACTTGAGCCACAAGATGCACCTTAATGCTCCATCTAAAGATATGAAATATAGATATAGAGTAGTGCCGAGGCAATAACATGCTGACATTGCATCCTCAAAGGAGGCATTTTCTTCCTCAATGGTGGGAACTCAAACTAATCATCTACCTCAGATTTCACTAAGACTAAACAAAGGGCTTTTCTAATTTTTCTAAATATTTTTTTAGGTGTTGGTTTTGTGTGTGAATTTTAACACAAGAATTTTGCAAGAAACGCAAGTTTTTTAGGTTGGAAACTAAGCCAAGTAATTTCCATGTTACAAAAAAAGATCAAGTCACTTGAATCATTAAGAGTTTAGGTTGAATTTAGAGAAAAATATTTGATCTAGTCTAAGAATAGACCCAGAAGTTCTAACAATGAGATCCGCATTCTAGTCCCTAATTTGTTAAATATTTAATCCCATTGTAGCTTAGAATGAATGTTTAACCTTAGTTCCGATTTTCAAAATTTTCTTCAAAGAGTTTTATGACTTTTCTCTTATGAAGATGCATGCAAAAGAAAAAATGAATATTTTTAGGTTTTGAAAATCCTGAATCGATTGTCACAATTTAAAAATACCTCACCATGCTTATGATATGCAATGTCCTCATGCATTAGAAGGGAAAAGAAATCACCTTAGTAAAAAGCGATCGGATTTAGGATGGTCAAAACATGGGAAAAGGAAGATAAAAAAGGAAAGTAGGAAAAATGGTGAGCTACCTCCCATCCAGTGCAATCTTTTACGCCATTCAGCTAGGCCTTAATTGATGCACAGAAGACAGACAATCATGTAAGAAATTGGACATGTGAATGCCCTCAAGAAAGATGTCTTCCTCAGGATCCCCTAAAAGATGAGTGGTAAAAATATGGGGATCAAAATTTGGTGGAAAAATGGAAGAATTACCTGAGTCTGGCCAAGGTTTGAGTTCATGATAAAAGCTAAAATTGGGTGGGTCAGGTGGTAGGTCTAACGAAATGGGAGTGGGAGAAAAATTAGTGTGATGAAGGGTGGATGAAGTTAGTGTGGGCAGTTCAGGTGAGAAATCAGGAAGATTTGAAGAGTAAAGGTCAAACCCTAATTGATCTAAAACGTCTTTGACCCCATTATCAAAATCAGAATCTGAATCAATAAAATTTGGTTCAATGGTGGTCAAAGAAAAGCAAGAATGGATCATCATAGATTCCTCAATTACTGCTTCCATTTCATCATCAAAGTTTTCAAAAAAATCATGGTCAAGGGACCTCTTGGAAGCTTTAAAAATATCTAAAGAGAGTCTGGTCACCGCAAGTTATATCCATTTTTCTGGAATGACAATTGATATTAGCTTTTGTGGTAGCCAGAAAAGGTCTTCCAAACATAATAGGGGCATTCTTGAGTGTCTCAGGTACCTTTATGTCGAAGACTAGAAAATCAATCGGGAATAGACAATTCTGGACCTTGATAATAATATCCTCGACAAGTCCCTGCAGTTTAATGGTAGATTGGTTTGCAAATTGTAATTGAACCTCAATGGGTTTTAATTCATTGAATTGGAATTCCTCGAATATGACTATGGGGATGAGATTTATAGAGGCACCTAAATCGAGAAGGGTGCAATCAAAAGTGGTGTCATTTATGACAACCAAAATGAGAGGTGTGCCTGGGTCCTTTTTCTTGAGAGGCATCTTGCTTTGTACAACTGAGCATACTATCTTAGAAAGTACCACCCATCCTAGATTCTTGGCCTGCCGCTTCAGAGTACACATTTCTTTCAAAAGTTTAGTGTAGGCAGGATTGTGCTTGATGGCATCTAGGAGGGGGATGTTTATCTCGACTGACCCAAATAAGTACATGAGATCTTGGTGAGAGACCTCAAATTTCTTTTTCTTAGAAGGATTGGATTGCAATGCTTGAGGGTAAGGAATAAGATTTGAATCTTGTGCTTTTTGTGTGTCTTCCTCTTCCTAAGTGGGGGGATGAGAGTCAACTCGCATAGGAATAATGTGGTTTCCAGCAGGTTCTTGTGAAGGGCAAGGATTAGTTGTGATTTTCCCACTCCTCAATGTAACTGCATTCACAGTTTGGTTATTCCTGGGAGGATGTTGGGGGCTTGTTGTTGTGGAAAACCTAATGGGTGCTGAGGTACAGAGTTAAAGGGAGGCTGATTAGTGTGGTTTTGATTTAGATTTCCACCCTAATATTGGTTCCTTTGATTGACAGGGTTGGGTATGGGTTGGGATGGTAAATGTCTTGCAGGTCTCTGGGTTAGAGTAACCCCAATCTAACATGCAGATTCGTAACAACACAGGTTACTTCTAACATTTGGCTTTACATTCCCTGTAGGGTTTTCATAACCTAGGCATTGATGTCTTCTTGAGATGGCTCGAGTTGATAAAAAGTCTAACTCGACCCATACCCTCCAAACGAATTTTGTTTTTGAGAGGTAACCAAATTGGTCTAGGAGTGGTTCGGGTGGTTCCTAAAGTTAAAGGAATTTCTAAATTGCTCCTAGAGGGCAAAGATATTTTCAGTGGGGCTAGGATTTGGATATGTGTAGGGCAGTAATGAACCATAGAAAGCCTCAAAAAATTGATTATTCTCAGCAGGGATAGTGTTAAGATTATCCAAATTTCCTCTCTTTAAGATGTTAGGTAGGGTTAGATGTGGAGCTTATGGCACTTGGGTGGGTGTGGTAGGTCTTTCCTCCATCTTCTTTTGGTTTAATTGCATCTGGTCAAGTCAATGAGCAATCATTTGGAGATCGTCTTGGGTAACAGGAATAGATTAAGTGACTATTTCATGAGCACCGAACTGCGGGTTTGTAGTTCTGCCAAAGATGTTCATGGATGCGTGATTAAATGACTTTTCACTCATTTCCTCAAATAATTCATATGCACTTTTAGCATTCTTATTTAAGAAGTTGCCGCCATACGAGACATCAACGAGATGTTGAAGTTGATATTCTAATCCATGGTAGAAGATTTGTACTAGCTGGCATAAGGGTACCTCGTGATGCAGGCAACTTCTTAAAAGATCTTAGAATCGTTCCCAAGCATCATGTAGAGTCTTGCCAAATTTTTGTTGGAAGGTCGTAAAAGATATTCGTAGGGAATTAGAACGACCTATGGGGAAGATTTTTTTTAGGAAAGTGCATGGAGATAATGAGAACCATGTTGTAATGGGTCTACCAATAGTTCTGAACTAATAAGCAGCCTTATCCTTGAGAGATAATGAGAATAATGGCATCAACCATAGATCTTCTCGTACATTGCGAGAATGGGTTGTTTGTGCGAGGAGAGTGAGCTCCTCAAAGTGGCTGAACGGGTCTTCCCTAGGAAGGCCATGGAAGTGCTTAATCAGGTTTAGAACAACTGGTTTGATTTTGATGTCCCCTTCTGGAATGACCACCCTTGGTCTGTCCTCGTAGTTGGAAGGATTATAAAAATCCTTAAGAGGAATGATAGGTTGCTGACGGGGTGGTGGATTTTACCTTTGGTTGGCTAGGTTCATTACAGTCCTAGCCAACTGTTGTTGGTTTGCTTATAGTTGAGCCAGATGCTCAACCATCATAGAGAAGCGATTAGGTAAGGGGGCTTGATGTTGTTGTTGTGGCATCTCAGCATTAGGTAGCTCCAGGCCAGGTAAATGGGGGATAGAAAAATCAGCATGTGGATTAGATTGTGGGTTAGAGTCAGGTTGAGATGTGGATGTGGATGGGTTGGTGGACTTATTTTGTTGGTTTTCCAATTTTTTATAATGCAAATGAGAGGAAAAATGATGAAAGAGAGATCTTTTTGTGCGAAGGGCAAAATCAAGTGGTCTATCCAAGTGTGAAGTTTGGGACTACTGCCCATGCATACAATGGAAGAAATGGGGAGGAGAGGAGGGAGAGATGAGAAGTGTGTAATCAAGCAATGCAAAATTCTAGACCTAACTTAAGTGTGACTCAAAAATTTACCTAAGACTTGGTCTACCTTGGTAATAAGAAATCAATAGTGGATAACCGTTCCCTCAATAAATTTGGCTAGGCTAAATAAGGGAAGGGTTGGGCCCAATCATGTCCTAGGAAAATCATTGGAGGCTTGCATAATCTTGCACCTGATCATTTAACACTACCCCTCAGCCTAGCACCAGATATAGATGAAGGAATTGATACCAACTAAAGAAATCTTAAAACCTAGGTAGCAAATCTAAGTTTGATGAAACCTTAGAGGTTAAATTGCTATAGATTTTAGTTAGGTATAGGAACTTAGAGTGCACAAGGAATGTGATAGGTATTAATTTAGGTAATCTTGGTTATTTCTTTTTTATATGTGTATGCAAATTAGGCGGGAAGTGATGCCCAAGCCAAAACAAATGGGTTTGCAAACAAGGATTTTGTTGAAGTGTTTTTGGGATTTTGATAAAGATTTAATGTCTTTTAAAATTCTCTCTTGTTAAGGATTCAAACAAGGTTTCGATGTTCCACAAAATAACAGCAAACAAGTTGTTGTTAGTGGAAGTCAATTCCTTTAAATTTGATGTAACTAAGCGTGAAAATCAAAAACCCTAAAGTTTGGAAATCCTAGTTATGCAACTCCTAAAAATGAACCTTTTTTCAAAATCTTTTGAGGTGGTGGTCCAAAAAAGACAAACAATAGAACCACCTGATAAAAAATCAAATAAGGAATCTAAAAATGATTTTTTTTGTGATTTTAGGAAATTATTTGATATTTTTTTGGAATATTTTTTCTTACTGGTGTCAAGAGTCAGAATTGATAGATTCATGGAATTGATTCTCCAGAAACCTCAAATGGCCTCAAAATTTTTTGAGAATTTTATATGATGTAGATAATTTCTTAAGGTTTTTAGAAATATAAACCTTACCAAAATCTGATTAGCAGAAAAATTAATAAAATTCACTGACAATAAGAAAATAACAAGGAAACAAGGCCTGACCTCTGTCCAATTCGTGACTTTTTTAATTTTTTCTATTTGGCCAAATTGCTTGGAAATTAGACTCAAGGTTCTTGACTCGAAGGGCCTTCCCTAGGTGAACTTTGATGATTTTAGGAAGCTCCTATGTGCCCAAACTTGATTTTTGAAAATCATGACAGAACTGTAGATTTTCAAAAATCAAACACCAATAAGACTAAGGTGGTGGAAAAATGGAGCAAACCAGCAACAAAGTTATTTTTAGGGTTCCACCACCATCAATTTTTCTTATTTTTAATTTTTTTGATAATTTAAAGATTTTTTAAGAGATTTTTCTTACTTTTGAAAAGTGGCGTGGGGTACTAACCTGGAGTACACGAGAAGAAAAGTAACTTGAAACTTCCATTCCAAGTGCTCCAAATCTTGCTCCCGCTCTAGATTTGCACCTAAAAAATACAAACACAAAATTCGTGAAGATCTAATAAAGCAAGAGAGAGATTAAAGATGTGACTAAGCCATGCCTTCCTGGCAACAGTGCCAAAAAGTGATACAGGAAATCTGTGTTTTGTTAAATATGAAAAATAGTGTCGTACGTGTAAATCCACAACCAACTCTTAAATTTATAATACCTAGATAGAGTGAATATCTAGGGTCATCCAAGAAGGCTAATTTGTTAGTCACATGAAATTATTCTCTCTCTCGCCTCCTAAATCAGCACTTGTCTTTTTGTATTTTCAATTTTGTTGTTTTTAGAGTTTTCAAAACAATCAGACACTTGAGAGCGAAGACGAACTATGTCAAAACTACACCTATCAATGATAAACGGTAGTTTATTATCATTCATATGCCCTAAGACAAACCTAGCTCTTAGTATTTTAACTTCACAAACGGGTTTCTAGGTTGCATTTAGGCATAATCTAAGTTAAGCATGCATTGCATTCTTTTTGCATTTTTAACATCTTTACTTGAGTGTTAAGGTTAAGTAGATGTCCAAACCTTTAAAACCCTAAACACTCAAGAAGGAAGAAAGTGAAGAAGAAGTTCATTTCAGCTGAACTCTAGCTAGATCCAGCTCATCTCAGCTGGATATTAGCTCACATGGGATAAGTTTAGCTCATTCCAGCTCCATTCAGCTCATCTTAGCTGGATGGTAGCTCATCTTAGCTCGACCCACCTCAACTCAATTTAGATCCATCTCAACTTAGTTGAGTCTAGCTCATCTTAGCTCCAGTCAATTCGTTGAGAGCTCTAGCTAGCTCAGCTTAGTTGACGAGAGTTCATTCCAGCTCCAACTCATTCCAAGTCCAACTCTACCCAGCTCCACTTAACTCACAACAATTGAACTCCCTCTAGCTTAGCTACTACTTGCCTACTTAGTAACTAAGCTAGCTCAGGAGTTCTCATCAGAGGCAGTTCCAGCACAACCTAGCTCAACTAGGCTAAAACCTGCTCAAGTTAGCTCAACTACTCAAGCCTAGCTACTAGCATAAGAACAAGCTATCTAGGCTTAGTAGTTGAGCTCCTCATGAAGACCTCCTTAGTAGATTCAGCTCCAGTCCAGCTCCAGTCAGCTCTTCCTTAGCTCCTCTTCTCAAAACCCTAACTCCACTACTACTCTACTAGTTAAGCTAGCTTAGCTAAGCTCAAAACCAACTCCACCTCCATGGTCGTCCACCACTTACCTAAACCCTACTCCAAGTCCACCACCTAAACTAACCACCTACCTCCACCTATAGTTGGCGCCACCTTCCTTGCATTTCTTCACACCACCACCTCCAAGAGCCACCACAAAAGTGGCGCCAACTTTCCCTCTAAAACCCCTTCACATCACCATCATCCATCTCCTTTTGAACCCATTTCCACCATCAACCTAACCCTATTCTAGAAGCCCTCCTTGGTGCCAACATTAACTCATCCTTTCACCAAGCTAACCACCCATAACCACCACCTTAACCTCCTTTAAGTTGGCGCCAAAAATACCTCCACATCCCTTCAAAGTTGGTGCCAACTTGAAGCCCTATCACAATGTTACACCTAAAGCTATCTACACCCTACACATCACCCCCTTCTAGAAAACCCTCTTGGTGCCAACTCAACACCACCTTAACTACCATATAACCACCACATAGGTGGCTCCAAAAACACCACCAACACCCCTTCACCTTGGTGCCATCTAAATCCACCCTTAATCCCCTAACTACCACCACATGGAGCCATCCCAACCCTTCCTAATTCCCACGCGAACTAACCCACCTAAACTCACCTAGGTTGGCACCATCCACCTCCTTAACCCAACCTCCATACATCCCTTTAATTGGCGCCAACCTACCCTAGCCACTCATCTCCTAACCACCACCATATAACCTAATCCTAGCCATACAACACACCTAACCCATCCTTAACCCTAGCCCCCAGCTAGAGTTGGCACCAACCACCAACACCCCTCCATTTTGGTGCCAATTCACCTCAACCCTAGGATCTTCTAACAACCCTCATGAGTCCATCTTAGCCCTCCATCCATTAACCACACCTATCCCCCTACCACTCCTATAAAAAGACCTAACCTACCACCAATGGGTCTTCACAAGCTTCTTAGCGACTAAGTGTTGGGAGTTTTCCTTGAAGAGTAAAACCCCCCTTCCTTGCTCACAATTCCTCCTCCTTTTCTCTCTCAGATAACCAGGTAACCAATCGGGTAATTGGGTTAAGCAATATCGGGTCCAAGGCTATCGGCGTGGGTAGTAGCCAAGGAGTGATGGCTTAGGCGGGTATGGGTGAGTAGGTAAGGAGACCTCACCCCAATGTCTGAGGCAAAGAGGCCTATTCACAAATACATAATAAGCCCATGCGGGCAGTCTTCTCCCACTGACGTGGGACTAAACCAACTGGCTTTTCCTCGCGTACAGTTGCAGAGAAGCCTCATCCAATTATTGCAGCAGCTGAGGTCGTGGTGCCCATTTGAAGACCTAGAGACCTACCTAGAGCTACTCCGTGCGACCTGGGAGCGAAACTTGAAGCTTTCGAGGCCAGAGCATGAAGAACACAGTCAGAGAAGATGATGTGGCAGAGAAGCTCCTGTGGGATACCTGAAATACAAAATACAGGCTAAAAACCCCAGTTAAAAAGCTCAGGAGGTTCACCGTAGAGTGTGGAATGTGATAGGGGCGTCCGTGGGGTGATTTGTGCATGGATGATGGTGGACAATGACGGAGACGGGGCGTGAAGGCGGAGGTGCTTGGTGGAGCATTTGGATGGGTGAATTGCATAATAAATATGAGGGTTTTATGCGGGTGGATGAGGTGGAGCTTGTCAGGGTGTTGGCGAGGTGTGTGGTGCGATGGAGCGACAGGAAGACCTCGTCGGAGGTGTGGCCGGAGATGAAGGAGATGACGATGAATGGTCGTGTCGGTGGTCAAAACAAGGGTTTAGAAGTCCTAAGCTAACCTTCAAAGCTAAAGGAAGCTAACTAACTTAAATCTAATGGATGAAAGGGAAGAGAAGTCCTTGCTAGTGGTACACCGGACTTGGAGGGGATGACATCTCTAGTGGGCGAAGTAGCGACGACGAGAGGAGGTAAGCGACACTCGCTGGTATTATGACACGTGGATGAAGCTGAGGATGAAGGAGCCGCCGCCTATTGTATGTGGCAGATGGTGAAGAAGGTGATCGAAAGGGGTCAACGGAGTTGGTTGAGATGGAGGTTGGGGAGAAGGGAAGAAAGGGGTATCCGGCCTCCAAACCAAGCTAAGGAGGTGAGGAACTTGATCAGGATTCTTTTATAGGCATTAGGAGGGCCTTCCAAGCTTGAAAACCAAGCTTGGCACGAGCTTTTGGTAAGTAGTTAGGATTCATGATCGATCTTAATTGGAAGAGAATTCCTCAAGGAATCTCCAATTCAAATTTGGGATTGATTATTTGAGAATCGAGCGAGAAATCCTCGCTCGAATATCAACGATGAGCTGCAGCCACTCTTAATGGTAAAAGCAACCTATATGTGAAGGTGATGACAAAGTTAGGGGGTCTTTGCAATATATTATGAAAGCTGAGGAGCCATCTGAGAGAAGAAGAATATGACTGGACCAAAATGCAAACTAGGTCAAGATGATCTCTAATTAGGCCCAAATTTTAGTACAAACCTAATTTGGATCCAATGAATCTGATGCTGAAGTCAAATTTTTGTTTTGGACAAGTTTCACTAGGTAATTTTATGCAAAAACCTAAATTAGCGTAACTTCCTGTCTAACTCTGTTTTAGGTCAAAATGGGTTCCAATGGTCAAATCAAAGATACCAAACCTTATAGAATATTTTTATATAATTTTTAGAAGGCTTAGGTGAATTTTATCTAGACCAAAACCTTATTTAATTAAGCAGGTCTGAAATTAGGGTTTCAGATGTCCATTAAATCTTGAAATGCGCAAAAATAGGTTTCTATCTGCATGAACCCACTTATTAGACATTTATGACCATTTGACATTTAATCCCTTGGAAACCCCATGATTATTTTGCATTTATGATATGATGTTAAAATAGCAGATTTACCCCTGATTTAATGTATGTCTTTCAGAAAGGATATGCAATGAATTATGGCTCTTCGGCGGTTATGTAGGAGCATTTGTCTGTTGACTATGACTAATTAAAGCTAGTTATGGCTGATAATGACGTTATCATCAAGATACTGAGGGTAGTCCATGCCACCCTATGGAGAAGTTCTTGGAGTGGAGATCTTTCACTCTAGGAGGAGGCACACCCACCTAGAGTTTGCCACAAGGAGGACATTTAGGAGAGAAGATTTCCTTTTGGTCCTGGGGAAACCAGGACTGGAGTAGGAATTTCGAGCAGCAACATCATCATCAACATTATCTTCCTAAGCTTTCTTCTATATTCTTGTTATTTCTTTTGCATGGTAGTGTAGTGTTTTTGTTGGAGATTACAAGTGAGAACCTCTCTCACTTGTGAGTTCTCTAACTCATTGTAAAATAATTTTTCAAATCAACAAAAGCATTCCTCTATTTTTTAGATAGCTTGTGATTGTGTTGTGACTTGATTCTTCATTACACTAGGCCTTCCGTGCTTAGGGTGAGTTGGAGAAGCAAAGCACTTGTTTCTTTGCATTTCCCATAGTTTCAATTTCTGTCTCTCTCTCCATATTTGTTTTGCCACATTCAAAATCCTAAAAAAATTATATATTTCGAAACCTAAAAAAGAAGTTGATTTCTAAGATTCAAGTGAGAGATTTTGTTAAAAGAATTCCTACCTCTCTTGGGATGACCCGAATACTTTCCCAAGTACTCGGAGTTTAGAAATTTAAAGGCGATCCAAATTGCGTGTTGCAACGACTTAAAACCTAATTTTTATAAATCACGCATTTTAGCGATCACTTTTTGGCCAGCAACAACTTTGCATTTAGTAATTCTCTTGCTTGATAAGTGGATCTCATCCCTTTCTCTCTCTTTTCTCTCATGTGTGTAGGCATTGCAGGGAGAAAGCGGGAGAAGAGAGAGCTTGAAGTTCCTTTTCTTCCAACAGATTTTAGGTTAATTCCTTCTTCCTTGTCACATTAACCCTAAAAAACTATCACAAAAATGCTAAACCATGCTTTCAGAATCATAAACATTTAAATCAAGTGGAGTGGTGTCTTTAGAAATTCATTAGTTGCTTGTTTGCATGACTTAGCACCACTCTAACTTAAGTGTTGGTGTTTTGATTTTCGAGTTCAGACTTCTACCTTGACTTCAAAAATCAATTCCCAACACTACAGACCTCCTTAAATTTTGAAATTTCACCCAAATATTTCAACTCAAGTCAGGAACATCTATTCCAAATTTTAGAGTAATTGGAGTTGTATTAAATTTTTAAAAATTCACGTACCACAAGGGGATCATCTTATATGATTTCACTATTTTGTTACTATCCGCGAATTTTAGGAATTTTTCTACTTATCAAACTTTTATGTAATTTAGATTTCTCAAATCCTTGTGAAGTTCTACACATCACATAAAATTAAAAAAGTTTCTGGTGGCTAGTGGTGGTATTGAAAAGTCCAAAATACCCACGGATATCATTTCTGGACTTTGACACTAGGAAAAAGAAAAATCTTAAAAAAATATCAAACAAATTTTTAAAATCACAAAAAAATATTTTATGGAATCCTTGTTTAATTTGCTTTCCAGAAGTGGTGTTGTTTGCCTTGTTTGGTCCACTACTTAAAAAGAAAAGCTTGAAATAATTTCATTGGTAGTAAATTTCTATTTAAGGATCAAATTGATTAGGGTTTCTTTTCATTTTCTAGTCCCACTTTCTAAAAGGAAATCTACTCTCACCAATACAACTTGATTTCTTTTTGTTTATGGATCTCAAACTTGTTTGAAAACTTAAAAAGAAAACCCTAAAAGTCACTAAGCTAAATCAAATCCTAAAAGCAGAAAAACAACAAAAATTGTGTGACAACTCGATTGACATTGGAATCACTCTTTCCAATTTTTGCATACTAAAAAAAATTGAAATAAGAGGGCATTACCCCAATCAATGCCCTCCACATTCTTGTGCATATTCAGAAACTTAAGCCTAATTAAAAAAAGTAGTCATTTGACCACTTAAGGACTTCACCAAAGTTTAGGCTTGATATCCAGTATCTAAGAGTTATTATGCATTCCTAATTCCTCTTGAAAATTCGGCAACAGACTTAGAGGGAAGTCAAACGACAAGTGGAGGTTTACACAATCCCCTGGTGATTTTCCCAAGACATGCTTGGGCCAAATCCACCTCTTTAGTCTAGTCAGGTGATCATTAGGAAGTAGGTTCACTTATTAATTTCTTATTTATCGGGTTCCCAAGTCTTAAGTTTTTAAGGAGTCTACCTTAAGTTAGATTTAGTCTTGGTTGTTTGTTTTGCACACTTTCTCTCATCTATCTCTTCTCCTCCCCTCCCATCTTCCATTTAGTGTATGCATAGCCGACGACCCCAAAAATCCACACTTGGATGGACTAACTAATTTTTCAGCCCACCGCACCGCCCGTACTTGCTTGTTTGATTCATCTTCTTCCTCCACTGAAATCAAGAAAAAATGGAAAAAGACCAAAATCATAAAAAAGGGACTAACCCATCATCTTCTAACCATCAAAATGGGAACCCCAATTTTGAACCTAAAGTTGAGGTTCCCCAACCACAATTTGAAGTGATGCAATTTGAAATCCCGTCTCAGAAAAAGTCGACGGAAAACTTTCAAAATTCTGACCCATTTCTAATGGTAGTAACGCAACTCTAACAACTCCAAGCAAATAAAAAATAATTGACTAGGATTGTTACAAACCTAGCCAATAATAGACCACCCAATGCTGAACCTACTATTCCGTTGAGGGAATTCTATGATCCCTCAAACTATGAAGAAAGACCAGGGGTGGTCATCCCTGATGGAGACTTTGAAATTAAACTCGCAGTCCTTCATCTCATTAAGCATTTTCATGGCCTTCCTCGAGAAGACCCGTTTAGCCATTTATAGGATCACACGATCCTCGCCTAAACCACCAAATCCTGAAACATTTCGGAAGATTTATGGATAATGCAGCTTTTCTCGCTATCTCTTAAAGATAAGGTTGCTTACTGGTTTAGGACTGTAGGAAAACCAATTACTACCTGGACACAATTAAAAAGCACATTTCTAAAAAAATATTTCCTAATTGGTCGAACTAATGCTTTACGTCGCGCTATAACGACCTTCCAACAAAAATTCGGTGAGCCTATGCATGAAGCATATGAAAGATTCTAGAACTTAATAAGAAGCTGCCCCCACCACGCGGTGACACTTTAGCAACTCGTGCAAATATTCTACCATGGTCTTGATGACCAATTGAAGCAGTTTGTTGACACCTTATGTGGGGCAACTTTTTAAATAAATATGCTGAATGTGCCTATGAACTTTTCGACAAAATGAGCGAAAATTCTTTCAATCACTCGTCCATAGACACCTTTGGTAGAAATGCCAATTCCTGTGTAAGTGTCCATGAAGTAGGCACACAACAACAATCTCTCCCGGTTACACAAGATGATTTGAAACTTTTTGCACAAAGACTAGACCAGATACAAATCAATCAAAAGAAAATGAAAGAAAAATTTAATGCACAACCGCAAAACTCATTATCGACCAACCCTAACTCTCACCATTCTAACTACGACACTAACCCAACTCTCCTCCATGGGGAAAATTTGCAACAAACCGATACAAGTGGATTTCAAAATCTTGACTTTGCACCTGAAATTATTCAGACTTTTGATAATTCTTCCATATATGTCCCAGTAAACGAAAATAGGTTCGCTCTCTAGGATAATTTTAGAAATAATTCTTCAAACTTTTATAATCCTACTTGGAGGAATAACTCTAATTTTTCCTGGAAGAATACCAATCAAATTCCGCATTTTCAAAATCAAACGGATAATTTTGGCCAAAACCATTGCAGGTTGTTATTAAATATCAATTAATGAAAAACTAGCAAGGGATGCAATAGCAAATGAATGACGTTACCCGTGCCATTTCTAATTTACAAAATCAAATCATGGTAATGCTCGATCAAAGGCCAATGGGAAATTTGCCCTCCCAACTTGTCCCAAACCCCAGAAATTAATGAAATCAATTTCAAAGCGGAAATAATCAAGGTCAACAAGGTCAACAACCAATAAATCCCACACCTCAATTTCCACTTGGTTCTCAAAACTCGCAACAAAATCAACGCATTCCATAGCGAAATAACCACACTACCAATGCAGTAACATTAAGAAGTGGAAAAACTGCACACAATGCGGAACCCTCAAGGGAAAATAAACCAGATCAAGAGAATTTCTCCCACCTCCGTTCACTCTCAGGAAAATGAAGCCAGCACAAACACGGCACCTTTCCCATAGGCATTGAACTTTAAGAAGAAGAAACCTAGAAAAACTAACCCAACTAAAGAATAATTGCATGAATTATTTGGCCAACTGGAAATTAACATCCCTCTCCTAGATGCAATTAAATACGTACCTTCCTATGCAAAATTTTTAAAAGAAATTTGTACACCAAAAAGGCAGCCTAAAAATTTAGGAAATGCCATCCCTTCTAAGATAGTTAGCTCTATTGTTCAGAGCAAGCTGCCTTACAAAAGAAATGACCTGGGTGCTCCATTATTATCTATTGTCATTAATGACAGGACTTTTGATTGTGCCCTCTTAGACTTAGGTGCATCAATAAACCTCATCCCTACCATCCTTTTTGGTGAATTTTAGTTCGGTGAACTCAAACCAGTGAAGGTTACCTTTCAACTTGCAGATCGATCTGTTATTCACCCAAAAGGGATCGTAGAAGATGTCATTATGCGGGTACAGAATTTGTCTCTTTGCTATGGACTTTTTAGTCCTCGACATTGATGTACCCGAAGCTTTAAAGAATGCACCTATTATTCTTGGAAGACCCTTCCTCACCACCACCAAAGCCAACATAAATTGCTATTCCAATAAAATGGACATCACTTGCGGTGGTGAGCCACTCACTTTAGATATTTTTAGGGATTCCAAAAGATTCCACGAGCTGGATTTCTTCAATGACTCAAATTCTGAAACCTCAAGTCTTGTTGAGGAAATGCTTTCTATGGATACAATGTTTGCAATAAACCCTTCTCCTGAGCAACAACAATCATCTAACCCACCCTCACCCACCACACTGAATTTCATGCTAACTTCTAACCCCATTCAGGAACCTAGCCTACAATTAGATTTGAAACCTTTGCCAGATTCCTTAAAATACGTGTTTTTGGGCCCCAACCGTACAAAACCCCTTATTATTAATGCCCAACTGTCAGGGTTACAAGTGGAAAAACTACTCCAAGTCCTGAATAAATATCAAAAAGCAATCGGTTGGGCTTTAAATGATTTAAAAGGCATTGAAGCACCCAATTGCACTCACTGCATTTATCTTGAGGATGATTCTAGACCCCCCCGCCAACCTCAACGTTGCTTAAACCCAAATATGCAGTAGGTCATAAAATAGGAAGTAATTAAATGTCTTGATGCAAGAATTATTTACTCTATCTCTGACAACCAGTGGGTCAACCCTACACAAGTTGTACCCAAGAAAGCTAGCCTCACTGTTATTACTAATGATAAGGGTGATGAAATTCCCACTCAAACTGCTTCTTCATGGCATGTCTATATTGATTACAGAAAATTAAATACCGCCACAAAGAAGGATCATTTTCCGCTCTCATTTATTGATCAAATTTTGGAGCAACTAGCTGGACAAGAATATTATCGTTTCCTTGATGGATATTAGAAATACAATCAAGTCGCAGTCTACCCTGAGGACCAGGAAAAGACCACTTTCACCTGTCCCTTTGGAACCTTTACTTTTCGAAGAATGCCATTTGGATTGTGTAATGCACCTGCAACTTTTCAATGGTGTATGTTAGCAATCTTCTTTGATTTGGTAGGTGATTTCCTGGAGGTCTTTATGGATGATTTTTCCATTTTTGGAGATTCTTTTGATCACTATCTTTGGAATTTAGAAAGAACTCTCCAAAAATGTATTGAGGTTAACCTGGTTCTCAGTTGGGAGAAGAGCCATTTCATGGCTCAGGAAGGCATTGTCCTAGGCCATGTTATTTCTATGAAGGGAATCTTGGTAGATAAAGCTAAAATTGATACAATCTCCTAACTTCCCCCACCCAATTTGGTGAAACAAATAAGATCCTTTTGGGGGCATCTGGGATTCTACCTAAAATTCATCTAAGATTTCTCTAGAATTTCCCAACCTTTAAGCCACCTTTTAACTAAAGACAAACCTTTTGATTTTGATCAAGATTGCTTGGAGAGTTTTAATATTTTAAAACAAGCGATTACTGAGGCACCCATTCTGCAAGCACTCGATTGGGCTCATTCGTTTGAGCTTATGATAGATGCCTCAGATTTTGCAGTAGGAGCCATCCTAAGGTAATGAATTGACAAGAAACTCGTTGTGATTTATTACTTTAGTAAAACACTTGATGAAACACAACATAATTATACTGTCCTCGAAAAAGAACTTCTTGCAATCATTTTTTCCCTTGAAAAATTTCATTTATATCTATTAGGGTCACACATCACCATATACATTGATCACTTGGCCTTGAAATATTTGCTAAATAAGAAGGATGCGAAACCCCGCCTATTTCGATGGATTTTATTGTTACAAGAATTTGACTTGAAAATCAAAGATAAAGTGGGTTCACAAAATGTCATGGCTGATCACCTTTCAAGACTTAACACTAGTGATGTTTTGACCCAAACAACCGTTTTTCCGGATGAAACGCTCCGAACATTAAAATCCCTCCCTTGATATGCTGATTATGCAAATTATCTCACCACTGGATGATTCCCTTTTGACTGGCCTAAATACAAGAGGGATAAGTTATTTACCGAGATTAAATATTACTTTTTGGGGGACCCCGATCTGTTCCGTATCTGTGCTGACTAAGTCATTAGGTGGTGCATTACCGATTCAGAAACACATGAGATTTTGAACCACTATCACTCAATGGCCTGCGGGAGACATTTTTCGGGGAAGTAAACAACAGCCAAGGTGTTAAATGCCGAATTTTATTGGCCTAGCATACATAAAGATGCTCATGAATTTTCTCGATCCTGTGTGCATTGCCTGAGCATCAGCAACATGAACTCTAAGGATAAGATGCCCCTCAACCCGATTTTGGAAGTTTAAATTTTTGATGTATGGGGCATCGATTTCATGGGACCGTTTATCACCTCTTTTGAGTACCAGTACATTTTAGTCGCTGTCGACTATGTTTCAAAATGGATCGAAGCAGTACCCACACACACTAATGACCATCAAGTCATCGTGGATTTTATAAAAAAAAAACATTTTTTCGTGTTTCGGTGTTCCTAAGGCCATTATTAGTGACAGAGGTTCACATGTCACACATTCTCAGTTCCATCAACTTCTTGTTAAATATGGGGTGAGCCATAAATCTCCATACCATGTCACCCTCAAACTAATGGCCAAGCTGAAGTCTCCAACTGGGAGATTAAAAATATTTTGCAAAAGACGGTTAAGCCCGACTGAAAAGATTGGCCGCTAAAACTTGACGATGCATTATGGGCTTATCATATGGCTTTCAAAACCCCAATTAGCATGTCACCTTTTCACCTTATTTTTGGCAAGGCATGCCACCTCCCAGTTGAACTGGAACATAGAGCTTATTGGGTGATAGAAGAATTCAATTACAATTTGGATGTAGCCGGTAAACACAGGAAATTACAATTAACTAAATTTGAAGAACTTCGCAACATGGCTTATGAAAATGCACGCATTGATAAAGATCGAACCAAGAAATTTCATGATAAATTCATCATCTGGAAAACTTTTGAACCTAAACAACACGTGTGGCTTTTTGATGTGAGGTTGCAAATATTTCCTGGTAAATTAAAATCTAAATGAACCGATCCTTACATTGTAGTTCAAACTTATCCCCACGGTGCTGTTGAAATTTTGGATCCTAAAAACAACAATATCTTCAAAGTCAATGGCCAACGACTTATGTCATATCTTGATCACAACCTTAACGTGAAATCCAATTCTCAAGACCTCCACAACTTACCCGATACTTAGTGACTTCATGCCCAGCTGAATGACGTAAAAGATAGCACTGGATGGTAGGTAACCCATCATTTTTTTTCTATTTTTTGTTTTTATTTTTTTTCAGAGGTTTTGCCTATCCTATTTTTGACTATTCTCACCAAGGTAATCTCTTTTCCCTTCCTATTGCATGAGGGCATGCCAAATGTTAAGCATGGGGGGTGTTTTTAAATTTTGATGATCAAATCAGGATTTTCAAACCTAAAAACAATCAATAGTTCTATTTCATTTTCTACATGCATACCCAAAAAAATGAAAATGTTGAAAACTTTTTGAGAAATCTTTAAAATTGGGACTAAGGTTGAGAAATCATTCCAAGGTACAATGGGATTTAATCTTTAACAAACTAGGGATTAAGAAGCAGATCTAAATATTAGAATTTCTTGGTTTACTTTTAGACTAAATCAAGTATCCTTCTCTAAATTCCACCTGAACTCCTGATGATTCGGGTGACTTAATCTTCCTTTGCGACTTGGAAATTACCTAGCTCAGTTTCCGACCAAAAACTTGCATCCCTTGCAGAATTCCTGTGTCAAATTTCACATACAGCCAACACTTAAAAATAATTAGAAAAAACTCCTTGTTTAGTCTTAGTAAAAATTTGAAGTAGATCATTGGTTTGAGTTTCCACCACCGAGAAGGAGGAAAATGCCTCCTTTGAGGACACAATGTCAACATGTTACCGCCTCGACGCTACTCTATATCTATATTTTATATCTTCAGATGGAGCATTAAGGTGCTTTTTTGCAGCTCAAGTGTCTTGGACGGTGCTCTACCCACAGTGTCAGAGCAAGAGCTTGAGTTTGCTTGGAGAGTCCCTTTACACCACATTGTGTTTTGGGGTTGTGAGCTTTTGGGTGGTGTCTTGGATAGTATGTTGGGAATCGTAGAGCGCATTTTGATAGGAAAAGCTTCGTAGTATAGTGCGCAATACAATCAAACAAAAATATTTATAAAAAGATAACAAGACTTTGAGTCCCGGTCGTTTTGTCTCTGGGAGGCGTTTGTTCAAATTTGAAATTGATCTTTTATTGCTCTACTTTATTTAGATTCACACGTCGGTTTCCAATCTTCGGATTAGAGTTTTGCCACTTCTATTGTGAATTCTGATTACATGCGCGTGTGTTAGATAACGAAAGTGAAAGTATGAGTTTCAGTGCGCACAATTCTAGTGATGTGGTGGCTATTTACAGAAAATGCATTTATAGTTAAATCTTCTATATTTTCCGGAACCGACATGCTTGTTGCAATATATATATAAATGAAAAGTAGGAAACTTGAATCACACGAAATAGATGGCAACCAATAAGCTCATGGTGATTTCCAACATAGAGATATGTATAAAAAGAATATATCTTTTATTCATTCATTCAGAAGGATGTTTGCAACATGGAATTTAGAGGAAAGCTTGTAAAGGAAAGCTTGAAAAACACAAATCTAGCTAACAGAAAATGAATGCATACAGGAATCTATGGGGGGATTTTGCATGCATCATTGGGGGAGAATAAGAGCTACACTACTAAGCAGTAAATGAAAGCAGTAAAACTATGAAGAGCTAAGTTACTAATCTAGCAGAAAAGAAGGGCATTCGAAGGTGGGCTCCGATGGCCTTTGAGTGGCTGAGAGGAGGAGGGGCGGCCAATGGTGCTTAGGTCGGCCCTTGGAGAGAGGTTGGGGTGATGATCCAGCATCCTGACGTGGAGATGGTGGCTTCCATGGTGGTGCTCCTTGTGGAGGTGGAGTGGAGGTGGAATGTAGCTAACCTAGATGGATGAGTGCCAGGAATGGGATGGGTGCAAATGGCCACCCCTTAGGTCTTTTTATATACCTAAGGGAGTCTCTCTAGAGAAGTGTGGAGCTCTCTAGAGAGAGTCCCATGAGTGGCCGACCATGGTGAGAGAGAGTAGTTCTTAGATCCATAAAAAGTGGATCTAAGAATTGAATGACTCTTGGTTGCTAAATTTGGCAACCAAGAGTGACACACTTCAAGATAGTTCTAGAGAACTCTAGATGAGTGTGTATGCATGAATGGGTGTGTGTGTGTGAGTGTGTGGTCGTGCCCTAGGTGGCTAAGTGGTCTAGGTTAGGTCCTAAGGGGTTTAGGTAGGTGTAGGCCTTAAATTAGGGTTGCAAACCCTAATTGCTAAGGGGGAATTGCAATTAAACTTAACCCAAGTTTATTTGAATGAGTGTGAACCTAATTGAGAGTGAAATAACTCAATTATGCTAGGCTTAGGTCAATTGGACTCTCACTAAGTCCAATTGGACTTGTGTGGGTTGAGATCTGAGCTCAATTGGACTCAATGAATCCAATTGCCTTAGGTAATGGTAACTGACTATGATCTAAGTCAATTGGGTTTGGTGAGGACCTAATTAGGTCCTTAAGGAGGTCTAGAGGTGATGTACTAGGGTTAGGGTACCTTAATTTAGGTTCCTATGGGGTTGAAATTGGGTCTAGGGAGCTAGAGATCCAAGATCAAGGCTTGAATCTCAAAACAGGAACTGGAGAGCAGTTCCAGACATCCAAAAATGGAATCAGATGTCTTATACTCAAAATCAGAAGTCCAGACTTGTTGTTTGGACATCCAATTAGAGTCAGAAAAAAATCAAGGTTCTGTCTTGGGTATTCTGCAGAAATTGGATGTCTAACAAAGTGTCTAGACGTCCAATAATACTGCAGAAGTGGGTTTAAGGTGTGCGGGAGTTGGCTAAGGGTGCTGGACGTCCTATAACTTATCTGTACGTCTAGATAAGGGTTGGAACTAGGGTTTTAAGGTTTCTTAGGGTGCGGTGACCTAATCTAAGGGTGGCTAAGGCTTGGGGAATTCTCTAGGCTATCCTATGGCTAGGATGGACCTAAGCCCTTCACATTTTACTGCTTTATTCCTACTTAATAAAATAGCATACCTTAACTCCCTTACATCATTATTCACTATTTCTAATCTAAGTCTTCTACTCCAGCCCAGCCGCAACACCCATTATTCCTGATCCAGCTTCAGATCCAGCTTATTACCTGTAATTGACATAATGCACTTAATCAGCACATTATAACATTATTTTATGCATAGCTAAAGGAAAGTTGTAAAGATGCAGATAATGCTTATGCATGCATGAATTACCCTAACTTATGCTAAGTCCTAGCCTAATTTAGGTCAATTAAGACCTATGATTGCTGCGCAATCATACCCCCATGCCTAAATCTTGCTACTCCCTAGCAAATGCAAGACTAAATTATTTATAGTAAGGGTCCCTAAGGGACTGATTATTTTATCAAGTGTATGCATAGAGATTTTTCTCATTTTTGTTTTCATCCTATGCTCTGGAAATCCATACAATCATGAAAGTGAAGCTATGCAGCTTTTGCAACGGATTCAAGTGAAAAACTGATACACCTCTAAAGCCTATACTTGATCCCTAGTAAAAATTCTAGCGGGATAGGCGGACTTCTTCCCTCGGGGTATTCAAAATATTCTATGAATTCCACCCTGACTTTAGGCTTGGGTAGAGAATCTTAGAGGGAAAAGATTATATATTTGGTGGCTCACTCTCGACTGGTGCTACATAGAAATCAGTACTACAGAATCTAAATTCCTAAATTACTAAGTGACTCAACTTGGAGAAAGACGAGAAAAACTATGCTCCCTTTTGATTCCTTTGTATTCATTATCTCTTTCTCTTTTTCTTTTTCTTAGAGCTCACAATCTCATCAGATTCACATATATGACCTCTATATTTGGTGGTCTCACTCGGCATTAACACTTTAATTGAGTTCTCATAGCCTTAACACTAAGTTGGAATTCCTCAACCAGTATTCGGGCAGTCAGAAACACAGAAAGATAGGTTAAGGTCATATTTGGTGGATCTCAAATTTATTTGGTAGTATTGCCTTAATGCAACTGAAATAAACACTAAATATTCACTCTTTTTTTCTTTGCTTTTTCTTCTTTTTCTAATTTTTTTTCTTTGTCAGTTCTCTATTTTTTTTTTTCAACATATACACAACTAGCACACATCCATGAACTTTATTGAGGAGGCATTATTAGGGATTGGTGGCAGTCAAGAGATATTGGGTGGCTTATTTGGTGGAAGTGCCTACTCACGGCACTAGGAGAGATGGATATGATGGTGTATTTCTGACCTTGACATCAATACCCTCCTTCAGCTGAGGATTCCGTAAAGAATGGTCGTAACCATCCACTTTAGCCCTAGTTTTATGAAAACTCGCTCTCCGCGTATTTGCCTTATTTGGTGGCTCTCAAAATTTCACACTAAATATATACGCAGGAACCGAGAGTGAAAAGTATGTCTACTCTCTGAGTATCATCACCTAATTATCTAGGACTCTGGATTCCTTGTACTAATCTTAGAGCACCAGTACACTCTACCCTCATCTCACACTATTTGGTGGATTTTTGGAGGAAACTCTGCCTAACTCCCAAAACACTGTCCAGGGGTTCAGGAAAAGAAGCACTGCTTCTTCTCGACAGACTAAAGACGTTTATCAGCCTTCACCGTGAATCCATTGCAAATTCTATGTGTGTGTGAAAAGTTGTATTGGATTCCAGATTACAGGAATCAACTAGAGGATAAAATCGCTAAAATAATCTCATTCATGAATGCAATATGTATATATGCTATAAATAAGTAACCTCATATAATTTGTACTTCGTGAAATTCCCGTATCGAATTACATTCAACTTGACCCTAAATTTAGAACAAGAGGTGAGCGGGTGAGTCAGAATTGCTGTTGCGGACGATTTCTAGCTCCAATGCGAGCATTGGAGGTGGAGTTGGTTGTTCTTTTATTTAGGGTCCTAAAGTACGTTTTACATGCAGCTACGAGATTTTCCTCAATGTTGGCATAAAAATTTTCAGTTTTGTTGTATCTACCCCCCCATGTCTAAGTTCTTGCATGTCCTCATGCATGAATATAAAAGAAAATAAATACAACAAGGAGAGAATGGGTAGAAATCACTTGTAATTGCTTTTGAAATTATACATTCAGCACCAGCCAACCTGTCAGTGTGCAATATCCAGAAAGGAAATATGCTAAAAGAAAAATATGCTATATATAAAAATGGTTATGTATAAATGATGGTGGAATGTGGGATATGCTATCTATATGTGCTGAGTTTAACGTCTCTAGCTGGGCGAGAATTCAATCACACGTCCTTGATAAGATGAACAATCTCGTCAGGTGGAGGAGGTTCCTGGGCCAAAAATGGCTTGAGGCGTTGGCCATTTACCATAGATATATGCCTAGATTTTGGGTCCTTGATCTGGACTACCCCATTAGGATATGGATGAATCACAATATACGAGCCAGTCCACTTGGACTTGAGCTTCCCTGCGAACAGTTTTAATTGTGAATCAAACAACCATACTTGCTGGTTGGGCATGAATGCTTTCCTCCAGATGTGGTGGTCATGAAAGGCCTTGGACTTGTCCTTGTATATCAATGCGTTCTCATAGGCCTCCTGCCGGATCTCTTCTAATTCGCTGAGCTGGAGTTTCCATTCTTGACCTCCTGCATCGAGGTCAAGGTTACATTTTCGCACAGCCCAAAAGGCGCGGTGTTTCAGCTCTACAGGAAGGTGACAGGCCTTGCCATATACCATATGATATGGTGACATTCCGAGTGGGGCCTTGTATGCGGTCCGATATGCCCAGAGTTCATCAACTAATTTATCGGACCAGTCCTTTCTGTCTGGCGATTTGGCGTGCGTCCTCGCGTCAGAGGGTGACGTCAGATGGGGCATGAGGACTCTTGACCACTCGATCGAGATCGAGTGGCCATATTTCAGCTGGTGTTGTAGCGGGCACAGTGGCTTGCGACTTGAACTCGGGCTCGCGGTTTGCGAGCGCTTGTCTTCACCATTATGCCAAAGCGACGCTTCGTCTAGTGGAGGGCGGTGCGATCACGCGCTCCTTGACCGTTGGATGAAGATCCAATGGTCGAGACAAATCCTTGCTTGAGTTCGGGTGCGATGGCTCAAGTGGGGTGGCCTGGATGGTGCCATCTGGGCCGTCTATCTTCTTTTTCTTGTAGAAATTGCTACAGAGCTCTGATCAGGGTGATTTTCATGATGACGGACTGCGATCGTCGCTCTGGATTCATCTGTAAGGTCAGATTCTTCATCTGAAACCCGTAAAGATGTTATACTACCTCCTGGCCATAGAAAATGGAAGAATTAATGTACATAATACACAACTATCCTAAATGCCATGCAATGGATGTTATGCAGTATTTATAACATGATATGCAATGCTATTCCTAGGAACTATCATAAATAAGCATTTTATCATGAATTCATGTGTGTTTATCATACCCCCATGCTTACTTTTTGCTAGTCCCTAGCAAAATTAACCTAAATGCTATGTATAAAAGTAGAATCAGGATTTGATTACCTAGGCAAAATTTGTCGATTGCTTTAGAAAATCTCAACCCCAAGACTTAATTACAAAAACTCAACAGTGCCCGGGTGTCTACCATAATATAGACCGCCCAAGCCCTCACCTTATTTGAAAAGAGAAGATACACAATTTTTTTGTTTTTCTTCTTTTCTAATATTTTTTTGTACTTTTGGAGTTTGAGAGTTTTGGCATAACTTTTTATGGCTACTCAACCTGCCCAAGACTCAAAAAGGACTCTAAGTGCTAAGCATCTAGTGAAAAGAGTGAAAGACTCACTAGGCGGCCGTTAAAATGGACTTAAAGTTTCTAGGACACTAAGTGACCTTGCCTAAAGGTTTATCTTTTCGAATGGTAGCTTTCTCCCTACTTCTTTTAATTATGGGGTCAACACAAGGGCAAACCCAGTATATATCTCTTTGGTTTATTCTACTTCTCCACTTCTTCTCTAAGTGTTTTGAGAATTATTGTGCATTTTTGTGAGTTGGGCTCTGGACAACCGGCCAATGGGATGTTACCCACGGCAACTTGCTAGCCATACTTGTGTGGTGAAGTGTGGCTTTATTTGTTTTTTTTATTTTCTTCTTTTTCTATTTTTTTTTCTAAGTAGGTGGCTTCCCAGAACTAAGATTTACCTAAAGGCAGTATGAAGAAAATGGTCTTGTGGCTGGGCTCTGGACAACTGGCCAATGGGTTGTTACCCATGACAACTTGCCAACCATACCACCCTAGATAGTTCAATAGCTACCTAATTTCTGTAAAAATCGCCGGAAAGTGAGTCAGTGTGAATAGTGTGTAGATGCTTAGATTTAAAATCCCCTCAAATCAGAGGGTGAGTTGATAAGTCGTATACTTATCATCCCAATTTATTTACTAGATTAAAGATGAATTTGAATTGGCGAGGACTCGAGACTAAGTCCGCATTCGAGTGGACACCCAGGCTAATTAAGCCCGAAGACCTGAAGAGTCTGAGTATTCAGGTCCCAAAGCATCAATTCCTAAGGTTTGCAACTCCTAATGCCTAAGTTCTCGTCTCCTAATTCTCTATTTTTTTTTTTGAAAATAGGAAATTACTGTTATGGCTGACAAAAAAATTCATAAGATATATCCACCCCCCCATGCTTAGCTAATGCAATGTCCTCATTGTTAAAAATGAAAGCATGTAGGAGAGTAGAAGTGGAAGAATAGCACCTGGTTTCCGTGAGATTCTGGTCAGCTCGGAACAGTCTTTACACATGCTGAGTTTAGTGCCTTCAGCTAGGCGATGATTAGCCCACGGTGGTTAGAGCAAGGTAAGAGCAGCCTTGTCCAAGACGGGTTCAGGGAGCACATGGTCAATAAAGGGTTTGAGATGCTGTCTGTTGACCTTGAAGGAATTACCCATCTTTAGGTTAGAGATTTCGACAGCCCCGTTAGGAAAAATCCTCTCAATAACAAACGAGCCATCCCACTTAGACCTAAGCTTGCTGGGGAAGAGCTTTAGTCGAGAATCGAAAAGCCAGACCTTCTGGTTCGGCTCAAAGCTCTTACGTGAAATCATCTAGTCATGGAGAGCTTTGGTCATTGCCTTATAGATTCTGGCATTTTCAAAACCATCATTTCTAAGCTCCTCCAACTCAAATAGTTAGAGTTTCCTGGTCTTCCCGACCAACTCTAGGTCAAAATTACATTTCCTGATGGTCCAAAATGCCCGGTGTTCTAACTCTACGAGTAAGTGACACGCCTTACCAAACACCAGACGGAATGGAGACATATTGATAGGTGTTTTGTATGCCGTACGGTAGGCCCAAAGAGCATCATCTAGCTTTTGGGTCCAATCCTTCCATCAGGCCTTATGGTTTTCTGCAAAATGTTTTTGATCTCCCGATTGGAGACCTTGACTTGTCCGTTCATCTAAGGGTGGTAGGGTATGGAAATCAGATGATTCACCCCGTATTTCCCCAGTAAATTCCAAAACTGGGCATGAGTGAAATGCGTGCCACCATCACTTATAATCGCTCGAGGAATCCCGAACTGACTGAAGATATTCTTCACAAAATCGATGATCACCTTACGATCATTGGTCCAGGTAGGGATTGCTTCAATCCATTTGGACACATAATCAACAGCGACCAGAATATACTGGTGTCCAAATGAAGGAGGAAAAGGTCCCATGAAGTCAATGCCCCAAATGTCGAAAGTTTCAATGGATAGTATTGGGTTTAGGGGCATCATATCTCTCTTAGCCATGTTCTCGAGTGTCTGGCATTGGGTGCACGACTTTGAGAATTCCTGGGCATCCTTAAATAATGACGGCTAATAAAATCCAGATTGCAAGATTTTTGCTGCCGTACTTTTCTCGGAAAAATGTCCACCACACGTAGATGTATGGCAGAACTCAAGTATACTATGAAACTCAATTTCCAGGATGCATCAACAAATAATCTGGTATGTGCCGATGCAGTACAGCTCGGGATCATCCCAAAAATAATATTTGGCCTCATACACAAGTCTGTCCTGTTGTTGTTTGGTCCAATCCTGGGGGATTTGACCAACGGCCAAATAATTGACGATATCTGCAAACCAAGGGGTTTGGATACTCGAGATTGTAAGGATAGTCTCATCCGGAAAAGTATCTGAAATAGGGATATCCAGATGAGGAGAATCAATTAGGATTCTCGAGAGGTCGCCACTACATTTTGTGCCCCAGCTTTATCCCTGATTTCAAGATCAAATTCTTGAAGTAACAGAATCCAGCGAATAAGCCAGGGCTTGTCATCCTTTTTGGCCAAGAGATGTTTCAAAGCCGAGTGGTTGATATAAATAATTACATGAGAACCTAAAAGATAAGCCCTGAATTTTTCTAAAGTGAAAACTACTGCTAGCAATTCTTTTTCAATAACGGTGTAGTTCCTCTAGGCCTCGTCCAGAGTCTTGCCAGCATAGCAAATCACAGAGGGCTTTTTCTCAATCTTTTGACCCAAGATAGCCTCGACAGCTTAATCAGATGCATCAGCCATAATCTCAAATGGGGCTGTCCAGACCGGTGGTTGCAACACCGGGGCACAGGTGACTACCATTTTTAATAAATCAAATGCCTTACGACATGAATCATCATACTCGAACGGCGTGTCTTTGGCAAGAAGGTTACTCAAGGGTCAAGCATCCTTCGAGAAGTCATTGATGAATCTTCTATAAAAACCCACATGCCCAAGGAAAGAGCGGATCTATTTTATGGATGTGGGTGGAGGAAGTCTAGAGATAGCATCCACCTTAGCCTTATCAATCTTAATACCCCAATTAGGAACCACATGACCCAGGACAATGCCTTCCTGAGTCATAAAATGGCTCTTTTCCCAACTAAGGACCAGCTGTGTCTTGATGCATCTCTGGAGGATCAATTCCAAGTTAGCTAGACAGGACTCAAAAGAATCTCCGAAAAGGGAGAAATCATCCATGAACACCTCAAGACAATCTCCCACCATGTCAAAAAAGATGGCTAGCATGCAAGACTCAAAAGAATCTCCAAAAAGGGAGAAATCATCCATGAACACCTCAAGACAATCTCCCACCATGTCAAAAAAGATGGCCAGCATGCACCTTTGAAAAGTCACAGGTGCATTGCAAAGCTTGAACGACATTCTACGGAATGCAAAGGTTCCATAGGGACGTGTGAAAGTTGTCTTTTCCTAATCTTCGGGATGGATAGAGACTTGGTTATATCCCGAAAAAGCATCCAGGAAGCAAAAGTATTTTTGCCCAGCTAACCTTTCTAGGATTTGATCGACAAATGGCAAGAGAAAGTGATCCTTTTTGGTGGTTGTGTTAAGCTTCCTATAGTATACAGACTCTCCAAGCAGAAGTTGAATGAGTGGTGAAGGTTTCCCCTTTCTCGTTAGTCGTAATGGTTATTGCCACCTTCTTGGGTACAATCTGAACGGGGCTAACCCACAGACTATCCGAGATTGAGTATATAATTCTAGCATCAAGCCACTTGATTATCTCCTTCTTGACCACTTCTCACATATTCGGGTATAGTTTTCTTTTCATTTCACGAGAAGGGCGGGATTCATCTTCCATAAAAATATGGTGATTACAAGAAGATGGCTCAATCCCCCTAAGGTCGTGGATGGTCCAACCAATTTCCTCCTTATTTTTCTTAGGACCTTAATCAACCTCAATTCTTGCTCCTTAGTTAAATCAACACTAATAATCACAGGGAGCGTATTCTCAGGTCCTAAGAATTCGTATTTCAAATTTTTAGGCAATGGTTTCAATTCAAGCTGAGGTGGGTTTAGTATAGAAGGTAGGGAGGATGCTGATGAAGATTCATTAGGATGATCCAGTGGAAGAGGCTGGGAATGAACAAAATAAACTGCCTCTTCGGGATGTGGCAGGTCTACCACGGAGGGTTGTGGGTTGGGCTCGCTAAAGCTGGTGGAGTCCTCGAGTGCACTGATCGTCATACAAGTCTCAAAATCATGATCCTCGAGCTCCCCAATGAATGCACAATCCTCAAATCCTCGAGTGCACTGATCGTCATACAAGTCTGAAAATCATGATCCTCGAGCTCCCCAATGAATCCACAATCCTCAAATCCTCTTATCGCCTTAAAAATATCAAGAGTTAGCTTCCTATCCCCAAAGACGATCTCTATACTATCGCTCTCATAGTTTATGTTGGCCTTAGTGGTAGCTAGAAACGGGTGCCCCAAAATGATGGGCATGTTCCTTAAATCATTAGGTACATCCATGTTAAGGACCAGGAAATGTACAGGAAAATAAAAATCCTTGACGATTACATCCTCAATAATGCCCTTCGGTGTGGTGATCAAGCGGTCAGCTAATTGCAGCGTTACTGAGGTTGGCCTAAGTTCGCCTAACCCAAACCTCTCATAAAGACAAGTCAGGATTAGGTTGATGGATGCACCTAGATCCAATAGTGCCCTATCAAAAGTGTATTCCCCAATAATGCATGAAATCAAGGGGGCACCAAAATCTTTCTTCTTTTGAGGAAGGTGATGTAGGATGACAAAAATTCCTGCTCAGAGAGAATCACCTTCCTCGGAGTGGGTTATCTCGGCTTACGCTTTTGGGTACATAGTTCTTTCATAAATTTAGTGTAAGCTGGGATGTGCTTAATAGCATCGAGGAGCTAAATATTGATCTCTACGCTCTTGAATAAATTCAGGAGCTCCTCGTTGCTATCTAAGGTTTTCTTCTTCTTGGTTTTCAATAGGGCTTCAGGGAACGGGATGTGGGTGGTATTTTCAATTGTCGGTCCCTGGGCCTTATTGTCTTCTTCAATCTCCTCCTCTCTCTCAAGCTCCCCAGGGTTTTGGTTTCTAGAAGGTAGTTCAGGGTCCTGGGTCTGCTTTCCAGCTCTTAAGGTGACGGAGTTTGTAGAGGCATATGGGTTCAGGTCTTGAGATGGGTTAGTGAAGATTGGAGGGCCTTGATTGGTCATGTAACCAGAAGAAGAAGAAGAAGAGGAGGGACCCTATTCAACCACCTAAGCATGTGCGTGTGGGTTCCTTTGATTTTCGTACCCTTGGGCTCTATTGCCCTGATTTTGCACATTGCGTGGGCTAGGTACGAGTTGGGATGGTAGAAATCCAAGTTGTCGAGTGTTAGAAATTAACCTGGATTGCAAGTTATCCAATGATGTCTTCATTTGTTGCATAAGCTGAAGCATGGACCCTTGCATTTCCACCATCTGCCAATTCAAATCAGCCTGCCCTACAGATTATTGGGCATTCCAAGATGGCTGAGCAATCAGTCTCGGGGGCAGCTGGGTGTATACTTGACCCTAACCCATAGGTCTTTGAGATGCATAGTTGCTGGGTCATGTTTGGGTCTGTTGCCCCTGACTTTTCTAGGAGAAGTTAGGGTGGTTCCTCCAACCCAAGTTATAAGTATTGGAATATGGGTTGGACCTAGCATTCTCCTGCATTGCATACGCATCCTCATAGGGTGAGGATGGAGAGAAGGAAGGATCAAAAAAACTGGGATCAAAGGCCCCAGTTTGGAACCCATAAGGTTCAGAGAAATCCTGGCTCATAGGTTGAGCCGATTCAAGTTGGTTCACGAACTCCCGCCCTGTGGGAGCTCATAAGGAATGAAATCCTGAATTCTAGGATTGAGTGGGTGTAGATGTGTTTCCTGAATTCCCAGACATCCATTCTCCCATTCTTTTAGCAACCAAGTCCATCTTATCAAGATTATTACAAATCAATTCCTTGTCAAATGAATGAGAATCCTGGATCTCATTAGCATTTGACTTGGGTTGTTGGGACTAGTTGAATGCATCCATGGAGGCATGATTAATTGAGTTCTCACTCATTTCTTTAAATAGGTCGTATGCGCTATCTGCATCCTTGTTGAGGAAATTACCTTCGCAGGAGGCGTCCACATGATTATGGAGTTATTCAACCAACCCGTGATAGAAAATCTGCACGAGTTGCCATTTCGGCACCTCATAGTGTGGACACTTCCTCAAAAATTCCTGGAATCACTCGTAAGCACCATGAAATGGTTCCCCTGGCTACTGGGCGAAAGTGGCAACTGGCCGTCGCAAGGCATTGGTCTGTCCAATTTGGAAGAATTTCTTCAGGAAAGCCGACTTAAGAGCAACCCATGTTTCTATCGGCCTTTCGATGGTACGGTACGAATGTGTAGCCTTATCCCTAAGAGAGTGGGGAAAGAGCCTCATGATCATTTACTCTTCATTCACATTCCTTGCTCTGGTGGTCTGAACCAAAGTGGTCAAATCCTCCAAGTGCTGGAATGGGTTCTCCGAGCCAAGCCCATGGAAATGCTTAATCAAACTTAAGACTTGGGGCTTGATTTCTATGTCTTCGGCGAGAATTATGACACTGGGACGTTCCCCATAGTTTGAAGGATCATAGAAATCCTTCAAGGGCCGAGTGCCCTGACCATTCATTCATTGGAACCATTGCTGCATCTGCTGCAATTCTTCCAACTGCCTTTAAATCAGCTCCTACTGGTTCGAGGGCAGGGGAGGTGCTTGTTGATCAGGCATGGGATTTGCTTGGCTATAGCTCAACCTCCACCTTCAGGAATGGTCTAAAGGTCCTTCCAATCTAGTGTTCTTCTGTCCATAGGTTGGGTAGCCTAAAGGTCTATAGACTCTTAGAATCCGTCCTAAGATTATGGATGATTTACTCTACTTGTATCGAGGAAATCCAACCAGTTAGGAGGAGGGACTGGGGAGAAGATTCTTCCTTTAGCTTGCGCCTCCGATTTCTAGTGTATCCCCCAGCTGCGATCGTTTGACGCTACTCCCCTATCTAGACATCTGATTGACTAGTATAAGCAAGTTAATCGTGAACAATCTCAATCTGGATCCCAACAAGTGAACCAGTCCTTAGGGCCAACGTCTAATCAATTTAAGTTAGGCTTAGGATATTGGTGCTTCTGGAATGTGATGGGCCCTTAATGGATTGTGCCCTTAATAATTTGTTTGAGAACGTGTGTATGTGCACAACCAAGAAGTTTTCAAGTAAGATTATTAAGAATGAAGTGAGTTTTAAGATTCAGATCTTGCTTAGTAGCTTTTAGGATTCAAATATTATGTGTATTCAACCAAGCTTTCAGGAGGCAAACCAAATTTGAAATCATGAGTTCAAGTGTTTTTGCTTATAAATCAAGAAGAAATATGAAGTGCCTGGCTTAACCTAAATATTGAATCCTATGGGGTGATTAGCCCGTATTTGTGGGTTATTTAAGTATTTAAGTGTCTAGACATTAAGTTAATTTTAACATTTAGATAGCATACATTAGGATGTAAATAAATTAATTCATATTTTTAGCTTAATTGCATAATTCATTCATTGCATGCATTTAGAATTAACTTAGAATTGCATGCATTTGATTAGATAATCAATTAGGTGAATTACTTGTATTGTTTTAATTTAACATAGATGTTAAGGGTTTATGCATAAATAACCATAATATTTTATTATTTTCTTATTCTCTTCCTCCACAGGTAACTGCTGCTTCTTCTCCTTGTGCAACCGTTCATGCACAGCTCCAAGCATTCATTGGCCACGAAGAGCATCTGAGCTCGCCTCTTTGGATTTCAAATTCAACTACAAAGGGAGGAGGAGATGACCATGCAAGGGGAGGCCACCACCCATTCCACCACCGTGGGCCCCCACAGCCAAGCTCTGTCATATTGTGGGCCGGCGGGGTGACAGACTGCTGCTCCAAGAGGATGGACTTGACCACCACCATGCACGAGCTCCTTAAAGCTCACCTACTGTGAGTGCATCTACTGATGCACGACTTGTTACCACCATCATCAACTATCACCAGCATCCACCTCCATCTTCTTCCCCATTCTTTGTTTTTCCTCCACTCCACCAAAAAGAACCCAAAAACCTCGCCACACCTGCTGCAGCACAAAGAGCTGCAACTCCTCCTGCCTGCACCTCAACCCTACCAAGCGCACTTGCCCTCTGCACACCTTCACCCCAGCACCCCCCCACTCCATCAGACCACGCTCGCGTGCCCTTGTGGACTATAGACTGCCCTACAGCAGTGCCTGCAACCCACCACGCACCCTCACTTCACCTCCAGCACACACTCCAACATCGCGCACCATCTGCCAGCGCACCTTCACCAGCACCACCGCGCACCCTCACTTCATCTCCAGCGCACCCACGCCCATGCGCCAGTAGTCCACCGCTCCAGCGCCTCCTTGCAGCACCTGCAGCGCGCTGCCAACAGAACCATCGCGCACGCTTGTGCGCCCTGCAGAGCCCGTGCCTCCACGCACCCACGCCCACGCGCACTTGCAACGCCTACAGTGCCCGCGCACTACCCTCCTTGCTCCTGCAGCACGCGAGGCCAGCAACAACCTCCTCCACCGCTGCCACTTCTTTCCTCCGGTAAGCCGGCTCCGGCCGTCATGCAACTTGCCGCTGCCCCCGTTGCAAAGACCTCGCTCCAGCCAATCTACATCCAGAAGAGTTCTTCAAACAATCCTCTCTCCAAAGCGCGAGGAGGAGAGAGGTAGAATCCTTTGTTTCAGCCTCCATTAATAATTACATTTCATGCCATTGCCACAAAAATGAATTTTGATTTATAATTATTTATTGTGGTGAAATTGCGACTTCATACTCATGCTTTCTTATAATTGCGTGGCTTTTGTATTCACATCTTTTGACATTGGTTTTGGATTAAGATGTGCACAAATTCTCTCTAATGCATGTCAATTGGAAATTACATAGATTCATCACATATTTATTGAATATTTCAGTGAGGAAAAATTGCACATATATGCTTACATTTTCGAGTTATTATGTATCTTCTTTTCGTCGCATTTCATGTCAGATTTGACTATTGTTTTCGCACTTGATTGAACGAATACGAGAAAAAAAATATTCATGATTTTATTACATCATTGCCTCCCTGTGGACACAACCCACTCTTCTGTGAGTGGTTTAATTTTTATTTTAAGTGTTTTGTTAAACGGTTTTCCACCACTTTGATCTTACAATGATAAATCATCTTAATACATTATTCGAAAGTGAAAATCGACTTATTAAATGGCACCGTTGCCAGGGAGGCAACAGGCTTAATTAAATCGCATTCATTCATTCATTCATTCACATTGATTTAAATTTTGAATCATAATTAACTTTGGATTTTTTTTTTATGCGAGTGCAATGATCTGCGACACACATTCTACGACTCGCAATCACACCAACCATCGTGAGAGGTGACCCTTGACGTCGCCAGAGGAGAAATTGTTCGAGCTACCTTGCAAGGAATTAGATCGCTAGGAGGGGAAGGACGAGGATGCAATGATCATCTCTGCACATTTAGTCGCTGATTTGATTAAAGTAGGATTAAGACTTTAGACTTAATTTTTCATTGCACATTTGGTTTGAAACCCTCGTTCTGGGGTACAGTTGAGGGGTTTGTTCCCCGATTTTGTTTTAGGCCCGTATTAGGTAATTTTTGGGAGCTTGTTCCGTTTTCTTTAGATTTAGGTTTTTAATTTATTTTTTGGATTGCTTACCTTTAATTTGCTTGTGCATAAGTAGCTAAAAAAAAACTAAAACCAAAACACGAGCTACTTGCTAGAAGTTGCCTGCCCCTAGGTCATATCATTTAGGATTGAATGAGCAGCATCTAGATCTAATTTCCTGTCTTGCATATTGCATGAAGAATGCTGGAATCAGGTATGCACTTCTAATTTTGCATTTCTACCTATCATGCAAATGCATTTGGATTAATTTCAAGACCACCTAATCTGTATTGAATAGATATAACAAGTGGTCACATTTAATTCTTGAAAATGGACTAATTAAAGGAGGGACATTTAAAAATCAAGGACTTGATTTTCAAACATGGCGTACGATTCAAAATTCAAAATCTTTTTGCGGTGTATGCACACTTATATCTCTTGCATCACGGCACGCATTTATACACTCCTTAGGTTTCGAAATACTAGGACAAGAGCCCTCCTACCGTTGGATTCTGAAGTGTTTAGAACTTGAGATCAAAGGTTTTGTAACTCCAAAGAGGGGGATACCCTGTCACAGATTTTTGGGGGTAGTTGAGAAGCACTGCGAAAGCACAGCTTCAAAGGAAGGCTTAGGCCTACTTGCATCCCACAATCTTCCATCTTTGGAGTTACTCTACCAATTGAGATTTAGGGAAGAACACCTAAGCTCCAACTAGGCCTTCTTAGGCGATCCGTAGGTCAACAATAAGCGCGTAAATTGATTGAATAAATTGTATTGTCACCTACAATCTGATTTAAAATCAAAAGCCTAAATTAGGAAAGACCTAAAAAGTCCTTTTTGAATTGTGTTTTGCTTGGGGAATTATGATTGAGGTGTGAGTTAGAATGGACCACATTGATTTTCATCCTTTCACATCTTGCCCACACCCTTACCCTTACTCTGCACTCTTTGATCCCATACACCGAGATGGTCTATCCTTTCATGGACATAATGACAATCATTGGGATCCATTTTACTCCTATTATAGGAGTATTGGCCTAGTTAAGCCCCAAATCAGTGAGCAGAACCTAGGAGCAGGATTTTCTTTTCCTAATATCCCACACACCATAGAAATACCCAACCTACCCTCCCTGAATAATTATAATGGTTGGACAAACACTCCTGGGTACTATAAGCCTGAGCCTGACTTCTCTCCTAATAGAAATGACCTCTCCCCCTTGAAGATAGAAATACAGAAAATGCAAGATGAAATGATTGATTGTTAGGAGACTCTTCGAGAGCAGGCCAATAAGAAAGAAATGAAATTAGCCACCCAATCTACCCCATCGAGGATGACGTACACCCATCTACAATTGATGCATCTCCCGTGGGAGAGCTACACTTTAAGTTGGAGGGAAATTTTGGGGATTATGTAAGGGAGAATAGCTACTTGTCGAGGATCAATTTTGAAACCTCCCTGTTAGATGACACTTCCTTGAGAGGTCCACGCCTTAAGTGGGAGGAAGATACATATGAAAGTAGCTATGCATTGGATGAAAAAAGGTGGCAACCCAAGGAAGAAGATAAGGTTGAGTATCGACCTGAATTATATTGGAGTCAAAAGAAGGGAATGATGGTACCATTGGAAGACCTCGACCAAGATGATAGCATTTTTGTGACATTTGATGAAGTGGGTCGAAGTCATGTTATTAATCCTGCCCTCCCTTCTGACCACGAGATGGAACTCAAGCCCACCCTTAGGGAACCTAACCCTGAAGAAATTGACCTATCTGAGGAGTCCGATGTTACCATTGTAAACCATTTACCTCAGATAGAGTACCCCAGGGGATCTGTTGAGATTTTAGATGATTCTAGACCTTGGGTATATGATAAATCATATGATGAGGAAAAGGATAAATTATATAAGGAACCTACATTCAAGATTTGGAGTGACACTAAGGGCGATTATGTCTTATTTGAAGAGTTAGCCCCTGAGGATGTCACAAATTTGACCAAATTAGGTTTCCTTAGCACACCCATCGATGATATTTCTCCTCATGATGGAATGATGGAAAATTTGGAAGCAACTTCTAAGATTTATGTGGATTCACATATAGACTCCAGGGAAGATTTGAGTAAAGAACAAGAACTCGGGGATGACTTTGATAGGATAATCTCCAGATTTGTTGCTTCCAACTTGCCTTCATTTTATTCGAAGTCACCTTCTTATTTGCTTATGTCTGAAGGCCAAATTTTGACTCTTGATGAAGTGCAAGAAGATACTTGTGATAGTGCAAGGAATGCTAGGGATGCAATTGAGGATTTAGAAAGATTGTTAGGCATGGACACCGAGCTAATTAAACCCAACCTAGATCTTATGGCCATCCCGCAACCTCGAAACTTGGACACCCTAGATGATCCTTGGCTTAGAGATATGCTCACTTTTGTTCTGACCAGGGGGCTTAACAAACCAATATTTCTTGTAATGGAGTATTGGGTATGGATTGATGATTTCTTTAGTCAGTCCATTGCCCTAGGGGTTTATCTCTGCACCATTCCTTCTCCATTCCTTTTGGAGGATCCTTGTCATTCTCCCCCTACCACTTTGGAGGTTGTTATGCCAGGTTATCCTTTAGGACCTCCTCTGGTGACCTGGGAAGATTTCATTCCCATCTTAGTTGGGCAAGCATTTGCTATTAGGATTCATCATCAGCTCGCCAACATCCTAGGTTACCTATTTTCTAGGCCAGCATTACTTTGCTCATTTTTAGGGCCTATTTCTACAATCCTTAAACCTGATTTGCAGGTTATTTGGCTACTCGACTACTAGCAAAAGAACGGCAGCCCATCTCTGACCTAGGTAATATCCTTCCATGAAATGGGGACATTGCTGATTTTAGGCATGGGGGGGTGTACTTGGGGATATACATAGCATTTATACATAGTGCATTCATGCATTTAGTTAAAGCATTCTGCATTGCATACATTTGCATTAAAAAAAAAAAAAAACATTTTGTATTATTGAGCTTAACTGGTTGGCCCTGCATTCTTAGGCATAAGATCAGAACTTTAGGTTAGACTAAGTTGACCCTAGGTTCTGACTTTAAAAACTAAGTTGAGCTATTAACTTTAGACCTTTAGGGTCCTTTGTGGACTTAAAAAACTTAAGTAGGAGTTAAGTTGTGGACCATTCCTCAAGAGGTTGAGGAAGGAAAGATAGGGATTGAGTTAAAAGATGGGGTAGTACTTGGAGTCTTATTCTACCTTTTGGTTTGCGGGTCCTTGTAACCCAAGCATCCAAATTTCACACACTTGGTCTTGTGTAAGTAAGTGATCACCTTAATTCCTTTATTAAAAGAAATTTGGTTCTCTTAGTTTTGACTTAGGAGAGGCTTGAAAACACAATTTGATTGGAAGAGTTCCTGCCGCAGGAGAGGTGGAGTATATACTCACCATGAGGATGCGATGATAACATATTACCTCCTCAGCGCTTGTCTCTTAGGATATCCATCCTACTGGGGGCATGTAAGTGCATTGTGCAGTTCAGGTACCATGAGAGGCCCTATCTCGAAGTGCCGATTGCCACAGGCCTGAATTCGCTTAAGAAATCCATGGGCGATACTATCTCAAAGTGTTGATTGCCAGGAGTTCTTGGGGTCACTATGGGAAGTGCTATCTCGAAGCATCGAAAGACAGGCACCCTTCGAGGTACGGTGATGGGGACAATGAATCCGACATAGACCGTGTTGATAGTTGATCCGAGGTTAGACTTAGAGGAATCAAACAAAAAATATATATATATATATTATTCAAAAAAAAATCATTTTTCCTTTCTAGGTTGGCAGTCATACCAACCTCAAATAACTCAGACCAATGCACATGCACAGATGCTTTAATCTCAAGGATCAATAAACCTTAAGGTAGAGTCAGAAATCAAGGAAACTTGTGCCTGCAACTCGTCTTTAGCAGACCTAGTCTATAACTTAACAACTACTTGGGAACCTTAGGTTTAAAGTCTGAACTTAATATGTTTTTAAAGGAAGACCGATTGGGTTGGCTAGTCTACTTGGAGTGCTAGGTTTTTCCTTGGATTTGCTAGGGACTAGCAAAAACTAGGCATAGGGGTATTTGATTAGCCCGTATTTGTGGGTTATTTAAGTATTTAAGTGTTTAGACATTAAGTTAAGTTTAACATTTAGATAGCATACATTAGGATGCAAATAAATTAATTCATATTTTTAGCTTAATTGCATAATTCATTCATTGCATGCATTTAGAATTAACTTAGAATTGCATGCATTTGATTAATTAATCAATTGGGTGAATTACTTGCATTATTTTAATTTAACATAGAAGTTAAGGGTTTATGCATAAATAGCCATAATATTTTATTATTTTTTTATTCTCTTCCTCCGCAGGTAACGACTACTTCTCCTTACGCAACCATTCACGCACAGCTCCAAGCATTCATTGGCCATGAAGAGCATTTGAGCCCGCCTCTTTGGATTTCAAATTCAACTACAAAGGGAGGAGGAGACGACCATGCAAGGGGAGGCCACCACCATGGGCCTCCACGGCCAAGCTCCATCATACTGTGGGTTGGCAGGGTGACAGACTGCCGTGCCAAGAGGATGGACTTGACCACCACCGTGCACGAGTTCCTTGAAGCTCGCCTACTGTGAGTGCATCTACTGATGCACGACTTGTTACCACCGTCATCAACCATCACCAGCATCCACCTCCATCTTCTTCCCTATTCTCTGTTTCTCCTCCACTCCACCAAAAAGAACCCAAAAACCTTCCCACACCCGCTGCAGCACAAAGAGCTGCAACACCTCCCGCCCGCACCTCAACCCTGCCAAACGAGCTTACCCTCCGCGCACCTTCACCTTAGTGATAAACATGTATAAATTCATCGTAAAATGCTTATTTGTGATAGTTCCTAGGCTTAGCATTGCATATCATGATATAAATATCGCATAGCATGCATCATTTTGCATTTAGAGTAGTTGTTTATATTTTTGGTTAATTAGGTCCTTTTTATGGTCAGGAGAAGAGAGGATTTATATCAAGGCCTCGGATGGATGATCAGACCATACAGATCTGATCGGGACGACGATCGGAGATTAACGCCTCTGAAATCGTGCAGATCGGAGTCCCGTAGCATCACATTAAGCCCGAGGAAGATCAACGGCCAGGGGGCAATGCAACATCCATACGGGTTTCGGATGGAAAATCCGACCGTACGGATGGATCCGGAGCGACGATCTCAGTCCGGCATCGCAAAAATCATCCCGATCAGAGCACCGTGGCACCCTCTGCAAGAAGAAGAAGACGGACGGCCCAGATGGCGCCACGTGGAGCCATCCAGGCCACCCAAACCCGGCCAGCATCCACCGCCCACTCTCCCTCATCATTTACACCGTTAATCCTAGCCGTTGGATCAAGATCCAACAGCTGGGAAGCGTCTGCACCAATTTCTTCCTCGCGACACAAAGGGGGACGTGGCGCACTGGTTGACGCAGCGGTTTGCAAAGGAGGGGCACGGGTTCGATTCCCCGTAGCCCCTCCAATTTGCAATTGGACGGGCACTTGGAGCTCAGCGCAGCGGCAGTGGTAGTGCGCGCGCGCACGCGTGGGCCAGCGCATTACAAGCGCGCATGCCAGCGCACAGCACGCGCACACAGTTGGGTGCGTGGTCAGCGCACGTGAAGAGCAGGGCAGGCGGCACGGGTGCAAGGGGCGGTTGGCGCCAGCTTTCAGCGACAGCTGGACTGACCTACAGCGACGCTTACAGCCGTCGCTATTTCATTGCAAGCGAGCAGAGCCAGCTATGGGCATGGGTGGAGGTGAGCTGTCTACAGCAACGTTTCCAGCGATGGTCTGGAGGTTGCTAGAGGTCCTTTATCCATTTTTAGCCTCTACTCCATCACTATAAAAGGGCCTTCACCCCCTCCCTTCCAAGCCATCTCTACCTACTCTACTCCCACCTACTCCTAAGCTCTAGCAAGCCTACCAACGCTCCATTAGAGCTTGTTCTCAAGCTCCCAAGGTGCCTATTAGTGTAGCGAAACTCTGCCCCACCAAATACTCCTCCAACTTCCCATCTCCCTTCATAGGTCACCTTGGAGCCGTCCTCTCACCTCCATTCCGGTAGCAGATCAACTCCGTCTTCTCACCTCCATTCCGGAGCTACGCTGAAGCTTTCCTCAACCCGACGTCCTCCAACATCTCACCTCCGTTGTCCCGCTCCTCACCTCCTTCATCCGAGCTTCCGCCAGGCGCTGTCGTCTCGCCGAACAGCCGATTTGGGATATTTCTTCTCACCTCCCTCTTTTTATATGCTTTCATAGTTTCTTGTAATTGACATTAGAAGTAACATATATCAGATTTGTTCCAGATCTCTATCTTGTGATACATTTGCTTGATTTCTTTTATTACAAAAATACAAAAAATATCAAAACCTTAAAATACCAAAAAGAAATGAAATGAAGCATGATTTTCAATAAAGTAAACGTCGCCTCCCTGTGTTCGACCCGAGACTCCCTTGGAGTTTCGGTATAAATTTTATTTGATCGACGTGTTTTGCAACTACGACGATAAGTTACTTGTAACCCCTGTTTCTAACACGCGAAGAACGCACGACCATTTTGGCATCGTTGTCGGGGAGGCAACGAAATTTACTTTATTGTTTATTGCGTTTCTTTGCATTTACATAGCACTAACTCTACTTGTCTTTGATCTAATGTCTTGCAGGTACCCTAGCATGGAGATCCAAGTGCGGTAGATCGGAGTAAAGTGCGGGTAGAGTACTCTGTAAGTGTCCCCCACTCCCCCCCCCCCCCCACTAGTTCATTTTGCCACAATCATAACCAAGACCTAATCTACTTAGGTGTTTGCAGAAACCCTAGGATAGAATTGTTTGTCTTGTTTTCCACCTTCACCCATCTCACCCACATCTTATAAAAAAAAAACAAAAAGATATTTCTGTGGGACAAATCAATTTACACACTCTATACACCCGCATTTGAGGCACATAATCGGACTTGATTTTTCATCTACTCAACCGGGTTTCCGACCTGTGGACCCGGTACACGAATTCAACACATAAAAGAGTAGAAATCATATTAGGTTAACCAAATTTCTGTGTGCCTTAACTAAGTGGTGCAATAGGCTAATTGATTGAACTGTTTGGGCCGCACCACTTAAGAGAAAAGCGATTCATCAAGTAGCTTGCCACTTAGGGTTGATTCTTATGGCTGAACCAGGCACTCGACATTTTTTTTTTTGATTTCTAAAGGAATATATCATCACCAGTGCTTGCAAAACTTGGAGTGTTTTCCTAAACTTGATTGAGTATACCTAAGATTAAACCCTAGTTTTGCAAGTTTAGGAAAACACTCCAAGTTTTGCAAGCACTGGTGATGATATATTCCTTTAGAAATAAAAAAAAAAAAAAAGTGGAGTGCCTGGTTCAGCCCTAAGAATCAACCCTAAGTGGCAAGCTACTTGATGAATCGCTTTTATCTTAAGTGGTGCGGCCCAAATAGTTCAATCAATTAGCCTATTGCACCACTTAGTTAAGGTACACAGAAATTTGGTTAACCTAATATGATTTCTACTCTTTTGTGTTGAATTCGTGTACCGGGTCCACAGGTCAGAAACCCAGTTGAGTAGATGAAAAATCAAGTCCGATTATGTGCCTCAAATGTGGGTGTATAGAGTGTGTAAATTGATTTGTCCCACAGAAATATCTTTTTATTTTTTTTTTATAAGATGTGGGTGAGATGGGTGAAGGTGGAAAACAAGACAAACAATTCTATCCTAGGGTTTCTGCAAACACCTAAGTAGATTAGGTCTTGGTTATGATTGTGGCAAAATGAACTAGTGGGGGACACTTACAGAGTACTCTACCCACACTTTACTCCAATCTACCGCACTTGGATCTCCATGCTAGGGTACTTGCAAGACAGTAGATCAAAGACAAGTAGGGTTAGTGCTATGTAAATGCAAAGAAACGCAATAAACAATAAAGTAAATTTCGTTGCCTCCCCGGCAACGGCGCCAATATGGTCATGCGTGCTTCGCGTGTTAGAAACAGGGGTTACAAGTAACCTATCGTCGTAGTTGCAAAACACGTCGATCAAATAAAATTTATACCGAAACTCCAAGGGAGTCTCAGGTCGAACACAGGGAGGCGACGTTTACTTTATTGAAAATCGTGCTTCATTTCATTTCTTTTTGGTATTTTAAGGTTTTGATATTTTCTGTATTTTTGTAATAAAAGAAATCAGGCAAACGTATCACAAGATAGAGATCTGGAACAAATCTGATATATATTACTTCTAATGTCAATTACAAGAAACTATGAAAGCATATAAAAAGAGGGAGGTGAGAGGAAATCTCCCAAATCGACTGTTCGGCGAGATGACGGCACCTGGCGGAAGCTCGGATGAAGGAGGTGAGGAGCGGGACGACGGAGGTGAGATGTTGGAGGACGTCGGGTTGAGGAAAGCTTCGGCGTAGCTCCGGAATGGAGGTGAGAAGACGGAGTTGATCTGCTACCGGAATGGAGGTGAGAGGATGGCTCCAAGGTGACCTATGAAGGGAGATGGGAAGTTGGAGGAGTATTTGGTGGGGCAGAGTTTCGCTACACTAATAGGCACCTTGGGAGCTTGAGAACAAGCTCTAATGGAGCATTGGTAGGCTTGCTAGAGCTTGGGAGTAGGTGGGAGTAGAGTAGGTAGAGATGGCTTGGAAGGGAGGGGGTGAAGGCCCTATTATAGTGATGGAGTAGAGGCTAAAAATGGATAAAGGACCTCTAGCAACCTCCAGACCATCGCTGGAAATGTTGCTGTAGACAGGTCACCTCCACCCATGCCCATAGCTGGCTCTGCTCGCTTGCAATGAAACAGCGACGACTGTAAGCGTCGCTGTAGGTCAGTCCAGCTGTCGCTGAAAGCTGGCGCCAACCGCCCTTGCACCCGCGCCGCCTGCCCTGCTCTTCACGTGCGCTGACAGCGCACCCAACTGTGTGCACGTGTGCTGTGCGCAGGCATGCGCGCTTGCAATGCGCTGGCCCACGCGTGCGCGCGCGCGTTGCCACTGCCGCTGCGCTGAGCTCCAAGTGCCCGTCCAATTGCAAATTGGAGGGGCTGCGGGGAATCGAACCCGTGCCCCTCCTTTGCAAACCGCTGCGTCAACCAGTGCGCCACGTCGCCCTTTCTGTCACGAGGAAGAAATTGGTGCAGACGCTTCCCAGCCGTTGGATCTTGATCCAACGGCTAGGATTAACGGTGTAAATGATGAGGGAGAGTGGGCGGTGGCTGCTGGCCGGGTTTGGGCGGCCTGGATGGCTCCACGTGGTGCCATCTGGGTCGTCCGTCTTCTTCTTCTTGCAGAGGGTGCCACGGTGCTCAGATCGGGATGATTTTTGCGATGCTGGACTGCGATCGTCGCTCTGGATCCATCCGTACGGTCGGATTTTCCATCCAAAACCCGTATGGATGTTGCATTGCCCCCCTGGCCGTTGATCTTCCTCGGGCTTAATGTGATGCTACGGGACTCCGATCTGCACGATTTTAGAGGCGTTAATCTCCGATCGTCGTCCCGATCAGATCTGTATGGTCTGATCATCCATTCGAGGCCTTGAGATAAATCCTCTCTTCTCCTGACCATAAAAAGGACCTAATTAACCAAAAATATAAACAACTACTCTAAATGCAAAATGATGCATGCTATGCGATATTTATATCATGATATGCAGTGCTAAGCCTAGGAACTATAACAAATAAGCATTTTACGATGAATTTATACATGTTTATCACTTAGCAGCCCCCCGCTCCATCAGACCACACTCGCTCACCCTTGCAGATTGCAGACCACCCTCCAGCAGCACCTGCAACCCACCGTGCACCCTCACTTCACCTCCAGCGCATACTCCAACACCGCATGCCATCTGCCCGTGTGCACCTTCACCAGCACCACCACGCGCCCTCACTTCATCTCTAGCGCACCCACACCCGCACGCCAGCAGTTCACTGCTCCAGCACCTCCCTGCAGCACCTACAGCGGCGCCAACGAAACCACTGCACACGCCTGTGCGCCCTGCAGAGCCCGCGCCTCCACGCACCCACACCCCGCACGTGCTTGCAGCGCCTGCAGTGCCCGCGCACTGCTCTCCTTTCGCCTACAACACACGCGGCCAGCAGTAGCCTCCTCCACCCCCACCACTTCTTTCCTCTGGCAAGCCAGCTCCGGCCGTCTCGCAACTTGCCACTGCCATCGTTGCGGAGCCCTCGCTCCAGCCAATCTACTTCTAGAGGAGTTCTTCGAACAATCCTCTCTCCCATGCATGAGGAGGAGAGAGGTAGAATCCTCTATTTCAACCTCAATTAATAATTACATTTCATGCCATTGCCACAAAAATGAATTTTGATTTATGATTATTTATTATGGTGAAATTGCGACTTCATACTCATGCTTTCTTATAATTGCGTGGCTTTTGTATTCACATCTTTTGACATTGGTTTTGGATTAAGATGTGTACAAATTCTCTCTAATGCATATCAATTGGAAATTACATAGATTAATCACATATTTATTGAATATTTCAGTGAGGAAAAATTGTACATATATCCTGACATTTTCGAGTTATTATGTATCTTCTTTTCGTCGCATTTCATATCAGATTTTACTATGGATTTCACACTTGATTGAACGAATACGAGAAAAAAAATATTCGTGATTTTATTGCATCATTACCTCCCTGTGGACACGACCCACTCTTCTGTGAGTGGTTTAATTTTTATTTTAAGTGTTTTGTTAAGTGGTTTTCCACCACTTTGATCCTACAACGACAAATCATCTTAATACATTATTCGAAAGCGAAAATCGACTTATCATGGGGCAGCTACAAAATGAATCAATTTTAAATTAGATGGTGTGATCCAAACAATTCAATCAAGTGACCCAGATGCACCACCAATTAGGCACATGGAGATGGTTAACCTAGACTGATTTCTACTCCTTTATGTGTTGATTTGTGTTTACCGGTTCCACAAGTCGGAATCCCGATTCAGTAGATAAAAATCAAGTTAGGTTATGTGCCACAAATGTGGGTGTATGTAGTGTGTATGTTGATTTGTCCCACAAGAAGTATCTTTTTGTTTTTTTTATAATATGCGAGGGTGAGATGAGTGGAGGTGACAAACAAGACAACCAAATTCTATCCTAGGGTTTATGCAAACACCTAAGTAGATTAGGTCTTGTTTATAAATGTAGTGAAATGAAACTAGTGGGGGGGATGTAGGGGTCACTTACAAATTACTTTACCTGCACTTTACTCAAATCTATTGCACTTGGATCTCCATGCTAGGGTAACTGCAAGACAGTAGATCAGAGACAAGCGAGGTTAATAATATGTAAATACAAAGAAGCATAGAAAACAAGAAAGTAAATTCTGTTGCTTCCTCAGCAACGGCGCCAAAATGATGAGGCACATTTCGCGAATTAAAATTAGGGTTTGGAGAACCCGTCGTCATAGCTCGCAAAATGCATCTATCAAATACAATTTATAACCGAAACTCAAGAGGAGTCCCGGGTCGAACATAAGGAGGCAATGTTTACTTTGTTTGAAAACTACGCTTCGTTTTGTTTCTTTTTGGTATTTTGTGGTTTTGTTATTTTTGTATTTTTTTTAAAATAAAAAGACAAGCAAGACAAGTTCACAAAATGAAACAGAACGCAACTATGATATATCACACAAATGTTTATTACAATAATCTATGAAAGCATAAAAGAGATAGGGGTGAGAGGAAATTGTAAGCACCTCTGTTTTGATGCACCAAAATTATGTTTATTGCTAAGATTAATATTTTAGAACTATCTTGGATTGAAGCCGTTGTTCAGGACATAAGTTCAGATAGTTGCTGATGTGCATCTTTTTCGTTTATTTGAGTCTATGACTTTATTGTAAGAAACCTCAAATAAAACTAAAAAATGATTTTTTCACGTATCTTTTCAAATCCAAATTTTAGGGTTATTAATCAACCAAACTTATTAACTGATCGACCAAAATACTTTGATCGACCAACCTGCTTACTTGATCGATCAAATCAGTCCATTTTACGAAGTTGAGAAAGATCCTCTTAATCGACCAACCAAGCTAATTGATCGACAAACATTCTTAATTGATCGACCAAAGTACTTTTTGATCGACAAATTAACCTTAATTGATCAACCAATTTTGTTTCCTATTCAAGCAAAACTTTTGTATAAATAGAGATCGTACGCAGCCCATTCATATACAACTTTTAAAAGAGAGAAACACCATTCAAAAATAGAGTTTCTCATGCTTATTGCAAAAGGCTTTCACATTTTGTTCTTCACACTCTTCTAAAGCACGATGCCTTGAACCTCGATGAAAAATCAGTTTTATCATTTATTGAGGTTCCATAGAATTTATTTTATTATCATTCTATTTTGTTGCTTTTGATTTACGGATCCCAAGCCTGTTTGGAAGATCCGTGATTGTTGTTTTTGCTTCTCTTCAGGATAAAAGAGAAGGGTTTGTAAGAGGTTGTGCCACCCTAGTTCAAGTGGTGCGAATAGTGGATTGACTAGCTTGTACTAGTCAGAAAAATCCTAAGTTGGAGGCTTATGTAGTGGTTTTTACCCAGATTAGGTTTCTACTATAAATCAAGTGTACTCTGTGCATGAATTTTTGTTGTCTTATTTTTTTAATCTGATTTATATTTTTAAAGCAATACTATTCACCCATCTCCTCTAGTATATAGTTGCGATCCATAGGTTATTCTCCAACCCTCATTTGGTATCGAGCCTAGTTGTCCAAAAGATGTCAAAATCATTTGTCAACACATACGCTGAGGGGTAATCTGCTGTTCATCCTCCTCTCTTTAACGGGACGAACTATGGATATTGGAAGACAAGGATGCAAATCTTCCTAGAGTCCATGGATTTCGAGGTGTGGGACATCATCGCCTCCAAGTATACTCGCCCTGAGATCAAGGAAGGAGTGGCTATGACACCAGATCAAAAGAAGATGGCAACTCACAATGCAAAAGCCATGAATACAATCTTCTGCAGACTTTCAAGAGCAAAATTCAACCGCATTTCTGCTTGCAAGACAGCGTACGAGATCTGAAATATCCTTGAAGTGACCCATGAAGGCACGACAAAGGTAAAGGAAACTAGAGTGAATTTATTAACGCAAAATTATGGGCTTTTCAGGATGAAGAAAGGCGAGTCGATCAAGGAAATGTTCATGAGGTTTATGGACATCATAAACTCTCTAAAGAACCTAGATCAGGAGATTAAGAATGAAGCACTGGTGAGAAAGATACTCTGATCTCTCACCAGCGATTGGGAAACCAAGACACAGCGATACAGGAGTCAAAAGATCTGTCTACCCTCAAATTAGACGATCTTATCAGAAGCTTGATGGCCTACGAAGTTCAGCTTCAACACATGAAGGAGCATGAAGGCGAAGGAGTAAAGAAGAAAGCCATAGCCCTTGAAGCCACTCAAGAATCTGAAGAAACTTCAAGTGGAGAAGAAGAGGAAGACATAGCACTCCTATCTAGAAAATTCAGAAAGTTTCTTAAGGACAAGAAGAACTGGAGGAGGAAGAATGAAGGAAGAAACAAAGACGCAGTCGTCTGTTACAACTGTAAGAGAAAGGGACACATCAAGAAGGATTGTCCACTTCTCAGGAAGGATTCTGAAAAGAAGAAGCACTTCAAAAAAGATGGAAAGAAGAAAGCCTTTACTGCAACTTGGGATGAGTCAGACTCAAGTTCAGAAGAAGAAGAAACATCAGGAGAGGAAGCTCTTGTCGGTTTGATGGCGCTAGAAGATGAGGTAACCTCCTTTACTGAAGATGAACTATTAGAAGCATTCTTTGAATTGCATGATATAGCTACATCATTAAAAATAGAAAACAAAAACCTAGTAAAGATACTAGACAAAGAGAAAGCATAAAAAGAAGCACTTGACAATCCAAACAAAGAGCTATCTGTTGAAATTACAACACTAAAATCTCAAATAAACCACTTAGAAATAGACAGATAAATTGAAAGAAAACTCCACTGTTCTACTAAATGACCTAACGAAATTCACAAACGAAAGTAGAAATCTGCACAAATTGTTAGGAACACAAACCTAAAGCAACACAAAGTTTTGGTTAAGCTATATACCAAAGAATAGCCATGAAGCATCTAGTTCCAATCAAAACAAAGAGAAAGGTAGCTTACAAAAATAGGCAATGAAAACTAACCATCGTGGACCCAAGCAAAAATGGATACCAAAAAGCATCTTGCAATCTTGTTTTGTAGGCTCAGTAGGTTATAAGAAGTGGACTTTCCAACAAATCAATGGAACATTGAATCTACTATACAAAACAAAGCCTCACAGTCGCAAATCAATGATAGGAAAGAGAAGAAAAAAAATGGATTATGGACAGCGGTTGTTCCAAGCACATGACCAGCGAGGATGACCTATTCCTACAACTCAACCTTCAGGAAGGTGATACGGTCATGTTTAGGAACAACCACAAGGGCCGACCTGTTCCAACCACAACGATTTTTTTGCGCATATTTTCAAATCCAAATTTTAGGGTTATTGATCGACGAAACTTATTAATTGATCGACCAAAATACTTTGATCGACCAACTTACTTACTTGACTGATCACGTTTTTGCACGATTTGTTAAATTAGGGTTTTAAGTCATTACAACGCACAAAAATAGATTCACTTTTAAAATTTGTAAGACCTAGATAGGGGAGTATCTAGGATCGTCCAAGGAGGCAACATGCTTGCAATCAAATCTCTTGCTTAGAAAATAAATCTCAACTTTCCTTTTGGTTTTTTCAATATATCATTTTTTTTTTGTTTTGTAATTGAAATAACAAGGATTTTGAATTAATGCTAACTACTCCTAATAGTAATCCTAGGTGACAAGAGCTACCTTCCTTCTAAGCTCACCCTAGGCACGTGAAGGCTTAGGGTAATTAGAGAGGGAGGGAAGTGAGTGCACAAAAGGGAAATTTAAATTGCAATCAAGACTAAAATAATCTAATGAAGGCAACTTGTATAAGATTGAGGAATTGTTTTACAAAAAATCTAGTAGAAGAATGCTTAAACTACAAGAATTAAAGATGCATGTAACGAAAACACAAAAATCCTTTGAAATGATGGTGAAGATGGCGAGGCTCTTACTCCGATTGTGGCTGCTCCCGCAATCGAAAAGAGCTCCTCCTTCTCCTTGCAAAATTCTTCAAGGTGTAGTTTCCTTGGTAAACCCTGAAGTAGGGGGGCATGCCAAGGCTTTCCTCCAAGGTGGCGTGGACCACCTATAAGCTCTCCTCCAAGGTGGCATGGACCACCTTCAAGACCTCCCCCAAAGGTCTTCCTTGCCTGGCTTCTCCTTTGGCTGACGTGGGCATAAGAGAGAAGGGAAGAGGGGAAGGCACCAAGGGGGCAGAGTGTCCCCTTAATGTTCTTCTTCTTCTTCTCTCTTGGGCGTGAGCTATAGGTAAAATATAAGAGGTATTTTGCTAGCCAAGGATGGGCTATAAGGTGGTGGGTGTTGGTCTTTTTATAGGGTAGGATGAGAGGGTTAAGGTGACTCTTGAAATGGATGGCTAAGATGGGAAGATGGGGGTGGTTAGGTGATCTTATGGTGGAGAATAGTTGGCTCCAAGTAGAGGGGTATGAAGGTGGAGGTTATGGTGGTGAAGAGCCACCTAAAGGTGGCACCAACCATGAAGGGATGCCTTGGTTTTGGCGCCACCATGAGGGCTTCTAGAAGGGGGGTTAGGTGGATGGTGGAGATGGGTTTAAGGGAAGATATGTGGTGGAGATGAAGGGGGTTTTGGAGGGAAAAAGTGGCACCAAGTGGTGGATGGTTATGAGAGGTTTTGGTGCTACTTTGTAGTGTCTTTTGGAGGTAGTGGGTAGGCTAGGTTGGCACCAAGGTGAGGTGGAAGTAGGGTTAGCTTATGTGGAGCTAGTTGGTGGAGTTGTTAGGTAGGGTTTTTAGGTGGTAAAAGCCAAGGGAGCTGGAGCATAGCTAAGCTAAGCTAAGCTAACTTACCTAGTAGTGGAGTAGAGGAGGAGGTATTAGAGCTAGGGTTTGAAGAGAGGAGCTAAGGAGGAGAAGTCTGGGTCATGAACTGGAGCTGGCAGCTGCTGAAAAGGGTGTCATGGAGCTACTCTAGTTGGCTTAGCTTGCTAGTTCTTTGCTAGCTGCTAAGCCAAGATAAATGAGCTGGCTTCTACTAAAATGAGCTGAGGTGAGCTAGGTCAGGTGCTCCCGGGGAGGATCAAGCTGGTTGAGGCAGCTAAGGTAGCTTAGCTCAACTGAGTTGAGCTAAGCTGAGTCCCCGGGAGCTGGACTTGAGCTTCCTGAGCTGGAATGAAGTTATCTTCAACTAGCTGGAGTTGAGTGGAGCTGGGTGTAGCTGGACCTGAGCTGGGGTAAACTCCAGTCAACTCAACTGAGCTAGCTAGAGCTCCCTGTGAACTCACGGGAGATGAGATGAGCTAGACTCAGCTAAGTTGAGCTGGATCTGAGCTGACCTGAGCTAGGGTGAGCTGAGATGAGCTCTCTTGAGCTGCCATTCAGCTGAGATGAGCTGAATGAAGCTAGGATGAGCTAACCCTAGTCCAAGTGAGCTGGATTGCAGCTATGGTGAGCTGGATCAAGCTAAGTTCCATCTAGTTTGAGCTTCTTCTTCGCCTGTTGCCTTCCTGAGTGCTAGGGTTCTAGGGATCTGTTAATCTGTTCATCCCTAACACTCACAAAAACACATTAAAAAGACAAGAAAAAATGCAATGCATGCCTAACCTAATTTATGACTAAATGCAACCCAAAAACCCGTTTGCAAAGCAAAACTCTAAGAGATAGGATTGTTTTAATGCAAAAGAATGATGATAAACTGGCGTTTATCATTGAGTGATCAAATCAGTCCATTTTACGAAGTTAAGAAAGATCCTCTTGATCAACCAACCAAGCTAATTGATTGACCAAACAATTAATCGACCAACATTCTTAACTGATCGACCAAAGTACTTTTTGATTGACCAATTAACCTTAATTGATCGACCAATTTTGTTTCCTATTCAAGCAAAACTTTTTATATAAATAGAGATCGTACGCAGCCCATTCATATACAACTTTTAAAAGAGAGAAACACCATTCAAAAACAGAGCTTCTTATGCTTATTGCAAAAGGCTTTCACGTTTTGTTCTTCACACTCTTCGAAAGCACGACGCCTCGAACCTCTACGAAAAATCGATTTGATCATTTATTGAGGTTCCATAGAAATCATTTTATTGTTATTCTATTTTGTTGCTTTTGATTTATGGATCCCAAGCCTCTTTGGAAGATCGGTGGTTGTTGTTTTTGCTTCTCTTCAGGATAAAAGAGAAGGGTTTGTAAGAGGTTGTGCCACCCTCGTTCAAGTGGTGCGAATAGTGGATTGACAAGCTTGTACTAGTCAGAAAAATCCTAAGCTAGGAGGCTTATGTAGTGGTTTTTATCCGGATTGGGTTTCCACTATAAATCAGGTGTACTCTGTGCATGAATTTCTATTTTATTTTTTCAATCTGATTTATATTTTTAAAGAAATACTATTCACCTCTCCCCTCTAATATTTAGTTGCGATCCACAAGATATTCTCCAACCCTCAGAAATCTCCCGAATCGTCTGTTTGGTGAGACGACGGTGCCTGACGGAAGCTCGGATGGAGGTGAGATGTAGGAGGATGTCGGGTAGAGGAATGCTTTGCTGAGGCTCTAGAATGGAGGTGAGGAGATGGAGACAATCTTCTATCGGAATGGAGGTGGGAGGATGGCTCCAAGGCTTCTTATGAAATTGGTGGGATGAAGGACGAATGTTTGGTGGGGCAGAGGACCATTACACTAATAATAGGCCTTTGGAGCTTGAGAGTAAGCTCTAATGGAGCTTTAGTAGGCTACTAGAGCTTAGGAGTAGGTGGGAGTAGAGTAGGTAGAGATGAAGAGGAATGGGGTGTGTAGGGGTGTTTATATAGTGGTTGAATGGAGGTGGTTTGCATGCACGGGCCTTTAGTGACATTTAAGACATCGCTAAAGACCCGCCGGAGCCGTCGCTGTAGCATTCACGTGCCTTGGCTGGCGCTTGGAAACATAGCTACAACTGTTGCAGGGCACGACGACCATCAACCGTTGGATCGAGCATGGACGACTAAGATCGTGCGAAGGAAGCACGCGCTCACTCCATTTAAACTCCGCACCGCTGGCACGTGCGTTGGCAGTCGTCGGATGAAGCATTGCGTGGCTGAGCGACGCCTGCAGATCGTGCCTCATTGATTTGAATCATGCGCACCTCACATGATTGCGAGGATTGGACAACAGGCATGGCTCTTGGTCATCTTAAATGCTTGCTCCGAATGGCGTGCATGCAATCTAGCGTGCATCCTCGCGTCAGAGGGCAGCGTCAAATGGGGCATGAGGACTCTTGACCGCTAGATCAAGATCAAGCGGCCCTATTTCAGTTGGGGCTATAGCAGGCGTGTCGGATTGCGGCTCAAACTCAGGCTTGCAGTTTGTAAGCGCTTATCTTCACCATTGCACCAAAGCGGCGCTTTGTCGAGTGAAGGGTGGTACGGTCGTGCACGCCTTAATCGTTGGATGAAGATCCAATGGTCGAGGTGAATCCTTGCTTGAGGCCAAGCGCGATGGCTCAGGTGGGGTATCCTGGATGGCGCCACGTGGTGCCATCTGGGCCGTTTGCCTTCTTTTTCTTGTAGAAAGTGCTACAGATCTCTGCTCAGGGTGATTTTCGTGTTGACGAACTGCAATCATCGCTTTGGATTCATCCATACAGTCGGATTCTTCATCTGAAACCAAAAAGATGTTTCACTACCTCCTAGTCATAGAAAATGGAAGAATTAATGTACATAATACACAACTATCCTAAATGTCATGCAATGGATGTTATGTAGTATTTATAACATGATATGCAATGCTAAGCCTAGGAACTATCATAAATAAGCATTTTATCATGAATTCATATGTGTTTATCACTTCCCTAATCTAAGATATACATAAAGGCAACAGCGAAGAAGATTAGGTCAAGTGGTTGGGCTCTGGACACCAAGCTATGGGAGGTTACGCACATCAACGTGCCAGCCATACCACCCTAGTTTGTTTATTAGCTACCTAATTTCCTCTACAGTAGCACATAAAATCAGTCAATGCTAAAGTGTTTAGATGTTTAGACTTCTAGGTACCTTCGAATTATAGGGCGGGTTGATAAGTCTCATACTCTAGAATGGCAAGGTCTCAAGAGATAGGTCCACATTTTAGCGGACACCTAGGTTAATTAAGCAAGGAGACCTAAAGAGTCTAAGCTTTTAGATCCTTCTATATTATTTCCTACGATTGATAACTTCTAATGCCTAGGTTCTTGTTTCCTAGCTCTATATATTTTTTGTCTTTTTATTTTAATTTTTTTTCTTTAAATAAATAGAAAATACATGCACAGATTCAAAGGAGCTGACAAAAATAATTCAGAAATAAATATATCGACCCCCTATGCCTATCGAATGCAATGTCTTCATTGTTATGACATAAGCATGTGAGAGTAAGGTAAACAAGATAATACCTGAATTACGTGACAAATCTGATCAGCTCCTAACCTTGAAAATAAAAGTATATACAACCTATATAGACACTGGGTTGCCTCCCAAGAAGCATTTAATTTAGTGCCTTCAATTGGGCACAGTTTCCAATCATAGAGAAGAGATTAGAATCTTACTTCGACGGGTCAAATTAAGAACAAGAAGATTAAACTTCGAACCAACAAGTGTACGTCCACCAATGTGGACTAGATTTTGGTGAAGACCCATGCCCCATGGTCAGATGATTTTAAGGTTCTGATTAAGAATTACCAATAATCGATTATCTCTCCATTTATGGGCATGGGTGTGATTCCCTATGGGAGGGGGTGAGATTTGCATGATATGAAAAATAAAGTGGAAATAATAATATCAATCACACAAAATGATGTGGAAATGCTAATGCTTGGTGTATCTAGCAAAGGAGGACTCCCCCTCTATTTATAGATGGCTTAGGAAGGCTTTGAAAGGCCTTGGAAGGTTTCTATAGCCATTGGAAACAATCCCAAGGCATATTAGGCCAAAATCAGGGTCATTAATGATTCTAACAAGGTTATCAGATGTCTAGGAAAAGTATCAGACATTTGGAAACTACTTTTAAGACATCTGGAAACTAAATCAAACATCTAATCCTAGACGGGTTTCCTTACTGACTTGAGTCAGACCTAAATAGGATTCTTGTGTAAGTTGGTCAGACAACTTATTGGATGTCTGGCACTAGGTCTGGATGTCTGGAAACCTAGATTACCACGAGAATGGATTTTTTGAGGCACAAATGGCTAGATTACTGATGAGAGGTGATTTTGGCTTGATCGAGGGCTAACGTCTATATATCAGATGTCCAAGGTCCTCTACGGACATCTGATAGGAGATTAAGGGTCAATCCTCAATGATTATATTTCTAAGACAACGTTGCACTAAGTGGACGTCTGGAAATGTCATCTGATGTCTACTAGGACGTATGGACTAAAGGCTAGACGTCTAAACATGGCAAACAGAGAGTGGTTTCCAACCTAAGTATTTTTGGACATCTGATCAAATGGTCAGACATCTTAAAAGTCAAGATCAAATGTCTGAAGTCCATGTTGGACGTCTGATCAAGCTACCTGATGCCTACTTAATTTTCTAAGTTCTCTAAGAGTTGTCGAAGTGTCCTAGGGTTTAGTAAGCGATGGTAGGACTTAAGGTAGGCTACTTTGCGGCTCTTTAACATATGATCTAAGAAATAGAAAGCAAAAAATAAAGTACATGAATAGAATAAACATTTATCCTATTCTTCATGTCTATCTACAAGCTCTCGCTCCAACCGAAGCTTCTCTTCCAACGAGCTCCTCCAATCCACCATGGACGCAAGCTCTGAGGTCCTTCACACTTGTATCCATTTACAATTGACCTAAAATCTTGGACTCAAATGCAAATGTTAAACAACAAGGGTTTTGTTATCATCAAAATTAATGATCGTGGTGCCCTTGCACCAACAATGGGTTCTAATCTGCAGTTTGGGAGCAAGTAACCCAAATCTATAATTTCAAACACAAGATAGATCTAATTCAATAGATGTGTTTGTCCACTTTGTATTCCTCTCAACATGATAATCCGTTGTTCTGCAATTGGGTTTCATGTCCTCAATATCATAAGGGCCCTCGTAAAATGTTGGTAGTTTAAGGGGGGAGATGAGGTGTTGGGGCTCTGGAGACAAGAGGGAGAACAAGGGCTAGGAGGTATGGAGATTGAAGAGATGGAGGCATAAGGTAGCTCGCAGAGAAGGGGTCCACTCTGAAGGCTAGGCGGTGGGTAAATGCGAGGGAGGTAATTTGATTCAAATGTAGGGCAAGAGGACATATGACGACAATGTGCAGGGGGCCTCTAATCTGTGTAGCTTACGGTAGAGAAGGCCATAAACGTGATATGTGTAAGAGAGGAGGGACACAGCAGGGAGGAGGAAAGGTCCCACACCATCATCCGCCCTCGGGGTAGAGGGGACCGAGGGCTCCGCCACATCCACCCCCAACTTTGGCTAGACACTTCCTTGATGTGGAGCTCCCATACTCAGAAGACATTCATGCGGCAGAGTTAGTTCTAAGGGGCGCACTGATTGGGGAGGTGATGACAAGGGCTCCGTCTTTGGATCAGCTTCAACAGTTGGTAAGATCCCTAACACTATGCTCATCGAATTGGAAGGTTGCAACCTTGGGTCCTTCTCGCTTCCTTGTATATGGCTTGGGTATGATGGACACTAAGTCCCTCCGATTTCAATCGAGCAAGTTTGAGAACATTAATGTGATGTGGAGGTATGTTTCACCTTTTGATGGTGCATTGAAGGAGCAACCCCCACAGAAGGTGGCATCCAAACAGGGGAGATTGGAGATTAGCAGACAGCCTTTCCATTTGAAAACCACAACGGTTGTGGCGAAGATGATTGATAGCTTCACGATGATGAAGGAGGATTCAGAAGTTGTGACTGGGGAAGGGGATGGGAGGGTGGTTTGGGTGAATGTGGTGTTTGCACGTAGTGGCTCTTTACCGAAAAAAATCATCCTTAGATGTGGGGGAAGCTCGTGGTTGATCCGACTTCGAATTTACTTGGATATTGTGGAAGTACATGAGCAGTCGAGGGCAAAGACCTTCGCAGAGGTGGTCTAGAACCAATCTGTCCAGGAGAATCGAGGCCGATTTTCTGCAGAGGAGAGATCGATGATAAAGAAGAGAAAGGAGCGCCATGTTGAGGAACGAGAAGGGGGCCTGATGTCTGAAGCAACTAAATCAATGACGAATGAGGACAGTATGCATGAGAGAGACCTGCAAATGATTATATCAGTGGAGGAGAATGCTAGAACTGGACCTGGCAAGTTGGGGGTGGAAGCTCCATTCGCCTTTGATACGCTTGAAGACTTTCGATGCGATGTTGGGACCAAAGGCAAAGGGAAAGGTGTACTGATTAGATCCCCATACAAATTGCAAAGAAGGTGAGGTGATGACAAGATGGGGATGGAATTGAGCACAGTGGTGAGAGTGCTTGGAGTGATGAGGACTGATGGGGGGCAAGGATTGGGAAACCTGACACAAGATGAGAGTTCTATCATGGAACGTGTGTGGGCTACGCGACAGGGTGAGAAGAGCCTCCCTTTCTAGATATATGAGAGAGTGGGATGTTGATTGTGCGCTTCTGCAAGAAACCCACATTGAAGAGGACCGATGTGCACACATCTAAATAGCCAAAAATGTCTATTAATGCATGTTCTTAGTATCATATTAGCTTCATGGATTGTAAATATTGCATAACATGCATCATCATGCATTTAGATCAAACTGTACAAATTGTATAGCAATTTCTTTTTTGGTGGCCAAGGACAAGGCGACTTTTAATCGAGGCCTCGAATCAAAGATCCAACTGTACATATCTGATCAGGGCGACAATTGGAGTTCAACGACTCCAAGATCGCCCCGATCGAACCTCCATAGCATCAGATATAATCCAAAGAAGGTCAGAGATCAAGGGCCAAGATGGTGTAAATCCACACCTCAGACGGCAAATCCGATCGCACGGATGGGTTCGGATCGACAATCGCAGCCCAGCAGTGCAAAAATTGGTCCAATCCGACATCTGTGGCACCATCTACAACTCAATGAAGATGGACGGCCATGATGGCGCCATGTGGTGCCATCACAGCTTCCCAAACCGGTTGCATCACCTCTTCTCAACCTCTGAAGGCGTGGGCGAGGCAAGATCTGGGCCGTTGGATTAAGGGCGCACGCTTAAAACATAAGCACGACAAAGCGGCAACCGTAGTGTAGCGGTCGAGCGCCTCTTCGCGAGCGCAAGGCGCAAGTTCAATCCCCGCTGAGCCTCAAATTGAGGCACGCAAGCTGGAGTGGCTAAATCAGGCCGTTAGATGGCGAGCGAAAGGCGCAGATGCGAGCAATGTGGTTCTCCCAGATGCAAGGAGTGCGAATGCGTCATCAGACACGCTCTTGTGAAGGCGGGCGAGCGTGCGTCTTGAGCCATTGATCTTCAATCCAATGGCGTGGAAGGAGGCCGCGTCGCTTCTTAACAGGCGTTGAAAAAGATCAGGCGTGGTGCGTTTAAGCCATCCGATCTTGAGATCAGATGATTGAGGATCAAAAGACGTGCGTGTGCATTGATGAGGCGAAGAGGAAGGGGCACGTAAGGCCACAATCAAGGCTTTAGTGATGCCTTTAATCCGTCACTAAAGGCCCTTGCACTAATGTTCTTAACATAAAGTGACCTTTTTGCCCCCAACCTCTACACCTATAAAAAGGCCTACGCCCCCCACATTTTAATCATCCCTTCCTCTCTTCTCTCACCCCCTCCAAAGCTCTAAGAGCTTGTCCCAAACCTGGGATGCTCCATTAGAGTTAAAATTAGAATTTTTCCACCTTCTCCCCCCTTCGTGGAGCATTGATGTAAACACATTTATTGAGGGTAAAATGCCTATTCATGCATGTTCCTAGGCTTAGATTTGCATTTCATGTTATAAATATTGCATAGCATGCATCATTCTACATTTAGAGTAGATGTATATAATTTAGGTTAATTGCATCCTTTTTGTGGTTAGGAGAGAATGATATTTATTTCGGAGCCTCGGAATGACTATCCGACCGTACGGATCTGATCAAGACGACGATCGAAGTCCAACGCCCCTGAAATTGCCTCGATCGGAGTCCTGTAACACCATATGCAGTCCGAGGAAGATCAACGGCCAAGGGACTAGGAGACATAATTAGGAGATTCAAATGATAAATCCAACTGCGCGGATGGATTCGGGTCGACGATCGCAGCCTAACGGCATGAAAATCGACTAAATCCAACCTCTATAGCAACCCCTACAACAAGAACAAGATGGACGGTCCAGACTATGCCATGTGGCGCAGCCCAGGCCGCCAGCACACGCACGCATGCAGCAGCGAGGGTGCACGTGCGAGCGCGCAGGTGTGCATGCGCACAGCGCAGTGCCAATGTAGCGCCAGCGCATAGGCGCGTGCGCTCGCACGGCAAGGCAGGAGTGCGGCACCAGTGCAGCGTGAGCTGGACCTACAGCAACGCATAAGCTGGACTTACAGCGACGCTTATAGCCGTTGGTAATTCATTGCATGCTAGCAAAGTCAGTTGTGGGCGCCAGCGAGCATGAGCTACTTACAGCGACGTTTCCAACGACGGCCTGGATGTCACTAATGGTCCCATACCTATTTTTGCCTCTTCTCCTCCACTATAAAAGGACCTACACCCCCTCCCTTCTAAGCCATCTCTACCTACTCTACTCCCACCTACTCCTAAGCTCTAGCAAGCCTACCAATGCTCCATTAGAACTTGTTCTCAAGCTCCCATGGTGCCTATTAGTGTAGCGAACCTCTGCCCCACCAAATACTCCTCCAACTTCCCATCTCCCTTCATAGGTCACCTTGGAGCCGTCCTCCCACCTCCATTCCGGTAGCAGATCAACTCCATCTTCTCACCTCCATTCTGGAGCCACACTAAAGCTTTCCTCAACACGACATCCTCCAGCATCTCACCTCCATCATCCCGCTCCTCACCTCCTTCGTCCGAGCTTCTGCCAAGCACCGTCTTCTTGCCGAACAGCCGATTCGGGAGATTTCCTCTCACCTCCCTCGCTTTATATGCTTTCATAGTTTCTTGTAATTGACATTGGAAGTAATATATATCATATTTGTTCCACATCTCTATCTTGTGATAGATTTTCTTGTTTTCTTTTATTTCAAAAATACAAAAAAATAATAAAATCCCAAAATACCAAAAAGAAACGAATCGAAGTGCAGTTTTCAATAAAGTAAATGTCGCCTCCCTGTGTTCGACCCGGGACACCTTTGGAGTTTCGGTATAAATTTTATCTGATCGACGTGTTTTGCAACTACGACGATGGGTTACTTGTAACCCTGATTTCTAAACACGCGAAACACACCCGACCATTTTGGCGCCGTTGCTGACGAGGCAACGGAATTTACTTTATTGTTTTTGCATTTCTTTGCATTTACATAGCACTAACCTTAGTTTTCTTTGATCTACTGTCTTGCAGGTACATTAATATGGAGATCCAAGTGCAGTAGACCAGAGTAAAGTGCAGGTAGAGTGTTTTGTAAGTGTCCCCCACACCACCCCCGCCTTAGTTTTCATTTCATAACTTAATAACTCAAACCCAAATCAACTTAGGTGCTTTTTATAAACCCTAGGATAGATTTGGTTGTTTGTTTGCCACCTCCACTCACCTCGCCATCCACATAAATAAAAATAATAATAAAAAAAGTGTTATCTGATTGTGGGATTTTCTAAAAGCTATACACTTAACACCCGCAACTTCTTATCCCAAGGTGTACAATCACTTTAATTCTACCACTTAATCAAGATTTGACCTGTGGACCCAGTACACTTCAACTAAATACACATAAGTGAGTAGAAATCTGAATAGGTTAAGCATTCTTGTGTGCCTTAACTAAGTGGTGTAATAGGCCAATTGATTGAGCTGTTTGGGCCACGCCACTCAATCTAAAACTGATCCTTCAAGTAGCTTGCCACTTAGGGTTGATTCTTAGAGCTGAACCAGGCACTCCACATTATTTTTTATTTTTAAAGGAACATATCATAACCCATGCTTTCAAAACTTGGAGTGTTCTACTAAACCTTGATTGAACCAACCTAAGAATTAAACCCTAAAAGCTACTAAACAAGGTTAAATCCTAAAAGACACATCATCAAATAACCTTGTTTGAGAACCCTGGTTGTGCATGCACACACATTTTAACTAATCATTAAGGGCACAACCCATCTAAAGGGCCCATCACATTCCTGAAGCACCATTGTCCCAAGCCTAACTAAAATTTATTAGACATTAGCCTTAAGGATTGGTTCGCTCATCGAGATCCAGATTGAGATTATTCACGATTAACCTACTTATACTAGTCAATCTGATGTCTAGCTAGGGGAGTAGCGTCAAACGACCATGGCTGGGGGGTACACTAGAAACCGGAGGCGCAAGGCAAAGGAAGAACCTTCTCCCAATTCCCTCCTTCTAACTGGTTGGATTGCCTGGACATAAGTAGAGTAAATCTTCCATAATCTTAGGACGGATTCTGAGAGTCTGTAGACCTTTAGGCAACCCAACCTAAGGACAGGCTTGTATTTTTGTGTTGTAGGGCTCCTTTCTCTTCTGATTTCCCTCCTTACTTCACCATGTACCCTTCCACATCCTACACACATTTCACACCCTATCCTCCTACCACCACTTATCCCCAAGATGATTACTATCTCAACTTGACTTGTAATTACCCATCCATTAGCCGGGATGACTTTGATTGGGGATATGAATCCGGACCTCAGTGTCCAGGGCCTAACCCTAGACAACAAGACTATGATTATTATCCTTCCCAGAGCAATAATGATTATGGATCTCCATCCTTTGATGACCAAACCAACCCGATCTACAATCAGGAAGGATATCATGATTATAACACCTACCCTCCCCAGTATTCCACTGAATATAGGTTGCCACCATCCTTTGAACAACCTAGAAAGACCTACTTTCAAGGAGGGGCCCGAGAACCTCGACATCTTGACTCCCCTAGATTCAGCCTAAACCCACCCAAATCTGAATCAAACCAATCAGTTCAAGTGAACCAGATCCAAGATAGAGTGTTGGCTAATTTGAGGAACACCATACATTCTTTAGAAGCCCAGCCAACAACATGCATTGAAGCACTGGAGCCTATGATCAAAATGATTGATGAACTTAATAGTTCTCTATTAGATTTGCTCCAAAGTGTTAGGGATAGGGACCTAGGTGAGTTTCTTCTTGGGAAATTGTCGAGGTTGAGGATGAAATTTATGGTTGCACTAGTCAAATCTTGGGATGATTCCCAAGATGAACCCTCTTCAGGAGAGCCAATGTCTGAACCCGCTCAGGCACCTGTCGGGGGGGATACATATTCAGAGATTGGAGATGACTAGATTGGTCTAGAGCAACCCTTTGAGGATGAACCAATTGATTCACTCGAGATCTCCAAGTCAGGAAATGAAGAAAATTATGTCTCCTTGGATGATGAAATGACTTGTGATGTTGAGACATATATAAATGAGGATCATGAATTCTTTGATTTTGAGGGTGAGGAATCTCTTAGTGAAGTCTCACTTAAGCTTGAGGAGAATGATTTTAGTGAGACACACGAGCTCGAGGAGTATGACGACCAATTTGGTAGCCCAACTATTGAAGATTCTGACTCGGTTGGGGCTAACTTGGAGGATCCGATACCTAACGACTCAATTAGTAGCCCCATTCCTCAACCACACCCCGAAGAGCTGAATGAACATACTTTTGAGATCATTGTGCCCAAGTCAATTCTGATTCAACCACAATTGTTGGACTTGGGTACTTTAGATGGGGTGTATGATTAGCCCATATTTGTGGGCTATTTAAGTATTTAAGTGCCTAGATATTAAGTTAATTCTAACATTTATTTAGCATGCATTAGGATGTAAATAGATTAATTCATATTTCTGATTTAATTACATAATTCATGCATTGCATTCATATTTAAATGCATTTAGAATTAACTTAGAATTACATTCATTTAATTAGTTAACCAATTAGGTGCATTGCATGCATTATTTTAAGTTAACATTAAAGTTGAGGGTTTGTATATAAATAATCATAATATTCTATTATTATTTTATTCTTCTTCTTTCAGCAACGGCTGCATTTCCTCCAACTGCCGCAGTCAAGGCCCCATTCATGGAGGAGTGGGTGTGTTGGATCTGGTCGGGGCAGCTGACTACAAGGGAGAAGAGGTGACAGCCGAGCTAGGGGAGACACCGCCCCACTCCACCACCGTGGTCTCCAAGGCCGAGCTCCACCACACCATGGGCCAGCGAGGTGACAGCTCACTGCGCCAAGCCGGTGGACTCATGCCAACATCGTGAGCGTGTATCCTTGGCCATGCTTCCGTCACGGTGCCTCACCAGAATCAACATCACCACCTTCACCGCCATCACCAGCAACCACCACCGCAGCCACCGCAACCCATGCCCTGCATTTTCATCTCCTCCATCAATTAAGACGTCCGAGAAGTTTCCCGGACATCTGAAGCTTCGTCCCCACACACAACAGCAACCGGCCTCTCCTCTAGCCTGTGCCATCACGAACAGCTTCTCCCCGCTCCATCAGACCCACCATCACCTCCAGCCACGCATGGAGCCCGCACGCCCCTCCAGCTACACGCGCCGGCACCTCCGCCCGTGCGCCCCTCCAACTGCACGCACCCGCCTGCACTTCCAGTAGTGCGCCTAAGCCCCTGCCGCATACCGCAAGCCCTCGTGCACCTCCTTGCATGCGCTTGCACTTCGCCGCACCACCGCCTGCATGCCCTCCAGTTGCACTTCCGCCCGCACGCCCCCCAGCCACGCACGTAAAGCGCACTGCACTTCCGCCGCACTCCCTGCACCGCGCCGTCGACGCTTGCAACGTGCGGCCAGCATCATTCAGCAACAGCTGCTGCAGCCTTCAACGCTTCCTCGTGTGCAGCCTGCAACACACAACAACAGCAACTGCAGCCGAGCTCAGCCGCACCCGCTCGCGTCCGCACGGCTTGTGCATTCACCACGTGAACCACCTTCAGCAGCCACTGGAACCCATCTCCACCGTTCCTCCATCTGGCCACCTCGGGGCACCTCACACTTCGTCGCGACCGCCATCACGGAGCCCTCGGTCTAGAGATCCTCCTCCAAGCTTCACACCTCCGGCCATTCCCTCCTCCTCGCACATGAACAAGGGGAAGAATTTCCCCTATTTTGCTACAGTAAAGCCTCTATTAATATTTACATTCTGTTCCATTGTCAACTTTTATTATTATTTTATTATGCTGCATTGCAAAATATATCCTTTAGTTGTGCAAAATTGCCATTTCAGCATGTTCTCTTGATGTTTTCTTAATCTGAAGGCAGATTTGGCTTGATTTCTCGATGAAACTAACTGTGAACATATGTTTTTAACCGATGCGAGTTTAAATATGTCATTGCCACCCTATGGACACGACCTGCTCTTCTGCGAGTGGTTATTTTAATTGTTGATTAGTCGATTTTTCCACCACATAGAACTACAAATGACGCGTCATTTTATGTGACAAACGACTTTAAAAGCGAAGAATCGACTCGTCAGTGTACAATGATTTCGAGGTCCCGGAAACCTTGATTTTAGAGGATAGAAAGTTGGAAATAAAAATTTGGGAGGTTAATTTTGAGGGAAAAACAAGTTTGGATATAACGGTACCTATTGACCTGAAACCACCTATCTTCTATATGGACCCTTATGATATCTTTCACGTGCGACCCAAGCCTGGAATAACTGATTATTTTTCTGAGCTAGATGTTAAGTGGACAACCGCACCTATTGAACCATCCTTACCCATTGTCCGACACTTTGGTCTTGGGTTGCACACCACTAAACCGCAGGCCCAGCCCCGCAAACACAACAACCTTCGATTCTGGGTGATTTTCATCCAGAACCAGAGAACCACTTGACCCTGGGGCATGGGTCTGCACCATAATCTCGTCCACATCTGCGGACATCTTCTGCCGATGGGTTTCAAGATTAACCTTTTGATTTTGATCCTGACCCGTACTTGTGAATTCTCAATTTCTTCTTTGTATGTATGTTATGCCTAGCTGAAGGCATTAAACTTAGCACGTGTGTATACACTCTTCTCTCTGCGGAGCTGACCGGATTTTCACGACACTCAGGTGATGTTCTGTTTACTCTGCCCTTTTCATGTCTTTATTTTTACAATGAGGACATTGCATCATTTATGCATGGGGGGGTAGATAATCAATTCCTAAAATCATTATGTTAACTCCATAGAATTTCTTTTAGTTTCTTATAAAATTAAAAAAAAAATGAAAATTAAAAAAAAAAAGATTAAAAGAAAGAAAGAAATTAGGAAAAGAGAACTTAGGCATTTGGAAGTTATTAACTTTTGGAAATGATATGAGAGGACCTAAACACTCAGACTCTTCAGGTCTTTGGGCTTAATGAGCCCAGGTGTCCACTCGAATGTGGACTTAGTCTCAAGTCCTCGCCAATTAAAATTTATTTTAGTTTGGTAAATAATTTGGGATGATAAGTATGCGACTTATCAACCTACCCTCTGATTTGGGGGGACTTTAAGCCTAAGCATCTATACACATTTTTTTGCACTAACTCACTTTTCGGTAGTTTTTACAGAAATTGGATAACTAATGGACCGACTTGGGTGGTATGGCTGGCAAGTTGTCAGTGGTAACAGCTCATCGTCGGTTGTCCAGAGCCCAGCCACAAGACCATTTTCATTGTACTGCCTTTAGGTAAATCTTAGATCAGGAAAGCCACCTACTTTAAAAAAATAGAGAGAAAGTAAAAAAAAAGAAAGGAGAAAATAAAAGAAATAAATAAATAAAATAAAACCACACTTCACCACACGAGTATGGCTGGCAAGTTGTCGGTGGTAACAACTCATTGACTGGTTGTCCAGAACCCAGCTCACAACAAAAAAAATGCACAATAATTCCCAAAACACCTAGGGAAGAAGCGGGGAAGTAGAATAAACCGGGGAGATATACACTGGGTTCACCCTTGTGTTGACCCCATATAAAAGAAAGTAGGGAGAAAGCTACTGATCATAAAGATAAACCTTTAGGCAAGGTCACCTAGGGTCGTAGAAACCCGAAGTCCATCTTAACAGCCGTTTTGTGAGTCTATCACTTTTTCACAAAGATGCTTAGTACTTAGAGTCCTTTTCGAGTCTTGGGCAGGTCGGGTAACCATAAAAAGTTATCCCGGAACTCTTAAACTCCAAAAGTACAAAAAAATTAGAAAAGAAGAAAATTAAAATATATATATCTTCCCTTCTCAAATAAGGCGAGAACTTGGGTGGTCTGCATTCTGGCAGACACCCGGGTACAGTTGAGTTTTCGTAGTTTAGGACCTTAGTTGAAATTTTCTATTGTTAATAAACGACTTAGGCTTAAGCGATCTAATCCTAATTCTGCTTTTGTACATAGCATATAGTTTAATTTTGCTAGGGACTAGCAAAAGATAGGCATGGGGGTATGATGTAAACACATTTATTGAGGGTAAAATGCCTATTCATGCATGCTCCTAGGCTTAGATTTGCATTTCATGTTATAAATATTACATAGCATGAATCATTCTGCATTTAGAGTAGTTGTATATAATTTAGGTTAATTGCATCCTTTTTGTGGTTAAGAGAGAAGGATATTTATTTTGGAGCCTTAAATTGACGATCCGATCATATGGATCTGATCAAGACGACGATCGGAGTCCAACGACTCTAAAATCACCTCGATCGGAGTCCCGTAGCACGATATGCAGTCCGAGGAAAATCAACGGCCAAGGGAGTAGGAGACATAATTCAGAGCTTCAAATGATAAATCCGACCGTGCGAATGGATTCAGGTCGACAATTGTAGGCTAACGACGTGAAAATTGACTTAATCCGACCTTTGTAGCAACCCCTACAACAAGAAGAAGATGGACGGCCCAGACTGCGCCATGTGGCGCAGCCCAGGCTGCCAGCACACACACGCAGCACCGCACGTGCACAGCAGTGCGGATGCGCTCGCTGGCACGCAGGTGCGCATGTGCACAGTGCAGTGCCAGTGCGTGGGCACACACGCGCACGGTGCCAACGCAGCGTGCGCTGGACCTACAGTGACGCATGAGCTGGACTTACAGCCGTTCGTAATTCATCGCATGCCAGCAAAGCCATCTGTGGGCGCCAGAGGGCATGAGCTACCTACAGCAACGTTTCCAGCGACAGCCTGGATGTCACTAATGGTCCTATACCTATTTTTGCCTCTTCTCCTCCACTATAAAAGGACCTACACCCCCTCCCTTCCAAGCAATCTCTACCTACTCTACTCCCACCTACTCCTAAGCTCTAGCAAGCCTACCAACGCTCCATTAGAGCTTGTTCTCAAGCTCCCAAGGTGCTTATTAGTATAGCAAACCTCTGCCCCACCAAATACTCCTCCAACTTCCCATCTCCCTTCATAGGTCACCTTGGAGCCATCCTCCCACCTCCACTCCGATAGCAGATTAACTCCGTCTTCTCACCTCCATTCCGAAGCCACGCTGAAGCTTTCCTCAACATGACTCCTCCAGCATCTCACCTCCGTCGTCCCGCTCCTCACCTCCTTCGTTGGAGCTTCCGCCAGGCACCGTCGTCTCACCGAACAGTCGATTCGGGAGATTTCCTCTCACCTCCCTCTCTTTATATGCTTTCATAGTTTCTTGTAATTGACATTGGAAGTAATATATATCATATTTATTCCACATCTCTATCTTTTGATAAATTTTCTTGTTTTCTTTTATTTCAAAAATATAAAAAAATAACAAAACCCCAAAATACCAAAAAGAAACTAATCGAAGCACGATTTTCAATAAAGTAAACGTCGCCTCCCTGTGTCCGATATGGGACTCCCTTGGAGTTTCAGTATAAATTTTATCTGATTGACGTGTTTTGCAACTACGATAACGAGTTACTTGTAACCTTGATTTCTAAACACGCGAAACACACCTGACTAAGCATCCCACGGTTGTCCCCTCACTCCATTCGGGAAGTGGATCCCGTGATGACGACGTCCTACCTTGCCCCCGTTCTTCCCACTTCGTTCTCCTTCTTTTCGCTTCGTCCTCCGTCTTCTAGGCGTCACCCCGTCCGGCTCATCCTCCAAGTAACCGTCATCAGATCTTGCCTCGCCTGCCTCTTTAGAGGTTGAGAAGAGGTGTTGCGGTCGGTTTGGGCGGCTATGATGGTGCCACGTGGTGCCATCATGGCCGTCCATCTTCATTGAGTTGTAGATGGTGCCACGGATGTCGGATTGGATCGATATTCGTGTCGCTGGGCTGCGATCGTCAATCTGAACCCATCCATGCGGTCGAATTTGTCGTCTGAGGTGCATATTTACACCATCTTGGCCCTTGATCTCTGACCTTCCTCGAATTATATCTGATGTTATGGAAGTCCGATCGAGGTGATCTTAGAGTCGTTGAACTTCAATCGTCGCCCTGATCAGATCCGTACAATTGGATCTTTGATCCGAGGCCCCAATTAAAAGTCACTCTATCCCTGGCCACCAAAAAGAAGAAATTACTATATAATTTGTACAATTTGATCTAAATGCATGATGATGCATGTTATGCAATATTTACAATGCATGATGCTAATATGATACTAAGAACATGCATTAATAGACATTTTTGGCTATTTAGATGTATGCACATCAAGGACAGACAGAATTCGTGGAAGCTGCTGATACAGGAGGGGAGATCTGAAATCACTACTGTGAGGGCCCAAGGCAAGTCGGGAGGCATGGCCATATGGTGGAAGCTCACAAGGTTGCAGTTGACTGAGGTGCTGCAGGCTGAATTCCATGTAACCTGCAGATTTCAAGCAGTCCACACGGGATGTTGTTTGTATATCACTTGCGTTTATGGACCAAGTAATGCAACCAGGAGGACTGCACTATGGTCTGAGCTTACCGAGAGAGTAGAGGGGATTGGGGACAGTCCATGGCTCGTAGGGGGTGACTTCAACTGCACACTATCCAGCAGGTCATAGTGAATGGGCGCACTAACCAGTCTGCACTTGGTTTTGAGCTTGCAGTCCAAAACATGGGTTTGAATGAGTACGCCTCTTCGAGTGTGGAATACACTTGGCACAGTGGCAATGGGCAGATGTCGAAACTTTATTATTTCTTTAGGAACTCGAGTCTTCTGGACAAGTTTCTTTGGGACTTTTTCTAAACGCTTAACATATTCTTTTAATCAGTTAATCGACTGAGAATAAGACCGTTGAGGGTCCAGCAGCCTCGATTAAATGATTAAGGGGTTTTCTTAACCGTTTAATTTTGATCGAAATTAAACTGTTGCATCTTTTCAAAGTGTTGGTTATTGGAAGCTATTTCAAGTGGCTAGTGCATGATTTTAAAGGAGCTTTTAAGGCTTCAAATGGTTATATAAATATACTATGAAGTTTCTAAAGCAACATACAAGCTACCCATCATTTGCAAATACTCTTAAAAAGCTCTCTAAAGATCATTATGCTCAAAGTGCTTCTATTGCTTCCAATTGTGTTCTAAGGCTTTCTACTCCACTTCCTTCACGTCGAAAATTCATTTTTCATCAAAAGGAAGTTAAAGGCATATTTCTTACATCCTATAGCACAATGAATTACACATTCATATATTTATTCTAACTGTACAGGATTGTTATTGTATATCTTCTTTTTATTTGGTCTTGTACTTGGGTGCCATGGTGTAGGCTTCCCGTTCTTGAAGAGAACAAAAGGTCTACCTTGTGGTTTGTACACGGAGACAAGCTTGGTGTAATTGAGGCTTACCACCCTCATTTTGAAGTGGTAAACTAGTGGATTATCTTACTTGGATAGCAAGAGAGAAATCCTAGTTGGGGACAACTAGGTAGAGGATTTTACCCTTTGGGTTTCCTCTCTAAATTTGCTATCTATCTTGTGGTGTGATTTGAATTGTATAATTTTTATATATTGCAAAAATCACCTCCCTTCCTGTGCCATTTTCAATTGGTATCAGAGCAGGTTTTACCATTTGTTGTGAAGACATTTTCAGGTAACAAGATCCTATGGCTACAAGACCTATTGCCACCTCTGGTAACAATGGACACTCGACCACAAAACCTCCCTACTTTGATGGGTCCAATTACACATATTGGAGGCAACGCATGGATATCTTCCTTAAATCGGGAGATTACACATTATGGGATATGGTGGGGAACACATTCACCAAACCTATGAAGCTAGAAAGTGGTGCATATACGGAGGACCCAAAGCATCAAATCATGATGAATTTCAAGGCGATGGATGCACTCTATTGTACATTAAGTCCAAAGGAATTTATAGAATCTCTCAATGCACAACCGCAAATGGGATATGGAAGACACTTCAAGTGACCCATGAGGGGACTACCAAGGTGAAAAACTCCAAGATTGTTATGCATACACATGATTTTGAAAAATTTGAAATGCAGGAAGGAGAGCCTATGAAGGCGATGTACACGCGCTTCACCAACGTTGTTAACAATCTTAATGCACTTGGAAAAAGCTTCATTCGAGGAGAACTTGAAGGTAAGATTTTAAGATCACTAACAAGTTCTTTTGAGCCTAAAGTTACAGCTATTGAGGAAGTAAATGTGATTGAAGAGCTAAACATGGAGAACCTCATCAAAAATCTTATGGCATATGAGAGCAAGATGTCACAGAGGAAGAAAAGTGAAGAGAGTGACAAAAAAATCACTTGCTTTTAAGTCGAAAAGTGAGAGTGATGATTTATCCTTTGATGGAGATTTCAAAAGAAGAAGAGAGAAGAAAATAAAGATGATCCAATTACTTGCTACAATTGCGAGAAAGCTGAGCACATGCAAAAAGATTGTTCTTTTCTCAAGAAGGAGAAATTCAAAAAGCAGAAAAAGCAGTCGACTATGAAGAAGCCAAAGAAAATTTTCTCCAAGAAGAAAGCCTTGAATGTCACTTGGGATGGTGCCGATTCAAGCTCAACTGAAGAGGACTCTTCAAGTGAATCAATCCAAGAGAAGAATGCTTGCCTTGGACTAATGGCTATCGACAATGAGGTAAATGATAGTTCACATGAAGAGTTATTAGATGCATTCAATGAGTTATTTGATTCTTATAAGAAATTGAAACTTGCTAACAAAGTAGTTATTTCATCTCTTGTGGATAAAAATGATTACTTATCTAAAGAGAATGAACACCTCAAATCTGAATTTAGAAGGAAAAGACAAGAATTAAAACATAAATCCAATCAATTAGTTGAAGATCTTAGTAAATTTACTAAAGGCAAAGAAAATTTGGAGAAGTTGCTTGCAAATCAAATAAATTATGGTAGTGAGTATGGAATTGGTTATTCTCATTTTTCCCAACCTTTAAAGCTAGTTAAGAAAGATTTTTCTCTTGGTTTAAAGGTTAAGAAGGGATCTTCTTCTACTTATGCAAATAAATGGAAGACCACTAACCCATGTGGACCCAAGAAGAAATGGGTAGCAAAGAATATGTTGAAAACTTGTTTTGTAGGAAAGGAAAATGTGGATTACAAGAATTGGACATATCTAATTACCAAAGATGGAATCAAGGTCATAAAAAAGTTTCCTACTCAATAACAACAAAATCTTGTAGGAAAATCAAGGAAGATGGGTGATGGACAGCGGGTGCTCAAAACATATGACGGGAGATCAAGAGTTCATACATTTGGAGCATAAGAATGGATGAATGGTTACCTTCGGCAACAACCACAAAGGAAAAATAATTGGCACTGGCACTATTGGTAGAGGTAACACTTCCTTTAGTCATGTAAGCTTGGTTAAAGGACTCACGCACAATCTCTTGAGTGTTAGCCAAGTTTGTGACAAAGGATTCAATGTTTTATTTACTTTTGAAATTTTTAGAATTATTAATAAAGTTCGTGATGAAGTCTTGTTAGAAGGAAAAAGATTTAAAAACATCTATGTTATTGATAAAAATACATATGATTGTTTAATTGCTTCGGATAATGAAATTACATCATGGTAGAGAAGATTAGGTCATCTTCACTATAGATACTTGAATAAATTAGTGAAATATGATCTTGTTAAGGGTTTGCCCCATAAGAAATTTAAAACCCATTCCTTATGTGATAGGTAAAATTCATAAGAGTACTTTCAAAAATAAAACTATTGTTTCTACTGGAAGACCATTGTAATTAATTCACTTAAATTTATTTGGTCCTACTAGATCTAAAAGCTTAAATGGTTGCAAATTTTGTTTTGTATTTTCTAGATTTACTTGTGTTTTCTTCTTAAAGCAAAAAGACCAAGTATTTGATTGTTTTAAGGTTTTCACTAAGAGAGTACAAAATGAGAAGGGATAATTGATTACCTGAATCTACTCCAATCATGGTGGTGAATTTGAGAATTAATTATTCTCATCTTTTTGTGAAAAGCATGGGATCACCAATGAATTTTCATTTCCTAGTGCACCTCAACAAAATGGTACAGTGGAATGGAAAAATTGAACACTACAAGAATGTGCTTGTACTTTTCTTATTGAATTTGCATTAAAAAAAATATTTTTGTGTCGTAGCTACCAATACGACTTGCTATGTGTTAAATAGGGTTCTTATTAGGCCTTTAATTAATAAAACCTCTTATGAACTCTATTATGAAAAGAAACCTAAAATTAGATACTTTAAAGTATTTGGTAGTAAATGTTACATTCTTAATACTAAATAAAACTTAGATAAATTTGAGGCTAAGGGTGAAGAGTGCATCTTTATAGGGTACTCTACTCGTAGCAAAGCATGTCAGGTGTTTAATAAAAACACTCTTGTTGTAGAAGAAACCTTACATGTCAAATTTAATGAGGAGTCCCCACTACTTAATCAAGAAAATGTTGAAGATAATGAAGATGATGGACAACATTTTCTTGATGTTTCAAACATTAAAGATAAATATGTTCATAATCTTCCTAAAAGTTGGAAATTTGATAAAAATCATCCAAAAGACCTAGTAATTTGGAAGGTTCAAGATAATGTTAAAGTTCAATCACAATCAATTAACAATTTTTCCTTCAATGTTTTTGTTTCACTTGTTGAACCCAGAAGTGTTGATGAAGCCTTAAAAGGATAATTCTTGAATAATGGCAATGCAAGAAGTACTAACCCAATTTGAAAGAAATCAAGTTTGGGATCTAGTTCCTAAGTCGGAAAATCATTCAATTATTGGTACAAAATGGGTTTTTAAGAACAAGACAAATGAAGATGGGTATATAATAAATCGAGATTAGGGCACAAGGTTATAATCAACAAGAAGGTATTGACTATGATGAAACTTATGCTCCAATTGTAAGGCTTGAGTCAATATGGATACTTCTAGCATTCGCATATCACTTTAGTCTTAAGCTTTACCAAATGGATGTAAAAGCAGCATTCTTTAATGGAATAATAAAAGAGGAAGTATATGTTTAACAACCCCCTTGGTTCGTAAATGAAGAATTTTCGAATCATGTATTTAAGCTTAAAAGGGCTCTATATGGACTTAAGCAAGCACCTCATGCTTGGTATGAGAGATTAAGGGATTACCTAATTAAATCAAATTTTAAAATGGGTAAAATTGATACAACTCTTTTTATACAAAGAAATGGTTTTGATTTATTAGTTGTACAAATATATGTGGATAATATCATTTTTTATGCAATTAATGAAATTTTATGTCAAGAATTTTCAAAAACCAAGCGGAATTTGAAATGAGTTTAATGGGTGAGTTAAAGTATTTCCTTGGACTGCAAATACATCAACTAGAAGATGGAGTTTTTATCAACCAATCCAAGTATACCTTGGATATCTTGAAAAAAATTCCTGATGGATAGCTTTAAAGGTAAAAGCACTCCCATGTGAATACATACAAGTTTAGATTTGGAAGGAAAAGGTAACTCCATTGAGCAAATTAAATTTAGAGGCATGATTGGTTCATTATTATACTTAATTGCTGACATTATGCTTGTTACTTGTTTATGTGCTTGTTTTCAAGTTGATCCGAAAGAATTACATTTAAATGGCGTAAAGCTTATTTTTCGATATCTTAAGGATACAAGAAATTATGGTTTATTTTATCCAAAATCTTCGACCCTTGAACTATCTGCATGTAGTGGTGCTGACTATGTCGGTAGCAAAACTAATCAGAAAAGTACAAGTGGTACTTGTCACTTTCTTGGAAATAGTCGTCTCTTGGTTTTCCAAGAAACAAAACTGTGTTGCTCTTTCAACTACTAAAGACAAATATATTTCTGCTGCATTGGCATGTTCACAAGTATTGTGGATGAAGCAAACCTTAAATGACTTAGGATTAATATTTTCTGGTATAAAATATATTGTGATAATACTAGTGCAATATATCTTTTGAGAAATCCGATTCATCAGGCTCGTACTAAACACATCGATGTTTGTCATCATTTTTTAAGAGGTAAAGTCTTGATCAATTGGTAGATATACTTATTAAGCCTTTGCAATTAGATCATTTTGTTACTATTAGAAGAAAGTTTGGTATTTGTACAATGAATGATTTATAATATTCTTATTATTTGATGTGTGTAATGTATATTTTTGGGTGTTTGATTGAGGAAACTAACTCTATGAGCTGATTTCTATTGTTTGATTGATTGATCAAGAATTATTCAATATTATTTGGGTACACTTGATATATGTTTTACAACATTTATTCTTAGCTAAACCTTGTTTATTTACTGTTTATCACTTAGAAGCAAGCTAGGTTCATCATTTATTGCCTTAGTCCTCATTTGTCATAGGGATAACTCAAGGGTTATGCCTCGGTCAAAGGATTATAAAAATAAGATAAAGGAATTATTTCGGAAGTCAAAGAATACAACTTATTACAATCTAACAATCAACATCAATGTCAAACTATCCTATTACATCACATCAATATACAATAAAATATATCTATTTCAATATAATATATACATTAAAATATATTTATTATATCACATCAATTCACTCACACTTCTATCATAATATTAAAAAATTATCCACAAACATCACATCACACTACCAATCATTTTATCCCATTACTTATACTTATACCACCAATTAAATATCCCTCAATTTATCCCTATAGTACTTTATCATGATATAAATCTTATCTTCCTACCAAACACAACCTTAGATTTAAGATTCTCTCGTATAAGTTCAAATTTTGCCAAAATTAATTGATTAATTGAGTCGATGAATCATTTAATTTTTAGCATTCAAAACCTACTATATTGTTTTTTTGATTTGTTTGAACTTTTTGTGGGTGAGGTGACCTAGGGACGGTGACACATGCCTTTGATCGATTTCCTAGGATGGAAACACATCCTTTTGACCAATGGAAAGTTGGTTTCCTTTTAGCCAAACACCTTTTCCCTCACTTTTCCCTCTTTGCACTTTTATTTCCTCTCCATATCCATGAAGCCCTTTCGTGCCTCTTTCTTCAACCTTTGAATGCTGGCCATTATTGGAGGAGGAGCACCTCCACGTGGCAACCTGCTCTTGAAGCACTTAAATCTAAGGTACTTCTTCCTCTTATTTGTTTTCGCTTGTTGATTAGAATGTTTATTCTAGTTAACAACATGATTTGTTGTTCATTTTGTTTCCTTCTTTTCGCATTTCTGTTCTTTATAGTGTTCTATACCTTCTTGATTTGCTTTACACGATTTTCATGTTGTTGACCACAATCTCTTTGTTACTCCCACTCTCTTTGTTTCATGTTTTACATTTTGTTTTGTGTAACCATCCATCCTAAACGATTAAGATTATAGTTATTCGTCTTTCATGGCTCCTAAACGTCTTTTTAAAAGTTGCTCTAGTAGGCCATCTAAACCTAGTGCTCAACCTTCACATGTTCCATTGCCAACTCCATCTCATTTTGTTCCACCTTCATCAGAACAATCTTCTCCAACTTCTCCTTATCTCTTTTCGGAAAATGCCAAAAGCAGATTTCTCTCTAAACATGGGAATGCCACTATTAAACCATCTCACCCTCTTCGATATTTTGACCTAAGAGATGTTGATGGGTATAATATTGAAGAGATTTGTTTTTCAAAACATGAGAGTATTTTGGAACTTGGTTTTGTCCTGATAATGAACACTCTTGTTAGACTATTTTATGCAAATATTTATGAAATTGGAAAAGGACCCAATATTATTCTTGAGTCTACCGTCATGAATGCCTATATCAAGTTGGATATTGGCCTCATTACTCAAATCTATCATACCGATGTTAATGGACAGATTTAGGAGGATGTTGCCAAGGAAGTGTCTTTTGATGAAGCTTGTTGTACTTTGATGCTACCTAATGAAATTGATAACTGAAAGGACTTGTCTACCAAGAAACTCACTTTTAGTGCTTGAGTCCTCACTCGTGTCTCGATTAAGATGCAGTTACAAGAATGAAAATGTTTGAAAACTTGCATCTCTTGGCCAAGGGTTACTTCCTCTTGAATAACTAATCATTTACACGTTGGTAACTAATTAATTATGAATTTTTAAACATTTTTAACACATTTTCTAATCTAAATAACTACTCTTATAGAAGAAAGATTAAATGACTAAAGTGCCTTCCATACTCGAAGGTATTTTGTGTGTTAATTTTATTTAGCGGCTCTTTACATAAGATCTATGAAAATAAAATAATACAAGAGCTAAACTTAGCCTTTGATAATCTCCTTGATGTTAATGTTGATGTAGCTTGATCTTCTTAGCCATCACCTTGATCAAATTGAGCTTCTTGAAATATGATACTTCAATCATATAACTCATAAAATGTTTGTAATCCATTCAAACAAGTGATGCTTTAGTATGATGGTTTATCTAAGCAGTAAGCATCTCAACACACATAAAATAACTTTATATTTTGTATGACATCAAAATTAGGATTAATTACTACTTTGCACAAACAATCTCCCCTTTTTTGATGTTTTACAAAATATTGCATAGATAAATAAAATTTGCAAGAAATACATGAATAAAATAATTCAAGATACTTGGAACTAGAACTCCCCCTAAATAAAATTCGATGATAGTTATGCAATTCCAGAATAGCTAATAGGCTTGGCTACGGTTAAAAGTGATGCATGCTCATGCAACAACTAGGTTGTGATTTCCTAGTGAAAGAGATTATTGCAAGGATTTATTTGAATCCTCATATTTGGGCTTAAGTTAGTTATGAAGTACAACGGGAGCTTTATATGTATCTCATTCAGCATTTTAAAAATGACACCAATCAATTGACATCATTTTATTGTGGTCTACTTAGAATTATTGATATTATAAGGAAATTTTATTTGGTTAAAGCTGAGCCTTCACTAGCTGTTGGTGCTAAGCCCCTTTTACATCCAACAACTTGACAAGCAATTGCACAAAGGCTATCATGATGTGTGATGATACTTAACTTTGTTTTCTCACCATTTTTTTTTGTGTTTTTACCACTTTTAGATGGGGGGTGTGCCCATCAATTTTCTGTCGCTTATTGTTGTTCTATGGTGTGGTGGTGGGGAGTTTCTACCTCTTTAAATTATGGTATGCATGCACAATACAGGTTGCAGGTACAAGTTTTTGGGAAAAATATCGAATAAACAGAGGAAACTTTGCTGGATTTTCGACACATTTCGACCTTGCAATTTATTGGTGCCCAATATTTGTGCTAGAGCCAAGTGTTAGTACTGGCACGCTATGGTCTAGTGGGGATAATGGGTGCCCAGCAACAGTACCTAGAACTAGGACTGGTACTTGTGTACTTATTCCACCCCGCTTGAACTTTAAAAGAGGATTAAAAGGTTGATTGAATCTGGGTAAGCAAAGGATTGAACCCAAAATGTTGAACATGTTTGGACTTGGTTAGAGTCTAATAAATGGAATGCTTGGATCCTAAGGTCATGAGTAAGACCCTAGGTGATCCACTAGGTCTTTAGGGCTTCATTCTAAACATAAAACCCAATGGAATTAAATGATGGTAGATCGATTAGGGAGCTCGTAAGGTTGCACCCTTAAACTTGGTGAACCACGGGTTCACTGCACAGGTAAAGGACCCGAGTTGTTGCGGTAGCAAGATGCTATTCAGGAATTTGCTTCGGAACTTGAAGGGTTCCCAGGTTCAGTGACAAACCTTAGGTTGTCATCGATGTTTGATACTTGGATGCACCTGAATTCAACTCGATGCAAAGATATTCGTGGCTCTAATCTCTAACGGTGCCTGCATGCGCAGTGGGGGACACCGGGGTACGTGGTACTTGTAGTTAGAGGCTCACTGGGCATCCATATGTACGAAAGTGTCAGGGTACTATGATGGATTGGCTGAGACCTCGTCTGATGGTGGATTGAGAGGGCATACCTACAGTCTACGCATTTACAGGGAGACACTCCTAGCGGGAGCATTAGTGTGGCTCGACAATTCTGGCCAATCCTGCGATGATGATCTAGTTTATCTATGACTGGTCTTTGTTGGACATGAACTAAGGTTGCGCTTCGTGGTCGCAATGTATAGGCCTAGGTAGCTCCTAAGAGGCTTGACTCTTCTGGTTGAAATATGCAACGTACTCGATACGTCAAGAACATGCATGCCTTTCTCGAGGATCAACAGACTACTAGCATCTCTCTTGGCCAGGGCGAGACTATCAGGTTGGAATCCAAACAAAAGGATGCATCTCCAGATGCTCTAGTAGAGAGGGATGATTCCCAGAATCTGATCATTGAGGTGAGTGAGAGAATAAATATTACTACCAAATCATGGGAAGAATTTAGGGTGACTTGATTAATGGGTTTTGGGACCACGGTGGTTGGTCAGGTTGGACTGGGTTTAGGAGTTAGAACCTAGTGTGTTGGGTTGGGCTAGGGACCCAGCTAGTAAATGAAACTATATACTATCATGTTATATTTCAATACAATAGTTGCTTGTTCCCTACTGAGCCGATTGGCTCATCTGTACTTTGTGATCAACTTTCAGGTTGTCATGATTTGTTGCTGCATGAGGTTTTGTCGAGATTTCTGGTGGGTAATCTTTTATGTGTGGTTTCCTTTTTAACTTCTCGTCTGGCGCTTGTTTAAGTTTTATTTTTATTTATCAGTTGTGTGCCATCCTTCCCATAATTTCTTCCTTTTGATTAAATGGAACTCTTTTATAGCTTGACTTAGTAGGTACAATCTGAATTAAATAAACCAATACCTCTTCGGTTGTCATTCCTCGGAACTCTAACCCTCATTTAGGGGCCTGGGTTTTGGGGCATGACAGGCAAAGAATCTTTTAGTTGCTTTAATATTTACATTGGTGGTATTCATGAGATATCCTACTCTCTCTTTCTCCCTTTCGATTGGTTGCAAGAATCCGATGCATAGGTGACGGGAGAAGCGCATTCGAAGATGGTAGATTGGGAGTACAGAGCTGTGAAGACTTTAGTGAGTATCACTTTACCTAGTGTATTCCATCTTAACTTTATCTAAAAAAAAAGAAATTTGCATTTAGGCTTATGCATGATTCTTACGATAGATTGTCTACTTGTTTGCTAAAAAAGAATCTAGAAAAAATATATAAAAATCTCAAAAAATTAACGTGGCTAATTCTTGCTTGATCCACATCTTAAACCTACCACCTAAACAAATATATATATATATAATTTCCACAAAATCTTTCTGAGTGTCCTGCTCTTTGAGTGGTACTTGCGAAGTTGACCATGTTTTGTATTGGGTTGCACCACTCACCAAAAATTAAAATCAATTCACTTGATAGAATCGCATAAACTCTAGAGGTGAATACATTGGTGTTGGTTATTTCTAGGGCCACTCTACTCTTAAAGAAAATTTATCATCACCTATTGTGTGTAAAACTCTATGTGCTCACTAGAAACATCGCTTGAATATGTTAAGAAATCTCAACCTTAAAAATTTGTTAAAGCAAGGATAAATCATTAAAAGATACTACATCCTAAAAACCTTGCTTAAAAACCATGTTTGTTGAGTGTACACACAAGCTCAATATGATAATTAAGAAGCACAAACCCCCAACGACGCCTCATCACTTACCTCAAGCATAAGCACTGTCCTAGCCCTAAATCAAAAGTGAGTAGATGTGCCTTAGGCAGAAGCAATTTAAGTCTTAAGAGTGTGATTGGGTTTGTTATGTAGTTAGCCATAATTCCCATTGTTAAATCTGGTGTCTATGTTTTGGGGCAGGGTCAAACGACCACAGTTGGGTCTATTAAAGGAACCTCAGGTGAAAGCTTTGGGAAGTACCTTCCCCTCAACCCCATCGTATTTAACCTGGCCAGATTGATTTTAGGAAGGGGTCTAAGTGCTTGCAAGCTTAATTATTCTCTGTAAGGCTTCAGGTCACTAAGGTTAACACTACAGGGCTTAGTTTTGTTTGTTCAGTTATGTGCACACAATTCTCTCTTCTATTCTTCCTTTATCCCTCCACTTCTTCCAAACTATGGATTTCAATGCCTATCCCTCTTATCTAGACTATCTCCAACATAATCTAAATGATTGTGGTGATTTTTCTTCTAGTTGGGCATATAACCCAGGACCTGAGTACCCAAGATATCCCTCTTATCCCAACTATCCCAATTTTACCCAACCCACACCAACCTCCTATTGGGATACACCTAGCCCATCCACTTAGGGCTATGATCCAAACCATAGGTAATCTGATCTTGATGATGATTCTCCTTATGATGACTCCCCTTTTAGGTCCTACCCACCCACTAGCTAATTTGATGTGACCTACGCTCTAGGAGAACACAAGACCCCTACCCTTCCCAGGACAATAACCAAGATAGGTCATCTGAATTCGAGGATCTCTCCTAGTTGACCTATGGATTGGAAGGGATGTAAGAAAAATGGAAATCAAATGATTCTAACTACCATAATGATGATTATAAACCTAGGCAAACCAAGTATGATCAACCCCTACTTTGGACCCCCAATGAAGAATCCAATTGGGAGGAGAACTTAGAACCTCAATTATTTTGGAGTAGGACTAAACAGAAAATTGTGCCTCTTGAGCAATTGGACCTTGAAAATGATAGAATAGAGGACCTACCCAAGAACTTAAACCCCAGTACATACACTAATACACATCCTCACCAATTCCCTCCCAACAATGATTTGAATTTTAAGTACAATATGGAAGAAATCCAAGGGAAACCCAATGACACTCAGTCAACTCTTTACGGTATTCATTTGGATTTGTATAACCAGAACCAAAGATTGGTTGAGATTAAAGAAAGAATGTTTAACATGTTCCAACAATTGGATGAAGAGGGTCAATGAAAAGTGATGAAAGAGACTTCTTTCTTAAAGACAATGGAACAAGGCCTTGTGATAATTGATTAGACCACACTCAGTTGCCCAAACTTGGTGCAATCCACTATCAATACTCCCCTAATGTTGGAAAGCATTGAGGATCCTTTGGAACATAAATAGGTGGAAAATGAGGATGAAACACTCCAAAGAAATGAGGATGAATATGAAAATTTGGAGGATAAGATTGGGGTTGATTGCCCTGAGTTTAATGATAATGATGTGGTAATAGGGACATCAAGATTAAAGGATGGGTAATCTGACTCTGACCACATTGATCACGAAATACTTGAGGACCCCATCATGGATTCAAAGGAAAGGAAATAGGAAGAGTTGGAGCATGAAATGAATGATGAAATTAGCTCCATCACAAGTTCCTCCCTGATGGTTGACTATGATTTGGAAGAAACGGATAACAAGATTTCAAGCTCCAATGGTTCTGAGGAATTAGACAGCATGATTGAGGATTGGGAGGATCTTCACTTGGAATCACCCGAATCAATCATGATCGATCAGATGCATTCCTTCGTAGCTGACTTAAGTCTCAAAGATGTTGAGGCAAGTAATGTGGAGTTGGCTCAACCTTTGGATTTCAAACTTCTGGCAGAAGAGAACATTTTGTTGGAATCAAATTTTTGGATGGATAAAGAAATAATCCCCCCAGAGGACAATAAAATCAAAGAAGGAAATGTTGACTACATGGGTCCTATTTTGATTTAGCCACCGACCTATTATCAAGGCCCCTATGACCTTTATGACTTAGATTTAGGGAGGAATAAAAACCCTAAATTAATAGAAATGCTTCATCATCACCTCGAACCTAATTTACTAAGCATAAGAGCTGCTTATTCTAACAATCTAAATATTTGGCCTACAGATTAGGGTTTCATCTGTCCGAGCAAACATCTGGTCTGCATGCCCAAAGGAAAAGAAACGATTGGACTAGGGCATGCATGACCAATGACTTTTTGAGTTCTTGTCCCTCTGGGATGGGACTACACCATAACCTCGTTCGCATCTGTGGACTTTTGACTTTGGGTCCAGCCTATTATTTCTTCCCCTTCTTGACTTAAACCATTCAATTGATTGATCCTTTATTGGTTGCACTCCGTGTCCAGCCGGAGGTAATAAACTCAGTGCTTCTTGGGAGATAATCCAGAGGATTCAAGTTGGCATGTTACAAATTTGATGCTTAGGTGATTTCTTTCCTTATTCCCTTACATGCATTCATTTTTGCAATGAGGACATTATGCTAGGTAGGCATTGGGCGGTGACAATTCATATTTTCTAAGCATAGAAGTGTCAGCTTGAATTAATTGTTGTTATTTTTGCTAGGAAAAAAGAGAAGAAAAAATTGTAATAAAGATAAGTAAGAGCTAGGAAATTTAGGATCAAATTTTACCCACCTTAGGAAATAATACAGTTAGGATCTTTTCACTAGGACTCTTCAGGCCAAGCGACTTAATTAGTCCTAATGTTTATTAAGATATAGAGTCATTCCCCTGATCTTTGCCAACTTAATTTAACCACAGTGAAGTAAATAAAGTGGGGGTGATAAGTAGGTGACTTATCAACTCACCCTTTGATTTAGAGCAATCTAGAAGTCTAAGCATCTATACACATTGCGCACTAACTTGCTATACAGGCGATCATAATAGAAATTAGGGAGTCAATAAGACTAGTGGTGGTATGGCTGGCACGTTGCAGTGGGTAACCCCCCATTGCTAGGTGTCCAAAGCCCAATCATCGAACATATCTTTCTTTGGCCACCACCTTTAGGTATGTCTCAGATTAGGGAAGCCACTTACTTGAAAAAAAGGAGAAAAGTACCATAAAAAAAATAAAAAAAAGGTAAAAAGACAAAAAAAGGAGAAAAGGAAGAAAATATAATAAACCACACTTCACTGCACAGGTATGGTTGGCAAGTTGCTGTGGGTAACCTCCCATTGCCGGTTGTCTAGAGCCCATCCTACGAAAAGCATGAATAAATCCCCAATTAAGAAGTGGAGAAGTAAAAATAGAAGCCCTAGGGAGGTATACACTTGGTGCGCTTGGTGTTGATCCCAAAAAAAGTAGTAGGGAGAAAGTTACGATCAAAAAGACAAACTTTTAGGTGCCAATAACTTCAATTTTGGGTTACCTAGAGCATATGGATACCTAAGGTCCTCTTTAGTTGCTTGTATAGCGAGTCAATCACCTACACAATAAGATGCTTAGCACTTTTCGATTGTTTCGAGTATTGGGCAGGTTGGTTAGCCGTAGAACGTCGCTCCAAACCTTGAACATGATAAAAGAGAAAAAAATAATAATATACACATATATGAATATCAATAAGGCAATGACTAAGGCGATTCATATGTTGGTCGGCATCATGACATTGTTGAGTCTTAGTAGTTAAGACCCTAAGTATTGAATTTCCTTTGGTCGATAGATAACTGTGCCTCGGCAGTCACTCTTTGGCTCTGGTTCTTTATGACTAACATTGCTAGGGACTAGCAAGAGCTATGCATGGGGTGATCGACAAGAAATCTAGAGTGGAAAATACGTGTCATAGTATATGTCAAAATCTCGCTACTAAATAAAATTTATAATCGAAACTCGAGGTGAGCCCCCGGTCGAACACAGGGTGGCGAACGTTTGACTTATAGAAATCAGCACTTTGATTTATTTATTTTTGGATTTTTTTGTTTTGTAATTATTTTAGTATTTTTATAAGACAGAATATCAAGTCGAAATACTTCTATCTAATCTACTCTACTCTAGTAGAACGAGAGAAGGAGAGAGAAAATATCAATATTTATCTAACCAAAGTTTACTACAGAAAATCAAGGAAGAAATTACAATTAAACTAGAAAAGCGATAAAAGAAAAAGAGAGGTGAGGAAATCTCCCTCGACAGCTGCTTGGAGGACAACTTGCTTTGACAGTGCTTGGATGACGATGGTGAGAGGCTAGACGAAGAACGAAGTCAGAGGATGGAGGGTGGGCAGGATGACGTCGAAAAATGCGTTTGATTAATTTATACATTGTAGCGTGTGCTTATGACATCAATTTTAAAAGAAAATCGAATGTGAGTACGAATGTCAAACACAAGGAGGCGTGGAATCAGATCAGTTAATCGTTTTATGGCACAAAATATTTCATTTCGTTTACTTAAGTGGAGAGAGAGAGAGAGAGAGAAAATAGGGTTAGAAATCTGAAATCGAATGGGGATCACTAACTATGCATGAAACCAAGATATGATGAATCAAGATAATACATTGCATAAGTGAAATCATTTTACAATAATGCTAGATGAATGCTTAGAGAAACATGAACATTAAACTAAAGCATAAATGCACAAAATGGAGAGGTGAGGTAGCCATGACAGTGTAAGGACCTCCGTCGGTGGCTCGGCAATCTCTAGGATGGTACTTACAACTCTATGGGCATGGAAATAAGCTTGGTAGTAGATGTTGAGAGATGCCTTACAATGTAGGTCCATAGGGCTATTTATAATGGAGAGGTGGCCAAAATAGGTTTCACACCATTAGTGACAGCAAGGACGTCACTGTAGCCCCATTGTAAGCATTGGTGTAGCTAGCTCACCTGCTCACTGTCGTCCACGCATACACAAGTGTCATCGCACACCTGTCGTCAAAAGCAAGCTGCGAATTGCCATCCAATGGTTAGGATCACGCATGAGCATGCGCTTCAGATCGCGTGTGTATAATCTGGCGTCAGAGCAAGCGTCAGACCGCATGTGGATGAATCACGTGCTTTCGGAGGTGCCACATAGTTGCTATCCCTGTCGTCTGATTGCGATCGAGTAGCTCCAATTGATCAAGACACGCAATTACGTGGATTGGGAATTGCAGCGGGTTTCAAACTCGTGCCTTTGTGCGTGGATTGAGGGCACTAACCACTGTGCTATCCATGCGGATTGTCATGTGGATGGTTTTGGGTCCCCGTGACGTCGTCCATTGGATGGAAATCCTACGGTGGAGGGCGAAGCGCAACGTGGTGTGACGTGGTGAGTTCGATGAAGATTGAACAGTGGTGGCGGCGCGAAGAAGAACTGAGCAGTGGATGGTGGTCTGCGAATGAGGGTGGAGTGGGCGCCACGTGGCCAATTTGGGCTGTTGATCATCAGATCAATGGCCAAACTTCTTTGACTCATTAAGGGAGCTATGGAGGTCGGATTGAAATGATTTTCAATTCGTTGGACTCCGTTCGTCGATATGGATCCATCCGTATGGTCTGATTGCTCATCTATGACCTGTTTCAATATGCACTTGTATAACAGGTTATTAAATCTTAATTTTAAGCAATCTTAACATAAAATAATGCAGAGTGCATGTAATGCGCCTAAACCCACTGTATCGTGATATTAATGTGCATGTACCCTCAAAATTGACTATAATTGATATAATTAACACTAATAATTGTAGAGCCATCATTCCCCCATGCCCACACCTTGGTAGTTCCTAGCAAGGTTAACCTAAATGCTATTTACAAATTAAGAATCGATCACTTAGGCACAAGTTACTTATCCAAGAGGAAATTTCTATCAAGAACCTAACCTACAGAGACTTAAAAACACCTAGGTGCCTGCCAAAATGCAAACCGCCCAAGTCCTCGCCTTATTCTACTTAGAACCAAAATTTTTTGCTTTTTCATCTTTTCTACTTTTTTTGGATTTTAGAGTTATGAGGTTCGGGGTAACTTTTTACAGCTACTTAACCCACTCAAGAGTCAAAAAGGAATTGCTAAGCATCTTGTGAAAATTCTGATAGACTTACTCAACGACAATTAAAACAGACTTCGGGTATCTAAGCCCCTAAATGATCCGAGAAAGAAAGTGCTGCCTAAAGGTGTATTTATCTGACTGGGAGCTTTCTCCCTACTTTTATTTTTATAGGGTCTACACAAGGACGAATGCAGTGTATATCTCTTCGGATTATTTTACTTCCCCACTTCTTCCTTAAGTATTTTGAACTTTTGTGCATTTTATGAATTGGGATTTGGACAAACAACCAATGAGCTGTTACCCGCGATAACTTGCCAGCCATACTCGTGTGGTGAAATATGGCTTTTTTCTTTTTTTTCTTTTTCTCCTTTTCTATTTTTCCTTATCTTTTTTTCATTTTTTTTCATCTTTTTAAAGTATGTGGCTTCCCTACTCTAATATTTACCTAAAGGTAATAGTAAAAGAGAATGGTCCTGTGGTTGGACTCTGGACAACCGGCCAATGGGCTGTTACCCATGACAACTTGCTAGCCATACCATCCTAGAAGGTTCATTAGCTACCCAATTTCTGTTAGAACCGTTGATGGGTGAGTCAGTGCAAAAAGTGTGCAGATGTTTAGACTATAAGTCCCCCCAAATCCAGGCCGCCCAACGGCCAACAGCATCCCACCGCTCCCCTTAGTCAAGCCTTCATCAAGCGATCTCCACCGTTGGATCTTGATCCAATGGCTGAGAATGCGTGCATGTTAAATCACAAACTCGTCAAAGTAGAAGGCATAGCACAATGGTTCGCGCCTTAACCCATGCACGAAGGATGCACGATTGAAACCTAGTGCAACGCAAATTCGACGTGCGCGAGTTGCAGGCGAAATTGGACTGTTGAATCCTCATTGAACGACTTTAAAGCGGCGATGTGGCGTGATCTCACATGCCGAATAAGCGCAACCACCAACGTGCGATTCGACACTACAGCGTACGCGGGGTCATACACGGACGAGTAGCGTGATTTGAAGGGTGCAGCGAGGCGTGATCTTGGCCATCGATCCTTGATTAGACGGTTGAGAATGTGAGCACACGGATCACCATCGCGCGGCACTGTGTGTGCGTGTGAGACCAGCAGGGAAAGGAGAGGATCTTCGCCAACACTTATGGAATAGATATAGCTATGTTCTAGATGTCGCTAAAGCTCCTTACCCGTTTTAGAAGCCCCTTTTGCACTATAAACACCCTCACACACCCCTCCATTCATGATCATTACTTCCTCATTTCTTCTTACCCTCTACCAAGCACACTTCCACACCCTTAGGAGTGCAAGCACTATCCCAGAGAATACTGAGCCACCGACGGAAGTCCCTCCACTACCATGGCTGCCTCGCCTTTCCATTTTGCATATTTATACTTTAGTTTCATGTTCATGTTTATTTAAGCATTCACTAGCATTATTGTAGAACGATTTCGCTTATGGAATGTATTAATTCATGTTATCATCTTGCTTCATCATATCTTGGTTTCATGCATAGCTAGTGACTTCAATTCTACTTACATTTCTTAACCCTACCTCTCTCTGTCTCTCTCTCTCGTTCTCTTTTCGTAAGCAAAGCAAACAAATATCATGTGATAACTAAGTGACTAATTGGTCCGATTTCACGCCTCCTCGTGTTTGACACTTGGACTCAACTAATCACTTTCTCATTAAAATTGATGTCGTAACGTACGTTATAATAAACGAATTACATTGACGCATTTTTTGACATCAGTTTTTGGCGTCGTTGTCGAGGAGGCAATGGATCTTATTATCGCTTTTATATTTGCATTATTACTCACATTTTTTAACCCTCTTTTCTCTCTTTATTCATTGGTTGCAGGAACTCGGTGCGTTGGCAACTGGAAGAGAGTGACCCACATTGGTAGAGCCGGAGTAGAATGCGGAGAACTTTTGTGAATACCACTTGACCTAGTGTAGTCTCATCTTTCCATTATCTAAAAAGAAAAAAAAATTGCATTTAGGCTTGTGCATAAATCCTAGGTTGGTTGTTTGCTTGCTAAAAAAAAAGAGAAATATCCAAAAAAAGTAAAAAATTTCAAAAAAATGCATTTTGTATGATTACTAGACCCACATCTTAAATCTATCACCCAAACAACAAAAAGAAAAAAAAATTCTCTTTGCACTCTAATATCTTTTGAAAATCCTTTTGAGTGTTTCTCGATTTGAGTGGTGTTTGTGAAGTCACTCATACTTTGTATTTTGTCGCACCACTCCAATTAAAATTAATTCACCTGATAGAATCACATAAACTTTAAAGTGAATACATTAGGGTTATTTATTTCTAGGGCCACATCATTTTCTCTAAAGGAAATTGACTATCATCCATTGTGTGCCCATTGCAAATATTACTTGAATCTACTTAGAAATTTGAATCCTAAAAAGTACTAAAGAAATGACGAATTAATAAAAGACACCACATCCTAGAAACGTTGCTTGAAAATCATGTTTTGTTATGTGCACACACATGCTTAATTGGACTAATTAAGAGGCACTACCCAAGCAACGCTTCATCACATATCTTGAGCACAAGCATTAACCTAGCTCCACACTAAAACTGAGCAGACGTGCCTTAGGTTGGACTAATATAAGTTCTGGAAGTATAATTGAGTTTGTTAAACACTTAACCTTAATTCCCATTGTGAAATCTAGTGTTTAGGCTGCAGGGAGGTGTCAAATGACTGTCGTTGGGGGGTATCAAGGAACCGGCAGCACAAGCCAAAGGTCAAACCTTCCCTTCAATCCCCTCGTATTCAACCTGGCCAAGATTAACCTTGGGAAAAGGGGCTTAAGTGTTTATAGATTTGATTATTCCATCCAAGGCTTTTAGGTCACCTAGGTCTACATTATAGGGCTTAGTTTTGTTTGCTTAATTGTGCACACATTATTCTCTCACTTGTCTCCCTTCGCATCCCTCCCTATTTTTCTCTAGTGTTTGCATGGAAGACGATCACTTCATTCTGAATTGATTTCTTTAGAGATAGATCAGGAGGAGGCTTGATTTTTCATGGGATAGGACTGAGGAAATGGCTGACCCAAGAATTGAAGAGATTGAGGACCAATCTTAACCCTATGCTTTGGCCAATATTCAGGCTCAAATCACTGCCAACCACCAACTCCAATAACAATAGATCCAAACCATCATGCAGGCCATACACCGATTATAGAACCCTTAAGGGTCACCCCTACCAAACCCACCTAACCCTCCACAACCCCCTGAGGACCAACCAAGGCCTCTTTATGATTTTTATGATTTGTCTGCTATCCGGATCGATCCACATCTTAGGGTTCCCAAAGGGGGAGATGATTTTGAGCTAAAACCCAATGTCCTTAACTTAATTCAAAGCTACTTTCATGGGAGTTCAAACGAAGACCCTTTCCAACACTTGGAGGACCTAAATTGGATTGCCTAGACTGTGAAATCAAGGAACATCAACTTGGATATTGTTTTGATCAAGACGTTCCCTTTCTCCCTAAAAGACAAAGCTTCTCATTTCTTAGAACCTTAAGGAGACCCATCTCCACTTGGGAGGAATTGAGGCAAACCTTCTTGAAGAAAATTTTCCGATAGGAAAAACTAATGCCCTCAGAAGAGTCACTACCACATTCACCTTACAAAGTGGGGAACAATTTCATGAGGCGAGGGAAAGATTTAATGAATTATTGAGGAAATGCCCACACCACGAGGTTTCGAGGTGGCAATTGGACTACATCTTTTACCATGGTCTGGACAACAACCTTAGGAATTTTGTTGACACCTCATGTGGAGGCAATTTTCTGAACAAAGACGAGGAAAGTGAATTCGAACACTTTGAGTCCATGAGTGAGAACTCAATAATGCCTCCATGACACAATTCAACAGGTACAATTAACCCTATGGTTGGATTTATGAAGTACAAATTAATTCAAGGATGGTTGACATGGACATCATAGCAAAGAAGTTGGATCAAGTTGAGATGGATAAAAAAATTGACAAGCCTCTGAATCAATCCCGAACCCACTGCAAACCTTCTCCTTAGCAAAGGGGGCTCACAATGTTGACCTGGTTCAGCCTATGAACCAAGTGCACCTAGAACAACCCCTGATTATGTTCTAGGGAGAGACCTTTGATCCCTCATACCCTGACTATTCCTTCCCCTCCCATTCAGCACCTTTTACCTTTGAAGATGCCAATGCCATCCAGGGTTACTTTAAGCTTGACCCTTTCTCCAACACTGACAACTTCAGATGGCGTAACCCCCCAAATTTTACCTAGTCTAAACAAAAATCAAACCAATTCTAGAACCAACCCAGGCCAAACCCTCCCTCCTATTAACAAGGTCCACCTACTAGACCACCCTATACTCAGAATATGGCGGCTCCTATACAACAAAACCAAATGGACACCTTGATCAAGATGATGGTTGATATGAATCAGGAACATTAGGAGGAGATGGCTTTAGTGAATGGACAATTGAGTCAGCTGTTGGATAACAAACAAGAGGGGTCCCTTCTATCTTAGCCACAACCGAACCTGAGGAATGTAATGAACAGACCACAATCCTCAAGGGTTCCAACAAAATCAGGGTCTAGCCCATATGATTTTACAAGCCCCACAAACACCTCCTGGGTTTGTTGCTTCCTTTTCTCAAGGACCTAACCCTTGTTCCAATGCCTCAGCTAATGCATTTACCTCAAAAAGTGGCACCCAAACCTAGGATCCCAAATGGCCAACCCCTCTTGTGACCACACTGCCCGAGATAATTGATTCTGAGGGTGAGCAGGAGGAACCCAGGAATTAGGAACCTAACTCGGTTCAAACCCAAATCCCATACCCTAAAACTTTGGATAAGGTCAAGAGAAGAGAAATGTGGCTGTGAACGAGTTAGAAATTTTTAAACAAGTACAAATCAATATTCCCCTCCTCGAAGCAATCAAACATATCTCGGCTTACGCAAGGTTTTTGAAGGATGTTTGCACACCCAAGCGTAAGCCAAGAAACCAAGCACCAAGGAGGGTAGTGCTATTTGAGCTAGCTAGTTCAGTGATATTGAGTAGCCTACCTCCTAAAAGGACTGACCCTGGAGCACCTCTGATCTCGTGTAATATCGATGATTTGACTTTTGATAGAGCACTCTTAGACTTTGTTGCTTCAATAAACTTGATCCCGACTACTCTTTATCACCAGTTTGGGTTCGGAGAATCAAAGCCAACACCTGTGACCATCCAACTGGCTGATCGATCTGTGAAAACCCCGACAGGGGTAGTCGAGGATGTAATTGTTCGGGCTAAGGACTTCTACTTCCAAGTTAACTTCTTAGTCCTTAACATGGAAGTCCCCGAACAATTACAAACACATCCATCATCCTAGGCAGACCCTTTTTGACTACGGCCAAGGCTAACATTGATTGAGACACGGGATGCATGGAAATTGCCTTTGGAGATAAGAAGATGCAATTGGATATCTTCAAGGCAACTAAGTCTTTCGATTGCGGTTGGGTCAAGGAATGAGATCTCGTGGAAATCCTAGTTAAAGAATGCTTGACAGTAAGTTCTTTAAAGGATCATCTGACTCAACCAGCTTTAGACTAACCTGACCCATCCCAATCTCTAGAGGTTGCAGAACTGATTACCATCGGCAACCTCCATTTGAGGAGATTGATGTCACTCAACTCCTTCCCTTCCCTTACCCGTTAAACATTGTACCACCTACACCTGAACTGAAAGCTCTGCCCAATAACCTCAAGTACGTCTTCCTAAAACCTGATCATACATTCCCTGTGATTATCAATGGATACCTGACCAGGGATCAAGAGCTTAGGTTGACTACGACTCTTTCTGAACATCGGGCAACAATTGGGTGGACAATTTTCGACTTAAGGGGAATTAGCCCTAGCTATTGTACACATAAGATCTATTTGGAAGATGGGGCTCAACCTTCTCGCCAGATGCAAAGGCGATTGAACCCGACTATGCGAGAGGTCATTAAAAGATAGATAATCAAATGTCTCGATGTGGGAATCATCTACCCGATTTCCGACAACCCCTAAGTGAGCCTTACTCAAGTGATACTAAAGAAGGTTGGGCTCACCGTTGTTACAAATGACCAAGGCAAATTCATCCCCACCTGCACCACTATGTGGCGAGTATGTATTGGTTATAGGATGCTTAATGAAGCTACTAAGAAGGATCATTTCCCCCTGCTATTCATTGACCAGATTCTTGAATGATTGGCAAGGAGGAAATATTTTTGCTTCTTGGATGGATATTCAGGATATAACCAGGTTGCTATTGCATCCGAGGACCAAGAGAAGACCACATTCACTTGCCTATATGGCATGTTTACATTCCACCGTATGCCATTCGGGTTATGTAACGCACCTGCTATCTTTTAGTGTTGAATGTTAGCCATCTTTTTGGAGATGGTGGGTGAATATTTAGAGATCTTTATGGATGATTTCTCCATTTTTGGAGACTAATTCAACCATTACCTTATTAACTTGGAGAAAATCGTGAAACGATGTGTCAAGTTCAATCTTGTTTTAAGCAGAGAAAAGAGCCATTTTATGGTTCAAAAAGGGATTGTCCTCGGTCACATCATCTTGCATGGGGGCATAGAGGTCAACCGAGCTAAAGTTGACTTAATTTCCAAACTCCCACCTCCTAGCTCAGTCAAACAAATCAGATCTTTCCTAGGACATGTTGGCTTCTACAGAAGGTTCATAAAAGATTTCTCCATGATATCCAAGCCCTTAATTGACCTTCTAGCCAACAATGTGCACTTTGACATGGCACTTGATTGCATCAAAGCCTACACCACTCTAAGGGACACACTTTTGACCGCACCTATTTTACAAACCCTAGACTGGTCCCAAGACTTTGAAATAATGTGTGATGCATCAGACTTTGCCATTGGGGTAGTCATAGCAAAAAGACAAGAAAAGAAACCCATGGTGATCTACTACATGAGAAAAACCTTAGATGAGGCTCAACGGAACTACACTGTAACAGAAAAGGAGCTGCTCACTATAGTTTTCGAATTAGAAAAGTTCAGATCATACCTACTAGGATCTCACGTCATCATTTATACAGACCACCTGGCTATTCAGCACTTCTTAGCCAAAAAGGATGCTAAACCCAGGCTAATCAAATGGATCCTACTCCTACAAGAATTTAACCTGGAAATACGTGACAAGGTCGGATCCAAGAATGTTGTAGCCTACCACCTATCCAGATTTCACCTAGAGCATATTGGACCTTCACTACCTTTGACTGATACATTCCTTGATGAACAAATTCTGGCTGTGCAAGAAAAGTCTCCCCTGGTATGCAGACTTTGTAAATTACTTAGTGGTAAGGCAAATTCCGCACGGCTGGTCTAGACAATAGCTAAACAAGTTCTTGGCTGAGGCTAAACATTATCTCCGAGATGATCCCATTCTATTTAAACTTTGTGCTGATTAGATCATTAAAAGATGTATACCCGAAGAGGAAGTTCAAAGTGTGCAGTCCTTCTATCATGACCAAGCATGTGGTGGCCACTTCTCTGGGAAACAAACGGCTGCAAAGTTTTTGCTGTCTAGTTTCTACTGACCATCACTATTCAATGATGCACACAACTTTGCTAAAACCTACGATAGATGTCTGGCTTTAAGGACCATGACTAGGAAAGATATAATGCCTTTACAACCCATTTTTGTCATCGAAATATTTTGTCTGGGGCATTAATTTTATGGGTCCCTTCCCACCATCAAATGGCTTTAAATATATACTAATCTCAATAGACTACGTCTCAAGATGGATCAAAGCCGTGCTTACTTGGAAATGTGATCGTAAGGTCGTCATGGACTTTGCGAAGAGGAACATATTTTCCTAGTTTGGGATACCCAAGGCCATAATCAGTAATGGTGGGATTCGCTTCATCAATGCCTAGTTTCGTGCTTTACTCAAGAAATATAGGGTTACTTACCGCATTGCCACCCTATATCACCCACAAAAGAATGGGAAAACTAAGGTCTCAACTAGTCAGGTCAATAATATTATACAAAAGATCATGAGACCTGACCGAAAGGATTAGTCCACATGATTGGATGATGCCCGTTGGGCATATAGGACCTCTTTTAAGACCTTGATCCGCATGTCACCATACCGATTGATCTTTGTCAAAGCTTGCCACCTTCTGGTTGAGTTAGAGCACCTAGCATATTGGACTATCAAATAATGAAATATGGATTCCCATATGGCTGGAACTCAAAGGAAGCTTCAATTCTCCGAGCTTGAAGAGATTCATCAGGATGCTTATGAGAATAGTAGACTTTATAAGGAGAAGATGAAAGTTGTCCACGATCGACATATCAATAGAAAAACTTTTGAGCCAAATCAACAAGTCTAGCTATTTGATGCAAGATTCAAACTCTTCCCTAGGATGTTATGATCTAAGTGGACGAGACCTTACTAGGTTGTCAAACCATTTTAAAACGAGTCGATAGAAATTGTTGATCCCAAAATCGGGCAAAACTTTATGGTAAATGGCCAAAGATTAAAACATTTTCTTGCCCAGGTCCTCCCAAAGGAAGCTGTAACCCTCGTTGAGGGTTAAACTGGAGCTTCGCCCAACTGGAGGAGGCAATAAATTCAACGCTTCCTGGGAGGCAACCCAAAGGAATCAAACTGATCAGATATGCAACTAAAACTCAGGTGATTTCTTTCCTTACTCCCTTGCACATATTTATCTTCCAATGAGGACATTGTCCAACTTAGGCATGGGGGGGTGGTAATTCATATTTTCTGAGTGCATACTGTTAGCTTGAATTATCTTGTGTAAAAAAAATGAATTAGGAAAAGAAAACTTAGGCATTAAGAGCTTGTCAACTGTAGGAAATGATACGTTAAGGATCTAAACACTTGACTTTTCAAGTCTTCAGGATTAATCAGTTAAGGTGTCCACTAAAATGTGGATTTACTCTCGAGTCCTCGTCACCTTAATTTATATTAATCGAGTTAATAAAGTAGGGTAATAAGTCTACGATTTATCAACTCGTCCTCTGATTTAGGGGACTTATAGTCTACGTATCTGCACACATTTTGCACTGACTCACTCCTCGGTGGTTCTAATAGAAATTAGGTAACTAACGAACCTTCTAGGGTGGTATGACTAGCAAGTTATCATAGGTAATAACCCATCTCCATTGTTAGATTTTGATCCCATGGTTGAGAATGTGTGCGCGTTAAATCACAAACTCGTTAAAGCAACAGGCATAGCAGATGGTTCGTGCCTCAACTCGTGCGTGGATGCGCGATTGAAACCCAGTGCAACGCAAATTCGACGTGCGTGAGTTGCGGGTGAAATCGGATCGTCGGAACCTCATCGAACGTCTCTGAAGCGGTGATGTGGAGTGATCTCGCGCACCGAATGCGCACAACAACCAACGCACGATCTAACACCGCAGCATACGTGTGATCATCCGCATGTGCAGAGCACGATCTGAAGGGCATGGTGAGGCGTGATCTCAGTCGTCGATCCTTGATCAGGTAGTTGAGAATGCGAGCACACGGATCACCATCGTGCTGCACTATACGTGCATGTGAGACGGTAAGGAAAGGAGAGGATCTTCACCAACACTTATGGAATGGATATAGCAACGTTCTGGATGCTGCTAAAGCTCCGTGCTCGTTTTAGAAGCCGCTTATCCACTATAAAAACCCCCACACAACCCTCTATTCATGATCATCTCTTCCTCATTTCTTCTTAGTCTCTACCAAGCACACTTCCACACCCTTAGGAGTGCAAGCACCATCCCAGAGAATACCGAGCCACCGACAGAAGTCCCTCCACCACCGTGGCTGCCTCGCCTCTCCATTTTGCGCATTTATACTTTAATTTCATGTTCATGTTTATCTGATCATTCATCTAGTATTATTGTAAAACGATTTCTCTTATGGAATGTATTAACTTATGTTATCTTGCTTCATCATATCGTGGTATCATGCATAGCTAGTGACTTCAATTCTACTTACATTTTCTAACCCTACTCTCTCTCCCACTCTTTCTTGTTCTCTTTTCACAAGCAAACCAAACAAATATCATGTGACAACTGAGCGACTAATTAATCTGATTTCATACCTCCTTGTGTTCGACACTTGGACTCACCTAATCATCTCATTAAAATTAATGTCGTAACACATGCTACAACGAAGGAATTACACTTATGCATTTTCAATGTCAGAAGTCTGGATAGGTGGTCGGCTACAACATTCTTGGATTCGACCTTGTCACGCATTTCCAGGTTAAATTCCTACAGGAGCAAGATCCATCTAATCAGCCTATGTTTAGCGTCCTTTTTAGCTAACAAATGTCGGATATCCGAGTGGTCAGTATAAATGATAACGTGGGATCCTAACAGGTATGATCTGAACTTTTTTCAATCTAAAAACCACGGTGAGCAGCACCTTTTCCGTTACAGTGTAGTTCCGTTGCACCTCATTGAAGATTTTGCTTGCATAGTAGATCACCATGGGTTTCTTCTCCTGTCATTGTCCTAGGACTGCTCTAATAGATGCATCACACATTATTTCAAATTCCTGGGACGAGTCTAAGGGTTGTAAAATAGGTGCTATCGAGACTGTATCCCTTAGAGTGGTGTAGGCTTTGATGCAATCAGGTGTCATGTTGAAATGCACATCATTGGCTAGAAGTTCAGTCAAGGACTTAGATAGCTTGGAAAAATCTTTTTTGAACCTTCTATAGAAGCCAATGTGTCTTAGGAAAGATCTGATTTGTTTAACCGAGCTAAGAGATGGTAGTTTGGAAATTAGTCAACTTTAGCTCGGTCAACTTCTATTCTCCTATGTGAGACGATATGACTCAGAATAATCCCTTCTTGAACCATAAAATGACTCTTTTCCTTGGTTAAAATCAGGTTCACTTGGATACATTGATAGCGAAAATACGCGGTTTGTTAATTAGGTAATTTAGTGTCGTTGCAACACGTAAATCTGCTTTCGCTTTTAAATTTATATTCTAGATAGGGGAGTATCTAGGGTCATCCAAGGAGGCAAAAATTGCAATTCAATTCTCTTGCTAAAAACACATCTCAACTTTCTTTTTGGTATTTTAAATATATATATATATTTTTGTGTTTTGAAATAATACGGGCAAAGTACTAATTGTGACAAAAGAGTGCTAAAACCTAAAATGCTAAGCTAAAACTTAAGAAATTAAAAAGTTCACTACCTAAGCTCACTCTAGGCAAGTGGAGGCCTAGAGTAATGAGGGAGTGGAAGTAGAATAAGTGCTAGAACAACAGTAACAATTGCAACAAAAAGCTAAAAGAAGGCAATTTAATTAACTAGAATTTGTGTTCTTTTCAAGCACAAGTAGAGGAATGCTTCTACTAAAAATAAACAAATTTAAAAGTAGTAAAAGAAACACTAATCCTCTTGCAAAATTTGGTGAAGAAGGGAGTCTTCTTGCTCCAAGCCTAGCTGCTCCTTGGCTTAAAAAGAGGGCCTCCTTCTTCTCCTTCCTTGAGAGTTCCTCCAAGGTGGAAGCTACCACCTTCAATGCTCTCCTCCAAGGGGTAGGCGTGCACCACCCTCAAAAGCTCCTCCAAGGTGGCGTGGACCACCTTCAAGATCTCCTCCAAAGATCTTCCTTGCCTGGCTTCTCCTTTGGCTGGCGTGACTCAAGAGAGAAGGGAAGAGGGGAAGGCACCAAGGGGACAGAATATCCCCTTAATCTTCTTCTTCTTCTTCTCTCTTGGAGGTGGGCTTCTAGGTGGAATATGAGAGTGAATTTGCTAGCCATGGATGGATTGAATGGTGGTGGGTAGTGGTCTTTTTATAGGGTAGGGTGAGGGGTTAAGGTGCCTCTTGAAATGGAGGGCTAAGATGGTTGGATGGAGGTGGTTAGATGATCCTAGGGTTAAGGATGGTTGGCGCCACCTAAGGGGTTCTAGGGGGGTAGTTAGGGTTGGTCAAGGGGCACCTAAAAGTGGCGCCAACCATGGAAAGGTGCCATGGGTTGGCGCCAACTTTAAGGCTTCTAGAAGGTGGGGTTATGTGTAGGGTGGAGATGGGTTTAAGGGGAGATGTGTGGTGGAGATGAAGGGGGTTTTTGGAGGGAAAAGTGGCGCCATCAAGGGGGTTGTTAGGGTCGTTTTGGCACCACTTTTAGGTGTCTTTTGGAGGTGGTGAGTAGGCTAGGTTGGCGCCGAGTAGGTGGAGCTTAGGTGGAGCTAGCAGGTGGAGTTGTTAGGTAGGGTTTTTGGGTGGTACAAGTTAAGGAAGTTGGAGCATAGCTAAGCTAAGCTAAGCTAAGCTAAGCTAAGCTACCTTAGCTAATGGAGGAGTAGAGAGGGAGGTGTTGGAGCTAAGGTTTGGAGGGAGGAGCTGAGGAAGAGAAATCTGGAGCTGAAACTAGAGCTGGCTGCTGCTGAAGAGGCTGGCATGGAGCTACTCTAGCTGGCTTAGCTTGCTAGTTCTTTGCTAGCTGCTAAGCCAAGCTAAAGTGAGCTAGCTTCTACCATAATGAGCTGAGGTGAGCTAGGTCTGGTGCTCCTGGGGAGGATCAAGCTGGTTGAGGTAGCTAAGGTAACTTAGCTCAACTGAGTTGAGCTAAGCTGAGTCCCCGGGAGCTCGACTTGAGTTTCCTGAGCTAGGATGAGTTCTTCTTCAGCTGGCTGGAGTTGAGTGGAGCTGGATGTAGCTAGATCTGAGCTGGGGTGAACTCCCGTCAACTCAGCTGAGTGTTTGCACCTCAAAATATGCTTGCAATAATGCCTTCTTGTGCTATTTCCTAGCATTAACTATGCATATTAGGATTCTATAGTTGCATTTGTAAAAACACTTGCATTCATGTATTTAATTAAGAGGAGAGAAGATTGAAAATAATGGCTTGCATATTTACATTTTTCCTCAAGTGCCTCATTGCAAAATCCACATCTTTTTTATTTTCTCCTCTTGATTTTCTCTTTTCTCTTCCCGCGGTTGCACTTCTCTTCCCGCAGCTGCATGCATTTACTCCACGTCATGTCTCCCTGCCAACGCCGCTCCCTGCAGCTACCAATCCTGCGCCCTCTCCCTGCTGCAGCCAGGCACGCCACTCTCTCCTCCTCTATAAGAAGCTGCAGCTTCTTCCTCGCTAGACGGATGCGGCTGCAGAAGAAAGAAACCCGCAACCTCACCTTCCTCTCCATCGTTCTCCCCTCCCATACGTTGGCCCTCCTTCGAGGAGACACCCGGCGAGCAGGAGAACCCACTGTGGTGCACACCACCACAGTGGGAACACCACCGCCTAGCTCTTCAATGAGCTGGTGGGCGTGGTGTCTTCTTTTCTTTTCGTTTTCGTCTCCACGCCATTACTGCCACTTCAAGCTCCGAAGCTTGAAGCAGCAACAGCAGCAGCCAAACCGCGGCGGCGGCAGCAGCAGCAGACCCCCTCGCCTCCTCCGTGACCTTCCCCGCAGGCGCTCAGCCCTCCGCGCACACCTGCAGGGCCTCCTCCGCTTCATTCTCCGTTCTGTCGCCTCCGCCGTGCACCCGCAACCTGCCGCTGCGCGCACTGCAGCGGCCGGCCAAGCCCTCTCGCCATCCCCTGCAAACCCCCGCGCCCCTCCGCGACCACCTGCAGACCTCCTCCGCATTCGCTTCCCCACGCCATCGCCCGCTCTCCACCCTCGCGCCGGCTTGCAGAAGCCCCACGTCCTCTACGAGAAGCCGCGCTTGCACCCGCGATGTCCAGACGTCCGCCACCTTCTACAGACGGCTTAACTCGCGGCGCTCGCCCACTCTATCTAGCTCTCTCTTGCTCCTGCGTCCGCTCCCTCCCGCTCTCTCTCTTTTTCACTCACTCACAGCACACACTACACCAACGCACACACAAATCTTCACCGACACTTACACACACCCACACACACATAAACATAGTATAAGTATATATATATATATATATACACACACATACATACATATATATATATAGTAACATATATATATATATATACATATACATACATATATCTATATATATATATATATCTACATATACTTATATATATATATACTTATATACATATATATATACATCTATATAGTAATATATATATATACTTATATACATACTTATCTATATATTTATGTATACATACATATATATATAATATATATACATATATATATATACGTATATATATATCTATATACTTACACATATACTTATATATATATATACACATACTTATATACATATATATATATATACATATCTATATACTTATATATATACATATATATCTAGATACATATACTTATATACATATATATATACATCTATATAGTATTATATATATATATATAGATATATATATATAGACATATATTTATATACATATATACATATATAGCTATATACATACATATATACATATACACCTATATATATATCTATATATATCTATACATATATACCTATACATTTATATATATATATATATAGATATATTTACTTATATACATACACATATATATATATATTTTCACGTTATTTGCCATACGCTGTATTGCAGGAATATCTGCACCAGTTGCTGATATTCCCCGATACATGCGTATAAAAAGCATGGACCCATACATCATCCATCATCCATCCACACTCCATGCAGCACCCAGTCGAGTTGGTTGCGTCTCTCTAGACATTGACTGACTCGACATAGTGCTACACTCCATCGTCACCTCCACCCCCACCCCTTTATATATATATTATATATATATATACATACTATATTTACTTTCTGTCTGTTTGCTTCTCTCTTGGTAAAAAGATAAAAAAAGGTATATAAAAGAGAAAAGATAATCTTTGACTTGTAGGTACCCTGTCTTGCGAGTAGCAAGACTTGATTTGGAACTCTATTTTGGCTAAAAGCCAAGGACACAATTTTGAGGGTGTGCCTCAAGGACAAGGATTACCAGAAAAAAATCTAAATAAGAAAAACACCAAAAACATAATAAACGAACGGAAGAGACGCGCTTTAAGGAACACATAGAAACTCGACTTGAACCCCACTTCCCTGAGTTCGACTCTGAGCCTAAAAGTGACAAGATAAAATCAATTAGGCCAGGTTAAAAATTTTGTAAAGAGATGGTTAGGTCCGAATTAGGTTAACCACTATATAGATTTCAACGATAAAATCATCATATTAACAACCTATCCAGGCCGACCCATCACTGAGCTAGCTAGAGCTCCCTGTGGACTAGTGGGAGCTAATATGAGCTAGACTCAGCTAAGTTGAGCTGGATCTGAGCTGACTTGAGCTAGGGTTAGCTAAGATGAACTCTCTTGAGCTGCCATTCAGCTGAGATTAGCTGAATGGAGCTGGGATGAGCTAACCTTAGTTCAAGTGAGCTAGGTTCCAACTGTGGTGAGCTGGATTAAGCTGAGTTCCAGCTGGTTTGAACTCCTTCACCAATTGCCTTCTTGAGTGCTAGGGTTTGAGGGATCTGTATATCTGTTCATCCCTAACACTCACAAAAACATATTAAAATAACAAAAGAAAATGCAATGCATGCCTAACCTAGTGAATGCCTAAATGCAGCCCAAAAGCCCGTTTACGGAGTAAAATCTTAAGAGCTAGGTTTGTTTTAATGCATGAGAATGATGATAAACTGGCGTTTATCACACCCCCATGCTTATCTTTTGCTAGTCTCTTAGCAAAGCTTTAATTTTTTGGAAAACAAAATTTTTGGGAAATCTAATTTTTTCAACCTTTGAGGAGAAAAATGATTAAGGGACCTTGGTAGATAAAAACACAGGAGGTACAGGATTTGTTAAAGATAAACATCGGGATTTGTTTTTGGATCCAACCATTAGATAGAACGGGATCAAAATATCCTCCAAAAAATTCACAAATTAACCCCTTGTTAATTCAGATGACTTGAAATTTTTGTTTTTGGGATTTTTCTGGCTCATGAATCTGATTCGCAACTTGCAAAATCCTTTAAAACCTTGTGTCTGTGCTTGTGAAAAGCCAACATTTATAACGGCGTGTTAATTTATTTATTATTACTTTTTTTTTTCTCCCCCATGCTTATTTTTAGCTTAGTCTTACAACAAATGTGTCGGGATCATCATTCCCATTACCATTCCTCGAGGGGGTTCTGGCGTCAATACTTCAGGATAGCACTATCCAAGACACCACCCAAGAGCTCACAACCCCAAAACACGATGCGGTGTAAAGGGGCACTCCAAGTAAACTCAAGCTCTTACTCCGACATTATAGGTAGAGCACCGTCCAAGACACTTGAGCTGCTAAAATGCGCTTTAATGCTCCGTCAAAGATATGAAATATAGATATAGAGCAGCGTCGAGGCGGTAACTTATTGACAACGCATCCTCAAAAGAGGCATTTTCCTCCTCAGTGGTGGGAACTCAAACCAATGATTTGCTTCAGACTTTTACTAAGTCTAAACAAGGGAGTTTCTTCAAATTTTTAGTTATTTTTAAGTGTTGGCTTGTGTGTGAAATTTGACACAAGAAGTTTCTCAAGACATGCAAGTTTTTGAATTAGAAACTAAGTCAAATACTTTCCGTATTACAAAATGGGATCAAGTCACCTGAACTATCATGAGTTCAGGTGAAATTTTAGAGAAGGATATCTAATCTAGTTTAAAAACAGACCCTGAAATTCTAATGATCAGATTCATGTCCTCGTCCTTAGTTTGTTAAAGATTAAATCCCATTGTACCAAAAGTGAATTTTTCGACCTTAGTCCCGATTTCAAACTTTATCCTCAAAAAGTTTTCAACATTTTTTTTTTGGTATGCAAGCAGGAAATAAATTAAAGAAAAATGCATGTTTTTAGGTTTTGAAAATCCTAAATCGATCATCAAAATTTAAAAACACCCCCCCATGCTTAAGATATGCTATGTCCTCATGCATTAGGAGGGAAAGGGGATCAACTTATTGAAGAATGGTCAGGTTTAGGATGATCAAAACCTGGAAAAAGAAGAAAAGAAAAGGAAAGCAGGAAGAAATGATGGGTTACCTCCCATCCAGTGCTATCTTTTACGCCATTCAGCCGGGCATAATGTGCATTAGTGATCAAGGGTGGTTGGCTCAGTCAAATTAAAAGATTCAGTCGGAATTTTAGGCATATGATCAAAATAGGGCTTTAAATGTTGGCCATTGACTTGAAAGGTCGAATTAGTTTTTGGATCAAAAAGATCAACAACGCCGTATAGATATGTTTTATGGACAATAAAGGGGCCGGTCCATTTAGATTTTAATTTGCCAGGAAAAAGACGTAATCTCGCATCGAAAAGCCAAACGCGTTGATTAACGTCAAAGTATTTCCGAACAATATATTTATCGTGAAATTTCTTTGTTTGGTCTTTATAAATCCTCGTATTTTCATAGGAAAAGTTACGTAATTCTTCCAAATTCAGTTAATTGTAATTTTCTATGGTTACCAGCGTCAGATAAATCCATATTGAGTTGTTTTATTGCCCAAAAAGTCCTATATTCTAATTCTACCGAGAGATGGCATGCCTTCCCAAAAATTAGATGGAAGGGAGACATGCCAAGCGAGGTTTTAAAAGCATTACGGTAGGCCCATAAAGCGTTGTCCAATTTGGTGGACCAATCTTTACGGTCGGGCCTAACCATCTTTTGTAAAATATTTTTAATTTCCCAGTTAGAAACTTCAGCCTGGCCATTTGTTTGGGGGTGATAAGGTGTGGAAATTTTATGATTAACCCCATATTTAGAAAGAAGGTGACAGAATTGTGAGTGGGTGAAATGTGAGCCTCCGTCACTGATAATGGCTTTTGGTATGCCGAATCTTGAGAAAATATTTTTCTTAAGAAATTCGACAACCACACGATGATCACTAGTGCGGGTGGGTATTGCCTCTATTCATTTAGAAACATAGTCGACTGTGACTAATATATATAAATACCCACCAGAGTTGATGAATGGTCCCATGAAGTCGATGCCCCAAACATCAAAAATTTCAACCTCTAAAATAGGATTAAGGGGCATCATATCCTTCCGAGTCATGTTGCCGATGCTCTAGCAACGCACACAGGACCGAACGAAGTCATGAGCATCTTTGTGCAAGCTGGGCCAATAAAATCCCACATTAAGGATTTTAGCTGCAGTTTTCTTGCCCGAAAAATGTCCGCCACAGGCCATTGAGTGGCAATGTGTCAAAATATCATGGATTTCAGAATCGGGGACACATCGTCGAATGACCTGATCGGCACAAATGCGGAAAAGGTCGGGCTCCTCCCAAAAATAATATTTAATATCATCAAAGAACTTATCCCGTTTTGTTTTTGGCCAATCAGTGGGGATTCATTCTGTTGCTAAGTAGTTTGTGATGGGCAAAAACCAAGGGAGGGCTGTAGCAGCTAAAATGCTTTCATCGGGGAACTGATCTGGCGGGGTCATTATGTCATTCATCATAAGACGAGAGAGATGGTCGGCCACTACATTATGCATTCCCGCCTTATCCTTGATTTCTAGGTCAAATTCCTGGAGCAGCAGAATCAACGAATAAGGTGGGGTTTTGCATCTTTCTTTGTTAGCAAATATTTAATTACTGAGCGGTTGGCATAAACAGTGACATGTGACCCCAACAGATAAGATCTAAATTTTTCTAAGGCAAATACAATGGCAAGAAGTTCCTTTTCAGTAACCATGTAATTCCATTGTGCATCATCATGGGTTTTGCTAGCATAATAGATCACAACGGGCTTCTTGCCAATTCTTTGCCCTAGAACGGCCCCTACAGCAAAATCTGAGGCATCTGTCATTAATTCAAAGGGACCATTCCAATCAGGTCCCTGCAATATTGGTGCCTCAGTAACCTCTTTCTTCAACCTCAAAAAACTCTCCAGGCACTTATCATTAAAATCAAATGGCTAGCCTTTAGTGAGAAGCTGACTTAAGGGCTTGGAGATTTGGGAAAAATTTTGTATGAATCGATGGTAGAAACCCACATGACCCAAAAGGGATCTGATCTGTTTAACAGTAGTGGGTGGTGGGAGCTTAGATATAGCATCTATTTTTGCTTTATCTACCGCGATTCCTTGTTTTGAAATAACATGGCCCAAGACAATACCTTCTTGGACCATGAAATGACTTTTTTCCCAGTTGAGGACCAGATTAACTTCTATGCACTTTTGGAGAGTTCTTTCAAGGTTTTTGAGACAATGGTCAAAATAATCTCCAAAAATAGAGAAGTCATCCATAAAGACTTCTAAACATTCACCTACCAGGTCTGAAAAAATTGCAAGCATGCACCTTTGAAAAGTCGCATGTGCGTTGCAAAGACCGAAGGGCATCCTTCGGAAAGCAAAGGTTCCGAAGGGGCAGGTGAAAGTTGTTTTGTCCTGGTCCTCAGGATGAACCGCTACCTGATTATAGCTGGAATAACCGTCCAGAAAATAGTAAAAATCTCGTCCGGCTAACCGCTCCAAGATTTGATCGATAAAAGGGAGCGGGAAATGGTCCTTCTTGGTGGCGGTGTTTAATTTTCGATAATCGATACACACGCGCCAAGAAGAAGCGGTTCGAGTGGCTACATTTTCCCCATTATCATTAGTGACAATTGTTAGTCCAGCCTTTTTGGGGACAACTTGTGTTGGACTAACCCAGGAGTTGTCAGAAATGGGGTAGATGATATCAGCATCCAGCCACTTAATAATCTCCTTTTTTACCACCTCCTGCATAATAGGATTCAAGCGCATTTGTGGTTGGCGAGAGGGGCGAGAATCGTCCTCTAAATATATACGATGCGTACAATAGGATAGATGAATACCCTTAAGATCAGAAAGGTTCCAGCCAATAGCTTTCCGATACTTACTCAAAACCTGGAGGAGTTTGTGCTCTTGTGCCCTAGTAAGTCCAGAATTTATAATCAGGGGCAAGGTCTGATTAGGACCCAGAAAGACATATTTAAGGGAGTTGGGCAAAGGTTTTAATTCCAATTGTGGGCCTGGCTTCGAAAGAGTTTCTGCATTGTGGGTTAGAGGTGAGGTGAGAGTGAAAGGGTCAGCTGGAATGTTAGCTGGACGTGTGGTTGGGGTGGAAGGGTGAGAAAAAGTGGGTTGTTCAGGAACTGTATTGACAGCAAAACAGGAACCTAAATGGGAAATCTGCAAAGTTTCCTCCACAATGTTTTCTATTTCAGAATCCAAATCATCAAAGAAATATGGTTCTTGGAACCGCCTAGAAGCTTGAAAAATGTCTAGGGTTACAGATTCACCGCCACACATGATCTTCATCTTTCCAGAATCACAATTAATATTGGTGCGGGCGGTGGCTAAGAATGGTCTTCCAAGAATAATGGGGGAAAATTTAAGTGCTTCAGGTACCCCTATGTCCAGGACTAAAAAGTCCACTGCGAATAGACAATTTTTGACCCGGACAAGAACATCCTCAACAATTCCCCTTGGTTTAATCATAGATCGGTCGGCTAATTGAAGAGTAACCTCAACAGGCTTCAATTCACCGATTTTAAATTCCTCAAAAACAACTGTGTGGATAAGATTAATTGAGGCACCAAGATCCAACAAAGCGCAATCAAATGAGGTATCATTAATGATAACTTGGATTAGGGGGTGCAAGGATCTTTTCTCTTAAGAGGCAGTCGACTCTGCACAACTGAGCTGACTGTCTCTAGAAGAATTTCCTTTCCTAAATTTCTGGGCTGCCTTTTCGGAGTACATAAATCTTTTAAGAATTTTGCATAGGCAGGAATATATTTAATGGCATCTAGGAGAGGGATATTAATTTCTACTTGCCCAAATAAATCCATTAATTCCTTTTTAGTGGGCTCGGATTTCGTCTTTTTCTTTTTTGAAGAGTGGAGGGCTTATGGAAATGGGGCAGGGTTTCCCTATTTTGCATGAATTGGTTCCTGAACAATTGGAGGGGAAGAGTTAATCTGTGTGTCATTAGAGCGGATTTCTTTAATAGGCAGGGTATTGTGAGTGGTTTTCCCATTCCTCAAGGTAACTGCATTTGCAGTCTGGTTGTTTCTAGGATGAGTACGGGGGGCCTGGCTGTTATTGGAACCCAGTGGATGCTGAGGTGCTGGCTGAATGGGTTGACTGGGATATCCACCTTGGAATTGATTCTTTTGATTATTTGGGTTGGGCATGGGTTGGGAAGGAAAATTTCCAATAGGTCGATGATTAGGAGTAACCTTAACTTGGTGTTGCAAGTTGGTAATCATGCGGGTTACTTCTGTCATTTGAGTCTGCATTCCTTGCAGAGTTTTCATGACCTGATTATTAATATCATCCTGGGATGGTCCAGGTTGATACATAGGTTGCCCATAATTCCCAAAATAGTTTTGTTTTGGAAAAGGAATCGGATTCGGGTTTTTCCAGGAGTGATTCGGGTTAGTCCTCCAGTTTTGATTAGAAGTGTTGGAGGGGTTTCTAAATTGCTCCTGGAGAGCATAAATATTTCCCGAGGTGGGATCAAAAATATTTTGATCAAAATTCCCGGTCAAATCTTGCGGAAAATCAGCCGAAAATTACTGGCCAGCAGATGTGGCATCAATATTGTGTAGATTTTCTCTTCGGAGAATGTGTGGGGGGTTAGTGTGTGGAGAGTGGATGTGTGGAGCTTGTTTGTTTATGAGCTTTTCTTCCATTTTCTTTTGGTGAATTTGCATCTGGTCCAGTCGTTGAGCTAACATATATGATCATCTTGCGTGACTGGAACAGAGGTGGATTTAGAGTCAATTTCATGGGCTCCGTGTCTGGGGTTTTGTGACCTGCCAAAAGTGTCCATTGAAGTCATGTTAAATAAGTTTTCACTCATTTCTTTAAAGAGAAGATAAGCACTTTTGGCGTCTTTATTAAGAAAATTTGCCCCACATGAGGCATCCACAAATCGTTTCAATTGATCTTCTAATCCATGATAGAAGATCTGCACTAACTGCCATTGTGGAATTTCATGGTGGGGGCAACTTCTTAGTAGTTCCTGAAATCTTTCCCAGGCTTCATGGAGGGGTTCACCATTTTTTTGTTGAAAGGTCGTTATGGATCTTCTTAACGCATTTGTTCGACAGATCGGAAAAATTTTTTTAAGAAAACACTTTTTAATTGGGGCCAAGTGGTAATAGGGCACCCAACTATTCTAAACCAATGAGATGCTTTGTCTTTAAGAGAGAGAGGAAAAAGTATCATTATCCACACGTCTTCCTGCACATTGTGGGAACGAGTGGTTTGAGCGAGGACAGTTAATTCCTCGAGATGACAAAAAGGGTCCTCTCTTGGAAGATCATGAAAATGCTTGATAAGGTTTAGAATGGATGGTTTGATCTCAAAATCCCCTTGTGGTATGACCACCCTTGGTCTTTCCTCATAATTGGAAGGATCATAGAAATCCTTAAGAGGAACGATAGGCTATTGGCGGGGTGGTGGATTTTGTCCTTGATTAGCTAGGTTTGTGACAGTCCTAGCTAGATCTTCTTGATTTTGTTGTAGTCGAGCCAAATGGTCGACCATTAATGCAAAGGAATTTGCATTTTGGGTTATAATTGGAGGGCCACCTGGCCCTACTGGTATTTCTGGTTGCTCCAAGTTAGGGAGGTGAGGTAGGGTGAAGTCAGCTTGTGGGTCGACTGACGGGTTAGAAGTGGAAGTAGAATTTTTTTGACGGCTTCCTGGGTTCTTCATTTTTTTAGAAGAGGAGGGGGAAGAAAACAATGATTTTCTGCTGCAGGGAGCGAAATCAGATGGTCCCTCAAGGTGTGGTTTTTGGGACCGTCGCCCGTGCATGCACTACTTGGGAAGAATTGGAGGGGAGGAGAAGAGAAAGAAATGAGAGAAAGTGTGCAATTCAAACAAACAAAACTAGACCTAACTTAAATGTGACTCCCTAATAATAACCTAAGACTTGGTCAATGTAGGAAATAAGTAGTCAATAGTGAATACCCGTTCTATCAACAAATCTAGCCAAGTTGCCTAAGGGGAGGTTTAGGCCCAAACGTTTCCTAGGGAAAACCCCAGGTGCTTGTACAAACCCGTGCCTGGTCGTTTGACACGGCCCCTCAGCCTGAACACCAGATATAGATGACAGAATTGGTATTAACTAAAGAAAACTTAAGACCTAGATAGCAAGCCTAAGTTGATGAAGCCTTAGGGGTCAAGTTGCTACAAGTTTTAATTAGGACTAGGATACTACAGTGCACACGGAATGTGGAGGGCGTTAATTGGGTTGTTGCCCTGTTATTTTGATTTTTTTTTTTGGTATGTGTGCAGGAATTGGAGAGTGGCTCCAATGAAAATCAAGTTGTCACACAATTTTTTTGAATTTATATCTTTTAGGATTCAATTTAATTGAATGTGTTTTAGGGTTTCTCTAGTTAAATTTTCAAACAAATTTGAAAATCCACAATCAAAGGAAAAACAAGTTGTATGGGTGATTGTATATTTTTTTTAAATTGAGTCTCTAAAAAGAAAGAAGGAAACCCTAAGCCAATTATCCCTAAGACAGAAATTTAACTACCAATGAGTTATTTTTAGGCTTTCTGAATAGTTAGTGGTCCAAACAATGCAACCAACACCACTACCTTGAGTGAAATCAAACAAGGATTCTAGAAAAGATTTTTGTAAGATTTTAGGATTTTTTTGATAATTGTTTTGAATTTTTAATTGTAATGGTATCAAAGTCCAGAAATGATACCCATAGGTATTTTGGACTTTTCAGTACTACCACAGACCTCAGAAAATTTTGATAATTTTATATGATGTGTAAAATTTTGCAAGGATTCCAGAAAGCTAAATTTCACAAAAATTGGATGAGTATAAAAATTCTAAAAATTTGCGGATGGTAGCAAAATAGGAAGATTGGAGGGTGTGACCCCTCTGTAGTCCATGAATTTTAAAAACTTAAATATAAATCCAATTGATCTGAAATTTGGAAAAATGTTCCTAACTCAATTTGGAATCATTGTATGAAATTTTATGATTTTAGAAGGCCTGTGGTGTTAGGAATCGATTTTTCAAGTCCAAATAGAAATCTGAACCTGAAAAATAGAACACCAATACTTGCAATGGAGTGGTGTTAAAGAAGCATTCAAGTAAACAATGGATTTTAAAATGTACCACTCCACTTAATCAAGTTGTTTGGGATTCTGAAAGCCAAGTTTAATATGTTTTTTGTAGTTTTAATTATGTGACCAGAAAGAGGAACCAACCTGAATTTCGCAGGAAGAAAAGGAACTTTGAGCTCTCGCTTCCAGATTCCCGCTTTCTTCCTGCAATAGTTCCTGAACACATGAAAGAGAAGAAAGAGAACGGGATGAGATCTACTTTAAGCAAGAGGATAAAGAATAGCAAAGTCGTGCCAAAAAGTGATAGCGAAAATACGTGGTTTGTTAATTAGGTAATTTAGTGTCGTTGCAACACGTAAATCCGCTTTCGCTTTTAAATTTATATCCTAGATAGGGGAGTATCTAGGGTCGTCCAAGGAGGCAAAAATTGCAATTCAATTCTCTTGCTAAAAACATCTCAACTTTATTTTTGGTATTTGAAATATATATATATATATTTTTTTTTGTTTTGAAATAATACGGGTAAGGTGCGAATTGTGACAAAAGAGTGCTAACACATAAAATGCTAAGCTAAAACTTAAGAAATTAAAAAGTCCACTACCTAAGCTCACTCTAGGCAAGTGGAGACCTAGAGTAATTAGGGAGTGGAAGTAGAATAAGTGCTAGAACAACAGTAACAATTGCAACAAAAAGCTAAAAGAAGGCAATTTAATTAACTAGAATTTGTGTTCTTTTCAAGGACAAGTAGAGGAATGCTTCTACTAGAACTAAACAAATTTAAAAAAAATAAAAGAAACACTAATCCTCTTGCAAAATTTGGTGAAGAAAGGAGTCTTCTTGCTCCAAGCCTAGCTGCTCCTTGGCTTGAAAAGAGGGCCTCCTTCTTCTCCTTCCTTGAGAGCTCCTCCAAGGTGGAAGCTACCACCTTCAATGCTCTCCTCCAAGGGGTGGGCATGCACCACCCTCAAAAGCTCCTCCAAGGTGGCATGGACCACCTTCAAGATCTCCTCCAAAGATCTTCCTTGCCTGGCTTCTCCTTTGGCTGGCGTGACTCAAGAGATAAGGGAAGAGGGGAAGGCACCAAGGGGACAGAATATCCCCTTAATCTTCTTCTTCTTCTTCTCTCTTGGAGGTGGGCTTCTAGGTGGAATATGAGAGTGAATTTGCTAGCCATGGATGGATTGAATGGTGGTGGGTAGTGGTCTTTTTATAGGGTAGGGTGAGGGGTTAAGGTGCCTCTTGAAATGGAGGGCTAAGATGGTTGGATGGAGGTGGTTAGATGATCCTAGGGTTAAGGATGGTTGGCGCCACCTAAAGGGTGCTAGGGGGGTAGTTAGGGTTGGTCAAGGGGCACCTAAAAGTGGCGCCAACCATGGAAAGGTGCCATGGGTTGGCACCAACTTTAAGGCTTCTAGAAGGTAGGGTTATGTGGAGGGTGGAGATGGGTTTAAGGGGAGATGTGTGGTGGAGATGAAGGGGGTTTTTGGAGGGAAAAGTGGTGCCATCAAGGGGGTGGTTAGGGTGGTTTTGTTACCACTTTTAGGTGCCTTTTGGAGGTGGTGAGTAGGCTAGGTTGGCGCCAAGTAGGTGGAGCTTAGGTGGAACTAGTAGGTGGAGTTGTTAGGTAGGGTTTCTAGGTGGTACAAGCCAAGGAAGTTGGAGCATTGCTAAGCTAAACTAAGCTACCTTAGCTAATGGAGGAGTAGAGAGGGAGGTGTTGGAGCTAGGGTTTGGATGGAGGAGCTGAGGAGGAGAAATCTGGAGCTGAAACTAGAGCTGGCTGCTGCTAAAGAGGCTGGCAAGGAGCTGCTCTAGCTGGCTTAGCTTGCTAGTTCTTTGCTAGCTGCTAAGCCAAGCTAAAGTGAGCTAGCTTCTACCCTAATGAGCTGAGGTGAGCTAGGTGTGGTGCTCCTGGGGAGGATCAAGCTGGTTGAGGTAGTTAAGGTAACTTAGCTCAACTGAGTTGAGCTAAGCTGAGTCCCCGGGAGCTGGACTTGAGTTTCCTGAGCTGGGATGAGTTCTTCTTCAGCTAGTTGGAGTTGAGTGGAGCTGGATGTAGCTGGATCTGAGCTGGGGTGAACTCCCGTCAACTCAGCTGAGCTAGCTAGAGCTCCCTAGGGACTAGTGGGAGCTAAGAGGAGCTAGACTCAGCTAAGTTGAGCTGGATCTGAGCTGACTTGAGCTAGGGTTAGCTAAGATGAACTCTCTTGAGCTGCCATTCAGCTGAGATTAGCTGAATGGAGCTGGGATGAGCTAACCTTAGTTCAAGTGAGCTAGGTTCCAGCTGTGGTGAGCTAGATTAAGTTGAGTTCCGGCTGGTCTGAACTCCTTCACCAATTGCCTTCTTGAGTGCTAGGGTTTTAGGGATCTGTATATCTGTTCATCCCTAACACTCACAAAAACATATTAAAATAACAAAAGAAAATGCAATGCATGCCTAACCTAGTGAATGCCTAAATGTAGCCAAAAACCCGTTTGCGGAGTAAAATCCTGAGAGCTAGGTTTGTTTTAATGCATGAGAATGATGATAAACTAGCGTTTATCATACATCGTTTCAAGATTTTCTCCAAGTTACTAAGGAAATGGTCAAATGAGTCTCCAAAAATGGAGAAATTATCCATAAAGACCTTTCAGTATTCACCGACCATCTCCGAAAAGATGGCTAACATGCAATGCTGAAAGGTAGCGAGGGCGTTGCATAACCCAAATGGCATACGACATAATGCAAATGTGCCATACGAGTAGGTGAACATGGTCTTCTCTTGATCTTCGAGTGCAATAGTAACCTGGTTATATCCTGAATATCCATCCAGTAAGCAAAAATATTTTCGCCTTGCAAATCGTTGGAGAATATGGTCAATGAATGGCAGGGGAAAATAGTCCTTAGTAGCTTCATTCAACTTCCTATAGTCGATACACACTTGCAACGCGGTAGTGGTGTGGGTAAGGATCGATTCGCCATGGTCATTTGTGACCACGATGAGCCCAGCCTTCTTTTGTACCACTTGAGTAGGGCTCACCAAGGGGCTGTCGGAAATTGGATAGATGATTTCGGCATCGAGCCATTTAATTATCTCTTTTTTAACTACCTCTCACATGTTCGGGTTCAATTGCCTTTGCATCTGGGGAGAAGGTTGAGCCCCATCTTCCAAATATATCTTGTGTGTACAATAGCTAGGGCTAATTCCCCTTAAGTTAGAAATTGTCCACCCAATTGCTGCCCGATGTTCAGAAAGAGTCATAGTCAACCTAAGCTCTTAGTTCCTAGTCAGATGTGCATTTATAATCGCAGGGAAAGTATGATCAAGCCCTAGGAAGACACACTTGAGGTTATTGGGTAAAGGTTTTAGTTTAGGTGCAAATCGTATAATGTTTGACGGGTAAAGGAAGGGAAAGAGTTGAGTGACATCAATCTCCTCAAATGGAGGTTGCCGGTGGTAATCAGTTCTGCAAAGTTCTGCAACCTCCAGAGATTGGGATGGGTCAGGGTAGTTTAAAGTTGGTTGAGTCAGATGGTCCTCTAAAGACCTTACTGTCAATCATTCTTCAACCAGGGTTTCCATGGGATCGCATTCCTTGACTCAACCGCAATTAAAAGACTTAGTTGCCTTGAAGATATCAGATTGCATCTTCTTATCTCCAAAGGTAATTCCAATATGTCCCGTGTCATAGTCAATGTTAGCCTTGGTCGTAGCCAAAAAGGATCTACCTAGGATGTTGGGTGTGTTTTGTAATTGTTCGGGGACTTCCATGTTAAGGACTAAGAAGTTAACCGAGAAGTAGAAGTTCTTAACCTGAACAATTACATCCTCAACTACCCCTTTCAAGGTTTTGATAGATCGGTCGGCCAGTTGGATGGTCACAGGTATAAGCTTTAATTCTCCAAATCCAAACAGGTGATAAAGGGTAGTCCAGATCAAGTTTATTGAAGCACCTAAGTCCAGGAGCACTCTGTCAAAAGTCAAATTACCAATATTACATGAGATCAAAGGCGATCCAAGGTCAGTCCTTTTAGGATGTAGGCTACTCATAATTACTGAACTAGCTTGCTCAGATAGCTCTACCTTCCTAGGTGCTTGGGTTCTTGGCTTACGCTTGGGTGTGCAAACATGTTTTAGAAACTTTGCATAAGCTGGGATATGTTTGATTACCTCAAGGAGGGGTATATTGATCTGTACTTTCTTGAATATTTCTAACAACTTGATCTCAGCCACATTTTTCTTCTTTTTGACCTTATCCAAGGCTTCAAGGTATAGGATTTGGATTTGAACCGCGTCAAGTTCCTAATCCTTGGGTTCCTCCCACTCATCCTCAGAATCATCAATTATCTCAGGTAGTGTGGTCATGGGAGGGGTTGGCCATTTGGGGTCCTAGGTTTGAGTGCTGCTTCTCAAGGTAACCGCATTGGTTGAGGCATTGGAACCAAGGTTGGGTCCTTAAGAAGAAGCAGCAAACCCATGTGGTGTTTGTGGGGCTTATAAAATCATATGGGCTTGCCCCTGATTTTGTTGGAACCTTTGAGGATTGTGGCTTCTGTTCATTACATTCCTTGGGTTTGGTTGTGGCTAAGATGGAAGGAACCCCTGTTGTTTGTAATCCAACAGCTAGCTCAATTGCCCCTTCACTAAAGCCATGTCCTCCTGATGTTTCTAATTCATATCAGCCATCATGTTAATTAGCTGCCCTATTCTGGTTATAGGGTGATATACTAGGTGGACATTGCTAATAGGAGGGAGGGTTTGGCCTGGGTTGGTTCTAGAATTGGTTTGGTTTTTTGCTTGTCTAGGAAAAATTTTAGTGGTTGCACCATCTAGGGTTGTAAGTGTTGGAGAAAGGATTGAGCTTAGAGTATCCCTGGATGGCATGGGCATCTTTAAAGGTAGAAGGTGCTAAAGGGGAGGGGAAAGAATAATCTGGGTTTGAGGGAGCAAATGTCCCTCCCTAGAACATGGTCAGGGGTTGTTCCAAGTGCGTTTGGTTCATAGACTGAACTAGGTCAACATTGTGGGCTTCCTTTGCTAGGGAGAAGGTTTGCAGTGGGGCTCGAGATTGATTCAAAAGCTCATCAATTTTCTTGTCCACCAACTCAACCCGATCCAGCTTCTTCACTATGATGTCCATGTCAACCATCCCTGAATTAGTTTGTACTTTGTAAATCCCACCACGGGGTTGGCTGGACCTATTGAATCGGGTCATGGAGGCATTATTAAGCGAGTTCTCACTCGTGGCCTCAAAGAGTTTGAACATGCTTTTCTCATCCTTATTCAGAAAATTGCCTCCACATGAGGCATTAACAAAATTCTTATGCTTGCTATCCAGACCATGGTAAAAGATCTAGGCCAATTGACACCTCGAAACTTCATGGTGTTAGCATTTCCTCAATAACTCGTTAAGTTGTTCCCACACCTCATTGAATTGCTCTCCACTTTGTAAGGTGAATGTGGTAATGGCTCTTCTAAGGGCATTAGTCTTTCCTATGGGGAAAAACTTCTTCAGGAATGCATCAATTCTTCCCAAGTGGAGATGAGTCTCCCTAAGTTCTAAGCTAATGAGAAGCTTTATTTCTCAAGGAGAATAGTAACATCTTAATTAAAATAATGTCCAAACAGATGTTCATTGGTTTCACGATCTAAGCAATTCGATCTAGGTCCTTCAGGTGTTGGAAAGGGTCTTCATTTGAGCTCCCATGGAAATGGCTTTGAATCAAGTTAAGGACATTAGGTTTTAGCTCAAAATCATCTCCCCCTTTGGGGATCTTAACATATGGCTCAACACGGATGGCAGACGGATCGTAGAAATCATAGAGAGACCTTGGTTGGTCCTCAGGGGGTTGTGGTGGGTTTGGTGGATTTGGTGGAGGTGGCCCTTGAGGGTTCTGCAGTCAATGTATGGTCTGCATGATAGTTTGGATCTGTTATTGTTGGAATTGGTGATTGGTAGTGATTTGAGCTTGAATAATGGCCACAGCATCAGATTAAGGTTGGTCCTCAATCTCCTCAACTCTTGGATCAACTATTTCCTCAGTCCTATCCCTTGAAGAATCAAGTCTTCTCCTAATCTCTCTCTAAAGAGACCAATTTAGGATGAAGTGATCATCTTTCGTGCATACACTAGAGAAGACCAGGGAGGGATGCGAAGGGAGATAGGTGCGAGAAAAGTGTGTGCACAATCAAGCAAACAAATCTTGGCCCTATAGTATAGACCTAGCTGAGCTATGCTTCAGAAATAAGCTCCAACCACATGAAAAATTCGGTGTTGTCCTTACTCCCGAAGGTGGTAAAGTTGGGTAGGCGAAGCAGAGGGAGCGTGTCCCAAGGGTTGCTAATTATAACAAACTCTTACTTACTTAAGTCGTTTGACAATCGGGCTTCCAACTTAGCACCTTTTGATGCAAGCAAATGTCACTAATTCAACATGCGTTCCAGAGAATACCCTAAAACGGACTCAATGAATCCTAGGGCCAACGTCTACTCAAATTTAATTTGGGTTGGGTCAGTGCTTGTGCTCAAGGTATATGATGAGGCATTGTTGGGGGTTGTGCCTCTTAATTAATCCAATTAGATGTGGTGTATTTTAATGATTTGTCCTTGCTTTAGTAATTTTTAGGGTTGAAATTTCTTAATGTTTTCAAGCAATGTTTGTAGTTGGCACACAAAGTTTTGTACACACGTGTGATTGTAAATTTCCTTTTTGAGAAAAATATGTGGCCTTAGAAAAACAATCCTAATGTATTCACCCTAAAGTTCATGCAATTCTATCAGGTGAATTGATTTTAATTGGAAAGGTGAGATCCAATACAAGACACGGGTGGCTTCGCAAACACCACTTAAAAGAAGAAACACTCAAAAGATTTTCTAAGAATATTAGAGTGTAAAGAGAATTTTTTTTTTTTTTTTGGTGGGTGATGAATTTGAGATATTGTACAAGTAATCATTCACTACACCATTTTTTTTTAAAGCAAGCAAACAAACAAACTATCCTAGGGCTCATCACAAGCCTAAATGCAATTTTTTTTTTCAAAATGATCAAGAAAAGATGAGACTACGCTAGGTAGAGTGATGCCATGATCTTCACCATACTTTGCTCCCAATCTACCAACTTGGGTCACGCTCCTCCTGTCGCCGAGGCGTCGAGTTCCTGCAACCAATGAATAGAGAAAGAAGACAGGATTAGATAGAAATATCACTAATGCAAGAATGAAAAATGTGTTTGATTAATTTATACATTGTAGCATACACTTATGACATCAATTTTAAAACAAAATCAAATGTGAGTACGAGTGTCGAACTTGAGGAGGCGTGGAATCGGATCAATTAGTCTCTTAATGTCACAAAACATTTTATTTCATTTGCTTGCGTGAAAAGAGAGAAAAAGAGAGAAAATAGGATTAGAAATATGAAATTGAATGGGGATCACTAACTATGCATGAAACCAAAATATGATGAATCATGATAATATATTGCGTAAGTGAAATCATTTTACAATAATGCTAGATGAATGCTTAAAGAAACATGAACATTAAACTAAAGCTTAAATGCACAAAATGGAGAGGCAAGGCAGTTACGGCGGTGGAGGGACTTCCACCGGTAGGCTGGCAATCTTCGAGATGGTACTTGCAACTCTATGGGAATGGAAATACACTTGGTAGTAGATGTTGAGAGATGCCTTGCAATGGAGGTCCATAAGGCTATTTATAATGGAGGAGAGGTGTCCAAAATAGGTATCGCACCATTAGCGACAGCAAGGACATCATTGTAGCCCCGTTGTAAGCGTTGCTGTTGCCCAGCTCACCCACTCGCTGTCATCCGTGCATGCACAGGTGTCGTCGCACGACTGTCGTCAAATGAGAGCTGCAGATCGCCATAGGATGGTCGGGATCACACGTAAGCATGCGCTTCAAATCACGCGCATATGATCAGGAATCAGAGTAAGAGTCAGATCGTGCGTGGATGAATCATGCACTTCCGGAGGTGCCACGTACCCATTATCCCCGCCGTTTGATCGCAATCGAGTGGCTCTTATTGATCAAGGTGTGCAGTTGCATGGATTGAGAAACGCAGCGGGTTTCGAACTTGCCCCTCTATGCGTGGGTCGAGGGTGCTAAACGCTGTGCCATCCACGCAAATTATCATGTTGATGGTTTTGGGTCCCGCGACGTCAACCATTGGATGGAGATCCTGCAGTGGAGGGCGAAGCGCGATGTGGCTCAATGTGGTGAGTCCAGTGAAGATCGAACGGTGGTGGCCGCACAATGAAGAATTGAGCAGTGGATGGTGGTGCACGATGGAGGGCGGAGCGGGCACCACGTGGCTAGTTTTGGGCTATTGATCGTTAGATCAACGGCTAAAACTTCTTTGGCTCACTGAGAGAGCTACGGAGGTCAGATTAAGGTGATTTTGAGTCCGTTGGATTCCGTTCGTCGATTCGGATCCATCTATATGGTTCGATTGCTTATCTAAGGCTAGTTTCAATATGCATTTGTACAACAGACCATTAAATCTTAATTCTAAGCAATCTTAACATAAAATAATGCAGAGTGTAACAATGCTCCCAAACCCACTATATCATGATATTAATTGGCATGTGCCCTCGAAATTGACTTTAATTGATATAATTAACACTAATAATTATAGAGTCATCATAGGACAGCATCGCGGTGAGGATCTACTTCCTGAATGTGGTGAGAGGATGGCTATGGGATGCTCCATGAAGGAGGGTGAGAAGCAGGAAAATATTTTACTTTTCTACTCTAAGGAGCATCACGAAATTGGGACCAGTGACGTAGAGCTTTCGAGGAGGTGAGGGAAGAAGTGGAAGAGATGGTTTGCAAATGGGGGTGAAGGGGGGGCATTTATAGGGTGAAGGAGGCCTTTATCAAATCATTTGGCACCCAAGGCAGTGAAGGCAATGTGCAAAACATGCCTCCACGTGCACCGAACACGTGCATAGCTACGCATCCACCTGGCCACAGTGCGCTACACATGCGCACTCATGTAGCATCGCGCTATCATAGATAGAAGCTCCTACAGCTGTCCATTCAAGATCGAAGGGTTGTGATCGTGTGCCTCGGCACCGTCAAATTGCGCAAGACCTGTGTATGATTGCGTGTCTCATGATTCCTCCATCCATCATGCCACGTGGCATGTTCGTGAGCTCTTAATCACCATCGGATGGTCCAGATCGTGCCCCTTGCGCATGACAAGGTTGAGAAGCCAGTGCTAGGGAGACATGGCTCAATCCCCTCCGTTTACGGCTGATCAGATGGTTCTAATTTCAATTGAGCAGCATTGTGGGGAGCGGAGGATTGGGAATCGAACTTGCACCCTTTGTTGCGCGATAGAGCCTTAACCACTAGGCTATGGGCATGGGATGGTTGCATTTTTGTTTTAAAGCCCATGCGCTCTTAACCGTAGGATGCAAACACGATGGTGGAGATTGATTTCCTGGACAAAGTGGGACTGTTGCGGATGCCCATGGGCAGTGGAGATGGCACCACGTGGTGCCATCTAGACCATCTAACTTTAGATGCTTGTAGGTGGCACCACGAACATTGGATTGAGTTGATTTTCACACCGTTGGGTTGTAATTGTTGATCCGAACCCATCTGTGTAGTTCGATTTTTCATTTAAAGTTTCAAGTTGCGTCACCTTTCCCTTTGGTCGTTGATCTTTCTTGGACTACATATAATGCTACGAGATTTTGAACAAGGCGATTTCAGAGGCGTTAGACTCTGATCGTTGCCCTGATTAGATCTGTATGCTTGGGTCTTCAATCCGAGGCCTAAAAATAAATCTTCTCTCCTAGCCACAAAAAGAAGTGAATTAACCTGTAATTTATACATTTATTTAAATGCAGAATAATGCATATTATGCAATATTTATAATGTCAAATGCAATGTTAAGCTTAGGAACTCGCACAAATAGACATTTTATCTTAAATAAATGTGTATTTATCATACTCTCATGTATATCTTTTGCTAGTCTCTAACAAAATTAAACTAAATGCTATGCAGTAGGCAAAATTTCTTGATTAAAACTAGAAAAATTCATCTAAGGACCTGATTACAAAAACTCAATAACACATAGGTGCCTGCCAAAATGCAAACTGCCCATGTCCTTGCCTTATTTTTAAAAGGGAAGGTACATTTTTTATGTTTTTTCTTTTTTTTCTACGTTTTTTGGATTTTTGAGTTTTAAGTTTTAGGGCAGTTTTCTACAGCTACCTAACTCACCAAAGACTAAAAGAGAATTTTAAATTTTAAGCATCTCGTGAAAAGTGATAAACTCACTAAGTGGCATTTAAAACGGACTTCAGGTTTTTACAACCCTAAGTGACTTAAAAGTTTCTGCTTAAAGGTTTATCTTTCCTATTGGTAGCTTTCTCTCTACTTTTAATTTCTTTTGGAGTCAACATAAGGGAGAACCTAGTATATATCTCCCCGATTTATTCTACTTGCCCACTTCTTCCCTAAGTGTTTAGGAATTATTTATGCCTTTTGTGAATTGGGCTCTAGACAAACGGCCAATGGAGCATCCAACCCACGGCAACTTGCCAGCCATATTCATGCGATGAAGTGTGACATATTTTTTTTTATTTTTTCTTTTTTTTTACTTTTCTTTTTTAGTATTATTATGTTTTTTGAGTAGGTGGCTTCCCTAATTTAAGATTTACCTAAAGGAAGTAGAAAGAGAATGGTCTTGTGACTAAGTTTTGGACAACCAGCTAATGGGGTGTCAAACCCATGATAATTTGTCAGCCATACCATCCTAAAAAGTTCATTAGCTGCATAATTTCTATTAAAATCGTCGAGAAGTGAGTCAGTGCAAATATTGTGTAGATACTTTAGACTCAGAGTCCCCTTAAATCAGATGGTGGGTTGATAAGCCGTGTACTTACCGCCCCAATTTATTAGCCAAATTAAAATAAAATTAACATGGTAAGGACTCAAAAAATAGGTCCACATTTTAGTGGATTCCCGAGCTGATTAAGCTCGAAGACCTGAATAGTCTAAGTGTTCAATTCCTATCGTATCATTCCCTAAAGTTAACTCCTAATGCCTAAGTTCTCTTCTTCTAATTCTATTTTTTTCTTTACCTTTTTTTAAATAAAATAAAAGAAATTCTATGGAGCTAACAAAATATTTTCAGGATTAAGTATCCACCCTCCCATGCCTAATCGATGCAATGTCCTCATTGTAAAAATAAAGACATGAAAAGGGCGGAATAAATAGAATATCACCTGAATTCCATGAAAATTTGGTCGACTTCGTAGAGAAAGTGGAGTATACACACGTGCTAAGTTTAGTACCTTCAGCTAGGCATATTATACAAACAAAGAGAAGAAATTAAGAACTGAGAAGTGTGGGTGAGGATCATAATTAAAAGATTAATCCTCAAACCTGCCAGCAAAAGATGTCCACAGATGTGGACCAGATTGTGATACAGGCCCATGCCCCATGGTTGGGTAGTTCTAAGGTTCTGGATGAAAATTACCTAGAACCGGAGATTGTTGTGCTTGCGGGGCCAGACCTGTGGTTTTGTGGTGTGCAACCCAAGTCTAAAATGGCAAACAATAGGTAGATCTGGTGTAATAGGTTTGGTTGTCCACTTAAGGTTCAACTCAAAAAGATAATCAATTACTCTATACTTGGGTTGCGCATCCTTAGGGAAAATATCATAAGAGTCCTGGTAAAGAGTAAGTGATTTTAGGCCAATAGAAACCCTTAGATTCATTCCCCCAAAATTAGCTTCCTAGATCATAATTTCCAAATTCTTATCCTCAAAGATCAAGTGTTTAGTTTCCAAGGCCTCTAGCATATTATTCACCCCATGTCATTTACCCAAGTCTAAAATTTGTTGCTGAATCAAAATTGACTTGGGTTTAGTGATTTCAAGATCATCATTATATTCTTCGGGGTGTGGTTGAGGAATGGGGCTATTGATTGAATCATCCAATAAATCTGGATTTAAATCCTCCATGTCAACCCCAGTAAGATTAAATTCTTCAATTATAGAGCCATCAAATAGTTCATCAAATTCCTCAGGCCTATTTGTCTCACTAAAATCATTCTTCTTAAGCTCATGTTAGACCACACTTAAAGGTTCTTCACCCTCAGAATCAAAGAATTCTTAATCCTCACTTATATATGTCTCAAAATAATCTATCATTTCTTGGTTCATGGAAACATTTTTCCTCTCCCTGGCTCGAGGATCTTGGGTGAGAAAATGAGTTCATTCTTAATGGGTTGTTTTAAACTAACCTAGTCATCCTCGATCTCATAAAAATTGTCCCCCCCCAACAGGTGCTTGAGCGGGTTCTGACATTGACTCTCCTAAAGATGGTTCATCCTGAGAATCATCCCAAGATTGGACTAGGGCAACCATAAACTTCATCCTCAGTCTTGACAATTTCCCGAGTAAAAACTCACCTGGGCACTTATCCTCAATATCTTGGAGCCAGTCTAATAAAGAACTATTAAGATCGTCAATCATTTTAATCATAAGCTCCAATGCTTCAGTGCATGCTGTTGGTTGGGTTTCCAAAGAATGTATGGTGTTCCTTAAGTTAGCCAACATCTTATCTTGGACCTGAACTGAATGGTTTGGTTCAGGATTGGGTGGGTTTGGGTTTAATCTAGGGGAGTCAAGGAATTGAGGTTCTTGGGACCCTCCTTGATAACAGGTTGTTTCGGGTTGTTCAAAGAAGGGTGGTGACCTATATTCAATATAATCCTGGGGAGGGTTGGTGTTATAGTCATCATATCCTTCTTGATTATAGATCGGGTTGGTTTTTTCATAAGAGAGTGGTGATTTATAATCGATGTAGCTCTGAGAACGATAATAATCATAATCATGATGTTCGGGGTTAGACCCTGGACATTGAGGCCCGAAATTGTATTCTTAATCAAAGTTATCTCAACTAGTGGATGAGTAGTCATAAGTCAGGTCGAAATAATAATCTTGGGGATAAGTTGTGGTAGGAGGGTAGGATTGGAAAAGCGAGTGTGGTCTAGAAGAATACATGGTGGAGTAGGAGGGAAGACAGAAGAGAGAAAGGTGCCTTACAGTACAATCAAACCAAACCTGTCCTTAAGTGGGTAAGCCTAAAGACCTATAGACTTTCAAAACCCACCTTGAGATGAAAGAAATGATTTGGTCTACTTCTATCTGGTCAATCCAACCATTTAGAGGGAGGGATTGGGGAGAAGATTTTTCCTTATCTTACTCCTCTGGTTCTTACCCCCCCAACGGTGGTCGTTTGACACTATTCCCTTAGTTAGACATCAGATGGATCGGTAGAAGCAGATTAATCGAAAAGATCTCAGTTGGAGTCCCAAAGAGCGAGTTAATTCTTAAGGCTAACGTTTACTTAGTTTTAATTAGGCTTGGGATGATTGTGCTCTTGGAATGTGATGGGCCCTTTAGATGTGTTGTGCTCTTAATGATCAGTTAATATGTGTGTTGTGTACAACCATGGTTTTCAAGAAAGATTGTTAATGATGAGGTAGATTTTAAAGCTCAAATCTTACTTAGTAGCTTTTAAGGTTTAATCTTTAGGTACATTTAATCAAAGTTCAGTGGAACACTCTAAGTTTTGAAAACACTGGTGTAGATATATTCCTTTAAAATAAAAAATAATGTAGAGTGCCCGGTCGAACCCTAAAAATCAACCCTAGAAAGCAAGCTATTGAATGAATCACTTTTATCTTAAGTGGTATGGCCCAAACAAATCAATCAATTGGCCTATTACACCACTTAGTTAAGACGCAAGAAAATATTTAACGTATTCAGATTTCTACTCACTTATTTGTGTATTGAGTTAAGGTGTACCGGATCCACAGGTTAGATTTCGGTTAAGTGGTAAAATCAGGAGTGCGCCTTGATGTGTTGGTGTTTATAGTGTGTATTTTTAATTGAATCCCACAATCAAATCATTTTTTTTATATATATATACAGGGGTGAGATGAGTGGAGGTGCAAGCAAGACAAATAATTTATATCCTAGGGTTTATGTAAACACCTAAGTAGATTAGGCCTTGGTTATTTATATGGTGAAAAGTGAAACTAGTTGAGGGAAATGTGGAGGTAAACCTACAAAATCTTTATCCAAACTTTACTGCAATCTTTCGTCTTCAGCTCCTCGATTGGGTTTTTGCAAGACAATGAATTGAAGAAGAAAGATAGGTTAGAAAAATATGTAAGTAATGCGGGAAAGCGCAAGAAATCAAATGAAAATTCGTTGCCTCCCTGGCAACGACACTAAAATGGTCGACGAGAAATAAAGCATGGAAAATATGTGTCGTAGTAGATGTCAAAATCTCGCTACCAAATAAAATTTATAATCGAAGCTCGAGATAAGCCTCGGGTCGAACACGGGGAGACGGACATTTGGTTCATAGAAATCCACTCTTTGATTTATTTTTTTTTGGTGTTTTTTAATGTTTTGTAATTTTTTTGGTATTTTTGTGAGACAGAATATCAAGTCGAAATACTTCTACCTTATCTACTCTACTCTAACAGAATGACGGAGAGAGAGAGAAAGAGAGAGAAAATATCAATATTTATCTAACTAAAGTTTACTACAGATAATCAAGGAAGACATTACAACTACACTAGAAAAGCGATAAAAGATAGAGAGAGGTGAGGAAATCCCCTTCAATAGTTGCTTGGAGAACGACTCACTTTGATGGCACCTAGATGAAGGTGGCGAGAGGCTGGAAGAAGAACAAAGTTGGAGGATGGAGGGTGGGGCAGGACGACACCACAGCAAGGATCTGCTTCTTGAATGTGGTAAGAGGATGGCCACGGGATGCTCCATGAATGGGGTGAGAAGCAGGAAAATATTTTACTTTTCTACTCTAAGGAGCATCCCAGGCTTAGGACTAGCTCCTTAGAGCTTTGGAGGAGGTGAGGGAAAAAGAGGAAGAGATGGTTTACAAATGGAGGTGAAGGGGGGAATTTATAGGGTGAAGGAGGCTTTTGTCAAATCATTTGGCATGCAAGGAAATGAAGGCAACACCTAAAACAAGCCTCCGCGCACACCGCAAACACACACAGCCGCACATCCCTCCGATCACTGCATGCTATGTGGGGGCATTCATGCGGCATCGTGTTGGCACAGATGGAAGCTCCCACAACCGTCCATCCAAGATCGAAGGGTTGTGATCATGTCCCTCCAAGCCTTTAGATCGCGTAAGACCAGCGTATGATCGCAATTCTAGTGATTCCTTCCATCCAGCGTGCCACATGGCACATCTGTGAGCGCTTGATCACCATCTAATGGTCCAGTTCGCATCCCTCACATGCGCTAAGGTTGAGAAGCTAGTACTGGGGTGCCGTGGCTCAATCCTTTCCATCTACGGCTGAACAGATGGTTCTAATTTCAATTGAGCAACACCGAGGGGAGTGGCAGATTGGGGATCGAACTTGCGCCCTTTGTTGCGCAGTCGACCCTTAACCACTGTGCTATGGGCATGAGATGGTCGCATTTTTGTTTTCAGGCTCATGCACTCTCAAGCATTGGATGCAAATCCGACGGTTGAGATTGATCACTCGGAGGAAGAGGGAACATAGCAGATGCGCATGGGCAATCGAGATGGTGCCATGTGGCGCCAATTGGATCGCCTAACTTTAGATGCTTGTAGGTGGCACCATAAACATTAGATTGGGTCAATTTTCACACTGTTAGGCTGCAATTGTCAATCCGAACCCATCCGTGCGGTTGGGTTTTTTGTTTGAAGTTCCGAATTGTGTCACCTTGCCCTTGGCCGTTGATCTTTCTCGAACTACAAATGGTGCTACGGGACTTCGACCATGATGATTTCAGAGGCGTTGGACTCCGATCATCGCCTTGATTAGATTCGTATGATTGGATCGTCAATCCGAGGCCTTGAAATAAATCTCGTTCTCTCTTGGTCATAAAAAGAAGCGAATTAACCTACAATTTATATAATCTATTTTAAATGTAGAATAATGCATGTTATGTAATATTTATAATGTCAAATGCAATGTTAAGTTTAGGAACTCGCATAAATAGACATTTTATCTTGAATAAATGTGCATTTATCAGGGGGTATGATGACTCTACAATTATTAACATTAATTACACTATTTAGAGTCAATTTCAAGGACCTTTGCTCATAAATATAACTATATAGTGGATCTAGGAGCAATGCATCATATAGTACATTCTTTACGTTAAGATTGCTTGAAATTATTGTTTAATGACAAGGTTGTACAAGTGCAAGTGACATAGGTCTCAGACAAGCAATCCAATCGTATGGATGGATCCAGATCGACGATCGCAGCCCAACAACATGAAAATCGCCCCAATATGACCTCTGTAGCTCCTACAACAACCTCAGGAAGTTGTGACCGTTGATCTGATGATCAACTATCCACAATGCGCCATGTGGCACCTGCTCGAGTGTCCATCACACATCAACAGCATCACTTCCTCTCAGCGCATGGCTCACGCGAGATCTCCACTGTACAATCACCATCTGACGATTCTCATCGAGCCACGTCGCCCTCTCCCTCAGCCACACGATCGGACAACGACGGATGAGATCTGACCATCCATGGACACAGCACAGTAGTTGTGCATGTGATCCCTTACACAAGCTGCACTCGTTTGAAACACGATCTGCAGACCTCCCTTCAGCGCACGTGATTAATATTCGGCCATGCAATCTAAATCCAGTGGTAGGGGTGAAGCCACGCCACACGAGTGCTCGAGCGGGCACGAGTTATCTCAGTCGCTCAATGTGTGATGAATGGTAGCGATAGAGCCGTGTCATCAAGGTGTGGATGAGGAGCATAGTTGATGCGTGATGAGCGACAATGATAACACCACGTGGACACACGAATGTAGTGTGCACGATACGTGCGATCGTATGCGCTTGATGTACGATTTGTGAAGCACTCATGGGGCCCCCTCAGCCATTAGATGTAGATCCAATGCCCACTATTCATCCTTTCGAGTGCCAGTGCATGCACGCACGTTGTGCATGCACTACATGTAGCTACACCCGATGCGTGAGATCCACAGTCTTGAATGTGCTGCAGGCCAAATGATTCGCCCACGAAGCCTATAAAAGGCCATGCACACCCCCTTCATGCACATCTCTTCTCCAAGCATTCCACCACCACCAAGAGCTTCAACACAAGTCCCCATAGTCGCCGAGCCGTCGATGGAGCTTCCTCCACCGCCGTGGCTGCCTCGACTCACTTCTAGTTCTTAGCTTTTATTTTGCATTTTATTCAAGTATGTCTCTAGTCTTTATGTTAATGTTTGCAAGAAAATTTTTAAAATTCATAGAAGTAATATTTTCTCTTAGGTTTGATGTTTTTTTCATGCATGTTGAATTCAGCCTCTATTTCCTATGCTTGTGTTGAATAGCTATGCTTTGTGCTTATCTTCGTTGACATATAACTAGAACTCGTATTCTACGTTGGATTTTTACTCTCTCTCCTTTTACGCAAGCAAATAAAATAGAGCATCTTGTTGCAATAAAAGTAAGCGATAAAAGATTTGGTTTCTACTTCCCTGTGTTCGACACTTGGACTCACCCTCCATATTCTTTTAAAATTGATGTTGTAAGCACACGCTACAACAAACGAATTATCTCATCGCATTTTCCAACGTCATGGATCATGCCCTCAAGATCGTCACTCCTGCATTGGATGGCATGTGATCGCACGTGTTCCATTTACCTCGATCCAGTTGTACCATGTAGCTGATTTACTGTCGCCTGATCGCACTACAACTGCTGTGATTGAGTGAGGACCATGTGCGTGGCACACTCTACTCTAGCTTGGAGCAATGTGGCATGATCAGGGTCGCATGATCAAGACGTGTGGTCCAATTTTGATTGGGTGCTGCGGAGAGGATGCTTCAATGGGGCTCAAACTCACAGTGCCTCCTTGAGAGCACCTTCTCCCACCGTTGCGCCAAGTGTGCCTTTGTGTCCAGTAGGAGACTTATGCAAATGCAACAAGGAGTTGATGTGGACTGTTGGATCAAGATCCAATGGTCCTAATTACTCAGTGGAAGCTCCCTTTAAGGATTGAAGGTTGCTGATGCAGGCATGATGTGGCAAGCTTTCGACTGTTGGATGAGGATCCAACAACCAAGATCACATCTCACACGTGCCTTTGGGGCTGAGCGGGGGCTCTTGAGAGGCTCTGGGTAGTTGGGATGGTGCCACATAGTGCCATTCTAGCCGTCCATCATGTTTTCTCTGTAGGGGATGCCACAGATGTCCGATTGAGTCAATCTTCACATCGACGGACTACGATCGTCGACTCAAATTCATCCATGTGGTCGGATCTGTCATTAGAGGTCCTAAATTACATTACCTTGCCCCTTAGCCTTTGACCTATGGCTTGTAAAAGATACTACGGATGTCGGATTAGGGCGATTTTAGAGGTGTCGGACTTCAATCACATTAATGGAAGTATCCAAGTTGAGGAGGGCCTAGTCAGAAGTAATGTTTCCTATTATGTAGGGAATCAATGGGGCTCCCAGGTCTTGCTTCTTGGGGGTATCTTGTTTAGGATTAGTGTACTTGTGTTATCAGACAAGACTACCCTCCTACTGTTTTCAAAATATGCCTTACGCTTTTCCTTATAAGAATTCAGTAGAGATCTAGCGTAGGAGGGAATTAATCCAATAGTCGCAAGGAGTAAAATGATTGTCAGCTTAAAAGTTTGTAACGATATTCCTTCCTCTAATTTCTCCTCCAGCTTTTTTGGTTTGCCCTCACAACAACATACTCTCGATTTAGTCTCTTTGTCCTTTGATCACATTCTTAGTTGGGAGTTTAGATTTCTTATTATGGGTTCTGATAGTATTGACTTGGGGTTGTGTGGGACCCTTCTATCTACTACCATTCGTCAAGGTGATTGTGTTTGCAGTGGCAATGTGCTGTTGGTTTGTGTCTTGGGGAGGGTTGGGAAAAATAGGAGCTCCCAGTTAATATGGTGGACATTTAGTTAGCTCCGAGAGGGATTGGGGTAGCCTGATAGATAGAATGAGCTTGAGCATGCGACTCCCCACCATTACCAAATCCTTGAGGCCTAGCACCTTGGTTCTTCACATTTCTAAAGTTCATTATTGATTGAGATGGTAGAGATCTAGGATGTCGATTGTTTGCACTAAGTTTGAATTGCAAGGTGTCCAGCGAAGTTTTCATTTGTTGCATGAGTTGGAGCATTGACCCTTGCATTTCTATCATCTTTAGGTTCAAATCAGATTGCCCTACAGCTTCTTGGGCATTCCACATGAGCTGATGACCTGATTTAGGGGCAGCTGAGTATATACATGACCCTAACCGATGGATTTTTATGATACATACTTATTGGGTTTAGATTGGGTATGTTTCCCTGATCTTTCCAGGAAAAGTTAAGGTGATTTCTTCAACCAGAATTATAGGAATTCTAGTATGGGTTGGACCTAACATTCTCCTGTACAGCATAAATGTCCTCGTAAGGTGAGGATAAAGAGTAAGAAGGATCAAAAAAACTGGGATTAAAGGCCCCAGTTAGAAACCCATAAGGTTCCGAGAAGTGATGGCTCAAAGGTTGAGATGACTCGAGTTGGTTCACAAACTCCCATCCCATAAGAGCTTGTGAAGAATGCCTCGAGCTCTGGGATTGAGTGGATCTAGAAATATTGGAGTTTCCAGCCATGCACTCTTCCATTCGCTTAGCAACTAGATCCACTTATCTAATTTATTGTAAATCAATTCCATATCAAATGTATGAGAATCTTAAACGTCATTGGCATTTGATCTGGTTTGTTGGGATCAGTTGAAGGTTTCCATAGAGGAGTGGCTTATAGAGTTTTTGCTCGCTTCCTCAAACAAATTGTACAACCTATCTGCGTCTTTGTTGAAGAAATTACCTCTGCAAGAAGTGCCCACGTGATTACGGAGTTGAGGGAGAGGTGGTTGCGGGTCAGCCATGGGATCTGCTTGGCTAAAACTCAACCTATGCCTCCACGAATGGTCTAAAGGTCCTTCCAATCAAGAATTCAGTGACCTCCTTTCAAGCATGCACTGGAAGGAAGTTGGAAGGACAGAAAAAAGAACCCTGCAGCACAAGCAAAAAACCCTATCCTTAAGTAGGGTAGCTTAAAGGCCTGTAAACTCTCAGAACCCATCTTAAGATTGAAAATGATTTAGTCTACTGTCTGGTCAATCCAACCAATTAAAGGAAGGAATTGGAGAGAATGTTCTTCCCTTGACTTGCACCTCCAATTCCTTTAATACCCTCCAACTACTGTCGTTTGACGATACTCCCTAGGCTAGACATTAGATGGACCAGTAGGAGCAAATTAATCATAAATAACCTCAATATGAGCCTCAAAGAGTGAGTCAAAACCCTAAGGCCAACATCTACTTAGTTTTAATTAGGCTTAGAATTGTGCTATGCTCTACATTGTGATGGGCCCTTTTAATGGATTATGCCCTTAATGATCAGTTTACAAGTGTATGCGTGCACAACCAGGGGTTTTCAAGCAAGATTTTATGAATGCAATGTCTTTTAAGGTTCAAATCTTGCTTAGTAACTTTTAGGGTTCAAATTTAGGTATATTCAATCAAGTTGAGTGAGGTACACCAGGTATTAAAAGCACAGGTATATGTATATTCCTTTAAAAATCAAAAAGAATATGGAGTGCCTGGTTCAACCCTAAAAATTGAACCTAAAGAGGCAAGCTACTGAATCTATTTTATTTTTAGTGGTGCAACCCAAACAGGTCAAACAGTTGGCTTATTGCACAACTTTAATTAAGGCACACAAAATTAATTAACCTATTATAATTTCTACTCAATTATATGTGTGTGTACTGGTCCCAAAGGTTGGAATCCCGGTTGGGTAACAAAATCAAAAAGGTCGTGTGCCTCAAGTGTGTGGGTGTATATAATGTGTATGTTCAGTTATGTCCCACAATCAAAGATTTTTTTTTGTATATATATATTTTTAGTGGGTGGTGGTGACAAAAAAACAACCAATTCTATCCTAGGGGTTGTGAAAGCACCTAAGTTGATTTTGATTCGAGTTATTAATGTGGCGAAATGAAACTAGTGGGTGGGAAAGTTGGGCACTTACAGATTATCTACTCGTACTTTACTCTGATCTACTGCTTTGGTGCACCTTGGATAGGTACCTATAAGGCAATAATCAGAGAGAAGATTGGTTAGAGAATAAATAAGTGTGAAGGAATACAGAAAAACAAATCAAAGTCAGTTGCCTCCCCGGCAATAATGCCAAAATGATCGACAAGATTTTACGCAAGAAAAATCAAGTTGGGAAAACCCAGTCATTATAGTTGAGAAAATCTACTTATCAACTTAAAATTATTGAGACTCGGTGAGTCCCAGGTCGAATATGGGGAGGCCAACGTTTGATTTCCTAGAGAATATTGCGTTTGCTTTATTTCTTTTTGGTGTTCATATCTTTTGTAATTTTTTTTGGTACTTTAAATAGGGTAGAGGATCAGGTCACTATATCTAGCTAACTAATCTACTTACAAATAATTAAAGAGAAAAAGATGGAGAGAGAGATTGAATAATTCTATCTAAATAATTAAGCAAGCAAAATAAATCTAACTATGAAAGCAGTAAAAGATAGAGGTGAGAAAAATCCACCTCGTCGGCTTTTTGGAGGACGAGAAGCTTGGACAGCACCCTGAATGAAGGTGGTGAGGAGCTGGAGGAAGGAGAATGGAGTCGGACGAAGGAGGATGGGGCAGGGTGACGTCGTAGTGACGATCCACTTTCGGAACAGGGGTGAGAGGATGGCCACGAGCACTCCATAAATAAAGGTGAGAAGCGAGACTAAAAATTATTTTCTAGCTCTAATGGAGCATCCCGAGCTTAGGACAAGCTTGTAGAGCTTTAGAGGGGGTGAGGAGAGACTAGGAAGGCATGCTTTGGCCAAAGGGGTTGCATGGGGTATTTACAGGGTATTTATAGGCTTGTAGAAGATGCTACAAATGTCAGATCGGGGTGATTTTAGAGGTGTTTGACTCTGATCATCGCACTGACCACATTCATACGATTAGATTCTCTATTCAAAGCCCAAAGATGTGTCACCCTCTCCCCTTGCCATTAAAAGGAGATAATTAACGTATAAATTATACATCTATACTAAATGCATGAGGATGCTTGTTATGCAATATTTATAGTACTAGATGCTTCTATAAGCCTAGGAACACGCATAAATAGGAAATTTAAGCTAGATAAATGTGTCTACATCAGCAATTCTCAACTGTTGTGCCAAGGCAAGGGGTGTAGTCCCATAGTCGTATCTTGATCCAACTGTTGAGATCTTCATGTGCGTTGAACATTGAGAGTGCAAAGGTAATGGAGCGAGTGACGTGGCACATTCGTGAACATTTGATGGCAATCCAATGGTCAAGATCTCATGAGAGGCGCACTGCTGGAGGGGCGATGAGGCTTCTTTTTGGCTGTTGGATGGGGATCCAACGGTGGAGATCGTGCGTGGTCTCGCCTTTAGAAATGTGAAGTGCGAGCTGAGGCGACGACGTGACTTTCTCTCAGCCCTTGGTTGAAGATCCAACAGTTGGGATGATGCGAAGAAGATGAACGAGTGGCTGCAGATAGCTAAGATGGCCTATGGTGTCACCATGTGGCGTCACCTAGGTCATCCATCTTTGTTTACTCATAGAGGATGTTATGGAGGTTCGATTGGGACAATTTCAAAAGCGTTGGTCATTGATTTTCACCTTGATCTCATCCGTATAGTTAGATTCTTCATCTAAGGCCCGTTTTTGTATCACCCCCTTATTCTAGGCAATAAAAGAAATAAATTAATAAACAAATTCCTAAAATTATTCTAAGTGCATGAATGTGCTATTATACAATATTTAATGCATCTAATTAGCTTAGGAACATGCATAAATAGGTATTTTCTCATAAATTAGCATATGTCTATCAATCTACCACATGTAAGACCACGACAAGGAGTCGTATGCTTTAGAAAAGTCAACCTTTCATAAAAAAGCCCTCTGCTTAGACAGTGTCCAACCTGACACCAATTCTTAAGCTAGAATAAAGGACTCCTGGAGAGATCGACCCTTCAGGAAAGCAAACTGCACAGGGCTAATGAGCTCTGGAAGAACCTACCTCATGTAGTTTGCCATAATCTTCCCCACAAACAGATAGAAGGAATTAGAAAGGATGATTTGTCTAAAGTCCTCCAAACACTTGCGTCTCTTTCATTGAGTTTTAAGAAATGCATGTTGTAGTATAATCAACAAAAATGATACAACATTTAAAATTTATAAGGTGCTCGAAAGCAAAATTGAGTCCGAGGTCGTTCGCACGGAGCAAATTGAAATTTACAACACTAATCGCATTTAGAAATAATGAGCACAATGAATAAAGCATAAAATGATATTCAATGAATAATTTACTTCAACAATATATTCAAAGATAAATCGAATTGTATCTCAAAAGTTGCTGGGATAAAACGAATACAAAAGGTCTAAAAATGGTGATTTAGATCACCAATTAATCTCCCACACTAAGCACATATCTCAATTCAATTTCTCAACAGTGGTTAGAACCACTTATGTAAATATCCACGTCAACCAATACTTGAATATGTTCTCAAATACTTCCACAATATTAGAGTTCCAAGCTAAAGCCAAGCACCAAACGTCGTAAGGGTGCTACAAACGCCTTAAACATCACAGCCTCAAAATAGGCACAAGGGTGCCAAGCACAAAGAAGCCTGTCTCAGAGATGCCAAGTGTTTGAAAGTGTTGGCACGAATACCGAGGTGCAAAACCTACCCCTACCCTCGAAATTTTTTCCTTTTCCCTTTCTCAGAATTGGGCATAGGTTAGGCAAGTAATCGGGTATAAACAGTACTAGGTCATGAGTCCAAGATTATTGGGTTTGTGAGGTGAGCGAGGAGTGAGGGTTGGCTAAAAGGGTGATTTGGTGGAGTGTGGAGGCAAAGAGGACAAAGGGGGAGACGATGAATAAGCGGTCGAATTGGGTTTCTAAATATCTAAACCTAATCTAGGAGGTAAGGGGAATATAGAAGACCTAAGTATTAGACGAAAGGGAAGGATTTGGCGTTGGCTATGATTGGCTAGCACCGAAGAGGGTGAATCCTTTGGTGTGAGGAGTGGCGAGGACAAGGGTAAGCAACTCTTGCTGTGGCGACGAGGAGTGAAGGAAACTGAGGAAGTTCCCTTTACCTATCGTACGTGGTAGAGAGCGAAAAAGGAGATTTGAGGACCTCATCGAAGTCGCAGCGGAGGCAACCGAAAGGAGAGAAGGAAGAAGAGTTTTGTGGCCAAACCGGACTGAGGAGGAGCCTACGCCCTTAGAGATTTCTTATAGAGTTCAGACCGAGTTCAATCAGGAAGAATCGTCGCTAATTCTTCGCGATTTGGCTAGGTTTTCATTTGCGGATTTTTCAAGCTCGCTTGAACTCTTGGCCTTTAGTTGGAGCCCCTAAGTTGGTCTAATGGATTTGGGAACTCCTCTAGATTCATCCCTTCAAATTTGGAGTGGATTGGCTTCGATTTGAGGGAGGAAATCTCCCTTGATTCCTGTTGCAAATGTGTTCCCACCGCCAATGGCAGTGGGACTAAAATGTAAGGAAGATGAGAAAGATAGGGGTCTAAATGCCAGACTTTTGAAAGTTAAGGGTCTGATTGTAAGAAATAGAGATTTTGGAGACTAAATTGCAAACTAGGTTAAGATGGACTATGATTGAGCTCAAATTTTGGTACTAATATAATTTAGACCCAAGAAATATAATGGTGAACTTGGATTTGAGTTTTGACTGCATTTGATCAGGCAATTTGCATAGAAGCCCAAATCATGGCAAAATCCCAACTGAAACTCTGTTCTTGGTCAAAATAAGTTTAGATGGTCAAACCACGGGATCAAACCTCTTAGAATATTTTTCTATGAATTTTAAGAGGTTTAGATGAATTTTATCCTGACCAAAACCTCTTTAATTTAAGAGGGTTAATAATTAGGGTTTTATGTTCTTTTTCGATTCTCGAGATGCATGAAACCTTGTTTCTGTCAATGTTGATCCACTTTTTAGCCTTTAATGCTAAATTGACCTCTAATTAACCTCTAGGTGACCCGTGGTTATTCTGCATTCATTGTGTGATGTTAAAACAAAAAAATTAACCCTAATTTGTTGTTCTCTCCTCAAAACATATCTGAGTGAAATTACGATCCTTAGGCGATCATTCAGGAGCATTTCACTTGATTCCAACTATTTTAAGCTAGTATGGCGAATGTTGGTGTTACCATCATACCCCCATGCCTAACTTTTGCTAGTCCTTAGCAAAATCCTATGGAAAGAATTAGATCTCTAAACCATGTCTCTGATGTTCAAATGCCTGATTGTGCTACCTCTCTAGAAATCAAATAAGAATACCAATAGCAGGCCTGAAGATATTCAAGTATCAACCAAGATTCATACCTGACCAGCTTCAGCCTGGGTTTTCCGTGAAGGTTTCTAAGGCCCACAAAAATTGCTCAAAGGTTTGTCGACCCCAACAATTAAACACCCATGCATATAATGTATCAAGTCCAGATTTCATTTGCCAGTGCATTTTGGTAGGAGAGAGATAGAGAAGGATTTTTCTTTTCATTCTGAGAGTTTTCTCTCTTTTCTTTTTAGATTTCCCTAAACCCAGCCTCGAATTGGCCCTAAACACGATCTGTATCGGATTCTTTATCCCCATCATCAATTCTTGAAGGGTCCTTGTAGCTACATTTAGGCCTTGACAATTGGCATTTTGGGATAATCTCACCCATGACACCTAAACCAGCACAAGTTACTTACATGCCCCCGATAGGATATTTAGATTTCCTAAGAGACAAGCATCGAGGAGACGATATGTTCTTACACATTTTCGAGTTGAGTATTTTTCATTCCACCTCTTCACACTGGGAATTCTTCCAATCAATTTGTGTCTTCGAGCTGCTTCTAAGCTAGATCTTCGACCACAGCTTTTTAGAACAGAACACTTTTGGCATTATTTCTTTGTTAAACACATTAAACCAAACTAGTGTGTAGATTTTGGGTGCTAAGGTTATCAAGTCTCGCAATCGAAAGGGCAGGCAACAGTGTCGAATAATCCCTAAGCCTTAGACTTAATACATCAGCCTTGCACTTTCCTCAACATCTTGAGGACTAATCCAGATCATATCAAATACGTGAGTGTTTAAGCTCTAAAACAAGCCCAAGAGGCCTAAGATCAATACTTTTACTAATCTCCTTGTCTCTAGCACTTCAGGTCTTAATCCTTGTTTTCATTTAATCTAGAATTGAAGTAGATCCCATAATCAATTGCTATGACTATTAATTTTTTTTTCTAATTTTTGCTCCTTTTTGACATTTCTTTGTATCTCTTCTTTTCCTCCTTAAGAAAGATTTTCAATCATTTCACAAAATTTTCCGCCTCTTTCTCAATTTTTTTTAATATGTATTTTTTTTTGTGAGAACCTCTAAAAGAATTGAATTTTCATTTGTTTTGCATTTTAACAGCCCCTCATGCCTAAGTTTTGCAATGTCTTTATTGTAAACTAAGTGGGTAGGAATTCAGCTTAGTTCAAGGTTTAGAACATGGTGAAAGGGTGGGTGAAATAGTTGGGATGACTGTTGCATATGATTTCAAGCTTTGATACAAGTATAAAAGGTGGAGTCAGCTGTTCTAAAGTTGAACCTTAAAGTGCAGTAGGAATGTAGCTCAAAAAGATGGTCAGAAGGGTCTTGGATTTTTTGAAAGATGGGTTGCCTCCCGTTAAGTGCTAAATTCAATGCCTTTAGCCAAGAAAAAGGTGGTCAAGGAGAAAGGGTGGTCAAATCGAAGGAATTTTGTAAAACAAGCACCTTAATGAGTAGCTTGGTTGGTCCAACTAGGTGCTTGTTTAATTCAATAAGTTGATGATGCAAAACAAACCTAATCAGCCTAGTGGGTTGATGGATGTGAATCAATAGGTATGGACCCACCAGATACTTTACGACTCAAAAAGATATAGAAATGTAAATCTAGGGTTTGGCTGAATCAGCTCAGCTTGATCAAAGTAGAGGCCCTCAAATGATAATGTAGGAACCCTATTGGTGGGATCAAAGAAGGATAAGATGTGGTTGTCGGTCTAATCAGTATCTGGTGAGCAAGTTTTCACGAGGGAAAAGTTAGTGTTTCAAAGAACTCGTCGTCATAGTCGCAAAAATTGCTACCAAATAAAATTTTTACTAAAGCTCCAAGGGAGTCTTGGGTTTAACACAGGGAGATGAATGTTTGGTTTGAAATCCGCACTTAGATTTTATTTATTTTTTATTATTTTTATATTTTATGATTTTTTTGGTATTTTAATAGGATAAGAGATTAGATAATGAAATCTAATAATCTACTTGCAAAATAAGACAGAGATAGAAAGAGAGAGAAAGAGACAACATCAATGTATATCTCAAATAGTTTGCTACAACTACAGATAAGAAAGCGAAAATTACACTAGAAAGTAGTAATAGATAGATAGAGGTGAGAAGAGTCTCCCTCGACAATCGCTTGGAGAACAACTAGCTCCGATGATGCCTAAAGTGAGGTGGTGAGGAGTGCGACGAACAAGGCGGGAGTCGGAGGACGGAGGGAGAAGGGCGGGGCAAGATGGCATCGCGACAAGGATCTTCTTCCCAAAGTTGGTGAGGGGGCGACTATGGGATGCTCCATGAATGGGGTGAGAGGCAGGAAAATTTAATTTTCTACTTTAAAAGAGCATCCTGGGCTTAGGATAAGCTCTCTCTAGAGCCTTGAAGGTGGTGAGGGAGAGAAAGGAAAAGATGATGAATAATGGGTGGTGAAGGGGTCCTTTTATAATGGAGGGAACATTTCGTGTATAGGGCATTTAGTAACATCAAAGGCGTTGCTAAAGCTTCACCCTAAATGTTGTTAAAGGGCCTACTGATGCTTGCACACATGCGTGCAGTGTGCGTGCTCTGCTGGTGTTGGCGAGGTCGGTTGGCAGTTGTTGGATCGAAAGCAGATGGCTGAGATGGTGTAGGGATCATGCGCTTAGATCGCACACTCGATGGCACATCAGATCGGCCATCGGTCAGCGCGTAGTCGTGCGCGTACAGATCACGCAGGTTTGATCATGCCATGTCGTCGCCCTCTCTGCCACTTGATGACCATCCAACGGACGCAATCGAATTGCGTTTGCTCTCGTGAAATCAGGTGTTGTGAGCAGTTTCGAGTGGTGTCGGAATGAAGGCGCTCTCCAATGTGCTACGACAGTATATGGTCGAGCAGATGGAATCGTGTGCACATGCGCTCGACCGTTGGATCTCGATCCAACAGTCATGATCTCATCTCTACGTTCTCCTTCAGCTCATGAGGCATGGTCGAGGATGGATCTCAGCCATTGGATTAGGATCCAATGGTTGGGATTTCTCTTTGAGGCAAGGCAGAGGCAACAGCCGATCTTAGGCAACTATGATGGTGCCATGTGGCGCCATCATGGTAGTCCATCTTTGCTTTGTAGGTGGCACCACAAACATTGGATTGGGTTGATTTTCACATCGTTGGGCTGCGATCATCGATCCGGGTGGTTGGATTTATCGTTTGAAGCTTTGAATTGCGTCACCTAGCCCCTTGGCCGTTGATTTTCCTCAGACTGCATAAGGTGTTACAGGATTTCGATCAAGACGATTTCGGAGGCGTTGGACTCCAATCGTCATCTTGATTAGATCCGTACGATCGGATCGTCAATCCAAGGCCCTGAAATTAATCTCCTTCAAATGAGCTAGTTGAGGCAAGGCAGAGGCAACGGCCGATCGTCAATCCTAGGCTAGTCCTCTTTCAAATGAGCTTAATTCAGAAAGTCCAATCAACCTTACTCCGATCAACATGAAATTTTGTACTTGCACATATAAAAATAGACACATCCAGATACCTATACAATTATAGGAAAACTTGCATAAAATCCCAAAAGTATGCATTATTTACAGAATGACCTAAAATGCCTAATTTGATCTAACTAAATGCAATCTAACCTAAATTACCCTTAGACCAGTATTAGTTAGGAATTAATTAACATAAATAATTATGAACATATCAACCATGTCACGTATAGGGATGGATCATCAACAACCTGCTCCCCCTTCTAGAGAGAGGAGATATGGTTAAGCCTTCTTCCAAAGCTAGTTGAGGCATGAAAAAACCTTGTGTTGGCATCACCCTCCTTCAACCAAAGCTGTCTCGATTTTTCCCTCCAATCAATCTCCCTCTTAAGGTCCTCACAAGCCACCACCCACTGGCATCTCTTCCTATCCTCCATCTCAGCCAGAGAAAGAGGCAAGTTCACTTCCTTAACATCAAGAGTCCACACTCTCTCCAAGGCCTCCTACCTAGCCTTCCCCTCTCACCTCTGACCTTCTTCCTATAATCAAGGAGCAAAAAGTGTAACCTTTGAAGCTTTTAGATCGTTGAAGACACCATGCGAACTTTTAGAAAATGTCCTAGTGAGAGTGGAGGACTTCTTTCCCATCAAGTTTTTGATATTGGATACTGACCTATCCAACATGCCCACCATACCTTTAAGTATCTTAGGGCATCCCTTTTTGGCTATGGCCAATGCATCCATTAATTGCAAATCAGGGGCACTCAAGATGGGCTTCGAAAATTGGAAAATCCAACTGAATGTATCTAATGCCTATAAACAACCTGGATTGGAAGATTGTTCCCAAATCGGGGTGATATATGAAATTGTAGAGGAGATGACACTAGCTCATTTGTGAATGACCCCTCCAAATGGTCATTTCTAAGGACTATACCCCGAATCTTGAAGAAGGAAAGGGAGATATGCCAAAATTAGAAGAGCTGTTAGGTATCAAAGTCGAGTCCCTCTCCCCGCCATGGACAATCAAGGTAGACTGATGTAAACACATCTATTTGGGTTAAAATGCCTATTCATGCATGTTCCTAGGCTTAGATTTGCATTTTATGTTATAAATATTACATAGCATGCCTCATTCTGTATTTAGAGTAGTTGTATATAATTTAGGTTAATTGCATCTTTTTATGGTCAAGAGAGAAGGATATTTATTTCGGAGCCTTGGATTGACGATCCAACTGTACGGATCTGATCAAGACGACGATCGGAGCCCAACTCCTCTGAAATCGCCTCGATCGGAGCCCCGTAGCACCATATACAGTCCGAAGAAGATCTACGACCAAAGGACTAGGTGGCATAATTCGAAGCTTCAAATGACAAATCTGACCACATGGATGGATTTGGGTCGACGATTGTAGCCCAACGGTGTGAAAATCGACTCAATTCGACCTTTGTAGTAGCCCTTACAACGAAAAGAAGATGGACGACCCAGATTGCGCCACGTGGCGCAACCCAGGCCACCCATGCGCATGCACGCACCACCGCATGCATGCAGCAGCATGGGTGCGCGCATGCATGTGCGGAGGCATACATGCGCATAGTGCAGCGCCAACGCGTGAGTGTGCACGCGCGCAACACAACGTGTAGAGCACGTGCCAATGCAATGGCAGTGTGGGTGCATGGGCTATCTTCAGTGACGTTTGCGGTGGATCTTTAGCGATGCTTACAGCCATCACTAATTATTCACATGCTAGCAAGGCCAGCTGCTCCGCCAGCAGGCATGAGCTGCCTGCAGCGACACTTCCAGCGATGGCCTGGAGGTCACTAATGGTCCCATACCTATTTTTGCCTCTTCTCCTCCACTATAAAAGGACCTACAACCCCTCCCTTCCAAGCCATCTCTACCTACTCTACTCCCACCTACTCCTAAACTCTAGCAAGCCTACCAACTCTCCATTAGAGCTTACTCTCAAGCTCCCAAGGCTCCTATTAGTGTAGCAAACCTCTGCCTCACCAAATATTCCTCCATCTTCCCATCCCCATTCATAGGTCGCCATGAAGCCATCCTCCCACCTCTATTCCGATAGTAGATCATCTCCACCTTCTCATCTCCATTCTGGAGCCACTCCGAAGCTTCCCTCTACCTGACGTCCTCTTGCATCTCACCTCCATCGTCCCGCTCCTCAACTCCTTCGTCCGAGCTTCCGCCAGGCGCCGTCGTCTCGCCGAACAACCACTTCGGGAGATTTCTTCTCACCTCCATCTATTTTTATGCTTTCGTAGATTATTGTAATTGACATTCATGAAATATATCATATTTGTTTCATATCTCTTGTGATTTATTCTGCTTATCTTCTTTCAAAAACATAAAAAAAATAACAAAACCCTAAAATACCAAAAACAAAGAAAATGAAACGCGATTTTCAATTAAAGTAAACGTCGCCTCCCTGTGTTCGACCCGGGACTCCCTTGGAGTTTAGGTATAAATTTTATTTGATCAAGAGTTTTGCAACTACGACAACGGGTTACTCGTAACCCTGATTTCAAACTCGTGAAACACGTGCGATCATAGACCTACTACTAAAGGCGGGGACATCGAACATAATTCCTTTGATTCAAAAAGCTCCCAACTTGGAGCTTAAACCACTTCCAGATACCCTCAAATATGTTTTCCTTGGGCCCAATGATACCCTCTCTATCATCATCTCGACTGTTTTATCTAAGGCGTAGGAGGAAGCATTGATTGAATGCCTAAGACGGCACAAAGAAGCCATGGCTTGGACTATAGTTGACATCAAAGGGGTTGACTCGACTCTTATTGGAAGAGAATTTCCGTCGTTGGTTTAGGAAAATATCGCGTCGTAGCTTGAAAGCAGAAGTAAGTCCAAGGTCGTTCACAGGGAGTAAATATGGAATTCACACACTAGTCGAAATGTAAGGAATAAACGAGCACAATGATTAATCACAATAAAGATATTCAATGAATAATATACTCAAAAATGTATTCAATGATAACAATAATATCTCAAAAGTCAATGGGATAAAAAGAATAGAAAACCCTAAAAGTGGTGATTTGAATCACCAAGTTATTCCCTCAATCAAGTACATATCCCAATGTATCAAACAATTCAATTTTGCTACAGTGGCTTTGAACCACTAACTCTCAATTTCCACATCAACATTATCAAATATGTCCATAGTACCTTCAATGAATATCAAACATCAGCACAAGGGAATCAGAAGCCTTAAACACCCAAGTCTCAGCACAATCCATAGAGCATGAAGAAGCAGCACAAGGCATAACCAACCACCCTCTCGAAATGGCTAAGTATTGGGTGATGGTAGCATGAATCTCGAGGCTACAGTGCAAAAACCCCCTCCAGCTCCTCAGAATCTCTTCCTCTTCTTAATCGGGTTAACGGGTATAAACAGTGTCAAGTAATCAGGTCAGAGCATAGTGTCTAGACTCACTGACATGAATAGTGAATGAGGAGTGAAGGCTTAGGTGAGCGGGGACCTCACCCCCGAGTGTCGAGGCAAATAGGCCTATGTACGAATTCCTTTTATCTGCTGCTCTTAGTTTGGTGCCCACGATGTGGGACTAAACAGCAATGTTTTCCTCGCACACGCAGCAAAGGCTTGAAGCTCGAATTGGACCTGCTGTCGAGGTTCACTGCTCGATTGAAGATGCAGAAGCCCTCGCGAGGTAAGGCTGCTTCAATTGAAGGTGGCAACGATGGTGATGATGGCTAGAAGGTGGCAAACGAAGGTGGAGATTTGGAGCTTGCTGGTGAACACCTGTGATGCACAAGAACGGCCTTTCAGCTTAATTAATAAGTTTAGGAGACTTGCCGTCAAATGAGGAAGTTAATGCAGTGGTGGCGAGAAGATTGAAGGCATGTGAGTGCAGTCGGTGTCAGGGAAGACGTCAGAGGTATGGGTTGTTCAGTGGAGTCGTGGAGTGGTTGCTTCGCATAATAGGTTTAGGGCTTTTGAAGGTGAGGGTGTGGCGAAGCTTTTGGGAGTGGCGGTGTGGCCTTTGGGGCTGTGTAGTGGCATAGCAACGACGTCGGAGGTGTGGCTGGAGACGAGGAAGAAGTTGAAGAAGGAGAGATTGAGGGCTAACCTAAATTCTAAACGCCAAAAACTGACCTAGAGACTAAGAGGGAGAGAGAGAACCACTTTACTAGAAGAAATGGGTAGAAAATCCACAGTGGCTTGCTTCGCCAACGCCATGGATGATGAAGACTCCGATAGTGAGAGGCGGCGACAACGAAGGGGGAGATGGCGCTAGCTAATGTGCACTAGGCGCGGAAGACTTCTGGGAAGATCGTGGGTTGTCCAATTTGTCCATTGGACAGCCAGAGGACAAAGATTGAGAAGAGTCATTGGAGTCGCTGTCGGAGGTATCCAAAGAGAGAAGGAAGAGTTATTTTGAGGCCTAACTGGATTGAGGAAGATGCTAGAAGATAGGGAGGTTTATATAGAAGAGGATAAGGTCTCAATTTGCACGAAATCGGTACAAAATCCTCACAAAAATTGTAAGGAAAACCCACTGAATTTCGAGAGTTCACCTGAGCTCTTCGCTTCTGATTAGGATCTGAAATTGCATTCAAATGGTAGGGGACCTTATGATGATCATCTAGTCCAATTTTGAAGGTGTTTCGTTGATAATTCAAGGAGAGATCCTTGATTGAACTCAGTGCGGTCGTGGGAAGATCCTGTTTAGACCTTCAATGGCAGTAGGGGCCTTTTTGAAAGAACAACGAGATAGTTATGGTCCTATTGCATAAACTCGAAACATAGGGGCTTGAGTGCAAGAAATAGAGATTTCAAGGACTAAATTGCAAATGAGGTCAAGATAGACTCTGATTGGGCCCAAATTTTGGTATTAACTTAATTTGAACCTAAGGAATCTGATGGTGAACTTGGATTTGAGTTTTGACCACATTTGATTGGATAATTTGCACAAAATCCCAAATCAAGGTAAAATCTCGTCTGAAATGCTATTCTAGGTCAAAATAGGTTCAGATGGTTAAACCAAAGGTATCAAACCTCTTAGAATATTTTTCTGTGAATTTTAGGAGGTTTAGAATAATTTTATCCTGACCAAAACCTCTTCAACTTAAGTGGGATTGATAATTAGGGTTTTATGTACTATTTTCACCCTCGACATGTGTAAAACCTTATTTTTTCCAGTGTGGATCCACTTTTTGGTCTTTTATGCTCAATTGATCCTTAATTAACCCTTTAATACCCCATGGTTAATCTATATTCGTGATGTGCTGTTAAAACAACAGAACTAACCCTATTTTATTGTCTTCTTCTTAAAACAAATTTGAATGGAATTATTATCCTCAGGCGATCATTTAGGAGTATTTTATCTCTTCATTTTGACTAATTTAAGTTAGTTGTGATGAATGATGGTGTTACCATCAACTTTATGTATGCATCACATTTACACAGATGACTCAGTGAAACCCTTCCGAGATATGCAGAGGCGATTAATCCCCAACTTGCTGGAAGTGGTGAAGAAGGAAATTTTAAAATGGTTGGATGCGGGGATAGTCTACCCCATTTCTGATAGTAAATGGGTCAGTCCTATTCATGTGTTGCCCAAAAAGGTAGGATTCATGGTAGAGACCAATGAAAAAGGGGAGCAAGTCACCAGCCGACCCACAACAGGATGGAGGGTATGTATAAACTACCGTCGCCTAACCACTGCTACCCAGAGAGACCACTTCCCTATGCCATTTATTGATCAGATACTGGAGAGATTGACGAGAAATAAATACTTCTGTTGTCTCGATGGATATTCTGGGTACAATCAGATTGCCGTCTTTCCAGACAACTAGGAGCGCACTACTTTCATGAGTCCTTATAACACATTTGCCTTCCATCGAATGCCATTTGGACTATGGAATGCTTCGAGAACATTTCAACAGTGTATGATGTCCATCTTTTTGGACATGATTTATGAGTTCATTGAGGATTTCATAGATTACTTTTCCATATACGACTCATCATTTGACCGCTATCTCTTGCATTTAGAAAAAGTTCTCACCCGCTACGAAGAGATAGGATTGGTACTCAACTGGGAGAAAAGCCATTTTATGGTTCAGTAGGGCATTGTTATTGGGCATGTAGTGTCTGAGTGAGGTTTAGAAGTAGGTAAGGCTAAGGTTGAGTCCATTTTAAATCTTCCACCACCCACAAATGTCAAGCAGATCCAATCATTCCTAGGCCATGCTGGCTTTTATAGGCACTTCATTAAAGACTTCAGCAAGATTTCTAGGCCACTTTGCTACTTACTGGAGAAGGATACTGCCTTCATTTTTTATACAAAGTGTACTAAGGCCTTCCAAGTCTTGAAAGAGGCCCTCATAACCACGCCTATCCTACAAGCACCTGATTTGACCCTCCCTTTTGAGTTGATGTACGATGCCTCGGATTTTGCCATGGGAGCAATCCTTGGTCAAAGGGTTGATAAAAAGCCTCATGTGCTATACTATGCTAGTAAGACCCATACTGATCCACAACAAAACTACACTATAATAGAAAAGGAACTTCTGGCGGTAGTATTTTCTTTGGAGAAGTTTAGGGCTTACCTTCTGGGATCTAAGGTTATGGTATATATTGATCATTCGACCTTGAAGCATTTGTTTGCTAAGAAGGGCACCAAACCTAGGTTGATTAGATGGATTTTGTTACTGCAAGAGTTCGACCTTGATACCTGAGACAAGAAAGGGGTCGAAAATGTAGTCGTCAATCATTTATCCAAGATCCCAGTTGAGGCCTCAAGCTCGTTAAGAGATATTCATGACACCTTTCCCGATGAAACGGTGATGGTGGTGCAGCCAACAACACCTTGGTATGCTGATATCATCAACTACTTAGTCACTGGAAAAACCCCCAATACGTGGAATACGCATAAGCGAGATAGATTTCTCACTGATACTAAGTATTATCACTGGGAGGACCCCGAGCTCTTTAGAATAGGCCATGACCAGGTCATACGTTGGTGAGTGCCAGAAGAGGAACAATAGAGTGTCTTGAATTTCCGTCACACAGTGCACTGTGGGGGACACTTTAGTACGAAGAAAACTACACGTAAGGTTCTCCAGTCTGGGTTCTGGTGGCCCTCATTTTTCAAAGATGCATACTTATGTGGGGGCATGTCTTCGTTGTCAACAGACTGGAATGATCGAGAAGCGAGATGAGATGCTCCAGCAGCCTATTCTTCCAGTTGAGATATTAGACGCCTGGGGCATAGATTTCATGGGCCCTTTCCCATCATCTCACGGCTATGAATATATCCTCGTGGCAGTGGATTATGTGTCAAAGTGGATAGAGGCTATTCTGACTAGGATCAACGATCACTCCATGGTTTTGACTTTTATAAAGGCCAATATCATTTCCCTATTTGGCTACCCGAGGACGATCATTAGTGATGGGGGTCCTCATTTTAGGAATTCACACTTCACCTGTCTACTCAAAGGTCTTGGTGTCACCCATAAGGTGGCCACCCTGTATAATCCGCAAACGAGTGGACGGGTTGAAGTGTCTAATAGGGAGATCAAACGAATTATGGAGAAAACTGTAAGGCTTGATAGGAAAGATTGGTTGAAGAAACTTGATGATGCACTATGGGCTTATAGAGCTGCTTATAAAACCCCCCTAGGTATGTATCCCTTCCATATAGTGTATAGCAAAGCCTGCCATTTGCCTGTTGAGATTGAGCATAGGGCTTATTGGGTTATTAAGAATGTCAACATGGATCTCGAGAATGCAAGCAAAGTGTGCTTATTCGAACTAAGCTTGAAGAAGTAAGGAACAAGGCTTATGAGACTGCTCAAGGTTATAAAGAGCGCACTAAGGTCTTTCACGATAAACACATCCTCCGAAAAACCTTTGAGCGTAACCAACGAGTCCAACTATTCAATTCTAGACTCAAGCTGTTCCTTGGAAAACTTAAGTCCTCTTGGGATGGGCCATACATTGTTACACAAGTGTTCCCGTATGGTGCAGTTGAGATACAAAATCTCTCATCTGGTGAGACTTTCAAGGTAAATGGCCAACGTTTGAAACCGTATGTCACTCTTTCTAATGGATAGGTATTGGACACCTATAAGTTAGAGGAGCCTTAGCTCCAAAAATTCTACCTCAGGTAATATCTTTCCTTGCTTTTGCTTTCCAATGAGAACATTGTCAGAACTAGGCATGGGAGGTTATAACCTGATGTTGTACATAGCATTTATATATATTTTTGCATGCATGTAGATAGGACTTTTATTGCATCAAAAAAAAAAAAAACAGAGAAAGATGAAAGGGGGACACAAGGATGGAGATGAAATCCTTACGAGACGAAGTGCAAAATTATTTAGGAAGGAAAAAGAGAAGGTAAGCACAAAAAGGAAAGGAAAAATCATGTTAGTCCTAATAGTTGAGTGTGGAACATACCTAAGTTCTAGGCTAGGTGGATGATGAATTATGTCCTGAAGTGCTAAGGAGAACGAGATAAGTGAGGGATATTGGTGGAGCATGTTTTCCATGATGGAAATCAGGGCTTTGGAGAACCCATTGTCGTAGTCACAAAAATCGCTACCAGATAAAATTTATACTGAAACTTGAGGTGAGTTCTGGGTCTAACACAAGGAGGCGAACGTTTGGTTTTGAAATCCGCATTTTTAATTTTATTGTTTTCGTTGTTTTTATCTTTTCAGATTTTTTTTGTATTTTATAAGGCAAGAGATCAGATCGATAATATCTAGCTAATCTACTTGCAAAATAAGAGAGAGAGACACAAAATATCAATATTTAGCTAACCAAAGTTTACTACAAACAATCAAAAAAGAAATTACAACTACAATAGAAAGAGGTAAAAGATAGAGAAAGATGAGAAGAATCTCCCTCGATGGTTACTTGGAGGACGACTCACTCTGACGTTGCCTGGATGAAAGTGGTGGGAAGTTGGAGGAAGGAGAACGACGATAGAGGAAGGAGGACAGGGCAGGACGCCGTTGCGGCAAGAATCTTCTTCCCGAAGGTGGTGAGAATACGACCACGGGATGCTCCATGAATGGGGGTGAGAGGCAAGAAAAAATGCTTGATTTCTACTCTAGAGGAGAATTTCGGGCTTGGGACAAGCTCTCTCTGGAGCCTTAGAGGTGGTGAGGGAGAGAAAGGAAGAGATGAAGAAGAATGGGAGGGGTAAGGGTCCTTTTATAGTGGAGGAGAGGGAACATTTCATGTATAGGGAATTTAGTGACATCAAAGACGCCACTGTAGCCTCGCCATAGACGTCGCTGAAGATTCACACTCGCTGGCGCTTGCACACGCGCTTACGGTGCACGCGCACCGCTGTCATCGCGAGGTTGGATCTCCACCGTCATTCTTTATCGGAGGGCTGTGGATCTCGCGGGCATCATGCTCTTGAAATCGCATTGGATGGCACGTGGGATTGCATGTTCGATCGCGCGTTCCCTCGCAGGCGTATCCGCAACCATCTATGCATCCACGTGGATGTGTGCGCACCGTCGATCGCTGATTGCGTGGTTGAATTTGTGCACTCCTCGCGGGTGAAGCGGATTGAAAGCCGTGGAGGAGTCGAACCTGCACCGTGGGTTTGCAAGTGGCGATCTTGACCAACGTGCTATGGCTGCGGATGGTCGAGGGAGCGTTCTGATGGCTGCGAGCTCTCGACCATTAGATCTCGATCCAACGGTGGAGATCTCATCAAGGGCTTCCCTTTAGAGTTGACGAGCACGACTACGATGGATGTCAACCGTTGGATTGAGATCCAACAGCTAGGATCACTCGGTGGACATGTGCTTGAGATACTGCGATCGATGTTGGGCAGCCGTGATGGCGTCACGTGGCACCATCATGGCCGTCCATCTTCTTTGCTTTCTAGGTGGCACCACAGACGTCGGATTAGGTCGATTTTTACGCCGTGGGGCTACGATCGTCGATCCGGATCCATCCGTTGGGTTGGATTTTGCATCTGAGGTTCAGATTAGCACCACCTTGTCCCTTCACCTTTGATCTTCCTTAGACTGCATAAGGTGCTATGAAACTCTGTTGATGCAAAAAATCTACGCAAAAAGGTTGAGTTTTGAGAACTCATCGTTGTAGTGCGATTTGTGAGGAAATCCGTCAATAAATAAATTTGTCAAAATTCAAAAGAAATTCTAGGTCGAACATAGGGAGGCTACGTCGATTTGAAATTCGCGATTTTTTTTTTTGTAATTTTTGTTTAAAAGCGAGATAATTACAATGAATCTAATATTAACACTAAAAGAGAGAGAGAGAAAGAACAAAACACTTTTATAATAAGGATAATGTTTTTACAACTAGAAAGCTAGAAATTTTACAACTAGAAAGCGGTAAATCTAGTCTAGAAGGCTGTAAAGGGAAGGGAGATGAGAAATTATCCTCCTCAACGACTGCTTATAGAACGAGCCGGACGGCAATGCCTAGAAGACGGAGGGCGAAGGTAGAAGATGAAGAATGGAGCGGGAAGAACCGAGGGAGAGGTAGGACATCGTCGTCGTGGAATCCACTTCCGGAACAGGGGTGAGAAGATGACAATGGGAGCTCCATGAACAAGGTGAGAAGTGGACAAAATTTTTTATTTTAACTCTAGAGGAGCATCCTAGGTTTGGAACAAGCTTCTTTAGATCTTTGGAGAAGGAGAGAGGTGAGGGAAGGGATGAAAATTTTGAGTGGTAGGGGTCGCCTTTTATAGTTGTAGGGATTGAGGGCAAATAGGTCATTTTATGCTTAAAACATTAATGTCAAGGTCTCTAGTGACAGATTTATTCATCACTAAATCCCTGAACATGGGCTTAGTGCATGCACACCCATCGTGCCTTCTCCTCTCTCGCGTGCTCAACGCTTCACGCATGTTTGCATGCTCTCAGTCATTCGATCGCGAGATCGGATGGCTTAAAAGCCGTGAGATCCTTTATTTGTTAAGCACGTGCTAGTGCGATCACGCGTGCAGGGCACGTCTGATTGCGCCTGCAACGCTCCTTGCATCTCCACGCGCCACGTGACCGCTCCTGCTGCTGCTCATCTTCGATCCAACGGCCGCAGTTGACCGTGCCCATGCCCCGCACTTGATTTGAGGCTCGCGGGGGCTTGAACCCGCACCTCTACCTTTGCATAGCGCCTTCACCCAACACGCCAAGCAGCCTTCTTTGTCATGCGGATGGTTTCATGCTCAGTCAATCTTGGCCGTTGGATCTTCATCCAACGGCCGAGACCTCTCATCGCAAGAGCCTTCAGGAGTCGAGCGAAGGAGTGCTGCTAGGTGCGTATGGTTGGGATGCTGCCACGTGGCACCATCCTAACCGTCCATCTTCATATGCTCGTAGGTGGTGCCACGAATGTCGGATTGGATGGCTTTTCGTGTTGTTGGGCTGCGATCGTCGATCTGAACCCATCCGTGCGGTTGGAATTGTCATCTGAGGTATGGATTTGTACAACCTTGGCCCTTGACCTATGATCTTTCTTAGACTGCATCTGATGTTACAAAAGTCCGATCGGGGTGATCTTGAAGTCGTTGAACTCCAATGCATGATGATCAGATCCGTATGGTTTGATCTTCAATCCAAGGCTCTGATTAAATATTGCCTATCCCTAACCACCAAAAGAGTAAATTACTATAAAATTTATACATCTTGACCTAAGTGCATGATGATGCATGTTATGCAATATTTATAATGCATGATACTTCTACGACACTAATAACATGCATAAATAGACATTTTAGGCTATTCAGATACATACACATCAAACTTCGATCAAGACGATTTCGGAGGAGTTGGGCTTTGATTGTCATCTTGATAAGATCCGTATGGTTAAATCGTCAATTCGAGGCCCTAAAATAGATCTCCTTCTCTCCTGGCCATAAAAGGACATGAATTAACCTAAACTTTATACAAACTATTCTAAATGCAGAATGATGCATGCTATGCAGTATTTATACTATGGAGTACATATCTAAGCCTAGGATTATGCATAAATAGGCATTCTAACCTAAATGGATGAGTATACAACAAATACCAACTTTAGTCCTCCTGGGTCTATTTTAGGGTTTAAATACTTACGTATTTGTTAAGATATGGACCATTCCTCAAGAGGTTAAGGGAGTTGTGAGGCTGATGTATTAAGTCTAAGGCTTAGGGAGTATTCGGCTCCATTGCTTGCCCTTTTGTTTGCAGGACTTGGTAACCAAGGCACCCAAAAATCACACACCAGTCTGGTTCATTGCGCATAATGAAGAATAATGCCAAAAAAAAAAGTGTATGTTCTAAAAATGTTTTCCCAAAAATTTGACTTAGAGCAGCTCGAAGACATAAGTTGATTAGACGAGTTCCCAGCACGGAGAGGAGGAATAAAAAATACTCCCCTGAAGATGCGTTAGAACATACCATCTCCTCGGTTCTTGTCTCCTTGGATATCTAATTAAATATCCTACCGGGGGCACGAAAGCCCTTTATGCTAGTTTAGATGCCATAGGCGCCATTATCTCGAAATGTCGATTGCAATAGTTTGAATTTAGCTACAGAATGCCATGGGAGGCACTATCCCGAACTGTCAAAAGCCAGGGTTCTGGGGTTTGCCATGGGCCATGCTATCCTGAAGCATCGACTGTTAGGGACCCTGTGAGGATTGATGGTAGGGACAAGGAATCCAATACAGATCGTGTTTAGGGCCAATCTGATGTTGGTTTTAGGGGAATTTGAAAAGAATGAGAGAAAACTTTTGAAATAATATCTCTCTCTATCTCTCTTATCAAAAATGCACTGACAAACTGAACCTAGACTTGCTGCATATAAGCACGGGTGCTTTAACTACTGGGGTTAATGAAACTTTGGACAGTTTTTATAGGCCTTAGAAACCTTCGCGACGAACCCAAGGCTGAGGCTGATCAGGTTTGTATCTTGGCTAGTACTTGAGTGCCTTTAGGCCTATTGTTGGTATTTCGATCTAATCTCTAGAGGTGTGGCACGATAAGACATCTTGAAGGTAAAATCTAGCCTGAAGACCTGCTTTGTTTTGTATGATTTTGCTCGGGACTAGTAAAACTTAGGCATGGGGGTATTTAATAGATCCACTTTAGTGGACTAAATTGGAGCCTAAGAATATTGTTATTAGAATAAGAAATTAAATTAAATCATGCGTGATATTGACAAAATTTTGTGAGCTTTAGATTAATCATTTCATGCATTAATTGCATTAATCTTTATATGAAGGGATTAATTGTTCATTTTAGAGAAAGGGCATCACATCAAATCTCAATTTGAGATATCATTGTAATGTTGGGATTTTGTTCTAGCAAAAATAGCAAGGGAATCAATTTTAGAGTGTATCCTTATATGCCTCTCAATCAATTGCATTCCCTTCCTTTTTTATTTTCCCTTGACCCCCTCTCTTTCTTCTTTTGGTCACATGAAATCACGATCATTCCTTATTCTCTTTCTCTCCCTCTCCCTCTCTCCCTGATATTCTCTCTCTAATTCTCCCTCTCTCATTCTTTTATAACAGGCAGGACAAAGGACATGGATGCATCATTTTCTTCCAATAGAGGGGAGAACTCCCTCTTGAAGAGAACCTCTCATCTACCACCGTGTGCCACCACCAGAACCACCACCGCATGCCACCACTAGAACCACCATCGCGAGCCTCGACGACAACCACGACACCGCCATTGCATCCGTGACCGCGTCTCCGACATCACCACCGTGCGTCATCCCCTTCATTGTCTTCTTCCTCCGTGACCACGACCTGCACCTCAGGCTCCTCCTCTTTACCTTCGTGCTTCACAACAAAGAAGCGGCCACCACCACTGCGTGCTCCATCCTCGACAACAGTAGCAACCATCCTCCTCGATCGCACTCTATGCATCCACTACATGCGACCATCTTCAACCAGGATGTTGGGTCGAGTTTGGGTCAACTGCCCCTTGCTTTTCCAGGAGAAGTTAGGGTCATTTCTCCAACCAGGGTTATAGGCATTCGAGTTCGGGTTGGACCTAATATTCTCTTGTATAGCATAAACATCCTCGTAAGGTGAGCATGGGGAGCAAGAAGAATCAGAAAAGTTGGGATTGAAGGCCCCAGTTTGGAACCCATAAGGTTCCGAGAAGTGTTGGCTCGAAGGTCTCTCCCTTGACTTAATACTTCTTTTTCAAATTCCTTTCAACATCTCAGGAAAATAAATCCATATTTACGTAAATACTCGAGAAATTAAGTCCATAAGGACCTGAAAGTCTAGGCAGAAAGATTTTGTTCTGCATTTGTTAACATCAATAAATCCTTAGAATTGAGAATTCTCAATCCCTCCTAACTTAAATTCCAAAATCAACACTGAAACACACTTTTTTTCTGATTTTTTTTGTACAGATAAACTATATATATATATATATATATATATTTGAAAACTTATTCACAATGAATACTACGAGAGAATATGAAAAATACAAATGAAAAGTTTTACTGAAAATCTTAGGTGTTGGCAAAAAAAATAATCAGTGTATGTATACTACCCCCCATGCCTAAATTTTTGCATGTCCTCATTCATGAAAATAAACAGAATTAAAAGAAATGAAAGATAGGAGGTAGAAAAGGGTAGAAATCACCTGGAATTGCTCGTAAATTTTTCGTTCAGCTTATTCCAACACCTATGAAATATGATAAATATGCTATATATAAAAGAAAAGAAAATGCTATTTATAAATACTGAGTTAATGCTGAGTTTAACACCTCCAGCTGGGCAAAAACTCAATCATACATCCTCAATAAGATTGATGACTTCATCAATAGGAGGAGGTTCCTGGGCTAGGAATGGCTTAAGACGTTGGTCATTCACTGTACAAACATGCCCAATCTTTAGATCTAGAATTTGAATCGCCCTGTTAGAGTATGAGCGAATCACAACAAAAGGGCTAGTTCACTTAGACTTCAGCTTGCCCACGAAGAATTTGAGCTTAGAATCAAATAAGCTGACTTGTTGGTTAGGCATGAAAGTTTCTCTCCAGATATGGCAGTCATGAAAGGGCTTAGTCTTATCCTTATAGATCTTTGCATTCTCATAGGCCTCCCACCGAATCTCTTCTAATTCACTGAGCTGGAGCTTCCTTTCATGTCCTCCATGGAGGTCAAAATTACATTTCTGCACTGCCCAAAAGGCATAGTGCTCCAACTTAACTAGAAGGTGATAGGCCTTTCCATACACCATGAGGTATGGTGAGATTCCAAGTGGAGCCTTGTACGTGGTTTGGTATTCCCATAGTGCATCAATCAACCGATCGGACCAATCTTTCCAGTCGAGTCTAATCATCTTTTACATAATGAGTTTAATCTGATGGTTAGAAACTTCAACCTGCCCATTGGTCAGTGAATGATATGGGGTAACAATACAGTGATGTACCCCATACTTTTTCAATAGTGATCGGACATGGGCGTGGATGAAATGACTCCCCCTATTTCTAATTAAAGCATGGGGAACACCAAATCTCGCAAAGATAAATTCCCGAACGAAAGATATAACCATTTTATGATCAGTTTGCCTCACTGGGATAACCTTAACCCACTTCGAGACATAATCCACTATGAGAAGAATGTACTCTAAGCCATGCAAGTTTGGAAATGGGCCCATAAAATCAATGCCCCAAATGTCAAACAACTTCTACAACCAAGATAGGTTGGAGAGGAATCATGTCTCTCCTGGTCATAGAGCCGACCAACTGGCATTTCTTAGAACGTTTGGCAAATTCGTGTGTATCTTTAAAAATGGTCAGTTGAAAGAAACCTAACTGCAAAATCTTTACAGTGATTTTCTGCCAGAAAAATGACCACCACAGGCATCATTATGGCAAAAAGATAACACACTAGAAATCTCACAGTCAGGGATGAACCTCTTAATTATCTGATCAGATCCAATACGGAAAAGCAGGGGGTCGACCCAGAAATAAAATTTGGCTTTGGACAAGAATTTGAGATTCTGGTCCTTGGATAATTCCACAAGTATCCTACCGAAGACAAGATAATTCGTGATATCCACATACCAAGGAAAGTCTGATGAATCTAAAGCCAATAGAGATTCATTCGAAAAACTATCAGATATACGCAGGTGGTGTGTGTGTTTCCGCGAAGGAAAATCATGGTTTTGGAGAACCCATCGTCGTCGTCGTAAAAATTACCACCAAATAAAATTTATACAAAAACTCGATGTGAGTCCTGGGTTGAACACGAGGAGGCAAACATTTGGTTTTGAAATCTGCACTTTCAATTTTATTTGATTTTGGTGTTTTTGTCTTTTATGATTTTTTTGTATTTTTATAAGGCAAGAGATCAGATTGACAAAACTTTATCTAACTAATCTACTTGCAAAATAGGAGGGAGAGAGAGAGAGAAACAATCACATATATTTTCAACATAGAGTTTGCTATAGATAGAAAAGCAGAAACTGTACTAGAAAGCAAATAAAAGATATAGAGAGATGAGAAGAGTCCCCCTCGATAGTCGCTTAGAGGACGACTCACTCTAACATTGCCTCGAATGAAGGTGGGGGAAGCTGGATGAAGGAGAACGACATCGGAGGAAGGACGATGGGGTAGGATGGAGTCGCGGTGATGATTTACTTCTCGAGGGTGGTGAGAGGACGGCCACGGGATGCTTCACAAAGGGGGATGAGAGGCAGGAAAAATGTTTGATTTTCTAATCTAGAGGAGCATCCCGGGCTTGGAATAAGCTCTCTCTAGAGCCTTGGAGTTGGTGAAGGAGAGAAAGGAAGAGATGAAGAAGAATAGGAGGTGTATGGGTCCTTCTATGGTGGAGGAGAAGAGGCAAAATAAAGTCACAATCAATAGCGACCTTTACAATCGTCGCTAAAGCTCCATCGCAAACATCACTGAAGGTCTAGCTTATGCACCTACTGGCACTGCTGGCTCCGCTCTACTCGCACACATTATTTTGCTGCTAGCACGTGCATCACAAGCTCATGCTGCATGCAGCTGTCGCTGCGCTATGCGCTCACTGTTGCTGCGCACAATTGGAGATTTAGGGGGGTTGCAGGTCTTGAACCCACGACCTCTCCTTTGCAATAGGGCTCAAGACCACCACGCTATCCTTTCCTTTGTGTCAAGAAGATGAATTCTTTGCTCTGGCTGGGGATGGTGGCGTGGCCTCTCCATGGCCATTAGATCTTGATCCAACGAACCAAATTTGAAGGGTGAGAGAGAGACAGGTGGTAGCAGCCCTTAGGCGACCTAGATAGCATCACTTGGCGCTATCTAGGTCGTCTATCTTCCTTCCTTTATAGGGGATGCTATAGATGTCACATCGAGATGATTTCCACACTATTAGACTACGATCGTCGTTTCAGATCCATCCATATAGTTAGATTTGTCATTTGACGTTCCGAATTGCACCACCTAACCCATTGACTGTTGATGTTCCTTGGGCTGCATAAGGTGCTACGGAACTCCGATCAAAATGATTTCAAAGGCGTGGACTCTGATCGTTATCTTGATCAGATTCGTACAGTTAGATCGTCAATCCGAGGCCATGAAATTTATCTCCTATCTTGGCCATAAAAGGACACGAATTAACCTGAAGTTTATATAAACTATTCTAGATGCAGAATGATGCATGCTATGCAATATTTATAATATAGAATGCATCTCTAAGCTTAGGAGCATGCATAAATAGGCATTTTATCCTAATAAATGTGTCTACATCATACCCCCATGCCAATCTTTTGTTAGTCCCTAGCAAAATCAAACTAAATGTTATATATAAGAACAAAATTAAGACTTGATTACTCAAGGCATTAGTTGTTTATTAACAAAAGGAAATTTCAACTGGAGTCCTAAACTACGAAGACTCGACAGTTTCCAGGTGTCTGCCAAAATGCAGATCATCCAAGTCCTTACCTAATTTTAAAAGGGAAGATACATTTTTTCCTAATTTTTTTAGATTGTTTAGTTTAGAGTTTTGGGCCAGCTTTCTACAGCTACCCAACCCACCTAAGACTCAAAGAGAACTTCAAGTTCTAAGCATCCTAACATGAAAAAGTGATAGACTTACTAGGCCGCTGTTAAAATGGACTTCAGGTTTCTACAATTCTAAGTGACCTAAAAATTCTACCTCAAGGCTTATCTTTCCGATTGGTAACTTTCTCCCTACTTTTTTTATTTTTTTATGAGGTCAACACAAGGGTGAATCTAGTATATATCTCCTTGATTTATTATACTTTCCCACTTCTTCCCTAAGTGTTTTGAGAATTATTTATGCATTTTTGTAAGTTGGGCTCTGGACAACTGGCCAATGGGCTATTACCCATGACAACTTGCCAGCCATACTCGTGCGGTGAGGTGTGGCTTTTTTTTCTCTATTTTATTTTTTTTTCTTTTTGAGTACATATATTTTTTTCTTTTTTTTCCTAAGTAGGTGGCTTTCTTGACCTAAGATTTATCTAAAGGCAGTAGAAAGAGAATGGTCATGTAGCTGGGCTCTGGACAATCGACCAATGGGCTATTACCCATGACAACTTACCAGCCATACTACCTAATTTTCATAAAAACCACCAAAAAGTGAGTCAATGCAAATAGTGTGTAGATTCTTTAGACTTAAAGTCCCCTCAACTCAAAGGGCAGGTTGATAAGTCGTGTACTTATCACCCCAATTTATTTACCAAATTAAAATAAAATTAACTCAACGAGGACTCGAGACCAAATCCACAGTTTAGTGGACACCCAGGTTGATTAAGGCTGAAGACCTGAAGAGTCTAAGTGTTCAAGTCCTAAAGTACCATTTCCTAAAGGTAACAACTCCTAATGCCTAAGTTCCCTTCTACTGATTCTATTTTTTTTGTATTTTTAAATTTATTTTTTTTTAAGAAAATAGAAGAAATTCAACGGAGCTAACAAAATATTTTCTAGACTAAGTATCCACCCCTCATGCCTAAATGATGCAATGTCCTCATTGTAAAAATAAAGACATGAAAAGGGCGGAATAAACATAATATCACCTGAATTTCATGATAGATCTGGTCAGCTCCATAGAAAGAAAGAAGTATACACGCATGCTAAGTTTAATCCCTTCAGTTAGGCATAATACACAAATAAAGAAAAAATTAAGAATTCATAAGTGCAAGTTAGGATTAGAATTAAAAGATTGATCCTTAAACCCATCAGCAGAAGATGTCCACAGTTGTGGACCAAACTATGATGTAGACCCATGCCCTAGGGTCAAGTGGTTCTAAAGTTCTGGATGAAAATCATCCAAAACCAGAGATCATTATGCTTTCGGGGTCAGGCCTATGACTTTGGGGTATGCGACCCAAGTCTGAAATTCTGGACAAAATAAAGTTTTAAACTAATAGGAGTATTTGTCTAATTGGAATCTGGCTCAAAAAGATAATCCACTATTCTATACTTGGATTGAAAATCCTTAGTATAAAAATTATCATAAGGGTTCTAGTAAAAAGTAGATGGTTTCAAGTCAAGAGGAACCCTTAGATCCAACATTATATTTCCCTCATAATTAGCCTCCTAGATCTTAATTTCTAAATTCCTATCCTCCAAGATCAAGTGTTCGCTTTTCGGGACCTCTAGCATATCATTCACCCCATGTAATTTACCCAAGTCCAAAAATCGTGGCTAAATCAGGATTGACTTGGGTACAATGATCTCAAAAGTATCATAGTGTCCGGTTGGCTTGTTTATGTTTATTATACTTTAAGTTACAGTCGTTATAGTATGTAATAAGACAGCTACCAGATTACTATTGCAAAATTTTTTGTTACTCGAAACAAGGTTTTCCCGAGGTCGAACTCAGGGAGCAACTATGCTTCTAGAAGTCTAATTAAGTTCTCTATTATGTTACAAAAATAAGAGAGAGAGAGAGAGTTCTCTTGGCTTCTTCTTCTTCTCTCTTCCTTTTCTTTCTATCCTCTTTCTTCCAGCTAATCTTTTTCTCTTCTTTTTCCTGCAGAGTCTTCCTTTCTTCTTTCTTTTCTTTTCTTCTTCTGCGGCTATGGTAATCTGTTTCTTCTTCTCTGACTTCTTCTTCAGCCTTCTTCTTCTTTCTGCTTCTTTTCTTCTGTTCTTCTCTTTCTTTCCTTGCTTGCGGCTGTGTCTTCTTTCTTCTTTCTCTTTTCTTCTTTTTCTTCTCTGCTTCCTTCTTCCTTTTCTTCCCTTACAGCTCCTCTTCTTTTCTCTTCTTTCTGTTCTGGCCGCTGCCCTTCCGTCATCTGATGCAGTGGTCAGACGACTTAATTGTAGGTTTGCTACAGTGCCTTCCTTCTCTTGTTCTTCTATTTCTCTCCTTCGCTTCTTCTTCTTCAGCTGCCCTAAGCGGCTAAGGCTTCGGCCACTTCCCTTCTTCTTCTTCTATTCCTGCACGCTCACATAAGGGTTAGAGCAAAACCTACCCCTACCCTTCCCTGCGTCTCTCTCTTTCTCAGATTTCTCTCTTAGGACTGCTCTCCCAGAGCCGAGTAATCGGGTGCGGGTATTGCGCCTGGGACCAGGCCCATCGGCGTGCAGTGGTGGGCGAGGAGTGCGTGGTTTAGGTAATCAGATCCTGCCCAGACCCGCGTGGCGTGAGTGCGGGCGAGGGCGAGAGTGCGCGTGGCGCACCGCGTGAGGGAGAGGGACCTGACCCCTGTGTTCGAAGGCGAAAAGCCTTAGGCACTTTTTCAATTTAAGTGCGGGCGCTTGGCCGCGCACTTCCAAGGTGGGACTAAAGTCCCACCTCCCAAATCGACGCCCGCAAGTAAGCTACCTGTGGCCAATTGCAACAGCCTGCGAGGTCTTCGCCCCAGCTGCAGACCTGGGTGCCTTCGCAAAGGCAACCTGTGTGACCTGGGGCGCGCACCTGGGCTGGAGAGTGCCTGCAACTGCAGGTGAAGCTGCTGCAGCTTGTCTTCAATGGCGGCGAGGGGCACGCACCTGAAATCACACAAACAGCCTCTTGGCCCAGTCAGAATACGGGGGAGGCTTCGCCGGAGTGCGACGAAGACAGTGCGGGGGTAGATGAGGCGCGAGGGCGTGTGTGAAGGTAGCCCTAGGTCAGACTGTGGCCAGAGAGGTGGGTTTGTTCGAGGGGTGGTCGGGTGACGTTTGGTAGTAAATGGAGATGGGGAATCGGTAGAGTGGAGTGTGAGGGAGCTTGTGCGGTGGTTGGCGAGGTGCGAGGGTGTTTGTGGACGTGAGATGGTCTGGCCGGAGAGGGTGATTGGAGGTGGAGAGGATGGTCTGGACAGTGGCGGTCGGGTGGTCGATAGGGCAGTTTAAAAGGGGGAAATGCAAGGGAAATGGAGAGGAAGCTATTTACCTAAGTATTAGACGAAGTGGGAGGGTAGAGCAGCCGGCTCGTATCTGCCAGAGCTGGAGAAGAAGAAGCCCTAGAGGAGGAGTGCAGCGACGAGGAAGCAGGCGGAGGGCACTGGCGGGTACAGCCCGGCGCGGACGATGGAGTAAGGTAAACCCTGCTGCAGGTAGGGCAGCAGAGCGACGAGGAGGAAGAGGAAGTCGCCGGAAGCTTCGGGCCTTCTAACGGAGGAGGAAGGGATGAAAGGGAGGGGGTTTCTCCGTCAAAGAAAAGCTTGCAGAAGCCGGCAAGGTGTGCTGCTTCTTATAAAGGGGTTGGCGCAGAGGGAGGGGCGAGCTGGCGTCGTGCCAGCCTCGCCGGATTAAGGCCAGAGATGACACTCATACCTTCCGCACGTTCACACGGAAGGTATGGTGGTCGACAGAGGGCATGGGCGAGTCCCTGCTAGTGGTAGTGCGGCCGAAGCTAGGTCTTTTGTTTGTTATAGTAATGTCGTTGTGGTACAGATTAAATAGCTATAGTTTGTCGTCATTGCCACTATTACAATTTTACTCAGAAATATTTTTCTTCCGAGGTCGAACTCAGGGAGCTACTAGAATTCTAGAAGTACAATGCGTTTATTACAAAAATAAGAGAGAGAGAGAGAGGTAGAGGTAGATTTTGTTTCTTGGCTTTTTCTTCTTCTCTTCTTTCTCTCTTTGCTTGTCTTCTTCTTCTCTTCTTTATCTTCTTTATCTTCTTTTCTTTTCTTCTTCTTCTTTCTTCCTTCTTCTTTCTGCTTTCAGCTGCGGTACCTTTTCTTTTCTTTTTCTTCTTCTTTGCTTTGCTGCAGAGCTTCATCCATTATCTGATTTCTCAATCAGACGGCTTAAGTGGTGTCTGCTACAGTGCTTCCTTTGTGCTTCTTCTTCTTCTTCCTTCTTCTCTCAGTCTTCTCCTTCTTCCTGCGGTCTTCTCCTTCTTCCTTCTTCCTTGGCCTTGGTCTTCTCCTTCTTCCTTCTTCTTCTTCTTCTTCTTCTTCTTTCGCACCCTGTCCCTACACAAAGAGCAAAACCTACCCTGTCCCTCTACCCGCACATCTCTCTCTCTCTGCAAATCACTCACAGGATGCTCTCCCAGAGCCACAGGTAATCGGGTCAGGTTTCGTGCCCGTGACCAAGCGCACCGGTGTGTGGGTGATGCGCGAGGTGTGCTCAGATAGGGTCGGGTCGGGTCCGCCGGATCTGCGTGGTGAGCTCGCGGACCAGGCGGGTGAGTGGGTGCAGGACCTCACCCCAGTGCTTTCGGAGGCGTTAAGTAGAATTCACAAAAATAATATAAACCATGTGTATGCTTCGTCGCTTACCGATGTGGGACTAAAACCAACTGTTCTCCTTCGCGCGCCCGCAGCAGACCGCAGCTTTGCTTCCTCAGCTGCAAGCTCTATTCACGTCAATTGCTGGGTTAGCTGCCTTCGCACTACCCTCCCGACCTCGCAGCACCTGGAGCCTTGGAGTTCTGAAGCCTGGAGCGTGCGTGGAGCTGCTTCAATGCAGTGTCAATGGCGGCCGGGCGTCGAAAACTGCTAGACACGAAAAGGGCCTCTCGGCCTAATCAGATCAGCGGGGGACCTTCGCCGTGGCACGGCGAAGGTGGTGCGAGGTGCAGCAAGTCGTGAGGTGGCCTAGGCATGCGTGCCTAGGTCGCCCTGTGACCGGAGGTGTGGGTGTGTTCGGGGGAGCGATGAGTGGGTGTAGAGCGGCAGTGGGTGGGCGGAGGTTGTTTAGCATGATGAGGCGGAGGTTATGAGAGGGTCGGCAAGGCGTGTGGGGCGGCGGAGCGATGGGAGCGTCTCGCCGGAGGGTGGCCGGAGACGAAGAAGGTGACGGTGGATAGGAGCGGTCGAGGGTTTAATCGAATGAAAGACAGTGAGGAAAAGAAAGAGGGGGAGATGGGGAATAGTTCTGACCTAGTTACAGGGACGAAGGGGCTGGAGTAGGGCGGCAGTCGTATTGACTGTCGCCGGAGACGAAGATACCCAGAGAGAGGGCGGCGGCGAGGAAGGGAGCAGGAGGACGCACGCTGGGTACGGCACGACGCGAGAAGAGCGGGCGAAGGTGGCTCGACTGCTGGTATTGCAGCAGAGCGACGAGACGGAGGAGGAGGAGCCGCCGGAGCTGGTGGGTTTCTGCCGGAGTGGGAAGAGAGGAAAAATGGGGGTTTCTCCGTCAAGACCGAGCTACCCCCGTTGGCTGGCGACGGCGATCCTTATAAAGGCGAAGGCGGAGGGGTGGGCGCAGGGAGGCGACGTGCCTCCCTCGCCGGAGAATCTTCGGAGTTGCAACCCACACCTTCCGCACATTCACACGGAAGGTGTGGGCGATGGCAGAGGTCATGGCGGTGTCCCTGCGACAGCAGACGTCGCAGGGAACACCCGGTTCAACTAGCAGAGGGCCTCCCTCACCCTGCGCAGCGCCATGCTCCGCGCAAAGTCGCCGGAGCATGGCGCTGCTCAGAGATTTGCAAGGGGGACCTAAGTGCAAAGAATGACAAAGAACCTAGGGGCCAAAATGCGAGGGTTTCGAAAGTTGAGGGTCAAAAAGTAATAGATGAGAACCAAAATGCAAAGTCGGTCAAGAGGGTTTCTTCTTAGGCTCAAGTTTTTATTCATGACTAAATGAGACCTGATGATTCTAATGGTGAATTTTATTTCTAGATCAGACCTTATTTGATCGGCCAATTTACGTAAAAACCCAAAATTAAATCATTAATTGAGCATGGTTCTCAATGTAGGTGAAAATGGGTTCCCAAGGCCAAATTGAAGGTTATAAACCCTAGAGATTATTTTTATATGAATTTTAGAGGATTTATTCAATTTTTTCTTTGCCTCGAACCTCGTGAATTGAAGTGGGTTTGTTCTGAGGTAACAGAATGTCATTTAATTCCTTGGAGTTGTTGTAGCCCTTGTTGAATCAAATCATCTCACTTTCCTTCTTATTAGGTTAGTTTGACCTATGTTTGGACCCTGAGTTACCCTATTTATTGATTGTGTTGGTGAAATTACATTTTTACCCCTTATAACTTGTTTTCTTTACAAACTCAGAATTCTCTGAGTCAAGCCTTTCTATGAGTTATGTAGGAGCTTTTTCTCGCATATCTAGGTTAGATTGTGCTAGTTAAGGTTCATGATGAGGTTCTCATCACCTACAATGGAGGACGTCGCAGGGAACCCTGCTTCTGCTTTACACGACGGTAACCCTGCTCTGCGTGGCGCCATGCTACGTGCAAGGTCGCCGGAGTATGGCGCTGCACAGAAGTTGTAGGGAGGACCGTTCTGCAAAGAATGATGAAAAGCTGAGGTCCTAAATGTAATGGTTTCAAAAGATAAGGGTCAAAAAGTAAATGAAGAGGACCAAATTGTAAAGTCGGTGAAGGAGGTCTCTTCTTAGGCTCAAGTTTTTATACAAGACCAATTTGAACCTAAGGATTTTAATGGTGAATTTTAATTCTAGGTTGGGCCATGTTTGACCGGCCAATTTGCGCAAAAATCCAAATTAAGTTATTAATTGGGCATGGTTCTCTTTTTAGGTCAAAATAGGTTTCTAAGGATAAATTGAAGGTTCTAAACCCTAGAGAATATTTTTATATGAATTTTAAAGGGTTTAGTTGATTTTTATCCTACCTCAAACCTCGTGAATTGAAGTGGGTTTGTTTTAGGGTTACAGAATGTCATTTAATTCCTGGAAGTTGCAATAACCCTTATTTAGATCAAATCATCTCACTTTCTTTCTTGTTAAGCTTGTTTGACCTGTGTTTGGACCCTTAATTACCCTATTTGCAAACTGCATTGGTGAAATTACAGTTTTACCCCTTATGATTTGTTTTATTCTTAAACTCAGAATTCTCTGAGTTAAGCCTTTCTTTGGGTCATGTAGGAGCTTTTTTCTCGCATATCTGGGTTAGATTATGCTAGTTAGGGTTTATGATGAGGTTCTCATCATATCATTATTTAGTTCTTTGGGGTGTGGTTGAGGAATGGGCTTACTGATTAAATCATCCAATAAATCAAGATTTGATTCCTCCATGTCAACCCTAGCGGAATCAAATTCCTCATATATAAGGCCATTAAATGATTGATCAGATTCCTTTGGCCCGTTTGTCTCACTAAAATCATCTTCCTTAAGATCAAGTGAGACTTCACTAAGAGATTTCTCACCTTCATAATCAAAGAATTCATGATCCTCATTTATATATGTCTCAAAATCGTATGTCATTTCTTGGTCCATGGAGACATATTTTTCCTCATTCCTTGGCTTGTGGATCTTAGGTGAAAAAATTTGTTCATCCTCATTGGGTTGCTCTAGACCAACCTGGTCATCCCTGGTCTCACAAAAATTGTCCCCCTCGACAGGTTCCTGAGCGATTTTTTACATTGGCTCTTTTGAATGGGGTTCATCTTGAGAATCATCCCAAGATTGGACTAGGGCAATCTCAAATTTCATCCTCAATTTTGATAATTTCCCAAGTAAAAACTCACCCAGGCCCCTATCCTTAACATCTTGGAGCCAATTAAATAAAAAACTATTAAGCTCATCAATCATTTTGATTATAGGCTCCAATGCTTCAATGCATGGTGTTGGATGAGCTTCTAAAGATTGTATAGTGTTTCTTAAGTTAGCCAACACCCTATCTTGGACTTGGTTCACCTGAACCGAGTGATTTGGTTCACGGTTGGGTGGGTTTGGGTTCAATCTAAGGGAGTCAAGATATTGAGGTTCTAGGAATCCTCTCTGATAATAGGTCATTTCGGGCTGTTCAAAAAATGGTGGTAACCTATGTTCAACATAATCCTAGGGAGGGTAAGAGTTATAATCATCATATCCTTCTTGATTGTAGATCGGGTTAGGTTGATAATCAAAGGGTGGAGATCTATAATCATTGTAAGCGTGAGAAGGATAATAATCATAGTCTTGTTGTCCAGGGTTAGGCCTTGGACATTGAGGTCTGGAATCATATCCCCAATCAAAGTTATCTCGACTAGGAGATGGGTAATCATAAGTCGAGTCGAGATAGTAATCATCTTGAGGATAAGTGGTGGTTGGAGGTTAGGATTGGAATTGTGTGTATGGTGTAGAAGAATACATGGTGAAACAGGAGGGAAAATAGAATAGACAAAGGTGCCTTGCAATACAATCAAGAAAACCTGTCCTTAGGTGAGTAGCCTAAATACCTACAAACTCCCAGAATCCATCTTGAGATGATAGAAATGATTTGGTCTACTTCTATCCGATCAATCCAACCAATTAGAGGGAGGGATTGGGGAGAAGGTTCTTCCTTTGACTTGTGCCTCCAGTTCCTTTGATACCCCCAATTGTGGTTATTTGACGCTACTCCCCTAGCTAGACATCAGATAGACCAGTAGAAGTAGATTAATCGAAAAGAATCTCAGTTGGAGTCCCAAAGAGAGAGTTAATCCTTAAAGCCAACATCTACTCAATTTTAATTAGGCTTGGGATGATTGTACTCTTGGAATGTGATGAGCCCTTTAGATGGGTTGTGCCCTTAATAATCAATTACAATGTGTGTATGTGCACAACCAATGATTTTCAAATAAGGTTTTGATGATGTGTCTTTTAGGGTTTAACCTTGTTTAGTAGCTTTTAGGGTTTAATCTTTAGGTGTATTCAATCAAGTTCAGGAGAACACTCCAAGTTTTGAAATCATAAGTGATGGTATATTCCTTTAAAACTCAAAGATAAGGTGGAGTGGCTGGTTAAACCCTAAAAATCAATCCTATGGGGCAACCTACTGATGAATCACTTTTAATTTGAATGGTGCGGCCTAAATAGTTCAAGCAATTAGCCTGTTGCATCACTTGGTTAAGGCACACGAGAGTGTTTAACCTAATCAAATTTCTACTCACTTATTTGTGTGTTGAGTTAAGGTGTACTGGATCCATAGGTCAGATTCTGGTTAAGTGGTAGAATCAAAGTGATTGTGCACCTTAGGTCGAGAAATTTGTGGGTGTTTAAGTGTGTCACTTTTAGTTTAATCCCACAAAAAGAGAAGCATAATTTTTTTGTATTTTTTAAATTTATACGGATGGGTGAGGTGAGGTGAAGTGATAATCAAATAACCAGGACTAACCTAGGATTTATGCAAGCTCCTAGGTTAATTAGGGTTTGAGTTATTAGTGTGGCAAAGTGAAATCTAGGGTGAGGGTGGTGGGGATACACTTACAAAACCTTCATCTGTAGTTTTCTCTGATCTAATTGCTCTGGCTTGCCTCGGAAGAGTACTTGCAATTACAGTAAGATCAGAGACAAAGTGAGATAAAAGTTAAGTAAGGCGGAAAAACACAAGAAAAACCAAAGGGCGTTGCCTCCCCTGCAATGACGCCAAAATGGTGAGCGTGTTTTCGTGAGGGAAAATCAGGGTTTTGGAGAGCCCATCGTCGTAGTCCCAAAACTCATTACTAAATAAAATTTATACCGAAACTCGATATGAGTCCTGGGTCGAACACGAGGAGGCGAAAATTTGGTTTTGAAATCCGTGCTTTCGATTTTATTTGTTTTTGGTGTTCTTTTCTTTTATGATTTTTTTGTATTTTTATAAGGCAAGAGATCAAATCGACAAAACTTTATCTAACTAATCTACTTGCAAAATAAGGGGGAGAGAGAGAGAGAGAGAAACAATCACATATATTTTCAATATAGAGTTTGCTACAGATAGAAAAGCGAAAACTATACTAGAAAGCAAATAAAAAATAGAGAAAGATGAGAAGAGTCCCCCTCGACGATCGCTTGGAGGACGACTCACTTTGACGGTGCCCCAGACAAAGGTGGTAGGAAGCTGGACAAAGGAGAATGTCGTCAAAGGAAGGAGGACGAGGCGGGACGGCATCGCGGCAAGGATCTACTTCCCGATGGTGGTGAGAGGATGGCCCGGGATGCTCCACAAAGGGGGATGAGAGGCAAGAAAAATGTTTGATTTTCTACTCTAGAGGAGCATCCCGGGCTTGGGACAAGTTCTCTCTAGAGCCTTGGAGGTGGTGAGGGAGAGAAAGGAAGAGATGAAGAAGAATGGGAGGGGTACGGGTCCTTTTATAGTGGAGGAGAAGAGGCAAAATGAAGTCACGGTCAACAGTGACATTTACAATCGTCACTAAAGCTCCACCGCAAACATCACTAAAGGTCCATCTCATGCACCCACTAGTGTTACTAGCTCTGCTTTGCTCGCGCACGCCACTTGCACGTGTGTTGCTGCGCTGCTGGCACGTGTGTTACATGCCCATGCTACACACAGCTGTCGTTGTGCTACGCGCTTGTTGCTACTACGCGCTTCGCCCACTACGCCCTGTTGCTCCACGCAATTGGAGATTTGAGGGTTTGCGAGTCTCGATCCCGTGACCTCTCCTTTGAAATTGGGCTCAAGACCACCACGCTATCCTTGCCTTTATGTCAAGAAGATGAATTCTTTGCTCCGACAGGGGATGGTGGCGTGGCCTCTCCATGGCCATTGAATCTTGATCCAACGGCCATGATCTGATGAGCGTGAAAGAGAGAAAGGTGGCAGTAGCCCTTGGGCAGCCTAGATAGCGTCACTTGGCGTGATCTAGGTCATCTATCTTTCCTTTGTAGGAGCTGCTACAGATGTCGGATTGAGATGATTTCAGTGCTCTTAGATTACGATCGTCGTTCTGGATCCATCCGTACAGTTAGATCTGTCGTTTGACATTCCAAACTACGCCACCTAGCCCCTTGGTCGTTGATCTTCCTTGGATTGCATAAGGTGCTACAAAACTCCGATCAAAACGATTTCAGAGGCGTTGGACTCTGATCGTTGTCTTGATCAGATCCATATGGTCAGATAGTCAATCCGAGGCCCTGAAATAGATCTCCTTCTCTCCTAGCCGAAAAAGGATGTGAATTAACTTAAACTTTATACAAACTATTCTAAGTGCTAAATGATGCATGCTATGTAATATTTATAATATGGAATATATCTCTTAGCTTAGAACATGCATAAATAGGCTTTTTATCTTAAATAAATGTGTCTACATCAGCAAGGAATACAGGATGTGGGCTAGGTCAAGTCGGGATAAATGATCAGCCACTACGTTTTGTGCTCCGACTTTGTCATGGATTTTGATATCAAATTCCTGCAGAAATATCCATCTAATCAAGCGGGGTTTGGCATCCTTCTTTTCCAACAAATGTCGTAGAGCGGAATGATCTTTAAAAACAATGACTTTGGACCCTAACAAATAAGAGCAAAATTTCTCCAGCCCATACACTATGGCTAGCAGTTCCTTCTCAGTGACTGTGTAATTATGCTAAGCCTCATTTGGCGGCTTCTTAGCAGAGTAAATGACAAAAGGATGGAACTCCCGACACTAGTCAAGAATAGGTCCGACAACAAAATCAAAGGCGTCACACATAATCTCAAAATCAAGAGACCAGTCGGGTGGCTGGAGAACAGGAGAATCAGATACAGTGCTTCGCAAAGTCTTGAAAGCATTGAGACACGAGGAATTAAAATCAAATGGGACGTTAGTGACTAGAAGATTCGTCAATGGACGAGCAATTTTCGAGAAATCTTTAATGAATCTTCTGTAAAAGCCAACATGACCCAAGAAATATCTAATTTGTCTGACCGAGCTAAGTGGAGGTAATCGGGTTGACCTCGAGTCCATTAGTAAAGATCCTGTGGCCTAGTACCATGCCTCCCAAGAAAGTACTAGATTAACCTCAATGCACCTCTTCAGGATCTTGGTGAGGTTATCAAGACAAGACTGAAAGTCATCTCTGAAAATGGAGAAATCATCCATGAATACTTCCACAAAGTTCCCTATCATATCTGAAAATATGGCCATCATGCAACGCTGAAAAGTTGCAGGTGTGTTGCATAAGGCAAAAGGCATTCGCTTGAAAGTGAATGTGCCAAAGGGATAGGTGAAAGTGGTCTTGTCTTGATCATCTGAGTTAATCGCAACTTAATTATACCCAGAGTATCCATCCAGAAAATAGAAGAAGCTTCACTTGGCTAGCCTTTCCAAAATTTGATTAATGAAAGGCAAAGGAAAATGATCCTTTTTGGTAGCCGTGTTCAGCTTACGGTAATCAATACAGACCTGCTATGAAGTTGCAATGGGGTTGGGATGGATTCAACTTTTTCATTTTTTATAAGAATCAATCCCACCTTTTTAGGCACGATCTGGATGGAACTCACCCACTGGCTATCAGATATTGGATAAATAATATCAGTATCCGGCTATTTGATGATCTCCTTCTTGACAACCTCCAACATATTCCGACTTAACCGTCTTTGAGGTTGTCTAGAAGGTTTCACCCCCTCATCCATGTATATATGATGAGTACAGTAAGAGGGGCGAATACCATGGGGATCAGAGATGCTCCACCCAATAGCAACCCTATGCACTTGAAGCACAAAAATCAATATGAAGCTTTCTTGGGTAAGCATGAAGAAAAATTTGAAATGCGTAAATCCCCCAACTCCTGTAGAGTTTAAATGAAGAAAGCCTTGGATTCTAAGGTCTGAGGTCAGACCCCAGGTGATCCACTATGTCTCTAAGTTCTTGCTCTGAATGCAGAACTAATTGGATTAAAAGGAAATAGGTCTCCTAGGTGAGCTCGTAAGGCTGTACCCATAGACTTGGTGAACCACGAGTTCACTATTCGGGTTAGAGGCTCAATGATTTGTGGTGGCTAAAGGATACCGGAGATTTACCTTGGAACATAGATGGTTCTCAAGTACAGCGACGAGCTACGAGTTGTCACCGAGTTAAGGTACTTGGATGTACTTGGATCCAACTCAATGCGAAGGTACTCGTAGCTCTAGTCTCAGAGGGTGCCTACATGCGATGTAGAAGGTGCCAGGGTACTTGATATTCATAACTAGAGGCTCGTTAGGTGCCCTCATGTGCGGAAGTCGCTGGGGTACAGAGAGGGTTTGTTTGAGATCTCATCTGACAAAGGATTGAGAAGGCACACCCAGAGACTGCACTCCTAGCGGGAGAATTGGTGAGACCCGACAATTCTGACCAACCCTGCGAGATAATCTGGATTGATCTGTGACTGGACATTGCTGGAGGGGTGTTGAGCCACACTTCTCATCGTTGTGGGTTAGGTAGCTCCAAAGAGGCTCGACTCTCCTAACTAATGCCAGCAATGTTTTTGATACATCGAGAATGAGTATGCCTTTTGCGAGATTACTAGCTCTACTAGCCCCTCCCCTGGCTAGGGACAGACTATCAGGCGAGGATGCAAGGGAAGGATACGTCTCAATCTCCTCTAGTAGAGATGAATGTTTTTCCAGAATCTGACTTCTAAGGTGAGAAAAAGAATAAGACATGATAATAAATTTTTTTCGTCATGTAAATAAATCCTGATAAGAAACGAAAAAGGGTTTGTAGCCAATCTAGTGTGTCAACGAAACTTTGCATCAATTTTGGGTATGGTATAAAGTGATTGCATAGCAATCATGCGACCTAAATTACCTGAATTAAGTTAGATTCTAACATAACTTAGGAATAATGCATGTATAAGTGTTGTAATTCGCATAATAGTTAGTTTGTTAGTCATAGAGATAATATTGCCATTTAATGCATTAAATGAGAGAAGAAATTAATCGCAGATGTTTTGAAGCCGTAGATGACAAATCAGATCGCATAGATCTGATCAGAACGATGACGGGAGTCCAACACTTCCGAAATCGTCTTGATCAGACAACCAGAGCATCATGTACAGTCCATAGAAGAGTAGAAACCACAGAGCCAGAGGACAAAGATCCAAGCCTTAGATGAAAAATCCAACTGCATGGATAGATCCAGATCTACGATCATAGTCCAACGATGCAAAATCAACCCAATCAGAGGCCTACATCACCGGTTACAAAGAAGAGAAGATGGACAGCACGATGGCACCACGTGGCACCATCGCAATCGCCCCTCTTTGCACCCCCAACTCCTGAAGGCACCTTCCCCATGTAGTGTGGGTCATTGGATCTTCATCCAACGGCCAAAAAGCGGCCATGAGGACGCCCCACCCCCATGCCATCAAGGAGAGAAGATCCTCAGCCATTGGATCTTCATCCAATGGTTGAGAGTAGCGACACAAGAAGAGGAAACTCGACACAAACCAGCCCACAGTGCAATGGTGAACGCTAACCCACGCACGAAGGGCGCAGGTTCGAGTGGCGCTGAGCGCGAAATTAGGAAAGCTGGTGGGTGCAGGCGTTATTGACCATCAGATCTCAAGAAGAAGGCATGGATGCGACCACGTGTCCTGAACGAAGCACTCCATGGCAGAACACACTAACAAACATGCGCTTAATGCATGTGGGCTTTGAGAAGGCATTGTGGACAAGAGTTTAAGTCGTCCAATCGTAAGATCAGATAGCTGAGATCTTTAGGTGTGATTCGAATTCGTGAGGGCACCACGAGACTGTGCAGGCGTTGAAGTGCGCGCGAGGAGCGAGCGGGAGCGTTCGATGGAGATTCAAGGCCCCAAAGCATGCCACGTGTCGCCACCAAGTTAAATCCGCACGTGGAATGCATTTTTGAAGGTGTTTTGAGGTCAAATCAGGTTTGTTGATCTCTAGATCGACGGATCTGATTAACCTAAAGTTGCACAATTTTAAAGGCCAAAATACCCTCTTTGCCCTCATTAAAATAATAAAAGAAGGCCTAGAGCCCCCTAGTTGAAGGAGATATCTTCCATCTTCCAGCGATCTCTCTCTTCCACCTTCTTCTAGGGTCTCCCACCTCTCTCTCTGTAACTCCGACTTTCGTCCCGACGCTCTGAAACTGAGGTGTTGTCGCACCTCGCACAAGCATCCCACAAGCGGCGTCATCTCTCTACATCTCTCTCTATCTCTCTGTCTTTCTATCTATCTGCTATCTCTCTATCTCTACTTTTTGCATAGCAATTTCTACTGTGAAAAAAACTCTTTATCAATGCAATGAAATTTGATCTTATGGATATCTGATGCCTCTCTATACATGTATACATATATAAATACCTGTTAGAACTAGTTTTCTAAAGAGCTTCCGTATAAATTGTGATTGTCTTCCTACGAATGACCCGGTATCACCGAATTTTATAAATTTATTTGTCGGCGTGTTTCGAGTTATACTATGACTAAATCATATTTTAAAATGTGATTTACGCTCCGAACAAGTTGGCGCTGTTGCTAGGGAGGCAACGGGAATTTTTTAAGCTTTTTGGTACGTATTTGAGATTTCTAACTTGCTATTTTTTTATTGATTTCGTGTGTGCAGGAAATGAAGAAATTTGGACAAGACACGACAATGGAGAAAGTGCAGGTTCGAATCTCAGGTAAGTATCCATAGGTTAGATTAGTTAGATTTAGAAAAAAAAATCCAAAAATAAAGAATTAGGATATGCCTAAACCTTAGGATTAGTTAGAATTTTCCTGCTTATTAAAAAGAAAATTCTCTTGTTAGTGATTTTCGAGCTGGAAGAACCTCTTAACTTATAAATTCAATTCCCAAATATCCACATATCTAAAAATTCTCAAATCTTTACTGGACGTGAGTTTTGAAGTCAGAAACAACATATCCAAATTTTACGTAAATCAAAGTTATTGAAAAATTTTAAAAATTCACGTACTAATCAATTATCAAAATGGTTATTGTTCCTGATTTTTCAGAGTTTAAAATATCATAAGAATTTTTATACAACTCCGATCGACTTGAAATTTATGGAACTTAATTTCTGAGATAATCAACAATTTAGGAAAAACCTGAAAAAATATTTCTTGCATGTTTGATTACACAAATTATTCAATCAAGAATTGGGGGTCAAAACACGCTACAAAACCCTCAGTACACTTTAAATTAGAAAAAAATAGAAATGTGCATTAAAATTCTTGAAAAGATATTTTCTGAGTGCCTAGCTAGTGGTGCAATAGGACCAATTGATTGTGTTGCTTGGGTCGCAACACTAATCTGATTTTTGGACTTAAAAGAACATCTAGCAACTATCTGTACTTAGGGTTTCATATTAAGGGTAGAGCACACCTGCATTTCCATATTTAAAGGAAATCTATCCAACAATTGGGATTTGTAAAACTCTTGTGTGCCTCTTCAGAATTTTGATTGAAGATATTAACTCAAGTGAACCCTAAAACGCATTAACACAAGCATTTGAATCCTAAACTTCACTTCATCATAAATAAATTGCTTATGAACCCCTTTCCTGTGCACTCACACATTTGAAATCAATCTTATGGGCAAACAACCCCTAACTCCCGTCATATTCCAAAAGCACTTCAAACCCAAGATTATAAAATTGAGTAGATGTGCCCTAGGCAGGACTAATAGTCTTAAGGACTTGAAATTAGATTGAACTAAGGTCAAGACCTTGTCTACTTGGACCCACTAGTGACAAGAAAGGTCGATGTGGTAACCACATCAACCCTTAGTGGTGTCCCGCTGTGCGAGGTGTCCTAGGGAATCCCACCCTTCTGGCCTGCCAAGTAATTCAAGGGTTGATCTAACCTAGTCGTGTTTTGAGGAGCCAGGATCAAGTCTATTTAGGGTTGACACTCTAAGGACCAGTTTGATTACTTATATTGAAAGGGCAGGGTATTCTCTCATCTATCTCCTCTCTCTCATCTATTAACTTCCTTCTAGTACATGGATGCTAAAAGGTCTCTGAACCCTGATTTGGTAACACCTTTAGAGAGTAAACTAAGGAGAAGACCCAATTCTTTTGAATACATTCCAATGGAAGAACTGATTGAGGAGGAAACCATGGACCCATGCTCTTTTGCCTCACACTATTCCTCCTTTTCTCCCTATCCCAACCCTTCCCTTACTTCAACTTCTTCAGGATGGGAGAACTCTCCTCAACACCCGGGACTTGATTGCCTTACCTACACCTCGTATTCCCCAGGTATAGCTAGACCTATCTCGAATCCTACACGAATTGCTGGATATCAAGGATCTCTATAACCTCAAAATACACTCTCTATGCAGGACCAGCACCTGATTGGCATGACCAACTATCTTGACCGGTTTAGCCAAACTCACCTCTCCCTGGATCAGGGATATGCCTCAGAATCCCAATACCTAGGATATCAACCCTATCCTCGAAATCACTTTGCAAATTATCCCAATTCCACCTAAACAACTTCACCTTCTTATTAGGATAACCCTACACCACCCAACCAAGGATATGATTATTACCTTACGTATTCAAATGATAGATATTCTGATTTGACTGAGGTTAGAAATTTTGAAAATTATTATCCTCAGCCTGCTCAAATCCCTGACTATAGCGGTGATTCGAAGATCACCTAATTACTCTAAGTAGTCCAGGGGATGAGAGAAGCTAATAAAAGAAATATAGATAATCTAACAAAACAACTCAATAGAATCCGAAAAGCACAAGGTGATAAAACTGGTCCGAGTATGCTATAAGTTGGTGGTAAGCCACTCAAGGTTGAGGATCCAACCTTAAGTATAACATCTTATCCAATCCCAACCTCTACATACACTGAGCCCACCCACCCGTCCTGTGATTATGCAGAACAGATCCTACTTTGGCCTACAGCTGAACTAATAAATAATTTTGATATCCCAAAAATTGACTTTGACGAGGAAGGCTCACTTGAGGAATTATATCTTGATTTAGGCCTTAAATTGCAACCATTCTATTTTGAGGAGCTAATTCATGGTGGGCTGGAGTATGAGTCTTTTATGTTCAAGGACACACAATTGGAGTACATGGATGATTTGGGAGAATCAAAAGCTAGAAAGATTGGGGATAGTGACACTCCCAGCCAAGCACGGTTGGATGGCTCTAATGTCAACTTGTCTGAGGATTACCATAATCAGATGTGCTTAAATGATTTGATGTCTAGATTTGGCGATACTAATCATTCTAAGATATCCCATATTGAAGCCAAATCTACTTTCACTTCTGTTTCAGCTAATTCGCACCCATCTCTTCCCATTCACCAGAGTCCTGAGGAAAGCCCTAACTCTTATCCCCAACATCTCGAGATTGAACAAAATAGACAATCCCCTTATGAAAAAGATGTTTAAGAAATTACAGAATTACTGGGGATGACTTATCAGGATCTATCTAAGGAAGCAAAGAATTTAGCTGAATCATGGAATCCTGAGGAGTTTGATTTGACTGATGATGAACAAAAAAACATTCCCTTAGAAGATGTAATACTAATCTTAACTTTTGGATAATTAGATAATGATACCCGGAGTTAGGCATAGTTTTCGCTCGCAATTTCTGCCTACAAATTCTTAATGCGAATATTTTGAGAGCCACCACATAAGGTAAATACACAAAGAGTGGGTTCTGATAAAACTAGGACTAAGGTGGATGGTTACGACCACCCTTTATGGAATCCTTGGCTAAAGGAGGGTATTAATGTCAAGGATAGAAATACGTTGTCATATCATTTCCTTCCTGGTGCCAAGAATAGGCACTTCCATCAAATAAGCCACCCAATATCCTCTTAAACACCCATAATCCCGAATAGTGCCTCGTAAATAAAAGTTCGTATGCTATGCTGCGTTGCGTTAGTAGATATTTGGATGGTAAAAAAAAACGAAAAAGAAAAAAACATATATTTATAGAAAAAAAGAGAGGGAAAAGAAAAGAAAAGAAAAAAATATATATACATAAAAAAATTTAGAAAAAAAGTAGAAAAAAAGAAAATGAGTTTATGAGTTAGAATTTATTTCAAATGTAATGAGGCAACAACACCTACCACACTCACGATCCACCAAATACAGCCTTGACTTACTTTTATGTATTTCTAACCACCTGAATACTGGTTGAGGAATTCGGACTTGGTCATAAAGTTATCAGAACCTAATCAAAGTAATAATGCCAGGAAAGACCACCAAATAGACTGACAAATCCTATGAGATTGCGAGCTCTAAAAGAAAGAAACGAAAGAAGAAAAAGAAAAAGAAAGAAAAAGAGAGAGAGAATGAGTACAAAGAAACTAAAGAGAACATAGTTTCTTCACCTCTCTTTGAGTTGAATTATTAATAGTCTGGAAATCTAAATTCTAAAGTAATAGTCAATATGTAGCATTAGATGAGTGTGAGCCACCAAATACAAATCTATTTGACTCTGTTATCTTCTACCTAAGCCAAAAATTGGGGCTGAATTTATAGATTATCTTATAACCTTGAGGGGAGAAGTTTGTCTATCCCATTAGATTTTTACTAAGGGTCAAGTACGAGCTTTAGATGTGGGTTGACTTTTCACTTGGATCCATTGCATAGGCTACAACAAAACACTTTCACGATTATCTGGATTTCTAATGTTTTGGATGAAAACAAAAGAATTAAATATCTAGTCAAACTCTTGATAAAAATCAGTCATATAGGACCACTTTGCATTTAGTCTTACATTAACTAGGGACTAGCAAGATTTAGGCATGGGGGTGTGATTACATAGCAATCACGCAACCTAAATTACCTGAATTAAGTTACATTCTAGCATAACTTAGGAACAATGCATGCATAAGTGTCATAATTCGCATAATAGTTAGTTTGTTAGTCATAAAGATAATATTGTCATTTTATGCATTAAATGAGAGATGAAATTAATCACAGATGTTTCAAGGCTGCGGATAACAGATCAGACCGTATAGATCTGATCAGAACGACAAGAGTCTAATGCTCTAAAGCATTATGTGCAGTCCATAGAATAGAGGCCACGGAGCTAGAGGACAAAGATCCAAGCCTCAGATGAAAAGTCCAATTGCACGGATAGATCTGGATTAACGATCGTAGTCCAACGACGTAAAAATTAACCCAATCGGAGGCCTACATACCTAATTACAAAGAAGAAAAGATGGACGGCCACAATGGCATCACGTGGCGCCATCGCAGCCGCCCCTCACCGTGCCCTCAACTTCTGAAGGCACCTTCCCCGTGCAGTGTGGGCCGTTGGATCTTCATCCAACGGCCACAAAGCAGCCACGACGATTTCCCGCCCCCACACCATCAAAGAGAGAAGATCCTCAGTCATTGGATCTTCATCCAACAACTAAGAGTAATGACACAAGAAGAGGAAACTCGACACAAACCTTCCCACAACGCAACTATGAGAGTGCTAACCCACGGACGAAGGGCACAGGTTCGAGTGGCGCTGATGTAGACACAATTATTGAGGGCAAAATGCCTATTCATGCATGTTCCTAGGCTTAGATTTGCATTTCATGTTATAAATATTGCATGGCATGCATCATTCTGCATTTAAAGTAGTTGTATATAATTTAGGTTAATTGCGTTCTTTTTGTGGTCAAGAGAGAAGGATATTTATTTTAGAGCCTTGGATTGACGATCTGACCATACAGATCTGATCAAGATGACGATCGAAGTCCAACGCCTCCGAAATTGCCTCGATCGGAGTCCCGTAGCACCATATGCAATCCAAGGAAGATCAATGGCCGAGGGACTAGGTGACACAATCCGGAGCGTCAAACGACAAATCCAACTGCACAGATGGATTCGGGTCGACGATCGTAGCTCAACGACATGAAAATCGACTTAGTCCAACCTCTGTAGCACCCCCTACAAAGGGAAGAAGATGGACGGCTTAGATTGGCCACGTGGAGCAACCCAGGCCACCCATGCGCACGCACGCGCCACTGCACGCACACAGTAGCATGGGTGCTCGCGCGCACGGGCATGCACATGCAAGCACAGTAACGCACGCGCGGAGGCAACGGCAACAGCGGCGCGTATCGTGCGTGCACGTGTGACAAGGGCACGTATAGCGCGCAACAGCGGTGTGGTAGAAGGGGAGCATGAGTGGGATCTTCAACAACGTTTGCAGTGGATTTTCAGCAATGTTTATGACCGTCATTAAATGTCATGTATACGAATTTGATTCTTTCCTCCACTATTAAAGGACCCCTGCCCCTCCCATTTTTCTTCATCTCTTCATTTCTTCTCCTCACCACCTCCAAGGCTCTAGAGAGAGCTTGTCCCAAGCCCGGGATGCTCCTTTAGAGTAGAAAACCAAATAGTTTTCCCTCCCCTCATCCCTATTCATGGAGCATCCCATGGCTGTCCTCTCACCGCCCTTCGGGAAGAAGATCCTCGCCATGACGCCGTCCTGCCCCGCCCTTCGTCCTTTAGCTCTGTCCCTGTTCGTCCTACTCCTCACCACCTTCCTCTAGGCGACGTCAAAGCGAGTCGTCCACCAAGCGACCATCGAGGGGGATTTCTCTCACCTCTTTCTATCTTTCTTTCGCTTTCGTACTGTAGATTTTCTGCTTTCGTAGTTGAAACAAACAATTCTTTATGAACAGATGATTGTTTCTCTCTCTCTCTCTTTCTCCCTCTTTCTCTTAAATTTTTGCAATTAGATTGACTAGAATTCATCGACTTGATCTCTTACTTGCTAAAAGTACCAAAAAAATTAGAAAAGATAAAAACAACCAAAAACAAATAAAAGCGAAGCACGGATTTTTATAAATCCAAACATTCTCCTCCCCATGTTCGACCTAGGACTCACTTTTTGAGTTTTGGTTATAAATTTTATTTGATAGACGCGTTTTGCGAGCTATGACGACGGGTCCTCCGAACCCCTAATTCTAATTTGCGAACACGCCTCCATCATTTTGGCGCCGTTGTCAGGGAGGCAACGCTCTTTGATTTTTCTCGCATTTTTCCACCTTACTTAACTTTTTAGCTTACTTTTCTCCTTTCTTTCTATGATTACAGGTACCCTTCCAAGGCAAGCCAAAGCGGATAGATCGGAGTAAAGTGCAATTAAAGAGTTTTGTAAGTTTATCCCCACCACCCCTACCTTAGTTTTCATTCCATAGCCTGATAACTCAAACCCAAATCAACTTAGGTCTTTTTTATAAACCCTAGGATAGATTTGGTTGTTTGTTTGCTACCTCCACTCACCTCGCCATCCACATAAATAAAAAAAAGTAAAAAAATGTTAGCTGATTGTGGGATTTTCAGAAAGAGACACACCTTAACACTCACAACTCTCGACTTAAGGCGCACCACTCCACTTTGATTCTACCACTTAACCGGGATCTAACCTGTGAACCCGGTACACTTAACACACAAATAAGTGAGTAGAAATCTGATTAGGTTAAGACTTTCTGTGTGCCTTAATCAAGTGGTGCAATAAGCCAATTGCTTGAACTATTTGGGCCTCACCACTCAATCTAAAACTGATCCATCAAGTAGCTTGCCACTTAGGGTTGATTCTTAGGGTTGAAACAGGCACTCAACATTATTTTTTATTTTTAAAGGTACATATCATCACCCGTGTTTTCAAAACTTGGAGTATTCTACCAAACCTTGATTGAACCAACCTAAGAATTAAACCCTAAAAGCTACTAAACAAGGTTAAACCTTAAAAGACACATCATCAAATAACCTTGTTTGTAAACCTTGGTTGTGCACACACACACATTTTAACTGATCATTAAGGGTACAACCCATCTTAAGGGCCCATCACAGTCCAAGAGCACGATTATCCCAAGCCTAACTAAAACTGAGTAGACATTGGCTTTAAGGATTGATTTGCTCTTCGAAGCTCAGATTGAGATTTTTTTCGATTAATCTGCTTCTGCTGGTCCATCTGATTTCTAGCTAGGGGAATAGTGTCAAACGACCACAGCTGGGGGGTACACTAGGAACCGGAGGCATAAGCCAAAGGAAGAACCTCCTCCTCAGTCCCTCCTTCTAACTGGTTGGATTGAGTGGATAAAAGTAGACCAAATCGTTTATAATCTCAAGACGGGTCCTGGGAGTTTGTAGGTCTTTAGGCTACCCACATAAGGACAGGTTTGGTTGATTGTACTGTAGGGCACCTTTCTCTCTTCTATTTTCCCTCCTACTCAACAATGTATCCTTCCATATGTTTCACGCATTTCCAATCCTATCCTCCTACCACCACTTATCCCCAAGATGATTACTATTCCAACTTGACTTGTAATTACCCATCCACTAGCCAGGATGACTTTGATTGGGAATATGAATCTAGACCTAGTGTCCAGGGCATAACCCTAGACAATAAGACTATGATTACTATCCTTCCCAGATCTACAATGATTATAGATCTCCATCCTTTGATGACAAAACCAACCCGATCTACAATCAGGAAGGATATACTGATTATAACACTTACCCTCCCCAATATTTCATTGAAAATAGGTCGTCACCATTCTTTGAAAAACCTGAATTGACTTACTATCAGGGAGGGACCTGAGAACCTCGACATCTTGACTCCCCTAGATTTAACCCAAACCCACCTAAACCTGAATTGAACCAGTCAGTTCAGGTGAACCAGATCCAAAATAGGGTGTTGGCTAATTTGAGTAACACTATACAATCTTTAGAAGCTCAGCCAACACCATGCACTGAAGCACTGGAGCCTATGATCAAAATAATTGATGAACTTAATAATTCTCTATTAGACTTGCTCCAAAGTGTTAGGGATAGGAACCTGGGTGGGTTTCTTCTTGGGAAATTGTCGAGGTTGAGGATGAAATTTATGGTTGCCCTAATCAAATCTTGGGATGATTCTCAAGATGAACCCCCTTCAGGAGAGCCAATGTCCGAACCCACTTAGGCACCTGTCGGGGAGGATACATTTTCTAAGATCGGGGATGACCAGGTTGGGCTAGAGCAACCAATTGAGGATGATGAACCGATTAATTCACCCAAGATCCTCAACCCAGGGAATGACGAAAAATGTCTCCATGGACCATGAAATAACATTTGATTTTGAGACATATAAATGAGGATCAAGAATTCTTTTATTCTGAGGGTGAGGAATCTCTGAGTGACGTCTCACTTGAAGTTAAGGAAAATGATTTTAGTGTGACAAACGAGCTCGAGGAGTATGACAAACCATTTTATAGCCCAACCATTGAAGATTCTGATTCGGTTCGGGCTAACTTGGAGGATCTGAATCCTGATGATTCAATCAATAGCTCCATCCCTCAACCACACCCCTAAGGGATTGATTGTGATTTAGAAATCATTATGCCCAAGTCAATCCTGATTCAGCTGCAATTATTGGACTTGGGTACTTTAGATGGGGTATACAACGATTTGGAGGTCTCGAAAACATTGATTTCAGAGGATAGGAGGTTGGAATTAAAAATCTGGGAAGCTAATTCTGAGGGAACTTTGATTTTGTATCTGAGGGTTCCTGTTGACCTAAAACCACCTACCTTCTATCAGAATCCTTATGATATCTTTCACGTGTGACCCAAGCCTGGAATAATTGACTATCATTCTTAACTGAACTATAAGTGGACACCCGATTTTAATGAATCAGATCAACCCATTGTCCGACACTTTGGTCTTGGGTTGCACGCCACAAAATCGTAGGCCCGACCTCGCAAACACAATAATCTTTGGTTCTAGGTGATTTTCATCCAGAACCTTAGAACCACTCGACCCTGAGGCATGGGTCTGCACCACAACTTGGGCTATATCTGTGGACATCTCCTGCTGACGGGTTTAAGGATCAATCTTTTAATTCTGATTCGGACCCGTACCTATGAATTCTTAACCTCCTCTTTGTTTGTATTTTATGCCTAGCTAAAGGCCTTAAATTTAGCACGTGTTTATATTCCACATTCTCTGCGAAGCTGATCGGGTTGTCATGATGTTCATGTGATATTCTGTTTACTCTGCCCTTTTCATGTCTTCATTTTTATAATGAGGACATTGCATCATTTAGGCATGGGGGGTGATACTTTATCCTGAAATCATTTTGTTAACTTCTTAGAATTTCTTTTAGTTGCTTTAAAAAAAAAATAAAAGAAGAAAAAGAGAGAAAATAGAATTAAGAGAAGAGAACTTAGGCTTTTAAGCATTATTAACTTTAGGAAATGATTAAAGAGGACTTAAACACTTAGACTCTTTAGGTTTTCAGGCTTAATTAGCCTAGGTGTCCACTCGAATGTGGACTTAGTCTCGAGTCCTCGCCAAATAATTTTATCTTAAACTGGTCGATAAATTGGGGTGATAAGTATACGACTTATCAACCTACCCTCTGATTTGAGGGGACTTTATGCCTAAGCATCTACACACTTTTTGCACTAACTCACTTTTCGACGGTTTCTTCGAAAATTGGGTAGCTAATAAACTATCTAGGGTGGTATGGCTGGCAAGTTGTCGATGGTAACAGCTCATTGGTCGGTTGTCCAGAGCCCAGCCATAAGACCATTTTCGTCGTACTGCCTTTAGACATAACATCGGGGAGATACATACTAGGTTCGCCCTTGTATTGACCCCATAAATAAAAGTAGGGAGAAAGCTACCATTCGAAAAGATAAACCTCTAGGCAAGTTCACTTAGGGTCGTAGAAACCTGAAGTCCGTTTTAACGGTCGCCTAGTGAGCTTTCACTCTTTTCACTAGATGCTTAGCACTTAGAGTCCTTTTCGAGTCTTGGGCGGGTCGGGTAGCCGTAAAAAGTTATCCTGAAACTCTCAAACTCCAAAAGTACAAAAAAAGTTAAAAAGAAGAAAAATAAAAAAATTGTATCTTCTCTTTTCAAATAAGGCGATGACTTAGGTAGTCTGCATTCTGGCAGACACTCGAGTACTACTGAGTCTTCGTAGTTTAGGACTTTAGTTGAAATTTTCTATTGTTAATTGACAGGTGCAGGATGTGGTTGTTTAATTATGTCATTGTATCATGCGTTTACGACGTCGATTTTAATTAAAGATTGGATTTGGTGAGTCCAAGTGTCGAACATGACGAGGTGTGAAATCGGATTACTTTGTTGCTTTTAGTTATCACAGGAAGTTTGGTTTGTTTACGAGAAAACAAGAAAGAGGGGGAGAGAGAGTAAGGTTAGAGTTTGTCTTTAAATCACGATATTCATTCGAACAAGATGGGAGCTATATAAGAAACAACATCAACATTAACATTTAGCATGCAACTTGAGTTTGTCCACAAATACAACAATAGCTAAAAGCTTAAACAAAAGCAATATAAAACTAGGGTAAAGAGAGAGAAAGGAGGAGGCAAGGCGGCCACGGTGGTGGAGGAGGGCTCCGTCAGTGGCTTGACAACTCCCAGGTGTATGTGGGATGCTTGGTGGAGCTAGGAGAAGGCTAGTGTTGTATGGAGAGGATGTATGTGTATTCAATGACTTTAAATGGGGTGGTTGAAGGGGTTTAAATAGGAGAAAAGGGCTTCTAAATGAGGTAAAGGGGGTTTAGCAACGTCCAGGACATCGCTAAAACCCTTCCAAAAATGTTGCTGAAGCCCTCTGCTCGCCGGTCCATTAAGGGGCACGTTCTTCTTCTTCTCAAGCCGTGCCTACAATTCGTGTGCTCGTGCTGTGAGCCATCCGATTGAAGATCGGACAATCGAGAATCTGAGTCCATCCGTGAGGTCTGATTGCTCATCTGAGGCCTATTTCAATACGCACTTGTACATATGGCCATTAAATATTGATTCATAAGCAATCTTAACTTGGAATGCATGCAGTGCTCCTATGCTTATCATGACATGTTATTAGTGCGCAAATATCCTCAAAACTCACCGTAGTTGATGGAATTATCATCATTGAATGTGGAGTTATCATACCCCCATGGTCATCCCTTACTAGTCTCTAGCAAGGTTTACCCTAGCCATTATTTTCCATCAGAATTAGGAATTGATTACCCAGACATTTGTTGCTTGTAAACGGGAGGAAATATACTAAGAGCCTGATCTACAGAGACTGAATAGCGCCCGTGTGTCTGCCAAAATGCGAACCGCCTAAATCATCGCTTTAAAACATATATACATATATATATTTTTTCTTTTTCATCTTTTTGGATTTTTGGAGTTGAGAGTGTGTCAGTAACTTTTTACGGCTACCCAACCGACCCATAACTCGAAAAAGACTCTAGGAGCTAAGCATCTTGGTGTGAATATTGTGATGGACTCATTCAATGGTAATTAAAACAGACTTTGGGTTTCTACGCCCTAGGTGACCAGAAAAGGAAATGTTTGCCTGAAGGTGTATCTGTCCGATTGATAGCTTTCTCCCTACTTTTATTTTGCATGGGGTCAACACAAGGGCATTTCTAGTGTATATCTCCTCGGATTGCTCTACTTTCTCACTTCTTCCTTAAGTGTTTTGGACTTTTTGTGCATTTAGTGAACTGGGTTCTGGACAATCGGCTAATGGGCTGTTACCCACGACCACTTACCAACCATACTCGTGCGATGAAGTGTGGCTTATTTATCTTTTTTTTCTTTTTCTTCTTTTTGTCTATTTTTTTTCTATTTCTCCCTTTTTATTTTTTTTCTTTTCTTTTTCTTTTTTTGTTTAGTAGGTGGCTTCCTTGATTTTAGATTTACCTAGAGGCAATAAAAGAAAGTGGTCCTATGGCTGAGCTTTGGACAACTGGTCAATGGACTGTTACCCACGACAACTTGCCAGTCATACCACCCTAGAAGGCTCATTAGCTACCCAATTTTTATTAGAATCTCCGAGGAGTGAGGCAGTGCAAAAATGCGTGCAGATGCTCAGATTAAAAGTCTCTCCAAGTCAGAGGGTGGGTTGATAAGTCGTATACTTATCACCTTTCTTTATTGATCAGATTAATGTAAATTAAGGTTGTGAGGATTTGGGGCTAAATCCACATTTTAGTGGACACCAGGGCTGATTAAACCTGAAGGCCTGAGAAGTCTGGGTGTTTCAGGTTCTTCTCGTATTATTTTCCACGATTGACAAGCTCCTAATGCCTAAGTTTTTCTTCCTAATTAATTTATTATTATTATTATTCAGGTTGATAATATAAACTCAGAGAATGTGAATTACCACCTCCCATGCTTAAGTTGGACAATGTCCTCATTGGCAAATAAATGTATGCAAAGGGGGTACAAAAAGAAATCACCTGAGTGTCACAGTTTACCTGATCAGTCTGAATCTTCTGGGTTGCCTCCCAGGAAGCGCTGAGTTTATTGCCTCCAGCTGGGCGAAGCTCTGTATCAACCCTCAATGAGGGTGATGACTTCCTTTGGGGGAACTTGGGCAAGAAAATGTTTTAATCTCTGACCGTTTACTGTGAAGGTGTGCCAAGTGTTAGGATTTGCAATTTCAACCACCCTATTGGGATAAGGTTTGACCACTTGATATGGTCCTGTCCACTTTGATCTCAGCTTCCCGGTGAAAAGTTTGAGTCGGGCATCAAAAAGCCAGACTTGCTGGTTGGGCTTGAAAGTTTTCCTATGGATGTGTCGGTTGTGGACGGCTTTCATCTTCTCTTTATAAAGTCGACTATTCTCATACGCATCTCGACGGATTTCCTCGAGCTCAGAGAGTTGGAGTGTCCTCTGTGCGCCAGCTAACTGAGAACCCATGTTGCACTGCTTAACAGCCTAGTAAGCCCGGTGTTCCAACTTAACCGGAAGGTGGCAAGCTTTGCCAAAGACCAGGCGATAAGGCGACATGCCTATCAGGGTCTTAAAAGTAGTCCTGTATGCCCAAAGGGCATCATCCAGTCGTGTGGACCAATCCTTCCGGTCAAGTCTCACAGCCTTCTGCAGAATATTCTTGATCTTCCTATTGGAGACCTCAGTTTGCTCATTTGTTTGCGGATGATACAAGGTGGAAATGCGGTGAGTAACCCCATATTTTCTAAGCAAGGCACAGAATTGGGCATGAATAAAGTGACTCCCACCATCACTGATCATGGCCTTCGGTATCCCAAACCGAGAGAAGATGTTTTGCTTAACAAAGTCCATGACAGCCTTATGATCACATCTTCGGGTGGCGACGGCTTCGATCCATTTCGAGACATAGTCTACTGAGACTAGTATGTACTCAAAGTTGTTGGATGGTGGGAAGGGACCCATAAAATCGATGCCCCAAACATCGAAGATTTCAACAATCAGAATGGGCTGGAGGGGCATCATGTCCTTTTTGGTCATAGTCCCTAATGTCTGGCAGCAAGAGCAAGTCTTAGCGAAGCTGTGTCCTTGAATAGAGAGGGCCAGTAAAATCCAGACTGCGAAACCTTTGCAGGCATTTTCTTCCCAGAAAAGTGGCCACCACAGGCTTGGTCGTGACAAAAAGATAGCACACTTTGGACTTCTTCCTCAGGAATACACCTTCTAATGATCTGGTCGGCACAGAGTCTAAACAGCATGGGATCATCCCAGAAATAGTGCTTGGCTTCAGCCAAGAACTTATCCCGTTGCTGTCTAGACCAGCCGTGCGAAGTTTGTCCTACCACCAAATAGTTGACGAAGTCTGCATACCATGGTAGCTTTCTTCCTTGCATAGATAGAAGTTGTTCATCAAGAAAGGTGTTAGTCAAGAGTAATGAAGGTTCGATGTGGTCTGGGTGGAGTCTGGACAGGTGATCGGCTACAACGTTCTTGGACCCAGCTTTGTCGCATATTTCCAGGTCAAATTTCTGCAAGAGTAGGATCCATCTGATGAGCTTGGGTTTAGCGTCCTTTTTGGTCAACAAATGCCTGATATCCAAGTGGTCAGTGTAAATCATCACGTGGGATCCCGGAAGATATGATCAGAACTTTTCTAATCCAAAGACTACGATGAGTAGTTCTTTTTTTGTGACAGTATAATTCTATTGAGCCTCATCCAATGTCTTGCTCGAGTAGTAGATCACCACGGGTTTCTTTTCTCTTCTTTGTCCTAGGACTGCGTCGATGGCAAAATCTGATGCATCGCACATAATCTCAAAGTCCTGGGACCAGTTCGGGGGTTGTAATACAGGTGCAGTGGAGACTATTTCCCTGAGAGTGTTGTAAGCCTGGATGCAATCAGGTGTCATGTGAAAAAGGGCGTCATTGGCTAGAAGGTCAGTCAAGGGTTTAGAGAGTTTGGAAAAATCTTTGATGAACCTTCTATAGAAGCCAACATGTCCTAGGAAAGATCGGATTTGCCGAACCGAGCTAAGAGGTGGAAGTTTGGAAATTAGATCAACCTTAGCTCGATCTACTTCAATGCCCCTATGCGAGACGATGTGACAGAGGACAATCCCTTCCTGAACCATGAAATGGCTCTTTTCCCAGCTTAAAACCAGGTTGACCTTGATACATCGCTTCAACATCTTCTCCAAGTTGCTAAGACAATGGTTGAATGAGTTCTTGAACATGGAGAAATTATTCATAAAGACCTCCAGATATTCACCCACCATTTCTGAAACAATGACTAACATGAAATGCTGAAAGGCCACGGGTGCATTGCATAATCCAAATGGCATACGATGGAATGCGAACATGCCATATGGACAAGTGAATGTGATCTTCTCTTGATCTTCCGATACAATAGCAACTTGGTTGTATCCTGAATATCCATCCAAAAAGCAAAAATATTTCTCCCCTACCAATCACTCAAGAATCTGGTCAATGAATGGTAGAGGGAGATGATCTTTCTTGGTGGCCTCATTAAGCTTCCTATAGTCTATGCACACCCGCCATGAAGTAGTGGTGCGGGTGGGGATGGATTCGCCCTGATCATTGGTGACAACGATGAGCCTGGCTTTCTTGGGTACCACTTGAGTGGGGCTCACCAGGGGCTATCAGAAATTGGGTAAATGATATTAGTGTTAAGCCACTTAATTATTTCCTTTTTAACGACCTCTCGCATATTCGGGTTCAATTGTCTCTGCATCTGGCAGGGAGGTTGGGCCCCATCTTCCAAATAGATCTTGTGTGTGCAATAGGTGAAGCTAATTCCCCTCAAGTCAGAAATTGTCCATCCAATGGCAGCCCGATGTTCAGAGAGGGTTGCAGTCAACCTAAGCTCTTGTTCCCTAGTTAAATGGGCATTGATAATCACAAGGAAGGTTTGGTCAGGTCCAAGGGAGACATACTTGAGATTATTGGGCAACGGCTTCAGTTCAGGTGTAGGCGGGACAACATTTGATGGGTAAGGGAAAGGTGGGAGTTGATTAACATCAATCTCCTCAAATGAAGGTTGTGGAAGGTAATCAGATTTACAAATGTCAACCTCCACAGGCTGGGGTGGGTTAAGGTAGTCATTGGCTGGTTGAGTTAGATGGCCTATTGAAGAGCTAAGGGTGAGGCATTCTTCCACCAGGGGTTCCACGGGATCGTGCTCCTCAATCCAGTCACAATCAAAAGACTTGGCTGTCCTAAAGATATCCAACTACATCTTCTTGTCTCCAAAGGCGATTTCCATACATTCCGTGTTGCAATCAATGCTCGCCTTAGCCATAGCTAAGAAGGGTCTGCCTAGGATAGGTGTGTTTTGCAGTTGTTCGGGAACTTCCTTGTCGAGGACCAAAAAGTCGACTGGGAATTAGAAGTCCTTGACTCGAACAATTACGTCCTCGATGACCCCTTTTAAGGTTTTCACAAATCTATCAGCCAATTGGATGGTCACAGGTGTGGGTTTCAACTTCCCAAATCCAAACTGGTGATATAGGGTCATCAGGATTAGGTTGATCGAAGCACCTAAGTCTAAGAGCACTCTATCAAATGTCATGTCCTCGATATTACAATATATCAGGGGTGCTTCTGGGTCAGTTTGTTTGGGAGGAAGGCTGCTCAATATCACTGAACTGGCTTGTTTTGAGAGCATAACCTTCCTAGGTGCTTGGGTTCTCGGCTTATGCTTCGGCGTATAGACATCCTTTAAGAACTTAGCATAAGCTGGGATATGCTTGATTACTTCAAGGAGTGGAATATTAATCTGGACTTGTTTGAAAATCTCCAATAGCTCCTCACTCTCAACTACAGCTTTCTTTTTCTTCATCTTCTCCAAGGCCTCAGGGTATGGTGTTTGGATTTGAATTGGGTTAGTCTCCAGGTCCTTGGGTTTTTCCTGCTCATCCTCAGAATCAGGTATCTCAGGGGGCGAGGTCATAGGGGGGTCGGCCATTTGGGATCTTGGGTTTTAGTGCCACTTCTCAAGGTAACCACGTTGGCAGAGGCATTAGGACCATAGGTAGATCCTTGAGAAGAAGAGGAAGAAGAAGAACCAAACCCAGGTAGTGTTTGTGGGGCTTGCTAGACCAAGTGGGCATGTCTGGGATTGCCTTGGAACTCTTGCGAATTGGTGCCTCTGTTAATCACATTTTGCGCGTTTAGTTGTGGCTGAGAAGGAAGGGATCCCTGTTGTTTACAATCCAACAGCTAGCTCAACTGTCCCTTCACTAAGGCCATTTCTTCCTGGTGCTTTTGATTCATGCCAGCCATCATTTTTATCAATGTGTCCATTTGATTTTGAGGGGGAGGGGCTACCCTATTCTGATTATAGGGTGGTCTAACCGGTGGACCTTGCTGAGAGGAGGGGAGATTTGGCTTGGGTTGGTTCTGGAATTGGTTTGGTTTTTGGTTTGTCTAGGTGAAATTCGGGTGATTACACTATTTGGTAATGTAGGTGTTGGAGAAGGGGTCGGGTTTGGAGTAACCTTGGGTAGCTTGGACATCTTCAAAGATAAAAGGTGCTGAGGGGGAGGGAAGAGAGTAATCAGGGTTTGAGGGAGCAAAGGTCCCTCCCTAGAACATGGTTAGGGGTTGTTCCAGGTGCATTTGGCTCATTGGCTACACTAAGTCTACATTGTGAGCTCCCTTTGCTAGGGAAAGGGTCTGTAGCGGGTTTCTGGTCTGGTTTAGCAGCTCATCGATCTTTTTGTCCACCAATTCAACTCGATCCAACTTTTTGGCTATAATGTCCATGTCAACCATTCCAAAATTTGCTTGCACCTTATAGATCCCACCACAGGGTTGACTGGATCGATTAAACTGGGTCATAGAGGCATTGTTGAGCGAATTCTCACTCATGGACTCAAAGAGTTCGAATGTGCTCTCCTCATCTTTGTTCAAAAAGTTACCTCCACTTGAGGCATCAACAAAGTTCCTAAGGTTGCTGTTCAGCCGGTGGTAGAAGATCTGGGCCAATTGCCACCTTGGAACCTCATGGTGTGGGCATTTCCTCAATAACTCATTAAATCTTTCCCATGCCTTATGGAAATTGTTCCCCACCTTGTAGTGTAAATGTGGTAATGGCTCTTCTGAGGGCATTGGTCTTACCTATGGGGAAAAATTTCTTCAAGAATGCATGCCTCAGTTCCTCCCAAGTGGATATGGGTCTCCCTAAGGTTTTAAGCTAGTGAGATGCCTTGTCTTTTAGGGAGAAAGGGAACATCTTATTCAAAATAATGTCCAAGCTGATGTTCTTGGGTTTCACAGTTCGGGCGATCCGGTCAAGGTCCTCTAGGTGTTGGAAGGGGTCCACATTTGAGCTCCCATGAAAGTGGCTCTGAATCAGGCTCAGGACATTAGGTTTCAGCTTAAAATCATTTCCCCCTTTGGGGACCCTTAGATGTGGCTCAATCCGGATAGCAGACAGATCGTAAAAATCGCAGAGAGGCCTAGGTTGGCCCTCAGGAGTTTGTGGTAGGTTAGGTGGGTTCAGTGGGGTTGCCCTTGAGGTTTTGCAATCTGTGTATTACTTGCATGATGGTTTGGATTTGTTTTTATTTAAGTTGGTGGTTGGCAGAGATTTGGGTGTGAATGATGGCCATAGCATTGGGTGGGGGTTGGTCCTCAACCCCATCTATTCTAGGTTCAGCCATGTTTCTTGCAAGATCAAGTCTTCTCCTGATTTCCCTATCTAAAACAAATAGCTTGGGGTGCAGTGATCATCGCCTGTGCATACACTAGGGAAGATCGGAGAGGGATGCGGAGAGAGACAAGTGTGAGAAGTGTGTGCAGAAACGAGCAAACAAGTCTAGTCCTTACAGTGTATACCTTAGGTGACCTAGAAGCCTCAAAGGGAATGATCAAGCCTGTAAGCACTTAACCGCCCTTCCCAATGTTAATCTGGCCAGGTTGATTATGAGGGGATTGAGGGGAAGGTTCTTCCTTTGACTTTTGTCACCAGTTCTGTAGACCCCCCAACCGCGGTCATTTGACACTTTTTCACAGCTTAGACACCAAATTCTACAAAGGGAATGAAGGCCAAGTGCCCAGCAAACCAAATCACACATCCAAGACTTAAACTAGTCCTGCCTAGGGCACGTCTACTACATTTTAATGAGGGACTAGGCTAGTGCTTGTGCTCAAGATATGTGATGAGGCGTTGATTGGAGCTGTGCCTCTGAGTTAATCGATTTGAGCGTGTGTGCACTTAACAAGACATGATTTTCAAGCAAGGATTTTAAGATGTGATGTCTTTTAATATTTGTCCTTACTTTAGTGCCTTTTAGGGTTGAAGTGCCTTACTGTTTTCAGACAAGGTTCAAGGGGCCACACAAAGTTTTGCACACAACGGGCGAAAGTCGATTTCCTTTAGAGTGATGTGGCAACCCTAAAGAGTTCACCCTAGTGTTCATGCAGTTCTACTAGGGGAGTTGATTTTAATTATGGTGAGTGGTGCGGCCCAAGTCAAATCACGGTGGCTTCGCAAATACCACTCAAAAAAAAGAAGAACACTCAAAAGATTATCTCTTTAAGAATGTTAGGGTGTATTTTTTTGTTGGGTGATGAGTTTGGAATGTGGGTCAAGTAGTCATTCACCACGCCAATTTTTTATTTATATTTTTTTGTATTTTTCTTCTTTTTTAAGCATGCAAACAACCAAAGGGTGGAGTGATACAACCGATCTTCGCAGTACTTTACTTCGTCTCTACCGTCTCGAATCGTGCTCCATCGTTGCCCACGCGTCGAGTTCTTGCAATTAATCAAGTAGAGGGCAAAAAGTGAGTTATACGATGTGAATATGAATGCGGGAAGAAAGCAACAAAAGAAATCCATTGCCTCCTCTACAATGGTAGCAAAAACTGACGGGCGAGGGATGCAGTTGTTTAATTATTTCATTGTAGCATGCGTTCGCGACGTCGGTTTTAATTAAAGATTGGATTTGGTGAGTCCAAGTGTCGAACACGAGGAGGTATGAAATCAGATTACTTTGTTTCTTTTAGTTATCACACTATGGTTTGTTTGTGAGAAAATGAGAGAGAGAGAGGGGGGGGAGAGAGTAGGGTTAGAGTTTGTCTTTAAATCACGACATTCATTCGAACAAAATGGGAGCTATATAAGAGACAACATCAACATTAACATTTAGCATGCAACTTGAGTTTGTTAGCAAATACAACAATAACTAAAAGCTTAAACAAAAGCAATATAAAACCAGGGTAAAGAGAGAGAAAAGAGGAGGCAAGGCGGCCATGGTGGTGGAGGAGGGCTCCGTCGGAGGCTTGACAACTCCCAGGTGCATGTGGAATGCTTGGTGGAGCTAAAAGAAGGCTAGTGTTGTATGGAGAGGGTGTATGTGTATTCAATGACTTTGAATGGGGTGGTTGAAGGAGTTTAAATAGGAGAAAAGGGCTTCTAAATGAGGTAAAGGGGGTTTAGCGAGAAAAGGGCTTCTGAATGAGGTAAAGGGCCCCTTCCAAAAATGTCACTGAAGCCCTTTGGCCGCCGATCCGTTGAGGCACGCGTTCTTCTTCTCAAGCCACGCCTGCGATCTGTGTGCTCGCGCTCCTGCTGCCAATTTGAGCCTTGCTCGACTTGAATGGGCGCTCTTTGCTCTCGAATGAGGCGCAGACCAATGCGCTGTGTGCGTTGGTTTGTCACAGTGCGGCAGTTCTGGTTGCTGTGGATCGCACACATTCTTGCCCGGGTGCATCCGCGTGCATCCGTTGCATCGCATGGCGCGATCCTCGCCGTCGGCTTCTGCATCAGCGACCGAATTTCATCTGTGCTTGCTCTTGCTGCCAATTTGAGCCTTGCCTGGCTCGAACGGGTGCTCTTTGCTTACGGGTGAGGCACGAACCAACACGCAATGTGCATTGGTTTATTGTAGTGTAGGAGTTCTGGCTGCTGCTCCTCAGCCATTAGATAGGAGATGTGCGGCCGAGATCGTGCGATGCGGGTGTGATGAAGAGAGGGTGCGGGAGAACGTGAGCTCTCAGTCGTCCGATCTAAGGATCAGACTGCTTAAAGTGCTGCTTCGTGAGGCTGTGCAGGTGAGGGGCGTAGTGGATGCAGTGACATGGACTCAGATCAACGGCCAAACTTCGTGGGCCGATCGAGGGAGCTCTGGATGTCGAATTTAAGTGATTTCGAGTCCATTGGACTCGATTCGTCAATCTGAGTCCATCTGTGTGGTCTGATTGCTCATCCGAGGCCTTTTTCAATACACACTTGTACATATGGCCATTAACCATTGGTTCATAAGCAATCTTAACTTGGAATGCATGCAGTGCTCCTATGCCTATCATGACATGTTATTAGTGCGCATATATCCTCAAAACTCACCCTAGTTGATGGAATTATCATCATTGAATGTGGAGTTATCATTAATAAATAACTTTGGCCTAAGCGATCGAGTCCTAATTCTATTTTTATACATAGCATATAGTTTAATTTTGCTAGGGCCTAGCAAAAGATAGGCATGGGGGTATGATGTAGACACAATTATTAAGGGTAAAATGCCTATTCATGCGTGTTCCTAGGCTTATATTTGCATTTCATGTTATAAATATTGCATACGATGCATCATTCTGCATTTAGAGTAGTTGTATATAATTTAGGTTAATTGCACCCTTTTTGTGGTTAGGAGAGAAGGATATTTATTTCGGAGCCTCAAATTGACGATCCGATCGTACGGATCTGATCAAGACGACGATTAGAGTCCAACGCCTCCAAAATCGCCTGAACCGGAGTCCCGTAGCACCATATGCAATCTAAGGAAGATCAATGGCCGAGGGACTAGGTGATGCAATCCAGAGCGTCAAACGACAAATCCGATCACATGGATGGATTCAGGTCAATGATCGTAGCCTAATGGTGCAAAAATCGACTCAATCTAATCTTTGTAGCATCCCCTACAAAGGAAAGAAGATGGACGGCCCAGATTGTGACAAGTGGCACAGCCCAAGTCGCCCATGTGCACACGCACAGTAGCGTGGGCGCACATGCGTGTGGGGGCATGCACACGCAAGCGTAGCGCGCGTGCGGAGGCAGTGGCAGCCGCTACGCGTATCGCGCGTGCGCGCGTGACAAGGGCACGTATAGCGTGCGGTAGCGATGTGGCAGCAAGGGCGCTTGAGCGGGATCTTCAGCGATGTTTGCAGCGGATCTTCAGCGACGTTTATGACTGTCACTAAATGTCCTGTATACGAATTTGATTCTTTCCTCCACTATATATGGACCCCTACCCCTCCCATTTTTCTTCATCTCTTCCTTTCTTCTCCTCACCACCTTCAATGCTCTAGAGAGAGCTTGTCCCAAGCCTGGGATGCTCCTCTAGAGTAGAAAATCAAATAGTTTTCCCTCCCCTCATTCTCATTTGTGGAGCATCCTGTGGTCGTCCTCTCACCACCCTTCGGGAAGAAGATCCTCGCCGCGACGCCGTCCTGCCCCGCCCTCCATCCTCCAGCTCCGTCCCCATTCGTCCTGCTCCTCACCACCTTCCTCCAGGCGACGTTAAAGTGAGTCGTCCTCCAAGCGACCGTCGAGGGGAATTTCTCTCACCTCTTTCTATCTTTCTTTCACTTTCGTACTGTAGATTTTCCGCTTTCGTAGTTGTAACAAACAATTCTTTATGAATAGATGATTGTTTCTCTCTTTCTCTTTCTCCCTCTCTTAAATTTTTGCAAGTAGATTAGCTAGAATTCATCGACCTAATCTCTTGCTTACTAAAAATACCAAAAAAATTAGAAAAGATAAAAACAACTAAAAGTAAATAAAAGCGAAGCACGAATTTTTATAAAACCAAACGTTCACCTCCTCGTGTTTGACCCGAGACTCACTTTTCGAGTTTCGATTATAAATTTTATTTGATAGATGCGTTTTGCGAGCTACGACGATGGGTCCTTCGAACCCCTAATTCTAATTCGCGAACGCGCCTCCATCTGGCACTGAGCACGAAATTGGAAAAGCCAGTGAGCACGAGTGCTATTGACCATCAGATCTTGAGTGGAAGGCATGGATGCGACCATGTGTCGCGACTGGAGAGCTCCATGGCAGAACGTGCTAACAAACGTGCGCTCAATGCATGCAGGCTTTGAGAAGGCATTGCGGGCGAGAGTTTAAGCTGTCCAGTCTTACGATCAGACAGTTGAGATCGTTGGACGCGATTTGAATTCGTAAGGGCGCACAGGAGATCGTGAGGGCATTGAAGCACGCGCGAGGAGTGAGCGGGAGCATTTGATCGAGATGTAAGGCCCTAGAGCGTGCCACGTGTCGCCACCATGTTAAATTCGCATGTGGAATGCATTTTTGAAGGTGTTTTAAGGCCAGATTAGGTCCGTTGATCTCTCGATCAACGGATCTGATTAACCTAAAGTTGTTGAAAGGTTTTAATGGCCAAAATACCCTCTTTGTCCCTCAATAAAACTATAAAAGAAGGCCCAAGGCCCCTAGTTGAAGGAGATCTCTTCCATCTTCTAGCTATCTCTCTCTTCCACCTTGTTCTAGAGTCTCCCGCCTCTCTCTCAGCAACTCCAACTTTCGTCTTGGAGCTCTGGATTTGAGGTGCTACCACACCTCGCACAAGCATCCGACAAGCGGCATCATCTATTTGCATATCTCTCTATCTCTCTCTCTTTCTATCTATTTGCTATCTCTCTATCTCTACTTTTTGCATAACAATTTCTACTGTGAAAAAAATTCTTTATCAATGCAATGAAATTTGATCTTATGGATATCTGATGCCTCTTTATACATATTTACATATATAAATACCTGCTAGAACTAGTTTTCTGAAGAGCTTCTGTATAAATTGTGATTGCCTCCCTACGAACGACTCGGTACTCACCGGATTTTATAAATTTATTTAGCAGCGTGTTTCACACTATACTACAACTAAATCATCTTTTAAAATGCAATTTACGCTTCGAACATAAAGGCATGTGATCAGTTTGTTTCTTGACTATGGCATAAATAAATGAGGAAAAAGAATTGTGGCGGGCCTATTGTATAGTCATGACCTGAGTAAGTGCGGAAGAAATGGTTGGGTAGTTTATCTTAGCATATAAATCTATACACTACCCCTTTCTACTTCAATGTTACACATGGTTTGTCCCTACTAGGCCACTCGGCTCATCCTTGTTTTGTGACCCATTTCAGGTACCGTTGCCATAGAGATGGTGGTGTGTTGTATTGGGTTCAAGCTTGGGAGGACCTGGGGGATCTTTCGAGTGTGAGTTTGTGCCATCTGTATAAGTAGACTTTGGGTGCCAGATGTAAATGTTATAACTAGGCTTCTTTTGTGTGGCCTTGTAATTAGATACCTATCTAACGTTGTGAGATTTGTACATTTCACATTGTGGGCTCTTGTATATGTTGATGACAGAGTGTAAATGTATGGCAGTGTTGTAAAAGCTTATGTTGTGGTGATGTATTAAAGGTAATTTTGTTTTATTTCTTGTCATTTTCCATGTTTTTAATGCTTTTGTTTATGAGGTGTGCCTGCCAATTTTTTTTATTGCTTTTCGTTACTCCTTGGTGTGGTGGCATGGTGTACCCACCTATTTAAATTGTGGTATATATGCATGAGCTGTTACAGGTTGCAGGTATAGGTTTTTGGGAAAATATTGAATAAATAGGGGAAACTCTACCAAATTTTTGGTAGATTTGACCCTACGATTTATTTAAATATCAACTTTCCCAAGACGTACCTAATTGATTGGACTACAAATTATAACCCAAACTATCCGGTAGCTGGGACCCTTATGCATTCACACCCGGTGATTCATTCTTGATCCCAACAGGAGAATTATTAGGGCATTGCAACCTTTGGTGGTATTAGAGCCATGCACTTCTTTGGAAGTGTTTTTATTAGGTTGGTTTTGGGGTTATAGTCTAGAAATTGGTTGTGGTCCGTGTGCGTAGCGTACCAAATTGCCTATCCTTTATGTTATTTGCTAGTGAAGGCTCGTATCTAATATTGGATGCCTTCAAAGATCCGAAAACAACAAAGAGGTGGTTAGTGTTAGCCAGATCCTTTGTGGTGGCTATCGGTTAGTTCCAGGGCATGGTATTGGTGATTCTTTAAACCCTCGTCAATATTAGTATTGAAACTTGGGCGATTCGGGAGAATGAAACTGTCAACTTTCTCGGGATTCAGCAATCTGTTGATCGTAGAGGATTGGATATGGTAGATTGGGAAGATCCTTGCTACTCTTCAGGAGGGAAGAGAATGTAGGGTGTGATTTATTGCCTTCTAGATTAGAGGTATTGCAGAAAAATGGTAGGTCTACTGTCAGTATTGCAACAACTCATGGTTAAAGTGTTTGGATTTGTTCCTTGGTGTGGACAAGTTCCTGGAATTTTTCAATGATCATTTTACCCTTGATGTAGGATGGTGCCAAGGAGATCTCAGTAATTGGAAGTTGTGGGTCTTTGGTTGAAAGGTTTAGATGGGAATCTATGGGTTTGTAGTCAGAGAAATTTTGGATGTCTTTCTCTTGGAATTGCCAAGGATTCCTCCATAGTGAAAGGTTGGAATTGTTATTCAACTGGTGCTTAAGGTCGGTTCAATCTCCAAGGCCTATATGGGATGGCCCTAGTGGAGTCCATGGAGCAAAGGGTCCACCTACAGGAGTTATTGGTCAAGATTAATGTCTAGAATGAGTACCCTCTACCTTGGGTCGATGACTTGTTCGATTAGCTATGAGAATCTGTAGTGCTCTTGGGGGTTGACCTGCTATCTGGGAATTGTCAACTGCGAATGTTAAAGGAAGCATTCCAAAGTCTGCATTTGGGCCTGTTATGGACATTATGCATTTTTGGATAGGTTGTTGGGATAATTAATGCCCTTACCACATTGTGGGCTTGAGGAACTGGGTGTTTAGACCCTTTTTGGCTCAATTTGTCGTGGTGTACTTCATTGACATTCTAGTTATTTTTTGAGTACAAAACAATATCTAGAACATTGAGGACCTTCTTGGATACATTACGGTGCAATCCACTTTCATCTGATTGAGCAGGTGAGTCTTGGTTTGGCAAGGTCATTACCTTGGGTCACGTGCTTTATGACAGAGGTATGTTGTGTTGGTGCTAGAGCACCACGATCATTTGTTTTGATGATAACAAAACACGTGTTATTTAACATTTGCAATTTGAGTCCTAGATTTCAGGTCAATTGCAAATGAAGACGTGTTTAGACGGAACTCGAGCTCGCATCCAGGACGGATTGGAGGAGCTTAATGAAGAATAGAGGAGGTTCGCGTGGAGCGACAGATTGAAGATAGAAGACAAGAAGAATAGGATAGATTCTTTTTAATCCTTTCTTGTATCTCTTGTCTTTATTTTCTTGCTCTTTTTATTTTCCTTAGAATATTATGTTAAAGAGCCTCAAGGTACCCTAACAGTAGTCCTAGGAACACCGGCACAACCCTAGGATACTTAGGTTTTCTGTAGAATACTTAGAAAACCAATACAGGGTTCAAACAGCACTTCCAGACGTCTAATTCCCAAATCAGACGTCTGATAAAGTATTTTAAGATGTCTGACTGTTGTTTCAGACGTCTGATATCTGTTAGGCTGGAGATAGCTAGTTCTGTCTGATGAAATCAGACGTCCAGACCTAATACCAGACGTCTTAGGAGACGTCTGATGGACTTGCCAGACGTCCAGATAGCGGACCGTTGGCTAGCTTAGCAGGCACTCAAGGATATGACCGTTAGAGCCTTATCAGACGTCCATAGGACTGTCCAGACGTCTGATAATTGACCGTTTTGCCTCGGCTGACCCAAAATCTCTTCTCAGAGATTTTCTAGCCATTGCAACGGTTGGAAAATCCATTCCGTAGGAAAAGTTGGTTTCCAGACGTCTGGGCATAGTGCCAGACGTCCTGTATGTCGTCTAATCAACTTGAACAAAAACCCTGTTTAGATCTGATTCAAGTCAGGAGGAAACCCGCATAGAATCAGACGTCTGACCTTGAAATCAGACGTCTTAAAGTGGCCTTCCAGATGTCTGATGCCAGAATTAGACGTCTGATCACCCTGTCAAATGTAATCATTGTCCTGATTTCGGCCTGATTCTCTTGGGCTTTGCACCCAACGGCTATGGAAGCTTTTCTAAGCCTTCCAAAGCCTTCCTAAGGCCTCTATAAATAGAGAGGAGCCTTTACACACCTAGATACACTAAGAGAAACAAGTGACACACCTAAGCAACTTAGTTCCACTCTTTTGTGTCCAAGAGAAGCCCTTGCTCTCCAAGCTCTAGTTCCATTCTCTAGAGAGCATCAAGCTTTGCGCACCCGCTCTCCCGCCGTTGTTTACGAGAGCGACGTTGCGCCGTCGCGTGGCACACGCACCGGGTCATCAACTTGACGCACTCCTTGCAAAGGGGAGTTTCCTAATTCCTATAGAAGCTAGGTTTATAATTATTTTGTTGGCTCTATAGGATTACTTGTTTTATTTTATCTTTGTCTTTTGGTTGGGTATTCGCTTTGCGAATTCCTGTCTCCTTCGTGGGACAAAATCCTTCTCGTGGAGAGAAGGGGTTGAGGAACGCTACCCTCGTACTTGTAGCGTGGTTGTACTGAGGTTGAATCACCCTCGTTTTAAAGTGATTCGGTTAGTGGATTTGATCAACTAGGTTGATCGGAAAATCCTAACTCGAGAGGGTTAGGTGGTGGTTTTCACCCGGTTTGGGTTTCCACCTAAAAATCTTTGTGTACTTGTGCGATTGTCTTTCTGTGTGATTGTTTATTGCTTTATATTATTTCCGCATATTATTACGTCACCCCTCCTGGTAGGGCCTGAAAACCTTCAATTGGTATCAGAGCAGGTCTCACGAAATCGGCGTTACAAACCGGCGAGGATCTAGATCATGGAGGGAAGCATAGCCGCAATCAGAATCTCCGAGGGGCAGTCCACCGTCCGACCACCCTACTTTGACGGGAACAACTACAGCTACTGGAAGTTGCGGATGAAGACATGGCTTCAAGCCACCGACTTCACAGTCTGGGCCAGATGCGAGACGTCATTTGAGATCCCAGAAAAACCCACGGGAGGCTACTCGCAGCAACAAATCCGTGAGCTCTCTTTAAACGCAAAGACCATGAACGCCCTTTACTACGCGCTCAGCTCGGAAGAGTTCAACTGAATCTCGCAATGCGCCACCGCATACAAGATCTGGCACACACTTGAGGTAACTCACGAAGGTACCTCTAAGGTAAAAACTTCTAAACTCAATTTACTTTCACAAGAATTTGAGGCTTTTTCTATGAAATCTAACGAAACTTTAAGTGAGATGAACACTAGGTTCACTCTCATAGTAAACAATTTAAAAGCTTTAGGGAAGACCTTCATCAAGGGGGAGCTTCAAGGGAAGCTTCTTCGTTCCCTTGGACCGGAGTGGGAACAGAAAGTCACCGCTATCGAGGAGGCGAACGAAGTAGAGGAGCTCAACATGGAAGATCTCCTAGGCAATCTAATGGCCTACGAGACAAAATTGAAGCAAAAGAAGAAGGATACACCGGAGCCCAAACTGAAGAAGACTCTTGCCTTCAGAGCCGCGTCGGATAGCGAGGTAAGTTCCGACGACGAAGACTTTAGAATTTTACTTAAAAATTTTTCCAAGTTTTGTAGGGAATTAAAGAAAGAGAAAAAGGAGAAGAAGGAAAGCCCGAGACGTTGCTACCACTGCAACGAGAAAGGGCACCTACGACCAGAGTGCCCTCTTCTCAAAAAGGAGAAGAAAAAGAAAAAGGAAAAGAAATCTAAGAAGAAGGCGTTCCAAGCCACTTGGGACGATTCCAGCTCGGAGGAAGAAGAAGAAGAAAAGGAAGAAACCGCTTGCTTTGGTTTCATGGCCAGAGGAAGCAACAACGAAAGCGGAAGCGACGACAACGACAACGAGGTAAATTTCGATTTACAAGAAGCTTTTAATGAACTATTTGAGATTAGTAAATCACTTAAAATAGAAAACAAAAGTATTAAAAAAAACCTTAGTTTTCTTAAAAATGAAAATGATAGGTTAGAAAAATAACTTAAGGACATAAAAGCTAGTCCTAAAAATGATAACCTATTATTAGAAAATCAAGACCTCATCAATGAAAATAATAAATTGATTGAGGAAAATGTTAGTCTAAAAATAGAAATTTCTGATTTAAAGACTAAGATGAATACTATAGAAAAAGAAATTGCATGTCTTAGGGAAAATTCTAACAAATTAATCAACAAAGTAGATAATTTTTATAGCCCTAAGGTTGAGAAAGGATCTCCATCAAGGAGACCCGCTAACAGATCCGGATCCAAGCCCACTTGGATACCGAAAAAAGAATTGGAATCTTGTTTTGTAGGTTTCAAGGATAACTACAACACAAAGGACTGGACCTACAAACTCAAAGCTGGTCAACTCAAGTTGGGAGAACCAAGGAGTAGATCAAGGAGGAGAACAGGAAGATCGACGAGACGGCGAACAAACGACGGACCGCACGTCGACCACCAGACTGGAGACCGGCACCAATGCTCGAGCCTCCAAGCTATGGATGGGAGCCCCATCCGATGTGGCATCCACCACCACCATTCGGGCCATTTTATTGGCCATGGTAGGTGAGGTAAAATTCTTGACCCTATCTTTGTTTATCAGTAGCATTTAGATAGGGGGAGTTAAAATTTATGAGCTAATTGTCAATTTTTAAGGGGGAGATATAAGGTAGCTAAATTTCCTTTAGTAAGGGGGAGAAAAATAATAGCTATCTTGTTGTTACAAAAAGGGGGAGAATATCACCTTTGTTAAAATAAATTTATAGAAGAGCATGTTTTAAGGGGGAGTTATAAGAAATGTAAAATCAATCAAACTTTTTTGATAATGTCAAAAAGGGGGAGGATTTTATGCATCATTATTTACGATTTTGTCATCATCAAAAAGGGGGAGATTGTTGGTGCTAGAGCACCACGATCATTTGTTTTGATGATAACAAAACACGTGTTATTTAACATTTGCAATTTGAGTCCTAGATTTCAGGTCAATTGCAAATGAAGATGTGTTTAGACGGAACTCGAGCTCGCATCCAGGACGGATTGGAGGAGCTTAATGAAGAATAGAGGAGGTTCGCGTGGAGCGACAGATTGAAGATAGAAGACAAGAAGAATAGGATAGATTCTTTTTAATCCTTTCTTGTATCTCTTGTCTTTATTTCTTGCTCTTTTTATTTTCCTTAGAATATTATGTTAAAGAGCCTCAAGGTACCCTAACAGCAGTCCTAGGAACACCGGCATAACCCTAGGATACTTAGGTTTTCTGTAGAATACTTAGAAAACCAATATAGGGTTCAAACAGCACTTCCAGACGTCTAATTCCCAAATCAGACGTCTGTAAAGTATTTTAAGACGTCTGACTGTTGTTTCAGACGTCTGATATCTGTTAGGCTGGAGATAGCGAGTTCTGTCTGATGAAATCAGACGTCCAGACCTAATACCAGACATCTTAGGAGACGTCTGATGGACTTGCCAGACGTCCAAATAGTGGACCGTTGGCTAGCTTAGTAGGCACTCAAGGATATGACCGTTAGAGCCTTATCAGACGTCCATAGGACTGTCCAGACGTCTGATAATTGACCGTTTTGCCTCGGCTGACCCAAAATCTCTTCTCAGAGATTTTCTAGCCATTGCAACGGTTGGAAAATCCATTCCGTAGGAAAAGTTGGTTTCCAGACGTCCAGGCATAGTGCCAGACGTCCTGTATGTCGTCTAATCAACTTGAACAAAAACCCTGTTTAGATCTGATTCAAGTCAGGAGGAAACCCGCATAGAATCAGACGTCTGACCTTGAAATCAGACGTCTTAAAGTGGCCTTCTAGACGTCTGATGCCAGAATTAGACGTCTGATCACCCTGTCAAATGTAATCATTGTCCTGATTTCGGCCTGATTCTCTTGGGCTTTGCACCCAACAGCTATGGAAGCTTTTCTAAGCCTTCCAAAGCCTTCCTAAGGCCTCTATAAATAGAGGGGAGCCTTTACACACCTAGATACACTAAGAGAAACAAGAGACACACCTAAGCAACTTAATTCCACTCTTTTGTGTCCAAGAGAAGCCCTTGCTCTCCAAGCTCTAGTTCCATTCTCTAGAGAGCATCAAGCTTCGCGCACCCGCTCTCCCGCCGTTGTTTATGAGAGCGACGTTGCGCCGTCGCGTGGCACACGCACCGCGTCATCAACTTGACGCACTCCTTACAAAGGGGAGTTTCCTAATTCCTATAGAAGCTAGGTTTATAATTACTTTGTTGGCTCTATAGGATTACTTGTTTTATTTTATCTTTGTCTTTTGGTTGGGTATTCGCTTTGCGAATTCCCGTCTCCTTCGTGGGACAAAATCCTTCTCGTGGAGAGAAGGGGTTGAGGAATGCTACCCTCGTATTTGTAGCGTGGTTGTACTGAGGTTGAATCACCCTCGTTTTAAAGTGATTCGGTTAGTGGATTTGATCAACTAGGTTGATCGGAAAATCCTAACTCGAGCGGGTTAGGTGGTGGTTTTCACCCGGTTTGGGTTTCCACCTAAAAATCTTTGTGTACTTGTGCGATTGTCTTTCTGTGTGATTGTTTATTGCTTTATATTATTTCCGCATATTATTATGTCACCCCTCCTGGTAGGGCCCGAAAACCTTCATGTTAGTGGACCTAGCCAAAGTTGAAGCACGACCTGATGATAGCATCAGTCATGGCTCTCCCATTAGCAGGTTGTAGATTTGTGGTGTACGGTGATGATTCGCACGTTAGACTTAGCTACGTCTTGATTTCAATGGAGAAATAATTGCTTTGCTTCTTGACTACTCTGAGATCGTGAGAAGAATTACCTAACACGACCTAGAATCTGCAGCCACTGTGGTTACCTCAGTGTTGGGAGGCATTATTTTTATGGTGAACCCTTTGATATCTTCACTTGGAAGGGATTTAGAATGAGTTGTTGCCGCTGGATGAATTACAATGGTAGATCCATACCATCCAGGCAAAGGCAATGAGGTAGCCACTAATTTGAGCTAGTACCCAGTAGTGGTAGTGGTTCAACTCCAATCACAAGAGTAGGATTGGCTCACTGAGACTAGTAAATGGAAGCCAATCATTCATTGAATGGAGTGCCCTCCCGATGTCGCATAAACTACAGTGAATGCTGATGATAGAAATCAAGGGGTGCGATTTACTGATTTGAGGATTGAGGCTTGTATCTGAGACAAATTTATGATAAGTTGGTTACGTGAAGCTTTGGATGCCAAGCTGAGATTTAGCTTGGCATGCCACCCTCGAATTGTTGGGTAGTTAGAGAGGACTATCCAGACCTTAGGAGAATTGCTGCGATCCTGTGTGCTTGAATGGCGGGGATCATGGGAGGTTCACTTGTAGTTGGCCAGATTATCTTACAAGCTTGGTTGCCATTCTCGCTTAGGCAAGGATGCCTTTTGCAGCCTGGTATGGGCAAGAGGGATCCTGTTGATGTGCACACATCTAATTGGCAAAAAAAGTCTATTTATGCATGTTCCTAGTGTTATGAAGCATCATGCATTATAATATTGCATAACATGCATCATCATGCATTTAGATTAATTTATACAAATTGTATAGTAATTCACCTCTTATTGTGGCCAAGGGACATGGCAACATCATTTCGAGGCCTCAGATTGAAAATCCAACCGTATGGATCTGATCAAGGTGATGAACGGAGTCCAATGCCTTCGAGATCACCTCAATTGGACATCAGATGCAGCCCGAGGAAGATCAAAAGTAAAGGGGCAAGGTGGTGGAAATCTGAACCTTACATGAAGACTCCAACCACACGGATGGGTTCAAATTGACAATCATAGCCTAACGACGCGAGAATCAATCCAATCTGACATTCGTAGCATCACATACAAGCATTTGAAGATGGATGGCGTAGATGGCACCACGTGGTGCCATCCAAGTTGCCCAAAGCCACTGGTGCTTCTCCTCCTCAGCAAGGGTCACTCGCTCTCAATCGTTAGATCGAGATCCAATGGCTTAGAGCACCACGACCTTAAAACAAAAACACGACAAAGAACCAAGCGCAATGCAGCGGTCGAGTGCCTTACGCAAGACGCTTTACATGCACTTGATTCGCGGTAAGGGGTGCAATTCGCTGAAGGTGAGCGTGGGCGAAATTCGCCCGTTGGATGGTGATCGAGTGATATTAGATGCGGTGACGTGGAATGTTTGGAGGCGCGCGATCCAAACGCGTGCGATGACGCACTATCTTACTCGCGTGATGACGAGATGAGGTGCGATCTGAAGGCGGTTCCTTAGCCCTCCGATTTTCATCTGACAACAAGAAGAGGGGCTATGTCTCCTCTTAACTGTTGAAGGCAAAGCGGCATCAGTGTGATCTCAGCCTTATAATCTTCATCAGAGGGCTGAGATCAACCCAAGAGCTTAACACGTGAAGACAAGGTGATGTCGACGTGGCCGCACGAGAGTCATTGGATGCGGAGCGACTGATTGAGATCGAAGGCACGTCTTCACCGATGTTTACCTTTAGCGACAAATGTGTATGTCACTAAAAGACTTGTATGTGAAGTACCCCTTTCGCCCCCATGTCCTCAACTATAAATAGGTCCCTAAACCCCACATATTTCTTCATCCTTTCTCTTCTATCACCCTCTCTAAAGCTCTAAAGAGCTAGTCTCATACTCGGGATGTTCCACTATAGTATTAAAGATAATTTTTTCATCTTCTCACCCCCGTTCGTGGAGCACCCGTGGTTGTTTTCTCGCTACCATTCAAGAAGCAGATCCCACTACGATGCTACCCTGCTTTGTTCTCCGTCCTCCAACCCATTCTCCCTCGTTCGGCATCTCACCACCCTCTTCCAGGTGCTCCGTAAACACAGCTCGTCCTCCAAGAAGCCGTCGAGGAGGATTTTCTCATCCCTATCTTTTTGCCGCTTTCTAGTGTAGATTTTCAGCCTTATAGTTGTAGCAAGTAGATGTAATGAACACGCTTTTATGATTATAAAATATTTGTTCATTCTCTCTCTATTTTCTCTTTCTTTGTATTATTTTATCTCTTTTTTATTATTTATTATTTAAGTAGAATAGCTTACGTAAATTAATTTCAACTAGCTACTCTACTTTGTGATAATAATTCTAAATGTATTTTTTAATCAAACGTTCGTCTCCCTGTATTCGACGTGGGACTTACCAAAGTTTTGGTTAAATATATCTGATAGCGGATTTTATTACGAATTTTACAACTCGGGTTTTCCAAAAACTCAACTTTTCGCAACAATTTTCTCACTAATCACCTACGTCACTCAACTGGGTCGAAGCGGGAGAGAAATTTGTTTCATGTCTGGAGCTGACCTTATGCTAGATGGAACATATCTGGGTCCAAGTGACAATAAGGTTGTGTAGTGCATTTTCACCTCCGAAGAGGGTTTTGTGCATAATCAGGAGGTTTGAGGGGGGGACCACGTGAATGCTCAAGGCCGAGTTGTGGACTACCTGTCTCTACCTCTTTTAGGCTTGAGGTGTGCTTAATTTTGTAGATGAAAACATTTTAGAACGGTTAGGGTGTAAGGCTTAAATTTTTAAACATCTGATTAGAATTTGAATTAAACCCTTAATCACTCTACAATTGAAAAGGCATTAGCCCCTTAGGGATTTATGTCTTGCCTTAGCCTTAACAATTTTGGTTAAGGGTTATCGGGAACAGAAGCCTTTCGGATAGATTTCTTTTTTTTTTTTTTTTTTTCAGTTGTGAGGTAGGAGGGTATAGACGATATTTTCTCCCTCCACATTTTCCCCTTCCAATGTGTGATGCCCCTCCCACTTCTTTTTTTTCTTTCCCACGTGCGATGCCCAACTCCCCTTTGTCTTCCACAGCAAGACGCCTCACCCTTTCCCTTGGCTTCCATCACAAGACTCCTCCCCCCTCGCCGCCGGCTCTCCACTTCCCCTCTTGTCCTTGGCCGAACCTCCTCCTCCTCCTCCTCCTCCTCCTCAGTGATGGCTGTCGTCCCTGTTGCTGCTGCTCGTGCGCGGAAGGGTCTTCATGCTGGCTGTTGTGGCAAGGATGAAGAGGGGGGTGTTGCGGCTGTAGTAGGCGGTTGGGGAGAGCTACCGTCATTGGTTGGGGGCTGCACAGCAGCTCTACTGCTGCTGCTGCTGCTGCAGTTGCATTGATCATGTGGGAGGCATCTTTGCAGCTTGGGAGGGGAGAGTAGCCATGGTGGTTCCTTTTGGGTGCTCCTCGTCGGCGTAGAGACGAAGAGCTACCTTGTCGAGGCTGAAATGGCCTAGGTGCGTCCCCTTCCCTCTCCTTTAATCCAAATCCCTAGCCCTAGGTTTTGCAAACCTTAGGAATTTGGGGCATTTTTTGGTGTATTGGGGCTGATTGGGGGAAAAATAGAATGCTAATGCATGTTATTTTGCATTGTTGATTGCGAGGCATTTCGAATGGGTTGTCGCTTAGCGTCGAGAAAGATAGAATGCTCGAGGCCAGGAAGCGACTTGCTTTTTGTCCCTCACCTTTAGTTCCGCTTCTTAAATGCCTAACAGGTTTGGAATCGTGGCATCTTAGATATGAACATTTAGACTTAATGTGTTTAGTTGAGTCTCTTAAGGATGGTGAATATGAAGGATTTGTGGCATGCTACGGTTGGAGCATGCATCCATGGCTGTGGAGCATGCATGTGACTTCGCAAGCGCATGTTGCTATCCGAGATGGAAAGGGAAATTTTTTAATTATTTACGATAACTCAGATATACCTGGATGATGATTTAGGTTGGGTCTAAGGTTAATAGATTTGATGAGGTTTTATGGCTATTAGATGTCCTTAATATGATAGTAATTGGTTATGATGGTTTGTGAATGCATGGGGATGACTTCTGGAACATACTAGAGTGGTGTCGTATTCATTTTATTGTTGGGATTTTATGGTTAGAATGTCACTTTTGAGGATTCTTATTGATTAGTCAAAGCTGGACACTTAATTTGTTTTCCTTTGTGACAAGATTTATGCACCTGATTGTACACTCTTCCATGCGGGGAGATGTAAATGGTCTTGTATTGAATTGTTTCTAGTGTTCTATTTGATCTATCATATTTTAGTTGTTGGTTTATCGAAAATGGAATCTACTTATAACTGGGATGATGTGGATAAGAATGAATAGATAACTAACACGTGTGCAATTGTTCTACCCTAAAAGGGCCTAATGTCTACCCTAATTCAATGATAAGGTGTGGAAAGGTAAGTCGTAATGTAGGGTGAAAAGTACTAAGGGAATTTAATACATGAAATACCCAGTTAACCACTATATGAATCAAGTGGTTTATGACCCCGAAAGACATGAATAAAAGCCTAAGTTAATTAGCTAAGTATGAATCGAAATATGAAATGCGTAAATCTGCCAACTCTTGTAGAGTTTGAATAGAGAAAGCCTTGGATCCTAAGGTCTGAGGTAAGACCTCGGGTGATCCAATACGTCTCTAAGGTCTTGCTCCGAACACATAACTAATTCGATTAAAAGGCAATAGGTCTATTATGTGAGCTTATAAGGCTACACCCATGGACTTGGTGAACCATAGGTTCACTGTTCGGGTTAGAGACCCGAGGATGTGTGGTGGCTAAAGGCTACAGGAGATTTACCTCAGAACATAGATGGTTCTCGGGTATGACGACAAGCTACGGGTTGTCGCCGAGTTAAGGTACTTAGATGTACTCAGATTTGACTCGATGCGGAGGTACTCGTAGTTCTAGGCTCAGAGGGCGTCCGCATGCAATGCGAAGGCATTGGGGTAGTTGATACTCGTAACTAGAGGCTTGTTAGGTGCTTGTGTGTGCGGAAGTTGTTGGAGTACCATGAGGGGTTTGGTTGAGATCTCATCCGATAATAGATTGAGAGGGTGCACTCGGTGACTGCACTCCTAGCGGGGGAATTGGTATGACCCGACAATTCTGACCGACCTTACGAGATAATCAAGAATGATCTGTGACTGGACATTACTGGAGGGGTGTTGAGCCACACTCTTCATCGTCATGGCTTGGGTAACTCCCAAGAGACCCAACTCTCTTGACCACGGTCAGCAACGTTATCGATACATCGAGAACGGGTATACCTTTTGTGAGGATTACCAGCTCTGCTAACCCCTCCCATGACTAGAGAGAGACTATCAGGTGGGGAACCAAGGGAAGGATACATCTCAATCTCCTCTAGTAGAGAGGGATGATTTTCCAGGATCTGACTTCTGAGGCGAGAGAAAGAACAAGACATGATAATAAAATTTATTGGTCATGTAAATAAATCTTGGTAAGAAAGGAAAAAGGGCTTATAGCCAGTCCAGTGTGTCAATGAAACTTTGGGTCAATTTTGGGTATAGTAGAAAAGCATGTGGTCAGTTTGTTTCTTGACTAAGGCATAAATAAATGAGGAAAAAGACTTGTGGTGGGCTTGTTGTATAGTCAAGGCGTGAGTGAGTAGGGAAGAAATGGTTGGGTAGTTTATCTTGGCATATAAACCTGTACACTACCCCTTTCGGGCCGCTCGGCTCATCCCTATTTTGTAACTCATTTCAGGTACCGTTGCTGTGGAGTAGGCAGTGTGTTGTATTGGGTTCAGGCCTAGGAGGACCTGGGGGATCTTTCGAGTGTGAGTTTGTGTCATCCTTTTGGGCAAGTTTTGGGTGCTAGATGTAAATATTATAACTAGGCTTCTTTTTTGTAGACTTGTAATTAGATACCTGTTTAATGTTGTGAGATCTATACATTTCATATTGTGGGCTCCTGTATATGTTGATGATAGTGTAAATGTATGGAAGTGTTGTAAAAGCTTATGTTGTGGAGACGTATTAAAGGTAATTTGGTTTTATTTCTCGTCGTTTTCCATGATTTTATCGGTTTTGTTTGCGGGGTGTTCTTGTCGATTTTTTTTTTTAATCGCTTATCGTTACTCCTTGGTATGGTGGTGGAGTGTACCCACCTATTTAAATTGTGGTATGCATGTGCTGTTATAGGTACAACTTCTTGGGAAAATATTGAATAAATAGAGGAAACTTTGCTCAATTTTTGGTAGATTTGACCCTATGATTTATTTAAATATTGGCTTTCCCATACGTACCTAATTGATAGGACTACAAATTATAACCCAAACTATCTGATAGTTGGGACCGTTGCGCATTCACACCTAGTGATTCATTCTCGATCCAATGGGAGAATTATTGAGGCACGACAGTAGCGGCCCACAGCCACTTGCCTTTCGCTCCTCGTTAGCACCATCAATTCTTAGTTGTTGGATCTTCATCCAACGACTGATAAGAGCTCGTGCTAGCGCTTCACATTCTCGAAGGCACAATCACAAAAAAATCACAACTATTGGATTCCGATCTAATGATTGCCATCTTGCATGATCGCGTCCCTCGGATCTTCATCCAACGTGCTGGCATGCCCATAGCACAGCGGAGAGCAAACCTCCCTCTCAACAAGGGGGCTCAAGTTCGAATCCTCTCTACACCCTCTCTTCAGCATGAGCCAATTTCAATTCAGGCTATGTGATCATGGATGGATGGCGGAGATGAGCCCACGTCAATGCAAGGTTGTGCTTCACAGATCAAGACAACGCTTCTCGCGCGATCGTGATCAAAAGGTCAAGCGACAGACACGTGGCGCAGCAGATGAGAAGCACTTAATACGCACGATCTGATGTGAGATCAAATGCACAATCAGAAGCATGCCTGGAGATGCGATCTGGGCCCTGTGATGAAGATCTGACAGCTTATAGGAGCCATGCCATGCCTTGCTATGCAAGCGTGCACGTGCGTTGCGTTGTGCGCAACTGTGCGTGTGCACTACGCATGCGCTGTGTGCCCCACGCGGCAGGGAACGTCTCCCTTATGCGAAATCATCTGGCGTACGCTTCCATCACCAGATAAATACCCCTATGAACCCCCTCCTTCCTCTTCATCCCTTCCTACTCTCTCCTTATCCTCTCTAGAGCTTAAGAAATCATTTTTGAGTGTGTCCCAATCTCAGGATGCTCTACTGAAGAAAATTAAAAATAATTTTTTCCCCCTCATTCTCATTCGTGGAGTACTCGAGACCGTCCTTTCATCACCATTTTGGGAAATAGATCCCGTTGTGACGTCGTCCTGCCTCATCCCTCTTCTTCTAGCTTCGTTCTCCTTCCTCCAGCTTCTCACCACTTTTGTCCAGGCGTCGTCCAAGTGGCCCATCCTCCAAGCAACCATCGAGGACGATTCTTCTCTCTCTTTCTCTTTTATCACTTTTGTAGTATAGATTTATTTTCTCGCACTTTGTTTTTGTAACAAACATTTGTAAGCTTATATATTGTCTATTTTTTTTCTCTCTCTCTTCTCTCTTTATTTATTTGTTGAGTAGAATAGCTTAGATAGATTTTTAACTGATCTTTTACATATCTGAAAATACAAAAAAAAATAGAAATAGTGAAAAAAAAATAAAAAATAAATCAGCCAACACAAATTTTTATGTATCAAACGTAGCCTTCTCGTGTTCGACCCGGGATTCATTGTCTTGGTTACAAATTTTATTTGATCTTGGATTTTTCTTTGCAAATACTACGACACAGGTTTTCTCCGAAAACCTAATCTCTTTTTCCTTGTGATTTTACCGACGATCATTTAACAAGTGCTTAAGTAATGTAGAGTTGAGGGGCTAATTGCATAAGAAACTTTGTTAGTGGCCTTTCTTGGAAGCCAAGTAAGGACTGGAGGGGCTTTGGGTGCAAAATTTCTACCCCTTATATAAGCTAAGCGAAATTAAAAATTTAAAGCTAAACCTCATTCTTCTCCATCAAGCCAAGTCTCTCCACCAGTGGAGCTCTCCTCTTCTCTACCTTCTCCCATCGGTGCATACCACCTTACTCCTCGCTGACCACCAGTTGCCACCATCACCCTGGAGTTACTACAAGAGAAAAAAGAAGAAAAAGAGTTGTTGAGCTGCTGTTGTAGTGTTATTGAAGTTGTTGCTGCTGTCACTGCCTTTGTTGCTGTAGCTGCTACTACTGTGGCCATTGTTGCTGCTTGGGCTGCTGCTACTCAAGTTACTGCTACTGCTACTGCCAAGGTTTGTTACTATTGCTACAGCTGCTATTGTTGTTGTTGCTCCTACTGTTGTGGCAGTTGCTCGCGTTGGAGAAGGAAAAAGAGAAAAGGAGCTCCAGAGGTAGGGACTCCCTCTCTTGTGTACCTCCTTTTGTTCCTATGATTAAGAGTTGAAAAAGGGTTTGATTTGGATGCGAAATTAGTGTTTGAAATGCAAGGATTTGAGGATTTAGATCAGTGTTTGCATGTGGGTTTTATGTTATATGTATTGAGTCCATGCCTTTGGGGACTAGATATGTGGTAATGTGATTTTTATTGTCATTTAGAGTTAGTAGTTGCCCTAATATTGGATGAGGGATTTATTTGGTTGAAAATATTCCTTATATGTGTGAGAACTTGTAGTCAATGTTTCGTGAGATTTGGATGTGCTAAATTTTTTATTTGGGGTTGAAATACATGCTTGCTTGTGAGGGTTTGATTTACATGAGAGCAAACCCCTTCTTCATATTTGATTTTAAAGATGTGAGGGTTAATCTTGGGTGTTAGGGTTTAATTGAATGAAGAAAGGTTTCTTAAGTCAAAACTGGATATGTGTGTATTCTTTTAATGCCTGAGTTTTTGTGGATTTGCATTCTATTGCATTTAATTTGGTGGTAAATGTGAGTAAACAAATGGAAGAGTGTTTTCCTTGAATTCCCTAGTTGTGTTCTCTCCATGGTTGTAGATACTTAGAATTGTGTTCTAAGTGTGTAGTGTTGAGTGTTAAACATGGGTGTTGCATGTGATTTCGTCGAGTGTTAAGATGTGCGTTGTAGTACACTCAATAAAGACACAACAGCATTAACAATTTATAAAGCTCAAAAATAAGAGATGAGTCTGAGGTCGTTCGTAGGGAGCAAAATAGCAATTTTAATAGACTAATCAATATAAAAAACACTATGCAATTGAAACCTATGAAATGCTCAAAATAATATTTCAATAAAGACCAAGGAGTTATTGTAAAAGGATGGGTTAAAATGGTGATTTGAATCATCAAATTAACCCTTAAGTTTAAAGTTCACAATTATTTCAAATAAAGGCACAATATTCGCAATCTAAGATCATAGTAAATATCTCCACAGTAGATTAGAACTAATCAAGTGCTAGATCAGACGAAAACAGAAGGCCTCAGATGCCTTAACCAGTAGAACCTCACAAGGCACAAGGCCTTGCCTTAAGCCTCAGAGAAGAGGCATAGTAGCAAAACACCAATAGAGTAGATGGGCCAAGGCACGGTAGATAAAGGCACAAGGGCCTTGCACAAATCCCTCAGAGGCTAATTATTGAGAGAGAGGGAGGGCACGAATCCCAAGTAGAGCAAAACCCTCCTCCCTCTCTCTTTGATTTTCTTCCTTGTCTCTCAACTCAGACCCGAGTGAACAGTATTGGGTAATCAGGCGGGTAATTGGATCTAGGGTCCAGGTTCACCGACGTGGGGTAGTAAGGAGTGCGTGAGGGAGTGAGAGGGACCTCACCTCGTGTTTGAGGTGATAAGCCTTGGACACGAAATCAACTTATACGCTGTCGCCACCTTCAAAATCCATGATGTGGGACTATCCTATTGCCTTCTCTTCGCATAGCAGCTGCAAGTGATAGGTGCTCTAATTGGGTTTGAAGGGGATGCTTGCTGCTTCAATTGAGGATTTGGAAATGATCCTGGGAGCGTTCCATAGCACCTGGGGATAGTAATGAGGATGAACTTGGCTGGAGAATTGCAGCGGAGGTTAGAGAAGGTTGCAGTAGTGGAGCTCTGGTGACGTACCTGAAAAGGTCTTAACTTTGTCAGAAAAGCTCAAGAGGTTTGCCTGAGTATGGCGAACGTGATGGTAGTCGTAGCGTGCTGTGAGGTGTGTGTGTGTGCATTGCGAAGTCAGAGAAGGTGGTCGAAGGTGGTGGTGTTTGGTGGGAGTCTTGGTGGTCAATAGCCCCAATTTTGTTGGGGCTTTTAATCGTGAGGTTACGACGATGCTAATGGACACTGTGGTAGGCGAATTGGTGGTTGATGGCACTCGTGCGACATCGTTGGAGCTTCGCTGGCTATGTAGGAGATGATGGTGGTGTGGGTGATGTAGGGCTTGAGCTTGAGTGCTGAAGATGTAGGATAGGGTAGGGGAGTGAGAGGAGTCGATAGGTAGGGCTTACGGATGAGGGGAGAGCGAGTATGGCACCGGTTATAATGGGACAGCATTGGAGAAGGTGAAGGCTCCAGTGAGGGAGACAGTGACGTCTGAAGGGGGTGGAAGCTCCTAGCAAGTATGGCGAGGAGCGGACGATGGATGGAGGAAGTTTCCCTCTGCCTATAGTATGTGGCAGAGGGCAAAGAAGGCAGGACAGAGGTGTCATCGGAGCAAGTCAGAGCAGGTTGGAGGTAGGAGAAGAAGAAAGGTTTTTTGCCTAAAAGCTTTCTAAGGAGCATGGCTTTGCAAAGGGGGTCTTTTTAAAGGTCTCAGGAAGAGCTCCAAGCTTGGGAAGAAGCTTGAGAAGCTCGAGATTTCAAGTGAAAAGATTCCCAAAATTACTTGCGTTCGTCATCTGAAGGGCTCAAATCAAGGCTTAAGAGTGACGTAATTGATTAAAAAGGTTCTCAGGAGTAATCCCTACAAATTTGGAGGGATTCGGTTGAGTAATCAGAGATGAATCTCTACTTGAAGGTTGGCTGCTTTGGCTTCACACCTGCCATGGTGGCAGGGATCTATTTGAAGAAAATGATGAATACTTAGGGGGGTAAATGCAATTAATTTGAAAGTTAGGGGCTTGAGTGAAAGAAATAGAGACTTAATGGATCAAATTGTAAAATAGGTCAAGATGAACTATGATTGGGCTTAAGTTTTTGTACCAACTTAATTTGGATCCAAGTAATCTAATGGTGAAGTTGGATTTCAATTTTGATCATGTTTAACTAGCAATTTGTACAGAAATTCAAATTAGGGCAAAATTCCATCTACGACTTTATTTAAGGTCAAAATAGGTTCATATGATCAAAATAAGGGTACCAAATCTTTCAAAATATTTTTCTATGAATTTAAGAAGGTTTAGATGAATTTTATCCTGATCGAATCTTCTTCAGTTCAAGCAGGTCTGAAATTAGGGTTTTATGTGTTGTGGTTCTCGAAATACGGAAAACCCTGTTTCTAACAATGCTGACCCACTTTTTGGAATTTTAAGCTCATTTGGCCTTTATTTAACCCCTGAGTAACCACGTGGTTAGTCTATGTTTGAGATGTGCTGTCAAAATTACAGAATTAACCCTGATTTCCTATTTTCCTCTCAAATCTGAATAACATGGAATTATGACCCTCAGATGATTATGTAGGAGCATTTATCCATCAAACCTGACTAAAAGTGGCCAGGTAGAGCCTATGATGGTGTTCCCATCATATCCCCATGCCTAGCTTTTACTGGTCTCTTAGCAAAATCCTATGGATCAAACCAGGTCTCTAGATTGGATGTAACCGTTAGGATGTCCTAGTAAGCTGCATCTTTAGAGATCATATCAAAATACCAACAATAGGCCTAGAGGTATTCAAGTACTAGTCAAGATCCAGACCTGACCAGCTTCAGCCTGAGTCTGCCGTGAAGGTTTCTAAGGCCTATAATGATTGCCTAGACGTTTGTTGACCCCAGCAGTTGAAGTACACGTGCGTAGAATGTATTAAGTCCAAGTTCAGTTTGCCAGTGCATTTTGATAAGAGAGAGATAGAGAAGGAATTTTTTCTTTTTCATTTTTAGAGTTTTCTCTGTTTTCCTTTTAGATTTTCCTAAATCCAGCCTTGGATTGGCCCTAAACATGGTCTGTATCGGATTACTTGTCCCCACCATCAATCCTTGAAGGGTCCTTGGCTTTCGATGTTTCGGGATAGCACTGTCCATGACAACCCTCAAAATCCTGGCTTTCGACACTTCAGGATAGTGCCACCTATGGCATTCTGTAGTTAAATTCAGGCCCTACAATTGACATTTTGGGATAATCTCGCCCATGACACCTGAACCGGCACAAGGTATTTACGTGGCCTAGTAGGATATTTAGATATCCTAGGAGATAAGTACCGAGGAGACGATATGTTATTACACATCTTCGAGGGGAATGTCCCACCTCTCTGCACCGGGAACTTGTCCAATCAACTTGTGTCTTCGAGCTGCTCCTAAGCTAGATTTTCGAGACAGTTTTTCAACACAGAACACTTTTGGCATTATTCTTTATTAAGCGCACTGAACCAGACTAGTGTGTGGATTTTGGGTGCTTAGGTTACCAAGTCCCGCAAACCAAAGGGCAGGTAAGGGGGTTGAATAATCCCTAAGTCCTAGACCTACTACTTCAGCTTCGCACTTTCCTCAATCTCTTGAGGACTAATCCATATCTTAATGAATACTTGAGTGTTTAAGCCCTAGGCTGGCCCAAGAGGCCTAAGGTCGGTACTCGTCACTAATCTCCAAAGTTTTAGCCTTCCAGGTCTTAATTCATCATCTGATTCAGCTTAGAAGTTAGGTAAATTCCATACTCAATTACAAGGGACTCTTTCATTTTCTTTCTTTCTGACTGCTCCTTTTTCTCTTTTCTTTTTTTCTTTTCTCCTCAATTGTTTTTAATTCAGCTCAAATTAATCTCTCCTTTCCTCTTTTCTCCTCTTTTCCTCCTTTTTTTTTAATGAAACCCCTCCATGAATTAATTCTCATAGCATTTTGCACTTTAATATCTCCTATGCCTAAGATTTATAATGTTCTCATTGTAAATTAGATGGGTTCGATTTTGTTTAGATTGTACATTAGAACAGGTGGGTGGTGAATGGGTCGGAATGATTGTGGCGAACAATTTCTAGCTTTGATACAAGTATCAAAGGTGGAGTCGACTTTTCTAATGGACGAATCTTAAAGTACAATATGATTTCAGCAAAAAAAAAAGATCAGAAGGGTCTTGATTTTTTTAAAAATGACGAGTTGCCTCCCGTTAAGCGCTAAATTTAATGCTATCAACTGGGCATAATGAAGCTCAGGGGGAATGGAGATCAAAAGATCAGCCAGATTTGAGTCGGCGAGTTCGAAGAACGGTTTGAATCTTTGACCGTTCACGACAAAATGTTCTAAGTTGTGGCTGAGTTCGTTGATTTCGATGGCTCCATTTCCAAACACTCATCTCACAAGGAATGATCCAATCCACTTTGATTTGATTTTTTCTGGGAAGAGCTTGAGTTTGGCATCGAAGAGTAACACTTTCTGACCAGGGCGAAAAGTTTTCCGTGAAATGTGCTTATCATGGAAGGCTTTGACCCACTTTTTGTAGATTCGCGAATTCTCGTACGCGTCATTGTGTAGTTCCTTGATCTCTCTCATTTGCAACCGGTGGTGGATTCCAGCCTCCATGAGATTCAGATTGTACTTTTGTACTGCCCAATAGGCTTTGTGCTCCATTTCTATGGGGAGGTGACATGCCTTCCCATACATGAGTCTGAAGGGAGACATTCCTAACTAGGTCTTATGAGCGGTCCTATAGGCCCATAAGGCTTTCGGAAGGTAGGTACACCAGTCTTTCCTGTCAGGCCGAACAGTAACTTGAAGGATCTTCTTCATTTTCCTGTTGGATAGCTTAGCCAATCCATTAGTCTGGGGTTGATAAGGAGTCAAAATATGATGCAACACCCCATACTTTTTCCTTAGGAACTGGAAGTGCACATTTGCAAAGTGGGTCCCTCCATCAGAGATGATAGCTCGTGGAACATTGAACTGAGAAAAGATGTGTTGATGGATGAATTTGATCACGACTTTATGATCAATGGCTTGGGTCGAGATGACTTTAATCCATTTGGATACATAGTCCATAGCTAGGAGAATGTACTCGAAACTATCGGATTTTGGTAAGGGATCCATGAAATTAATCCCCCAGATGTCGAAGATTTCGTACACGAGAATCAGCTGTAAAAGCATCGTGTCACGATGGCTCATGTTGCCTAAGGTCTGGCAACGAGTGCATGCCTTATAGTAATTGTGTGCATCTTTGAAAATCGTGGGCCAATAGAAATCGTACAGAGGACTTTTGCTGTGGTTTTGTGTCCAGAGAAGTGACCACTATAGGCCTGGTCGTGTCCTGATCTCAAATGCGTGAACGCACTTACCTGATATCTCAAATGGCGTGTCCTTCGAAAGGAGATTCGTCAAGGGGCACGCGATCTTAAAGAAATCAGGTATGAATCGACGATAAAATTTGACATGCCTCAGGAACAATCTAATGTCTTTGACTGAGTTAGGCACAGGTAGTTTGGAAATCAGATTCACCTTAGCTCGGTTGACCTGGATACCTCTCTCAAAGACGAGGTGTCCAAGTACGATGCCCTTAGGAACCATGAAGTGGCTCTTTTCCCAGGAGAGAACTAGGTTCACTTCGATGCATCTCTTAAGGATTTGGATCAAATGTAGGAGGCATTTATTGAAAGATTCACCGAATATCGAGAAGTCATCCATGAAGAGCTCAAGGTAATTACCTACCATATCTGAGAATATAGCTAGCACGCATCGCTGAAAAGTGGCTGATGCGTTGCATAGCCCAAATGACATCCTGCGGAACGCGTTCGTACCATAGCGGCAAGTAAAGGTGGTCCTTTCCTGATTCTTGGGATGAATTGTCAGCTGATTATATCCGAAGTATCCATCCAAGAAATAGAAAAATCGATTTCCCGCTAGTTTATCGAGAATCTGGTCATTGACGAAAGCGCGAAGTGATCTTTCTTCGTGGAGGCATTCAATTTCCAATAGTCTATGCAAACTCTCCACGAATTCCTAGTATGTGTTGGGATGGTCTCTCCAGATTTAGTCGTAAT